>OX638138.1:49780477-50980477 GCA_951805005.1 Othius punctulatus | reverse complement strand
CCACATTTGCACAGGCCATCGAAATTTCAATAATTCAAGGTGCGATTGTCGGGCGGCACCTTGGACAGACACACCACACTATTGAGTTCAAGACTGGTCCCTCTCCGTCTCGCGTTTTCGCGCCGATTGCTTCGTCTGGTAAGGTTAATCCTGGACGAAATCGATTTTTAACGATGCGATTTTTGAAGGAAAACGTTGTCGAGCAGGTAAACGCAATTATCTCTGTAATTATGTGGTGCTTTGTCAATGGAAACAGTCTTGAGATGTTGGTCGCGCTAGCATGATCAAAATTACTGGAGTTGTTGGACTTGATGTGAAGGCGATAATTGCATCACCGGTAGCAAGAAGGTTCTTGATGGTCCATCAGTTAAGGAAGTATCAGAAGATATGAAGTATATGTCTAGAATTTTCTGAAGAATCCAAAAATTGAATAATATACCAGGTGTTGCATTTAAAATAAGAAAGTTGGTATTGGCCACGGTCACATGACACACCCTGTATAAAAAGTTTTTGTTGAAAAAAATGCGCAACTAAAAATAACAATCGACGTGTCCGAGCGTTTTTTCGAACACGCCCCCATTTATTTATTATCGAATTTATTCCATTTGGCTGATACACAGTGTATAGGTACCATGGGTAACATTGCTTTCGTGAAAATGTTCGAATTTTGGATTTCAACCGATTTGAGTTTATTACTACTGTGAAATTGTTGTGGCTGTGGGTTTATCTATGTGTTATGCTCTTAACTTTGAAGATATTCATTCAAGTCAAAATGATTCATTTGTTTTAAAATTAAGATATTTTCAACCAAAATGTTTAGGAAAGAAATGCTAAAACCGGAAATGGGCTTTACTCTAATCATATTTTTGTTGAGCAATGAGTAATTTCGAAAATATTACAGATACGTAAAAAATACTTCAATAATAGTTAAATCCAATCTCAAACTACATATTTTTTATAGGAAACAACATGTAATCTCCATCGTGCTTTGCAGACAAAACTATGGATAACGTATTAGCCCGTGAAATTATTTAAGGTATTTAAGGTAAGTGTCGTGTGCATATTATGTATCGCTATCTAGGTATTGCTGTTACATTTATTACGTTACGTTTTTTTTTTGTTAGCCTGACGAAGATTGCCAATAAGCATCGAAAGCTTACAATTATAACCCAGAATTGATAAAGTTGGTTGGTTTTATTGTCCGTTCACCCGCACATCTTCGAGATTCAACCATAGAGTGCACCACTACTATTTTTCATATTGATTATTGATTATAATGCAGAAAGTCATGTGCTGTGCTCGCATCAGATTTTTTTTTACTCGGCCATTATTCTATGTTTGATCCCTCATATGAGAAATTATTTAACCCTTGTAAAGTGATACCAAATATACAGAATGCCTCAGAAAAAGGTTCCAACTTTTCTGGAGAATCTCGGCAGATAGCGCTGATGTTAACGTGATTACCAGGAATAAAAATATATGTTGCAACGTTTGTGTTTGAATAATAACTGTTTGAGGCTGCGGTGGAGTAAGCAACGCGTTCGCTTCTAGACCATAAGGTCCGGGCTTCGATTCCCGGGTCTGCATTTCTGGGGTGGTTTTTCTGCAGTTTTCCTATTTTCTTGCAACAAATGTTGGGAATGTGCCTCTACCATATACAAGTTGCATGCAGGCTAAGACGGGCAATTAAAATAATGCCCCTCTCCTCTTAACGCCCGCATAACTACTATCGGTTTCAAAAGTTTTGCCCCCTCTGTTTGAACGTACATAAAACCGAAATTACTTATCCAAATAGCGTAAACCAAAAATATATCGCAATAACACACATTCCTGTGTAACAAATTTTAATTTCGTAATTTTTGCCATAACCGTTTTTTCGGAATCAAAAAAATTGTGTGCAAAAAAGTACGGATTTTTCCTGTAATTTAGAAAAACACAACTTTAGGATTTGATTGTTCGTAAAACCCGTTGTAGCAAAAATTTGTAAATGTTTTTTGTCAATGTTTGTAGGACAGTTGCCGAGGTATTTCAGATTTTTTCAAGGGATATTTGTTTATACTTTCCCATTAAATTGCAAATTTATTGCCGGGCAATAATTTCGCAACGGCTGGGAATATCAAATAAACTATTGTGCCATTGCATTGTAATACTTAAATCGGTCGTAGTTTACTTAGCAATATTATCATTAAAAATAGAATTACTACAGCAACAGTTAAAGTTTAGAAAAGCAGAGACGCAGATGATCGCGGGACGAAGTGACGCAAAGGTCAGCGCTGGGATGCTGTCGGCGGCATGCATAGTTGTGCTACAATGTAGGCTTGCGGCGTTTTGGTACTTTGTTAGTATCCGTACATAATCGCTCAAAGTTTGAGTTTGACGTTAAATTATATGAAAAATTATTGGTAATAATATAACAAGTGGCATGAACTGTACCGATTATAATTCGATTTGAATTGAACAGCGTTACATCCAAAAATATTTGTAGTAGTTTATTTTCTATCACGCATCAAATACACGTGTCCATTTAAATTCCGCTCTGATACAATATGAGTAAGGCGATACCAATCTCTTGTCTTTATTTACTACGCGCCGACAATAATTGTTTAAATTGCATCAATATCTGATGTGTGTTGTTCAAACTACATTATTTTTTTTATTTTCTGAGTTAATCTTCTTCGTTATGTTCGAAAAAGTGGGACGATTTTATCGATATTAACGAACTTGGCACGACATTACAAAAACATTATTAATAAATAAGTTGAATAGAATTTATGCCGAATTTTCACATCATTTGAGGGTTACTGCATATATTTTATTGTGTTTTTAATTTAGGTAAATAATATTGTAACAGCAAAAAGTTACCTCAGGTTAAGTTACAGCGCAGTGCCAATATGTATGAAATGCCATACTTTTCGGATGACTTTCTGCAATAACATTTTTACGAGTTGCATAATTACATTACAATTTTAATACGTTATTAATGAATGTACCATATATCTTCTGTATTTATTTTTATTTGTTGACTCCGTACGTTTGTTTTAATTTTATTTCAAACCCAGGCGTCAAAACTTTTGAAACCGATAGTTCAGGAGTCTATGGTAAAATAAAATGTAAGTGAGTTAGAATTCTCTGTCAAATAATGCCAGAAACCAATTATGCCATAAGCATATGATATTAAATTGATTTTATAAATGTTATATGCAATTATCGTGAGTGCGGTGTGTGATGCAGCCATGTAATATTATGGCCACAATTATTCAAAAGGAAAAGTTGTGTGGGTCAGAAGTTCAAAACATGTATGAAATTTGCGATTCTACAATTTATCTAAAATTCACACAAATTACGGAAATGTTACGTAAGGGAAATCATGTAAATTCCATGATTTCATATTTATATCAACATTAATGTGCATTCAAAGAAAATCTAAACACTAACAATAAAACCGATTGTAATATTTTATTACACTATGACAACATTATGACCGTATTACCGTATTACCGTAGTATTATGTACCGTTGTACTTAATACTTTGCAATGAATTGCTAATAAGCTTTTGTTACTCATTACTCGTTATAGGTTCAGTGAGACTGACTGAGTGCGAACTTCTCCCTATTGAGCCGGGTCATGACTTGTTAGACATCCATCACGGCTCATTTTTATTCCGTATTATCACTGCAAAACCCTCTCAAAATAGGAAAATACGGCTTTTGAATACAAAGCAGACTTCCAGTTCAGCTGTCAATTTCAAGCAGAAATTACTACATCTGTGAAATTACCAGCGGATGCATACATCTTCATCCACTGTACTGTAAACTTGAACTTATCTGCGCATCTTTTTCGTATATAACTGCATACATAATGCACTTCAATTTCAGTGCATTTTATGATTTTTTTCTGTGCAAAATTACAAGCTTTAGAACTTTAATGATAATCTTAATAGTTTTTGTGAACATACGAGGGCAAGCTGATAAAAAAGGTACCTAACTATTTAATATTTTATTATTTTTTAATGTAATCTTTTACTAATTCAACACATTTTTTACATCTTGAAATTAATGAAAATAAATCGTAAAAATTTTTTTTTCTCTTGCTCTGCAAAAAAATCTTCAACTGCCCAAATTAACTCTTCGTCGTTGGAAACTCTTTGTCCCCTTAACTATTTTTTAAAATTTTGCTAAACTTTGTTAAACAGAAAATAGTCACAAGGTGCTAAGTCAGGGCTATAGGGAGGGTGATTTAATTCTTGAAACCTAAAATCCTTCAGAGCATCTTGGACAATGTCAGCTTCGTGTACCGGAGTAATATGCAGAATATGCAGATAATGTATGCAGAATGCTGGACTGTAAACTTCTTTGGGGGCGGAGACCCCTTGTGTTTCCATTGCATGAATTCCTGTTTGCTTTCAGGATCATAGTGATGAATCCACGTTTCATCACCAGTAACAATTATTTGTATAATCCCTTCTTCCTGCCCTTCAGAAAGCTCCGAAAATGGTTGAGAAGTTTCAACTCGACGCTGCTTATCGAACGGGATCAGCTTTTTGGACCCACCTTGCACTCACCTTTGACATGCCTAAATAGTCATGAATGATGGTCCAAACACGTTCCCTGCTGATCTGCAGACTCTCAGCTACTATATCAATTTTGACTCGTCGATCTTCAAGAATAAATTCTTCCACTTATCAAATAGTTTCTTGAGTGATCGCTGAATTTGGACGGCCACTGCGAGGATCATCTTCAATGGACTCCCGACCCCACTTAAATTGTTTTGACCATTATTTAACGGTTTTATAGGATGGAGAAGAAATGCCATAAATAGCTCACACAAGATTATTAATTTCCATCGAAATATTTCCTTATCTTGTTATGAACTAGATGACGGCACGGTGCTCATTTTTTTCCATTATAAAAAAACTTTGACATGTCAGTAATAGAACATTTCTCTAGAAATGTACAACCAGAACTGAACAATGATAATTGCGTGACAGTTTTCTGACGGCTTAAGGAATATAATAAAAAAACAATTTTTGTTTTTCATGGCCTTCTTCATAGTTAGGTACCTTTTTTATCAGGTTGCTTGCCCTCGTATAAAACCATTAAAAACACTAAAAATGCAGCGTTTGTCGATGCAACAAATGTATGGTAGAAGAAAACTTCGAACTGAGACAAATCTAGGCTTTAATTACAGTAAGTGAATATGAACAGAAATAAAACCTGCAGACAGAAAATTATTCCAGAAAGCACAGGACAAAGTAAGGCGATAGAAAATATAAGAGGAATATATCCAGGAATTATTAGGAGTAGTCCAGGAGTACCGGCTGATGCAGAGAGTGGAAAGAACAAATACTTCAGTAAGATGCATCCATTCCATATTAAATTTTTGATAACTTTGATCGGATCGAAAATTTCTATGGCATATATGTACTTACACGGAATTCCTTAAATTCTGAAAAGTTGGCAGTGGCAATCAGTTACGCATATATCTACCGTTAGTACTTCTTTAAAATGTTGAAGCAATGCATCAATTCTTGCTGAAATTTGTGGTCTTTTGGAACTCAGGAGAAACGGGGTGGTGATACCAGTTCGCATCCAGACTGGCTCCTCAGATCCCCAGATGGGCAATCGAGTCCATTGCGTATCATTGTTTCAGCATTTTTATATGCACCTTTGCAACGGTTACCGTTCACACTCATGCAATAAAGAGATACGGCACGAAGATATGCAAAACTCTGGACCCGCCTTTAGAGTGTACGCAACGCCGCAGCAAGCTATATCATTATCAATACAGTTGACAAGAACTTTTATGATACGGCATAAATCATTTATATGTATTCGTATTAGTTGTCTTGAACGCAAATATAGGAGAATGGATAAAATATTTTGTTGCGTATAAAACTAACCCTAGTTCAACTTAAGAAATATTCACCTATTATACAGGGTAACCGAACAAGAGCAAATTGATTTCGTTTTTGAATATCTAGTCTAAAATTAAAACAATTGTCAATTTTATATTACGTATGTTTTATTTACAGCCACAACTGCTAGCCACACAGATGCGCTCCCTTTTATCTACATTTTGTATAACATTTTCGCATGTTTCGACTCGTATAGTAGCAATATTTTTTAGAATGTTGGCTTTGAGTTGCTTAAACATCTGTGGCTGGTCGATATAGACATTCCCTTAAAAAAAAGTCCAACGGGCTCGACTTGGCCGATCTTGGATAGGGTATGGGTATATATGTAAAGGGTGTTTTTTTTAGACATGTGGTTTTCAAGATGGCTTTACTTTTTTCGGAGATTGTCTTTTTGACAGCTGTCACTTGATTTATGCTCTGTTTGGTTTGCCATTTCATAATGAATAGACTTACTTCTGAACAACGTTTGCAAATCGTGCAAATTTATTACCAAAATAATGGTTCGGTTCGCGCGACGCATCGCGCGCTGCGTCCAATATTCGGTCGACATAATCGCCCTGCAGAGTCGGTAATTCGAGCAACCATGGATCGGTTTCGCACCACGTTTACTCTAGTGGATAATGCGCATCCTCAGAGACGCCGTACAGTGCGCACGGAAGACGCTATTGCTGCTGTGGAGCAGAGTATTAAAGAAGACCCGAATGAGTCCATTCGCCATCGCGCGCAACAATTGGAGCTGTGCCCATCAACTTTGTGGAAGATTTTGAGGAAGGATCTTGGTTTGCTTGCTTACAAAATCCAACTCGTGCAAGAATTGATGCCAAACGACCATCAAGCGCGTCGTACGTTCGGTGAATGGGCCCAAAACGAGATGGCCACCGATCCTGATTTTCACAAGAAAATTTTGTTCAGCGATGAAGCTCACTTTTGGTTAAATGGGTATGTCAATAAGCAAAATTGTCGCTTCTGGAGTAGAGATAATCCACAAGCTATTGTTGAGACGCCGTTACATCCTCAAAATGTCAATGTTTGGTGTGCTCTATGGGCAGAGGGAATCATTGGTCCATATTTCTTTAAAAATGAAGCCGGCCATAATGTTACAGTTAATGGGGAACGCTATAGAGCCATGATTAATGACTTTTTCGTGCCTGAATTGGAGGATGTTGATGTGGACGACCTATGGTTCCAACAAGACGGTGCTACATGCCATACAGCCAACGCAACAATCACTTTATTGCAACAAACTTTTGGTGAGCGCATTATCTCGCGTCGTGGACCTGTGGCGTGGCCTCCAAGATCGTGCGATTTAACACCACTGGACTATTTCTTGTGGGGTTATGTGAAATCGCTTGTGTACGCAGATAAGCCCGAGACGATTGACGCCTTGGAAGAAAATATTCGGCGCGTTATTGCTGACATACGGCCCCAATTGCTGCAAAAAGTGGTCGGAAATTGGGTCTCTCGGCTGGAATTTCTTCGAGCCAGCCGCGGCGCCCACTTACCCGAAATCATTTTTAAAACATAATGGCAAACCCTTATCTTTCAAATAAAGCTAAATTCTTGGCCATAACATTAAATTACATGCGTTTTATTTCTTCTCGAAAACCACACGTCTAAAAAAAACACCCTTTATATGGTAAGACTTTGGCAATAAGTTTTGACTATTGAAACCCGTTGTTATTAAGTTTATCTTTCCATTTTGAATTTACCGTGTCTCTACTTGAGATATGTGAACACTGGAGTGTCAGAAACATAACCCACAAAAATCTCGGGCAATTTAAATCCACCTGCTCTTGTTCGGACACCCTGTATAAATCTTTGTAAATTTGAATATGAATGCAATTTAGAATTATATCAATTTTGTATATCATTTTACTTAGACGTTGTAAGCATAAAATAATTTTATAATCAATTCGTGTTGTTTCACACACATAATACAAAACTTTTTAAAACTTTTTTTAAACAAAAAAAAAATAATTTCTTTATGCACAAGTATTATTGCCAGAGGCACCTGAACATAAACTCTTAAAATTGATATTTCAAAACAATGATTGATTTAAAATTTGAAAAAATCTGTACATGAAATAGTGTATGTATAGCGGGCGTAACTTACTTTTATGGACCTACAACCTTTTCCTAGCTCTCAAGCAAGAAATGAGACCTCGGGCCATAAAAGTATCTTTACTCCCTTAATACACAAATAACTATTAGAGTTAGTGTGATATTTGTATAAATAATGTTTATGTACAGTCATGCTCACATAAATCTAGTACAAACAATTTAGATCTAGTTACACAATTATCTAAAATTGTTTGTTGTACAACTGGCTTTTAAATAAGAATAAAATTAAAAAAATAAAGGCAGCTAATACTTTATTGCTTCACCATTTGCGTCAATTACAGCCCTTAATCTCCTCGACATCGACAATATAAGATTTCGAAAGTAGTCTGGCTGGTCTATTAACGTTTCCCATGTATCTTCAATTATTCCCCACAGTTCAACTACGTTTCTGATTATGATTTAAGGCATATAGTAATCTTGCCTGCTTCCTTTCTTCACACAAATTACACACCAATTTGCTGCTCACGACATCTTAATTCGCTCTGTTTTATTCTTCGACTTGCCGTTTGTCGGGAACATGGAAACTGCGTTTCCAGAACAGCTTTTCTCGCAGATTCGAATAGATGCACTCTCAAATATTCCACTAAATTGTTATCTTGCTCCTGCGTGGTAACTCTTACAAGGCCAGTTCCGCGTTTCCTATCTAAACTACCTTCATTTTCCCACCTTTTCTTTACATTCAATACCGTGGATTTATTTATATGCATCTCTTCTGACACGTGCCTGATGGTGTCTCCTTCTTCCAGCTTGGCTATAATGCGATTTTTTTCGATATTATTAAGTTTTCTTGCCATACTACGTACATTTTTGAAATAATTCGAAAATGCTACCTGACGTATTGACAGATGTCAATTTGACTGAATCAGTATGAATCTAAACACCTTGTCTAAGAGGTAGGTACAAATTACACCAAACAAATATGTCTGTACTAGATTTCTGTGAGTTTAACTGTACATGTGTGTGCTAATGATTATCAAATATTCCTACCATTTTGAAATCACTGCTACAATTTGCTACCTACGTATACATTTAGAATGATTGAAATGTTATGTTTGGAAACATAAGAATTAAAGGTATGTCATATTTATACTATATATATTTAAGAATTCATATGTGCTGACAAATGTCAAATATTTCCATAAATTTTTAGAAATTTATGACCTACTTTTTAAAATTGTTAAAACTTTCGAAAATAAATGTTCAGAATATTTGATATTTGTTTCTTCTTGGTGTGTGATGACCGATCTCGATCGTTGACTCTCATGTTACCGTATTCGGCTACCAATAATTAAACCATATTCACTATATTCACGATCGTTGTTTAGCTGACCGCTGCAAGAATTAAGCTGTACCGCTAAGCTATATTACCTTATTTGCAAAACAAACTTTGATTATAATAATTTTTGCTCGCACGGTACCATTGGCTAAAGTTTTTTAGCCACGATGTTGTGCGAAGCCCGACGCTTCTTCTTCCCATGTTTTGACCATCTTTTGATTTCCCATTCGATGTAGCAAAGCCATAGTTCTTCGGATGCCTCAATACATGCCCAAAATACTTATGTTTTCATTGTTTGATGGAGTTTATAATTTTGAGCTTTATAATCTTAGAAATTTTTTTAGGATATATCAATTATTTTTGAACGATTGTTCTTTCGAATAAGGATTTTCGATATTCATTTATCAATATAAACTCCCGCTATGTGAGGTTATGTTAGGACGCAAAATATCCGACACTAGTTTTAACTTGTTCTTCTTAAAGTGCTTTCTCCTTGCTGGAGGTTGGCGACCATCATTTAGTATTCGACCTTGCCCTGGGACGAATGGGTCAATGTTGCAACAACTGCAAGTTTTGTAGCCATGAGAACTTATATCTTCCTGGGTTCGATTTTCCTTCCATTATCAGCTGCAGCAGTCCGTATTGGCTGTTTCTACAGATGTACCCAAAGAATAGCTGGTTTTCTTTGTTTTACGCCTTTGTTAAGACCTCGTGTTTTACCCATGCAACGAAGCACTTCTTCATTTTTCATTCTTTCAACCAACGAGATTTCCGGATTCTCCCGTAGAGCATAGAGTCACATTGTAAATACCTCCAAATTGTTCATATTTGACGCTTTCAGGGTTCATCCTTCTAAACCATAAAGTAGTCCTGATAACACTTTGTTGTTCTCCAACGTATCTCGAGAATTAAATCCCGGTTAGCATCTTATCTTATTGAAAATTATGACACAAGCAGATAATCAATGTTAACTTAAAAAATATGATAAATAACAATGCGAGTTTGATATGATTTTGTGCTAAATACTATGTACAACATACGATCGTTAAGCATATACAAAAGATCTCAAAAGAAAAATATATTGTTTTTGTCGATATGTTATGAGACGCTTCCCGATCGAATATCGTAATATAATATTCTGCGGAAAATAATAATGGCCTCTCACTTCTGCTCTTCCAGAACTTTGTTCTATAATTTTATTCCTACTTTTATCAATGTTGATGTTGTCAATCTTTAATATATACTTACATTTAAAGATGAAAGCATAAATAAGTGGTTTAAATATAATGAATGTTTAACTAAACACAGTGTCTAATATTCAGTCATCAGATATAATAATAAATTGTATAACATATTGTCCATAGAAAAACAAATTTCACAAAGTATACACTATAAAAATCATAATTAGGTTTATCGTCAATCTCACAGCTTTGGCAATATGGTAAAAATTAATAAACAATATTGTTTTCACAATATGATTCTTTCAGAAGTTATCGAATTTATACATTTCTACTCTAAAACGGTCTTTGATTAACAACATGTATAGTAAAATAACCATATACAGGGTGTCCAAGACAAGGATCAACAGCATGGGGATCTCGGAAACCGTAAAAGTTACAAAGGCGGTTAAATTACAAACAAGTTGTGTAATTTGGTGCACAACTTCTGGTTATCTGTTGAGATATTCAGAAAATTACACATACTTCCGGAGATATTCGACAAAATCCGAAATTTTGCGATTAATTCTGAAGTTTTTTAAATGGTGTAAAAAAAACAAATAGCACTTTCTCATTCCCACTTTTTTAGTTCTACAAGACAGTGTTTATAAATTTCCAGTTTAACGTTTCGTTACAAGGAATCCATCATCAGCTTTATGTTTTTATATGGCCCGTAAATAAAGTAGACCCTGTATTAAATAGAATTTCCTATTACGAATTCAACGATTTATATCACATCAACATGTGAATCAACATCAACATCAACATCAACATCAACAAATCAATATTAACATGTTTCTCATGTTTTTTCAGAAAAAAGGCTTGTTAATACATTTCAAATATGTTGGTGTAGTAGTCGTTAAAATGAGCGAAGAAGACAAACTTTATCACCTAATTTTAAGATTTTGAGATAATTAAATGTACAGAACATTTCTCATAATACCACAGTAAAAAATAATATGTAACGTTCTCGCTAACTATAATGTTTCAATGTTTAATAACTGTTCTTGCTAAATTGTTTTTAGTTACTATTTTGGTACCTATTCTGGGTTAAAATTAGGTAAAAATTGTTACTTTCGTCATCATTAAATGAACAGAACAATTCTCATATCACAGTAAAAAAATAATAATTGTGGTTCGAAATAGCTATGTTTCAATGTTTAACAACTGTTCTTGCTGAATTATTTTTAGTTACTATTTTGGTATTTATCCTGGGTTAAAATTAGATAATACTTTTTCTCTTCGTCGTCATCATTTCTACGCCTACTACTTGCAAGAAAATGTTCTACATTTATTAATAAGCCTTTTTCTGAATAAAAACATGAGAAACCATACTGTGATATAAATAGTTGAATTCGTAATAGAAAATGCTATCTAACACAGGGTGTATATTTTTTACGGGCCATATTAAAAAATAAAGTTGATGATGGTTTCGCACAGAAACATTGTACTGAAAATTTGTAAACGCTGTCTTGTAGAACTAAAAATATGGCAATGAGAAAGTGCCTTTGGTTTCGTTATACCTTTTCAAATAAATTCAGAATAAAATATTAACGAAATCGCAACATTTCGGATTTTGTCGAATATCTCAAGTTCGCGGAAATTTATGGTTTTCTCAGTAGAATATTACTGACCTCTAAATTGTGCATTTTTTTTTGTTGTAATTTAACCGCCCTTGTAACTTTTACGGTGCCCAAGTTTCCCATGCAGTTGATCCTTATCTTGGACACCCTGTAGAATGAAATGTGGAAATTCAAATTACAATATATGATCATGACATCATATTGTCAAAAGTAATTGTATGGCTAGCTGCAGCTAATTGCCGTCACATTTTTAAATCACAAACAAAATTTGAATATAATGCTAGCTCAATTTCATCACAGTAGATAGAAAGTGAAAGAAATTGTTCGTTTTCATGGCCGTATAATGCATGGTTTCCACTTTCAATGTTCGCTAATCATAAATAACTCGCGATCGCAGCCGTAAATCTTAATTAATAATTGTTATAATTGCAAAGAGCTTGCAGATCTCCTGATTAGTATATTAAGTGGTCCCAGCATGCACATAACTCATGACGATAACAATCTCGTGTTGGTTTTGAAATATACATACTGTTTATTGGATTTCTATTCTTCACTAAGAAAATAATTAGTTTTGTAAGATATTAATAAATTAATTGAAAAAACGGTTATGAAATTAAATTCATCGTACATTTCATCAAATGTGACAAAAAAATACTGTGCAACATCCTAGAATGGCCAATATTAGGCAGACTTTTCCTGTCAATATTCTTGCATTCATAATCATCCGCATTAGACCGATGAATGATGAAATAGTGGATAGTGATTCCCAATGAAGAAGAGCACACTTCCGAATGAGGAGCACGTTCGATGAACTTCGGTAGACTTTAGATTTAACCCTAGAAAACACAATCCAGGTTGAACAATTTGTACGTTTGAAACGATTAAGTAATTAATAATTAGGTAACTATTAGGAGTTAAATCAATTGGTTAGGTTAAGTTAGGTTAGGTTAGGTTATGTTGTGTTAGGTCATTTAGGTTAGGAGTTGACCATACAAAACACAATCCAGGTTAAACAATTTGCACGATTCAGATAATTAGGTAATTAATTAAGTAACTAATAGGTGTTAAATAAATTAGTTAGGTCAACAATCGATCATTCTTTCTATAAAAATGTTGTAGGATTTCTTTTATCCACTCATACCGAGTAAATAATAATGATGTGAATTAAATAAAACAACTTTACTTTGTTGCTTCCACTAACACATTTATTTTACAAAAATAATTTAGTGACTCCTCTATAGTTTCGAGCAGTTCTTAGCAGTTTCGACTACTCTATAGTCATTGTCAAACTAACTCAGTCACTTAGTTTGACAATGACTATAGAGTAGTCGAAACTGCAGTCACTAAATTATTTTTGTAAAATAAATGTGTTAGTGGAAGTAACAAAGTAAAGTTGTTTTATTTAATTCATTTACCATGTTCCACAAAGTAACGGCTACCAGTATACAGTAATAATGATCTAATATGAGCTACCTTTCGTTTAACAAATACTTAATATACAAAATTATCTACTGTGTCTTTATGGTTTCCTAAAGATTGTGTAGAAGCTTTTGCATCAGACCAGACTTACAATAAAGTTATCATTTATTTGAAGTAAAATTAATCTACTGAGCCATGCACCTATGCTCAGCAAGTTTATTTCCAGGTTATAGCGAAATACAGATTTCTGAGTAATCTGCCACTTTCCCGATGCGAATCAAATCGCAAGGACATATCAAATCGCAGACAAAGAGGAAGATGACTATGCTGGATGAATTATTCACGCTCGAAAATTCATCGAAGTTAATTGAAAACAAAAACCGGGCGTCTGTCGCTTGAATTGTTGGCACGTGACAGCATAATGATTTTATGCAGCTGCTATATAGTTAACTAAAATATTATCTATGCAGCTGACATATAAAAAAATGTGTAACTTACGTGCTATTCAGACCAAAGCATGCAGAAACGGTGCACTCCCAAGGTTGGATTTACTGGTTGTGGTTGACGATAAGAGATGATTAGATATGATCACTTAAAACCGCGTGTGCTTTACGTGATCCTACCCTATCAATTTTTCTACCGATAGTAATGATTACCAGTCTATCAGATCAATAGAAAATCTATTTCGTTACAAGTTATTTTATTATTTAATCAGCCACCTTTCTACCTTTCGGTGTAAGGCTTTCTTTTACATCATAGTATTTACATTTACATTTATTCTGTTCGATAGTAATTCCTCCACTTCTTCCTACCTGTTGTCCGTTCCTTTAGCTCTTCCCAGGAACTCCCTTTTCTCCTCGCCTCTTCTGTTTTCTTTGGTTTGGTTTCTTTTCTTGGTCTTCCTCTATTATTTCTCCCTGTTGCTCTTGCTTCATATACTCTCTTGGTAATTCTTTCCTCGTTCATTCTGCAGATATGTCCAAACCATCTCATCTGTCTTTCTTTTGTTTTATCATTGATTGGTCTTATCTTTAGGTTATTTCTGTATGTCTCGTTTCTTAATCTGTCCCTTCTGGTCTTATTTTCAAGTTTATCTTCGTTACAAGTTATAACAGATAATCCATCTGAGGTTAAGTAGGTTACTACTTATACCTTCTGGAAGGATTTGGTAATTTGGTTAGATATTACAAACTATTTTATGGATTCCCTCAAATGATTGATGGTAGCAATTTTGGTAGAAGATGAAAACTTGTTCCGAAGTTATATGAATGTTTTAATGATAGTCATAACAAATTTGTTGTTTAATATTAATTAAAATAATGTGGTTTTTTGTCATACCTGCATCACAATCTTTGGTTAACAAAGTACTAAGCATTCCAGAATGCCGTCTTTCTAGCAAGGCGTGTTTTAAGACTTCCTAATAACAACACATTTATTGACTATCCTTGATCGATAATACATGTCAGGCACTACTAATTTTTGTTCAAAAATTTTTTAAATGTACACTGACTATTACTGGAAACCAGAACCCAGAAACCAAGCTTCATACTCCTTATTATTACTTTTTTGGAAATTAGTAGTTTCATCTTTCAGAATTTCGTTGATAATACTAACTATAGCAGACATTGATGCAATAAATACCAACCCTCCACGATTAAAAATAACATCCACGCATACCTACCTTGTAAAATGAATCTCGTTGTTTTGTTTCTTATTTTCTCTCTATTTCTACACTATGGTGCGGGTATAATAAAAATAACGTATTATACACGTGCATAAGAGCCTTTCAAGCAAGAGCGTCATGCTTTTAAACCTGGCAAGCGTGTTTGGAAGGCTCTCTTATGTACTTTTATCATAATATAGTACATAGTATAGCTCCCCTTTGTCAATATATGGTCCTTCAATTAAATGTAGGTACATATGCGCTGAGGTAATCGTTTTTAATATTAAATATGATAAGGCGTATGATTCAGAAAACTATGCCTTATATCATACATTTGACACAAGAAATTAGATATTTTTGTCATTTGAGATTGTAATTCGTGTTATGTTTGCAACACGCATTAAGTGAAACCAGTAATCTTCCGTCCGTAAGTTGTTGCAAAATCGAAAGTAAGAGAATCGGCCTGATGCGGAATTTCACTTTTTCGTTAATAAATTATAACAACAATGCCAAGCAGCGGAACTGATAGGAGTTATTGCATCGGCACGAGAACTGTGGAATGTGCGAGGGTGACCCCGCCCACAGTATCCACGAAGGCAATTATAGTCGATCAAAATCAACAAGAAACCAGATTTATATACATAGTCGCAATAGTCTTGCCTTTATACAAACCCACACTGCAGATGATGTGAAATAGAAAACGAGACGGCGAACACGTGCTACGCACCTGTCCCACCTTCGCCAACGTCTGATATATTATTTTGACAGAGGATAGTTAATTAGGCCCAAAAGTGCCATTCTTCATTTCTCGCTCTTTAAGTAGAAGTAGAGCAATTTTGTAATCTTCCCACGATTCACAATCAGGTATTATACACTAGATTTATAATAGTTTGGCTCGTTTTTGGAGCTAGATATGTTAGCTATAGACAAGACGTCTAGGAAAAATGTACTTATTTTGTTAAATTAGAAACAAAACTATATTGAATAATATTTATAATAAATATATGCAGGGAGTTCACAGGAACCAGTCCATGTGAAACTTTTTGTACCAGTTAGTTTTTGCAAGTACAATGAACCCAATTTCACAAACGCCAATATTTAAATTTTCGACATCCGATTACATAATCGGATCCATTGTTATTTAAAAAAAAAACTTAAGTTTTAACTTTTGTTTTTTGCTTTTTCGGGCATCCTACCCATCCGCCACATTAAAATTTAACCATGACACATGATACTTATATATTAAAGGAGAAGTACAGGGATTCGCACCCTTCAACTTACTGGGCTCATCGTAAGGACTTTTAACACAAGACATGTACAGAATCCCGTGCATAAGGGACATGTCATGCAACGGGTAACGGGCAAACCACATATGGTACAGTTACAGAGGCAACTTAAATCTGTATTGCCTGGATCCATAGTTTTATCTCTGCTCTACCAAGGAAGCAGTTATCGCGTAAATTCAGCTCATTTGTATTGAGCGATAGCAAGTGAACCAAATTACAAGAAAAATGAATGCCAAAACTCCCAAGTTCCTTTCTGAGCGATTTTTTAGTGATCCCACTCCACCTTCAATAAGGTGTTTGAACATGTTCTTCAGTTCTTTACTAGGGAGCTCACCATAGCGTCTAGGTCGGCTTTTTCATTTCGCGGTATCCCCGAGTGGCCCTTTACCCAAACAAATAGGATCTCCTTTCCTAGCCTTCTAATTATATTGTATTTGCAAAAAAAATGCACAATTTTTGAAGAAAGTCACAGAATAAAGTCAAAGTACTTGGAAAAACACGAGAGATGATTATACAGAGTGATCGTTCCAACTGAAGAAGATTAGCCGAACTATCAAAGGTAGATAATTCTGCTGTTAATGTTTACCCCCAATAATTTATTAGATATATTCAATACTTGAACAACGTTTTGTCACAAGCAAACTGCAATGCAGTATAGCTGTATTAGAGCCGCATAATTAACGAAGTATAAATTCTTTATAATCAAGTATTAAATCAGTATACAGTATGTCCCCGGATTGAGTTTAAAAGAGGAAAAACTTGTTTTTCTTTTATTTTGCGCCAAAACTGCAAAGGACTAAGATTTTTTGCTTGTCCTGAAACCAGCAAATATCTAATTAAAACTTAATTATTGTGACTCAGTGGAAAGAAAAGTTCATTTTTCTTTTGATTTCGGACTTCTCTGCTTTTTAAATCCCATCACATTGGCCGTTTTATTTTTTTGACGATGTCACTTTGACAAATGAGTCTACGCAAGTTAAATAACAAAACTGTATGTGAAAAACATACTTTTAATAAACAGCAAGTCAAAGAAACAGCTTTAAGATAAAAAAGTCATTTTTAACAAGAACAATCATTATTCAATTAACCGTGTGGTGTGCCGTTGGTTATGGAAAAAAAGTATGGACCTATTATTATCCCGTGATAGCCAATGGCACACCACACGGTTAATTGACTAATGATTGTTTTTGTTAAAAATGACTTTTTTATCTTAAAGCTGTTTCTTTGACTTGCTGTTTATTAAAATTAGGTTTTTCACAAACATTTTTGTTATTAAACTTGCGTTAACTCATTTGTCAGTGACATCGTCAAAAAAATAAAACGGCCAATGTGATGGGATTTAAAAAGCAGAGAAAGTCCGAAATCAAAAGAAAAATGAACTTTTCTTTCCACTGAGTCAGAATAATTAAGTTTTAATTAGAGATTTGCTGGTTTCAGGACAAGCAAAAAATCTTATTCCTTTGCAGTTTTGGCGTAAAATAAAAGAAAAAAATGTTTTTCCTCTTGTAAACTCAATCCGGGGACATACTGTAATATAAAGCACTTGGTTAAGTTTCACAATTTTTTAATAGAAAAACTCTGAGTTATTCTGTTAAAAAAATGTGAAACTTAACCAAGTGCTTTATTTATACTAATTTAGAGATGTTTCGATTAACCTCCGATTCATACAATCTAAGTATAAAATGTCACTAACATGTATGATATGTGAAAATGAGATTTTACCACCCATCATAGTCATAGAATCGTCTGAAATAGAGTTTCAAAATTGATTAGATTATACAGCTAAGCGAGAAATGATGTTTGATAAACAATTTCAAATGATTTTGTGCAGGTACTACTGTGCAATGGTGCGCAATTACATAATTTTTATCATGAGAGTACAAACTTGACAGAAATTATTATAGTTCTAGTGGTAAAAGTAAAGTCAAGACTATTTCGACTAGTAATGGGCTGATTCGGATGAAATAATCGGCGATTCCGAATATTAAAATAATCTCGTATTCCGGAATATTTTAATATCATCCGATTCCGATTCCGATTTTTATTCCTATTCCGATTTAATTCCAATCATATTCCGATTCCGGTTTATGCTCTTGCTGATGGAAGTGATAAATAATAAAAATGCAGGTATTGAGAAACAAAAATAAATTATATTATAAAGAAATAGAAACTAAAATTAAAACTATATAACTAAAATAGAAATATTCTTAACTTTTAGTTATATAGAATACATCCATATTTTAAATGCAGACGATACATTTCCGGAAGTACTTTTTCGTGTTTAGTCCAAAAGTCTAGTGAAGTCTCCAATCTACTTATAAGTGGCATATCTAAAAACTGCTGTACTGCAGCAGTAGCCCTAGTGAATGGAGAACCTGTAGTACTGAATCGCGCCAGTTTCTCGTCAAAATATTTTCAAAGACAGGTTGAGGATTAACTTTTCTTTTCACACGCTACCAAATCACGATTGTGTACTAAATATAGCTCACTGTTAATATTGAACAGGTCAGTCAGCTCTTTGGTAATCCACTTTTCTGCATTGTTCGAATCTTCCTCGAGGTTAAATGCAGTCTTTTTAAATCTTGGATCTAAGATAGTTTTTATTGCTATGATCTTATTTGCTTGTATAGTTCCAAATCGCCTACTAACGGCATCTATCATATTAAT
This sequence comes from Othius punctulatus, assembly GCA_951805005.1. Lineage (NCBI taxonomy): Eukaryota > Metazoa > Arthropoda > Insecta > Coleoptera > Staphylinidae > Othius > Othius punctulatus. The sequence continues at coordinate 50,961,331 of OX638138.1, read as the reverse complement.
TTGAAAATTGAACCCTACTTCCGTTTTCATGTGTTGTCTTTTTATGGAATATTTTATTCCGCTGACCAATAGAATAATAAAAGACATTGTGAGATATTTTTCTGCCAAAAGCACTTCCGTTATATCGTGAATAGGTTTCATAATTAAAATAATATATTTTAATATATCCCATTCGCAGACATCTAAAAATGCAGGAGCTTGTGGAAGGTTGGTAATTGTTACAGACAAAAGATCCTTCATTTCTACCAATCTTTCCATCATCATAAGACAAGAATTCCATCTCGTATAAACATCTTGTTTTGCCTTCAAAACTGAAAGGCCCATGTGTAATTGAATATCATTCAGTTTTTTCGTTGCCAATGCGCTATGTTGAAAATGGCCAACTAAGGTTCTGCACTTTTTAATTAATCTCGTCAGTTCTTCTATGATTTCAAAGCGTCGTTTGCAGTCAAGTTCAAAGTATGAGCTATGCATGGATGGTGATGTACTTGGTAATGTTCCGTAATTGTCTTTTTTATATTAGCTCCATTGTCAGAAACTATGGCCACAATTTTATTGTTAATTTACCATTCAATAAAAACGCCTAATAAAGCTTGAGCAATATTTTCTCCAGTGTGATGGTCTTCAGTCAGTTCCCTATTGGTTAGAACTTGAGAGTGTAAAACATTTTGGTATACAAAATGTGTGGTTACTGCTACATAGCTTTTATTACTGTCTGATGCCCACATATCTGTTATAGATACATGTTCAACTAAATTTAGTAAAAACCTTACTCTTTCGACTCCTTCTTTGTATAATTCTGGTAAATGTTTTGGACTTATTAATTTTCTGCTAGGAAGAGCGTATAGACTATAGAGGATTCAACTTTTTACAGTATTCGACAAATCCCTGATTTTCCACTATTGGTAGTGGTTGATAACCAACTGCTATCATTTTTAAAATACTTACATTGTTATTTTTATTTTCGGCATTGTACAAATTGGGATTTTTTGAACTACCAAAAAGTTTTAACTGACGAGGTTTTTTATTTACTATTGGAGTTGTTTTTCCACAGATCTTTTTGGAGCTCTTTGTGTTGCCTAAAATTACATACCCGGTAGAAAGCATAGTTATTCTAGCTCTGACTGACTTACCATACTATCTCTTTGCCTACGAGACAATGTCGTGATGTCTTCTGGTTCTTCAAATTCTCCAGTGGGAACATTGTGTGTTACTTGTTATTGAATTGGATGTATTCTTTTAAGATGTTGCTGTACATTTGTCGTACTGACAAAGTACTTTAATTTCCGATACCGAATACTATTCCAGTTCTCGATTCCGATTATGGTTCCGATTATTATTCCGATTTTTGATTCCGATTATTATTCCGATTCTTGATTCCGAGTATTATTTCGATTCTTAATTCCGATTATTATTAGGAATCAATATTCAGATTATTCTATTCCGAGTATTGTACGATTCCGATTATTATTCCGATTATTGATTCCGAATGATATTCCGATTATTGACATCATCCGAATATAATATTCCGAATATTAAAATCATCCGATTACCCCATCACTACATTCGATCTTATTCTTGTACGTGGATAATTAAATATTTCGTTAGGTGTATATCTCTTGACGGGCGTTGCAATTATATCTTGAAAAATGTCATTTATCATCAAGTGAAACAAACATTGTTCGGTTGAAGAATAGTATATAAAAATTCCAGTTGAGGAAGGCATCTATTCAAGCAGGAATTTGAAATTCCGAAACGAGCTGCGTAGCAGCGAGTTGAAGAACAAATGAGGGCTTGAAGGACCTTCTGTCTACGACGAAGTCTACGAGTAGCACAAAACAGTCTTCTGAATGAAAGTCAAGAACGTCTTCTTCTTCTTCTGTTGTCATACATACTTGTGCGTTGGCGAATTGTCTTCTACTGGATAATAGGTACAGTTCTGTTTATTTCGGCTTGACATAGTTCTCCAAAGTTACTTATTCCCGTCAAGTTTCTTATATTCCAGAGCCATGAGAGCTGTTTACGGCTGATGCCTCTTCTGTCTTATATTTTCCCTTCAAGGATCAGCTGGTGTATTCGGTATCTCAATCCTTTTAATATATGACCCAGGTACCTGATCCTACGCTGTTTTATGTGGTTGAATAGAGATCTGTCCACCCGCGCCCTTAGCGCCTATTCATTGCTAATGTGGTCAAGATACGACATTCGAAACATCCATCTTAGGTCTACATATCGAGAGCTTCGATAAGCTATTGATCGCTGCTGCCTTTATCGTCAAGATTTCGGCTCCATATAATAGGACTGGCCAGACGTACCACTTAACCATTCTGAGGCGGATTTCTAACTTCAGGTTCTTGTCACATACTAGGGAACGTAGTTTGTTAAATGCTTGTCTGGCTTGTTCTACATTAGCCTATTTCTTCTGTTGAGAATTCCATCTATCATTCACTAGTGTGCCTAGGTATCTCGTGTCTCAGTTTTTTTTTAATCGTCTCCCCTTCTGCCGCGTGGAAGCTCCTGCCTGGTTATTAAGACTTATGACCATGAATTTTGTTTTGGCTCTGTTCAGTTCTAGTTCAGCTTCTGTCCCTTGTTTGTTTGTTTGTTTATGTTATTCATTAACAGTTGTAGGTTTGCTGATTGCTCGCTATGATCACAGTATCGTCCGCATATCTAATATTCTTGATTGTAGTTTCGTTCACCTTTTTGAAAACTGCCAGGTCATCGAAGGCTTTCGAGAATATTCGTTCGATGTAGAATTTGAATAGCAAAGATGACAAAATGCACCCTTGACGTACCCCTCTTATTATTTCATTATTTCGAGTTTTTCTGTCGTGGTTTGGTTATTAATTCTAACCGTGGCCGGCTATTGACAGTACAGATTATTATTCTTGCGTCCTTATCATCTATACCGGCACTTTTCAAGTATTCGATGAGACGTACGTGATTGAAGCTGACTAACGCCTTCTCGTAGTCGATGAAGCATAGATAGATGGTGTTTATCTGGTCATAGCAGTGTTGAAGTAATTTTTTTTGACAAAATGTCGCTTCGCGTGTGCCGGTTCCGCTCTTGAATCCGAACTAAGTGTCTCCACTCAGCTCTTCAAGTTTCTTGAATAAACTCGTATGCAGAAAGTGAAAGAATATTTTAAGGACATTGCTCATCAGCGAAATTGGCCTATCGTTGTTGCACTTGGATGCTTTCTGCTTTTTGGGGAACATTATGAATGTTGACTTTAACCAGTCCGCTGGTACTTGTCCAGTGTCGTAAATGCCGTTGAACAGCTTTAAGATGATATCTATTTTTTCCTCCCTCATTTATTTAACGTATTGTGTGGATATCATCCGGCCCTGGTGTTTTGCTGTTTTTAGAGATATAGCGTGTATAGCGATTATAGTGTGTACTAGTTCGGATTTTAGTATGGTTGGCCCAATGAGATTAGATTGTGTTGAGCTGTTTGGTATATCCGATTTCTTGTCGTCGAAAATACTCTTGACGTGTTCTTGCCATATCTTACATAGATCTTTGCCGTTTGTCACAGGATCGTTTTGGTCATTTGCGAAATAAGTCTCCTTTCTGTTGTAGGTCCTCTACTTCTTTGCATCTTTGCTGCATCCATGATGCCTTGGCTTTCCGGATCATACTGCGTATTACTTTGTGTAATTTCTTATATTCAGCTCGTTTCTGTTGGAATTTTAGCTCTCTGCGTTGTTTCATCGTCTGCAGGATATCTTGCGTCATCCATTCTTGTTTTTTTTGTTTTCTGAACATAACCCATGATGTTATGCGCTTCCGATGTTAGTACATCTTTAAGGTGTTGTCATGTGCTTTCAATATATATCTATTCTAGGACCTTGTCTTATTTTTGTTTTTATGTGGTTGGACTTCGGAGCTTTTGCTATTGGGTCTTCTGTTAGTTTGGGGATATTAATCCTTCTTTTAAGTTTGGGAGCTTTCTGTTTTACTAAGCGGATGCGCGTAGTTGCTATGATTTGGTTGTGATCTGACGGGACATCAGCTCCCGGATATGGTGTAATTGCGGAATATTTTGTTGATTAAAATGTAGTCAATCTAGTGTCTGGTCATGTATCCTGGACGGTGTTGGAGGGATGTCCAGGTGTATAGACAGCGTTGTGATGAGATGAATTGATTGCTTTGACAGCATTCTAAGAGTCTGCCCCCTCTGTCGTTTCTGGTACCTAGACCAAAATCACCGACTATATCCACGTAGCGACCTTCTCGAATTTTCGCGTTAAATTCGCCCATTATTATGTTTATGTCTTCCTTTTTTGTCTGTTTTAGTGTGTTCTCTGCGCACTTGTAGAATTCTTCGCATTTTGCGTCTGGTTTCTCCGCTGTGGGAGCATACACTTAGATAATGAAGAACGTCTAGTGAGGCAAAAATTTCGTTTGAACAAAAGCAAAGGGACAGTCGTGTTATGTGTATTTTGAGGGATTCTTTACGAATTAATTCCAGAGGGTCAGAGTATCATCAAAAAATGTTACGTTCAAATTATTCACCTCCTTCGAGATGCAATCAGGAAGATATGTCCAGAAAACTGGCTAGGATAAAATATGGTCTTTCTCCATGGCAATGCCTTAGCCCTTCGGCCATTACTAGTAACAGAAGTACCTACCTGATAATATTACAACCCTCGAACACCCCTGACCTTGCTCACCCCCAAATATCTATCCGTACCGCCCGCTAAAACTGAAATTGAATAGGCGATGTGTCGCGACGTGATAGAAAATCACCCTCGAAATTGAAAATTTCGCGACAACTGATGAAGCATGGTTTGGCTTTCAGGAGTGTTTTCAATAATTTTACGAACGTTGGATCAAGTATTTGAATCTAGGAGGACAGTATGGCAAAGAAAGTTAAGTTTAACTTGCTTGAAAAAAAAAGCCCAATTTCGTGAACTATTTGATTCTGCCGCGTATAAGAATAACAAGTTCAAAAGTTTTTATAGCTAATAAACTGTATATAAACCTATGAACAGTCATGAGTTAAAATAGCAGTTAAAAACAATTATTTTCTTATCGGTTAATAATCATGGCATTGTTTACGAAATTAACAAAACAGTACTTATAATTTCGCACGAATCAATATGCACACGTTATTATTTATTGCGATATTTGCATGTAGGCAATATTATTACCGATAAAAGCAGAATAATTTTATCTTCCACGAAAAACTGAACAATATACTGATTATTATGTTCCAAGGTTTCCTATGAATTTTATGAAATGATAAGAGGACGGTAAATTATAACTGCGAAAACTGCCTAATTGCAAAAGTCCTGTTTACTTCCTGGATTCATTTTTCGTGATATTTTAAACGCCCAATTTTAAATTTATAATTTAGTATATTTGACTGTGCTATCTTTGTTATAAATATATTAACTTATCAATCTGTATACCATTTATTACCTATATTCGTTACATTGAACCTGATAATATAAAGTATGTATTACTGATAAAATTTTCAATCAATTTAATCGATTTGTGACTGCAAGAAATCGGTAATAATTATTAATTTTTAGTTAAATCTGCCTGGGAAACGAGAAAAGAGGTCTGACTCCAGTGTATATATACAGGCTGAATTTTGAAGTTGGTACTCTTCTTGATACCCTCAGATATTACACATTATTTTTCATTTCTATTAAAATTATTACACCAGGCGAGAAATTTTCAGATGATTTAATATTTCAAAGCCGGTTCTGTACATACCAATCAAACAAATTGTTAAAAATTATCGGCGATACGCAATTGTCTCATCCTCCGCACCGTGCCGATAAAATTGTTTCTTTCTGATGGAATAGTTCGTCTACAATTGCTATGGGTTCTTGTAATTCATCACCAATTTCCACTTCATTTATATGTCAATCAATTGTTTATTTGTTCGCTTCAGATTCATTTATATGCACTATACTTTTCATATCACCCTATAAGTAGTAAATCGCATGTACTTAAATCTGATGATAAAATAGCTATTTATGCACCAAGGGCGTTACTGATGACTAGGCGATTATTTACGCCCGGAGAACGATGACATCCAGCTCGGGGGCATTAGTCCGAGAGATGAATATTGTTTGATGGACATAATCATTCGGTGACGCCGTGGTCCATACATTATTTTATTTTTCATTTTTTCTTCTCTTACTCTGGAAAATACACTCTAGGGCGTAATGAATTCATTACTCCCTCTTATTACGCCACGATTGTTATGGACACGTTTACATGTAAATGCACTCCAGGGCGCAATGAGTTCATTACATTCTCTTATTACGCCCAGGTTTTTATGGACATGTTTACATATCTCGTATCCTAGAAGTTATCATTCAATTATAGTAAAGTTAAAAATATAATACTAAATATGATATTCTAGTGAAAATCAAATTTAGAGGGTGTCCTTGAATAAAGTTTTAATATATTTTTGGGTGTGATTCATAAATAAAAACATGAGTTCGGAAGTACCTACTGCAGAAAGTTTAAATCAAACCTGTGTTGGAATAACTACGTGCCATCTCATCATTGGCTACATTAATTGTAGCTGAATTAAACTACTGCGAACAAAAGATGCAGCAGAAAGGTGTCTAAATGCCTTAATGTGTTGTGTGACAAATGATTGCCATTCTTTGAATTTCACAGATTAATGATAATGCTTCCCGTTGGGAAGATTTCAGTTTTACAACTAACAAAATATTAACTTGTTAAGTGATTACTGAACGATTTTCCCTTTTCACAAATACACATATTTATCGAAATAGAGAAATTAGTTATCTGACAAATATATGTAGTATACTAACATTATTATAAAAAATATGCCGAAGGTAAAACATTCGGTGATGAACAGGCCATGGGTACACGAACACAACGAAATGAAGCAGTGCAGAATATTATTCAATAATTATATCCTAAATACGTTTAAATCAAATTGCTATCAATAAAACAAGTATTCCTTGTGTTGAGATTTAAAGCGGTCGACGAAACCCAACATGTTAGCAAACAATGCGTAAGTAACAGTGCTTGGCGAATGACATTATGAATCATAAGATTACTTACGTTATGACTTAATCATTACCAGGGAACGCACCATACGTCACTATCGCCTCATTTTGAACGTCGACATTGAGAACTTTCTCGATTACTTACCTGCAAAGGAAAAAATATACATTAGGAATTTTTTTTACATGAAAAATATTATAACTGATTTAATTATTTACAAAATTATTATTAACCATTAGAGAAGAACTTTTCTGTTTTTATGCTAGGCACATGGTTGGTGTGATTTAATCAACTGTTTATTTCTTAAATATATCATTGATTAAAATCAAAATTGATTATTTTTCTAAATTAATCATTGTTTTTTTGCACTGATTACGTAGTCCAATAGGTGAGCAAATAAAAATATATTGTTACTATAGAGTTAGCAAAGTAAAGTAGATAATTGGAAGTAAGTAAAATATTTTTCTTTTCTTTTTTTGGTCCATCTCATGGTATAGATATTTGTTTTAAACATCAATTTTTCTTCAAATTCAACAATTTATCAAAAAAAAAACATATGTTTTAAATCGTGATGTAAATAAATTGATATGAATGACATCTACGCTGGCAAAAACTGATCAGAAATATTAAAAAAAAATTAAAAAAAGTAAACCATGATTTTTATGTTACAAATGATTGATTTTTATTTATCTTTTAATTCATGATTTATTCCAATCCTGGTTAGGCGTATGCATTAATTTCTAAGTACAATGTACATTAATTGATACTATGTATGAAATTTAAATCATGCTCGTCATATAAAGATTTACAGCTAAATGTGGATATTTTGAATGTTGATAGTTATTTATTTGCTCCAGTTTTAGAAACAGTATATACCAAATCAATTACTTGTATCGAAAATAATAAAATGCGCATATAATCAACTGATCAACTGAAGATATATAAAAATTGTTACGGTAAACAATAGTAATAATACGAGATATAAATCATTTTGTAGTCGACTAGCTTCATAATGCTATGTTTGTTATAGAGAAAATCATGCATAAGCACCTACTTTACGGCATTGTACCGTAAAGTGTGCCATAAAGTAGACATAACAACAAAATAAGCACAGTCAAAGACTACGTTGTACTTTATTCGTAGCATGCATTTCAAACTTCACTTAGAAAACATAGACCATAACGAAGAAGACTTGTAAAGTTTTGACTAATAAAAGAAAGTACGATGAATTAATAGATAAATAATATATTCTAAATTCGAACAATTTACCTGATCTAAAAAGTACGCAAGCATAGCCTTTTCTGTAACTGTCTCCGCGTTTTTGAGCCTTAGCCATTACCAAAACTTGACATACTCTTTCTTATAAACATCTTCCGACTTTTTAGGAATCAGACTCAACTCAGATTCTGTATCGTTTTTCAAAATTTTATCACTTATTAAATCTTCGTCACAACTATTCATTTTGGCAGAATTTGAGAAAAATGGTTACCACAAACAACAGCTTAGTAACCGCATCAATCAGATCATCGTAGAAAGACTATATCAGCATAGGCACCTCTTCTCACTTTTTATACGTGAATTAGTTTTTAACAATTATTTATCAGAAATTTATAATAATGCTCTAGTGGACTACAAAATAGTATATGAAATTCGTGTATAATTGCGGATTAACGCATTCAGGCATTCGTGAAATTTACCAACCGTTCACTCATGTCATAATCCTATGAATTATAAACTAATTTTTCATAATATACTATTATCACCTAGGTAATACATCACTTATATTATTATATTTCTAAACAAAGCATATCAAAAACTAATTTATTAAATTATTCACAAACGACATGTCTACAGATGCTCAAAGTAACTTTATTTTATAGCTTGTATATTGTATATAATGGTTTTTTTCTTTGTTATTAATGACGTGCTGGATAAAATAGTAGCTGGATAAATGGTAGTGTATAAAGTTGCGATGGCGATTAAGTTGGTACACGTGAAAAAATTACCTTGTATATTCCAAAAACGAAAAAAAGTATGAAGTAATTACAATACGTATATAATTAAATAATAATCAACTTAGATTAATTTGCATGCAGGTACTATTTAAAGCTAAGCAACATAGAACTCATTATCGTTAAATTAAATTGACGGTACACATTTGTATGCAGTTCTCATTACATTTAGAACATTAAGAAGCAATTACCGGCGACTTCCTGAATTCATTACAGGAATAATTATTTCTATAATCGCTCATCAGAGACGTACCTATTATTAACTAGCAATTTATTGCTCACAGTACCGCGTCACAGAATCATCCACTTCAATACACCTTACCTAATTCATTGCGTATTACAGTAGGATGCAATTGCATTTATACCACAAGGTCCATATGCAATGTAAGTAATCTTTACTGTTAATCATGAAGGTGGGTGAAGGTGGTTGACAATATTCCTTCATCTTCTTCTATCGCCGCCATTGAGGTTGAAAAATCTGGCAAATCGTGCGAGCCGCAGTTTTGCGCACGACTCAGCGCAATTTGTTTTTATCATTGCAATTATCTATAGCATAATTACGTTGCTCGATATGCTTCTGAGAATGTTTATTCTGTATATGTTTGCGGTTCGCCAGCTTCACTGTTTACAGATTGCATAGTTATGACTAACTGCCGACGACAGAATATAATTGATGTTTTCAAATGTAATTAATGAAATGTAAAATGTTTTTTTATAGTTAAAATTATTTTGACTTTTTTAGTTATCGATTTTTTCAATTTACATTATTTAACATTTACTCGGAGCGAATGTTTCAAGAAGCGCTGGAAGACATAGACGTTGAGATCAAGATAAACGGTGAATGCATTAACAATATAAGGTATTCTGACGAAACAGGAAAATTTGCAGACAGTATAGAGAATCTCCAGGAACTAATGACCAGAATAACGGAAGTCAGTCAACGGACTTACCATAAAGAAAACAAAACATATGATAATGTCAAAAAATACTATCTTGCGTGGCTACCTATAGTGAATGGAAAACAAATAGAAAGAGTAGAAAGATATACATACTAGGAACAACAATCAACCATAAATGGGATATATTAAGTGCTGAATAGAAAAATTAAGAAAAGCATTTCGAAAAATGTCAAAATGATTCAAAACTCACGATCTACCCCTAACAACACAGCTGAGACTACTTAAATGTTATATTCCACCAGTACTATTGTAAGGAGTACATTCCGGGACTTTAACAGAAGCTAGCTGTAAAAAGCTGGAAGCACCCGAAATGTGGCAGCACCGGGGTATCTTTAAAATTTCCTGAACAAACCACGTGACCAACCAAAATGTCATTAGAAAGACCGGTAAGGAAAAGAAAATACTCCTCACAATAAAAACACGAAAACTGGAACCTGGAACATGTAAAGAGCAACAACCAACAATATGGGTTCCCACAACTAATGCTACAAGGCAAAATAGAAGGAAGAAGAGGACCAAGATGGAGAAGAACATGGCGGTTGAAAAATGTACGAATATGGGACAACATAACCGCAAATGGCCTCTTTAGAACCACGACAGACAAAATACGAATAGGAATGTTGATCGCCAACATTCTGAACGGATAGACACGAGAAGAAGACAATGAAGTTGCAAAGTACAGCGTAGCAATTTCAATCTGGTAGGTTGCGCGATAGAACATAAGTGATAGTGAGTGCGAGCCGTGTCCAATCTGGTCAACCATACCTAAACAAATTATCAAAGATTTCGACTATACGAATTTATTTTGTCTAGGACTGTACTCGAGCGCTTTTGCGTTTATATCCCTGACAGCACGTCACGTGGGGAAGGCCAGCACGGCCTTCCCCATTGTGCGTGGCACACCGTACACCGTCACAGTGGCCAGTGAAGTATAAATGTGCAAACTCCAAAAGTTGAAACTTTAATGTCCAAGTAAAAAATTAGTAAAAGATAAATTGATTATGATGTAACGTAGACGAAAGGCGGGAAATACAAAACCAAATAACTAGATACAGTTTTAGGCACGCACACTATAGTGAGGCCGCTGAACAGATATAGTCATAAAATCTCCCACATTAACCGACGTTGTTTGAATAGCAGCATGCGATTGGTTTGAGAAAGTCGTATATACAAAGCACAAAACATGTTATGGTAACCGGCACAGTCTACTGGGCTCGCCAGAATTTCGAGTAAACGTGTAAATCAGGCTTCGACGAAGATCGGTCTACGCAACCATAACCCACCTTATTTATTTTATTACTACATCTGTTCGACGACTCAAATCGAATTGCATGTAGTCAAATAGATACACACATAGGCAGACTTATAGGCATGAAGACAAATAGATAGTTAGGTGGCAGACATGTCACTCATATGTCATTCACATGTCAGTGGGTCTTCCTTAATAACAGTGTTCTGCAAAATTCTACTTTTTTTTCGAACTCTTCGGAAATTTTGCCTTATTCCCATGCCTTCAAGTGTACGAATGAGTTTCAGTGTAAGTACGAATTCGTACTCAGAAATATACTATCAGGTACCATTTTTGTGAAAAATAAGGTTGAACTTAGAAAAATCACTTGAAAATCGTACATTTTATTATTGTATGCAATTCTTAGATGAAATATACTTATTTGTAATTCATGCAAGCCAATCTTGCTTATTGCATCGGTAAACTCTTCGGGATCCCTGTCACGTATCCTTAATATTGAGATCTCCACTTTGGGTTAAACTATACTCAACTCCAGGAGGACCTCGTGGTCAACGAGACGCCTCCCTCAATGCATGAGAAAATCGTCCGAACTCGTGAACACTTATGATTATACTGCACTCAAAATTTTGACAATCAGGAGTAATTTAATCAATTTAATCAATTTCTATTCTACCCTGCGGTGTAATCAGGAGTTATGCTTATCAAAAAAACGTTGACAGTAACGTGTACGTTACTAGACAGATTTACATTGGAATCCCGTACCCTCCCGTACCCTCCCGACACCCTCCCGATATCCTCCCGTACCCTCCCGTACTGACCCGATACGATACCGATACCCTTCCGTATCCTCCCGAACCGTCCCGTACCCTCATATACCCAACCGATACCATCCCGATACCCTCCCGTACCCCCCAACCCTGGAAAACAAAACGATACATGAATTTAGAATTTTCACCATACAGGGTTAAAACGAGTCCACCCATGAGTTGTCACCATACAGGGTTAAATCAAGTCCACCCTTGAGTGTTATAGACCATCCTTATAGACCACCCGTATCACGTTTTTTTTCTCGGTAATTTGACGATTTAGAGGTTCAGAAAAAAAATAGCATAACATAAGCCTACCTGAAGAATATCGTAGAAGTAGTTTCGATTTCTGTATGTCACCGGAAGTAGGCGTAACTGCACTCAACTATAGAATTTTTAATGGGAACCTAGGTCGTGTGTAGCATCGCTGGATTGGTAGTTCAAATAGAAACAACTTTTGTAAGAAAAGTGATTTGTAAATGATATGCAAAACCAAATAACAATTAATATTTTTTTTGCACTTTCATCTTAAAAGTTGACACTTTACAAACTCTAATCAATGCCAAAAGGTGGCATTTAGCAAATGTTACATTGTTTATTTGTATCCAACCCTAAAAGTGGTATCAAATGCATAAAGGAATTTCATGATACGCTGTCATCGAAATACCTGCTGTCAGAACAATCAATAAAATTTTCGCGACACGAGTACATCGATAGTAGTTCATCATGGAAGTGGATGATACATCCGACGCGGAAAGCTGCACACCACCAGATGTTGTAAAGGAAGCAGAGATAGCGAGTTTAGAACTACTACCGAAAAATTCAAGGGTAATATATGAAAAACGCTACCAGGAAGTGGTGTGAATCTAGAACCGTTAGAAGGTATTCAGAGAATACTTTATTAGCATATTTTGCCGATCTTTGCAGAAAATATAAGCCCTCTAGCATTTGGTCTATATTTTCAATATTAAAATGCACCCTCGCTACGAAACATAATGTGCAAATTGGAAAATTGGAAAATATAGCAAATTAATAGCTTTCATCAAACAGAATGGCGTAGGATTTATTTTTTAACCTTATTTTTAAGTACTATATTGTACTTGTTTACGGTATGACGTGCAAAAAGTTATGTATGTAATGCGTGTGTAAAATAAGCTTTATGGCATTCGTTCAAATGTTTCGTGACGAGCCTTCGGCTCGTCACGAAACATCATCTAAACTCATGCCATAAAGCTCAATTTTACACACTTATTACATAAATAACTATTAATGTCAGACAACGAGGCCCGGTCATTTTCTCGAAAGTATGATGTCATAGAGGTTCAGGAAAAAAACCATAAGATAAGCCTACCTGAAGAATTTATTGCTGGTAGTTTCTATTGTTTTTCCATGGATAACTTATTTTCAATTTCAAATGCAAACTTTTAAAATAAGTTAGAAATGGAAAACCAATCGACACTACGAGGGCTGATCAAAAAGTTCCGGGACTTATTTTATATAAATTTATTGGTAATAGATAATCATTACAAAACTAAATCCCCTTCAAAGTACTCTCTTTAGGTAGATATACACCTTTCTAAACGCCGCTTCCACTGCAGGAAGGCCCTCTGAAAGTCTTCTTCCGAAATCATCTCAATATCATCAAATCTCTCTCCTTTCATGGGCCTCTTCATTTTCGGAAACATAAAAAAGTCTGCTGGAGCCAGATCGGGTGAGTAGAAAGGCTGGGGGATAACTGTCATTGCATTTTTGGTGCAAAAATCGCAAATGAGCAGCGAGGAATGCACAGGGGGGTTCATCAACTTAGGGACAAACTTTGCCGTCACTCGACGCATGTGTAGTTTTTCTGTTAAATTTTTTTAGCGTGAACCGAATGAAATGTTGCATTCCTCTGCCATTTCCTGAATGGTTAAACGACGATTTGAACAAACGATGTCATTCACTTGGGCCACATGATCGTCGTCAGTCGAAACTGACGGACGTCCTAAACGAGAATCGTCGTCTGTTGATGTGCGGCCTTCTTTGAACCTCTTGAACAATTCGTAACACTTCGAACGACTCAAACACTCATCCCCAAAAGCTGTTTGTAACATGTGAAAAGTTTCGGTAAAAGTTTTCCCCAACTTCACACAGAACTTGATGCAAACGCGTTGCTCTTGTTTTCCTTCCATCACAAAAAAAACCCAGAAAATCGCCGAACACAAAAATGTCGGTTTACTAAAATAGCTGTAACTCCGCTTTTAAACAACCTATTGACGATCTGCTGCTGCTGTACTCAGGGAGAACCCCTCTACACAGTGCTGCCAACCGCGTTGTTCTTCGTCGCTTCGTTGGCGCGCCATTTTAAAAGTCCCGGAACTTTTTGATCAGACCTCGTATCATCTTAAAATTCTTCTTTTCTCAATTCTAATTTGTGCGTATTAATAATTTTAATAATTTTATCTACGAGACTCAACAAATCCAGTAAAAGGCAAAATATTCAATAACATTTTACGATTCGAAGAAAAGAAAACATCATTGAAAAGATGGTGTGTCCATCTGTACCCCTCTGCCACGGTTGTGAATACTATTTTCGTATAATATACGATATTAATCATAATATACAAAGTGCCCAAGATAAGGATCAACAGCATAGGGGTCTCGGATACCGTAAACGTTACAAAGGCGGTTAAATTACAATAAAGGTACGCAATTCAGTGGTCAGTAATATTCTGTTAAGAAAACCAGAAAATTCCGCTTACTTCCGGAGATATTCGACAAAATCCGAAATTTTGCGATATCGATTTTATGTTTTGCTGAAGTTATTTAAAAAGGTATAAAAATACAAAAGGCTCATTCTCATTGCCACTTTTTTAGCTCTACAAGACAGCGTTTATAAATTTTCAGTACAGCGTTTCGTTTCGAAGAAATCATCATCAACTTTATATTTTTATTTTGGTAAATTATTTTTTATTACTATTTCGGTACATATTCTGGGCTAAAATTATGTAATAATTTTTGTCTTCGTCGCCATTAAATGAACAGAACAATTCTTATATCACAGTAAATAACTAATAAGTGTGGTCCTAAATAGCTATAATGTTTCAATGTTTAACAACTATTCTAGGTAAATTATTTTTAGTTACTATTTTGGTGCCTCGTTTGGGTTAAAATTCGATTTTTTTCTTCATTGTCGTCATTTCAATGCCTAATACAAGAAAATGTTTTCATATGTATTAAGAAATCTATTTTTGAATAAAAACATTAGAAACCATACTGTGATATAAACAGTTGAATTCGTAATAGCCAATGCTATCTAACACTGGGTATAAATTTTTTGCAGGCCATATAAAAAAAATTAAGTTGATGATGCTTTCTTCGAAACAAAACGATGTCCTGAAAATTTGTAAACGCTATCTTGTAGAGCCAAACATGTGGCAACGAGAAATTGCCTTGGGTTTTCTAATACCTTCAAATAACTTCAGACAAAAATAAAAACGAAATCGCAAGATTTCGGATTTTGTCGAATATCTCCGGAAGTAAGCGGAAATTTCTGGTTTTCTCAGAATAATATTACTGAGCACTAAATTGCGTAACTTTTTTGTAATTTAACCACCTTTGTAACTTTTACGGTTTCCAAGATCTCCAGGAAGTTGATCCTTATCTAGGATACCCTGTATACTATTAATTAAATAATAGTAATATACTATTAATCCATTTTTGAGTCTAGGTTTTTTCAAAATTGCAAACGTGTAATGCACCCAAGAGAAACCCCTCAATAAGGTTGGAATCTATATGCAAAATAAGGAAACAATCTTATTCTTGGCACGTTACACCTTCAGATAATTTATGTACTAGTTCAAGATCAACGAATTGTAAAAATTATCTGCAACGGGATAATGCAAAATGTACTGTCCGGCATTCGGCAAGGTACGTGGTCTATTTTAGTTGAAAAACTTATCATATCACTCTTACCCAGTCCTCAGATGATAAAAAATACATTTTGGAAAAACATCAAAGTGAACATATAAATAGCCATAAAGACCAGCAGCGCTGTATCCAACTCAAATGGTACAGGCACCCTTAAAAATGTAAGGCTTCAAGTGTTTTTTTTTTAAGGGGACGCATACGATACATGGTTACTCGTGACTGGTCATATGCGTTCTCAGTGTTGATATCTCCATTGAACTCCATTGGCTTAAACGTATGGAGAATATAGCTAACTTGGTATAATGTAGCCGAAGGTAAATCTCAAACTATTTCGAAAATTTTGTAAAAACCGAAAAAGAAACATTATCACCTAGTATATCGCAAGTTCAGCATTTTAGGATATACAGGGTATCCAAAAACTCTCCTGCCAAATAGAAATGTCACGTACTAGACGTCATTTTATGCCGATTTAACCTGAATTTTCTTAATAAAAAATGCTTCCTAAATGCAACATTCATTAGAAAAGTTAATAATTTTGAATAAGAGTTAAACTTATTTTACCTTTCTAAGACAACGCAAATAACAAAAACATTTTGAATAAAAAATAATTTGACATTTGTAAATGTCTGTAAATGTCATAAGCGGCTAAGTCATTGTATTTTTGAAAGAGCTCTGGATCCCTTAGGACACATTTTTGGATTAAGGTAATTTAGGTTAAATCGACATCAAATGACGTCTAGTATGTGGAATTTCCGATTGGCAGGAGAGTTTCTGGATACCCTGTATGTTTATAGGAACTTTTCGTATTTGAATAGGTCAAAGAACGGCGCATTTAAATAAGTATACAACAGTAAGTAACTAAGTAAGTAATGCTTCCTAAGGGCAACATTCATTAGAAAAGTTAGTCATTTTGAATAAGATTCAGACTTATTTTACCTTTTTAAGACAACACAAACAACAAAAACTATTTGAAATCAAAATAATTTGACATTTGTAAATGTCTGTAAATGTCATTAGCGGCTTAGTCATTCTTCTATTTTTCAATGAGCTCTGTATCCTTAGGACACATTTTTGGATTAAGGTAATTTAGGTTAAATAGACATCAAATGACGTTTAGTATGTGGGATTTCCGTTTGGCAGGAGAGTTTCTGGATACCATGTACGTTTATAGGAATTTTTCGTATTTTAATAGGTCAAAGAACAACGCATTTAAATACGTATACAACAGTAAGTAATTCTCTGTATATTTTTCCAAAATTTAAAGAAAATTTAAAGTTCACGATGGACTGATTAGATCATTAGAAACAAATATCGCGTTGCACTATTATTTGAACATATGTTGGGGCGATAAAGTTTCAAATTTGCAGAGTAAATCGCACATTAACTGGACAGATCAATATTATTAATGTTGACTAATGACTGATTGGTTATTATATTCAATACTTGTATGCATTTTCTGCGTATGTCGAGATATGCGGAAAGACTTTATATTTATTGAACTGCCGTTGACCATAAATATATCTACACGACATAATATTAATTTCCAAAGGTCAGACCGCTTTGGAGCTCAACATTTCCTATACAACTGGGAATTTCTTTGTGAGCTGGCAAATAAGTCCAGTTTCATATGCGCGCCCGAAGGCGTGTGTGACTTGCTTAACTTTTAGGTAGATAAAAGCCCAAGAACAAAGCTATGTGATAGTAGCGGATGGAGGCTTACTAGGTGGCCTTAATTGGAGCGAAAATTCAGGACGTTTCGATTAATTTTATTGCACTACTTACTATAATGTTTTATGTGCGTGACATATGGAAATACCCGATCATGTGACCTGTGCGATTAAAATTGGAAAATTCGAACGGTGACCTTAATTAAAAATAAGATACGACAGGATAATGAAATTTAGGCCAAGTGTAATAATTTTTTCATGAAATTGCTTTATTTACACAGTACCTATATATTTAACAATACTTTCCAGTAGTAGTAGTCACACATTAGTGAGTAGATTATCACTGGCTGCAAATAAATGTTAATGTTGAAGAATACCTAACAACCATGTACATACATTGAAAAAAAAATCAGACACTATTTATTTTTTGTTAAACTTCATTTGTTGCAAAAATGCTCAGTTCATATAAGGACATATTTCAAAATAAGTATTTTAAATAAAAAGTTAACAATCTTCTATGGATTTTTAAGTATTCAGAATAGGTGGGGAGAAATTCGGTTAAATTCAACCTCACAAGAAGACTTGGTTTTGAACGTAGGTATGAACGGGGCCGATTAGTGCCTCGAAATATTATCCCTCAAACTATCGATGAGAGTGGGAAACTGATCGGGAAAATAGCTGTCCCCATGGGCATTTATTAAGCGACCGTTGAAAATCCCAATAGCAACAGCATATGCCAAAGTGGATTGTAATTTTTGTTTTCAAGTTATGGGCATATATTTTAAAGGACATCAAACTGTGACCAAAAATATGTGTAATTTTATTAAAATTCTACTGAGTATGTCGTTGATTGAATTCTGTTAACTAATTAGAGATATTCGTAAATTACAATCATTCATTTTACTGGTAACAGCGTCTCAATACCATAATCTTTCATTTTAGTTTAAGAAAAGAAGAAATAATTTAATTTGTATTTGTATAAATGCGTCAACGACGTGCGTCAAAAAAAAACTAATAGTCGAACAATATTTTGAAAAAAGCAAGAAAGGCTACAGACAATATTACCCACGAAATCTGGGCTAAGTTACGAGAACCATTTGATATAATATTGGATACTAAAACATGTTGTGACGGATGTGCATTTGACAGGAGCCTCGCAATGTAAAAAGATGTGCGCCCGTCATATGGCCATATCGGCAGCGTCATTGTTTATGTATCTCGTATCATAGGCATTATCAACAAATAATTGATAATTGAAAAACAAAATATTTTAAGCAAAATATATTTATTCTCAATTTTATCCCCATATTTCGTAAGGCTTCAAAGCACTTATTATATATTTTGTAATTTGACATGCACAGGAATTGCAAGTTTGTACTGGGCAAGCATTTATAAAAAAAATCATAGAAGTAAATTGCATAATAATCCAAACAGAATGTTTTAACTTGCATGTAGCTGGAATATATGAATTTTATACCAATTCTGCTAAATTTTATAAATTAGACGTTCCATGTCAACCGAGACAATTCAAACATTAAAGTAATCAATAATCAAGTTTAATATCACAAATTCCTCGTTGTAATCAGGTGTATCACATACCAAAAAACGTTAACAGTATCGTGTACGTTACTTAACAGCATCAAATTCCAATGCCTGATGTATTTATGACATAAATTCACCTGACATTCGAATGTGTTGCTGTCAAGTAGTGTAGACGTTACTGCTAACGTATTTTAATGCGGAATGCAGCTGAATGTCTACCTTAAAATGAAATAAGGAGTAAGGAAAAATTCAATATGGCGGATCCAATATGGCGGCTAGAACACCGACTCGTAAATATAAATATATTCTTAATGCACGAATCCTTTTGCCTAGCTAATTTGTATGAAATTGAGTGTAAGAGTGTTTTTGAGGTGGCGGAATTGGAATATGAGGTGAAAAGTTCAGCCAAAATTGAAATAATTTATCAAAATCCAGTCAAATTTCATTAATTTTTTTTCTTTGAATAGTTCTAAAACCTGAATATTTTTCTGATTACGTCATCTTCATCAGCGGAAAAATTGCAACTTATTTGCTAATTTAACCGACTTTAACTTCAATAATAACATAGTTAGCAATGGTGAACCAATAACTTTGAACACCCTGTATAGGCGTTTTCGAAATCGTTGACTGCAAATGTGGCACCAAAATTGCACAATTTCAAATGTTCTGTTTTACATGAAATGACATGTAACAAAATTACTTATGAACCGTTTATTCACAACTTTCGTAGTTCCTGATTACCAATTTAACGTAAAAATATTAAAAAAACAATCATGGATTCAAGGTGCCAGCCAAAATCGAAAAATGTATCTACATCTAGTGAAAGTTTGTATTCGAGGATTTCGAAAGTCGCAAAATACAACTCTGATAACAAAATTACAAAAGTCAATATTACATTTCCATGATAGCGTCTGATCAACTTGATTTATATAAATTCTGAAATTATTAAGCTTGCTCGTTTAAAATCTCTGAGTAAACGTATGGTACGATATTGAAATCGACGGATTAAAAAACACGGAATACACAAAGTATGTGTTAATAATCGTAAACATATTCTCTGTATTTACAAGATTTTACAAAATATTTGCAATATATAAAGTACAATATAATGGGTAGTAATCAATAATATAAAAGACGATAAATTGTATCAAAATAGCTTTTACTTCGAGTGTCTGTTTTCCAACAGAAATAAATGATTGTGCACTTTGAATTTTCGTGATGTTGTGTGCACGAGACAATCTATTTTGGAGTTTTCTTTCTGTTTGAAGATTTCATTATACGATTAATCGTGGGATTGTCACACTAATCCTCGGTATTATAAAACATTTTCTTAAAGAGTTAAATTTACATGGGGATGGTAGATTTGTGTATTTACTCCTGTCAATATAATCGCCGAAAAGTGTGCTTGTTATTGCTTTTTGCAATAAGTAGTACCCCTAATAATACACCATTGAGTTTCACAAAAAAATGATGTTTTTTTCAATTTTGGCCGCTATCTT
Source organism: Othius punctulatus (assembly GCA_951805005.1). NCBI lineage: Eukaryota > Metazoa > Arthropoda > Insecta > Coleoptera > Staphylinidae > Othius > Othius punctulatus. The sequence continues at coordinate 50,940,679 of OX638138.1, read as the reverse complement.
GATTTTTAATTTTGATATTTCGACTGTAAATTCTTAATAAGCGATTACTAAAATTAATAAATAAATGGTTTATAAGTCATTTTGTAACATTTCAGTATATGTAATGCGTGTCTCCTAAAAAACGTCGCTTGTCATAACTCCTTTATTTATTGGCCGATTTCAAAAAAGCAAAAACAAGATTAAATGCCTCCACATGTTCTACTAAGGGGCCCTAATTTTGTTTTTAGCAAAATCAACTTTCATTTCAGCGATAGTCAACTTATATTTTTCATATGGTTACATATATTTTCTTTTTTTTTTCTGATAGAGATTTTTTTTTTCTGAATCCAAAGAGGTATAACAAGTTGGCTTTGATGGAATATTCGTTACAGACAAAAACAAATGTTTAAATAGTGTTTCAAGTGTGGCGTGAAAAACAAAGCAAACACAATGTGGAAAACACGAGAAATACCTCCTAATTGTACATTAAATGCAACTTTTGAAATAACGAGAAGATGTCAGTTGTGTATTAAACAAGGTGGTCGTCAGTTTGAGCAACTTTTGTAGATACGTTAGTATTTTTTGATGCATATTTTGAATTATTCTAATAAAATATTACATATTGTTTTCCACAATGTGTTTTTCACGCCACACTTGAAAAACTATTTAAACATTTTTTTTAACGAATATTTCATCAAAGCCCACTTATTATACATTTTTGGATTTAGAAAAATAATCTAATGGATCCGCCATTTTGAATTGTGCTATTTTATGGTCAGATTTATCACCGGCCTCGAAAACCAATGTATACAATATTTCACTCGATTTCGATTTTTTTTTAAATTTTGGCTGCAGTTTGAATGAACTATTTTAAAATTTTATTGTTTTATTTTATATTCCCATTTCGTGACCTCAGAAATACTCGTACACTCAATTTCATATAATTTAAATCAACAAAACGATGCGTGCTTTTAGAATATTTCGGTAGTCGGTGATCTCGCCATATTGGATCCGTCATATTGATTTATTTTAAAAGGCCACATTTCATTTATATGTAGACATAACGACGAGTTTGAGATCTTAAACTTGATTATTGGTTGTTTTTTTGTCCATAGCTTTGTCCCAGTTGACGTTGAACGTCCCATATAACCATACATACATTTTTTGTAAATAGTTTTCCTTAATTATAATCAAAAATTCATAGCCATTGGAATTTATATAGACGTTTTTATCACGGTCATAGTATATTGGCATATAAAGAGTACTTTCATATTTTCCTGGATCACTGAATGAAGTATTCAATTCTACATCTAAATGTATGAACCAAATTAATATAAATGTTGAATATTATTTAACTTCCAGTTCTACCGGAAACAGCTATCAACTATGTTTTGAGTAAAACATTCTGTATATACTTAGTTTTTGCTTACTTGCTCATTTTCGAGCAACTTACATTTTAAATATTTTGTGTGATTACAATTCTACATCTGTTTTCTCTATTTTAGGGTAATACCTGTCCTAATTAATTGGAATAGGTCACGTCTATATTATCATTCCATCTTATTCTGGACTAATGTTCCTTCTATCAACCGAAGATTTTAACCTCTCGATTCTGACTTCTATAGGTTGTGTCATTGAAATATAATGACTTCTTGTATTAGATGTATTAATTGAATCGTGACAAAATTTCGTTATAGTAGCTCAGATGGTCTGGCGTTATATCGGGTGTCTGGAAAAGATCATACGCCAATTATGTTGGTATATTAGATTTTATTGTTCGTTAGTTGGTACTATTCAATGGCGTGCGGGTAATTTCAACGAGGGTCGAATAACATAACCTTCAAATATTTGGAATCAAATATAAACAGGATTCGAGAGAATAACTCCACGATCCCCTTAGGTTTTGACTTGCACTTCTAAAATGGGCCATTAGGATGTACGCATCTTGTTCTAGTGTATTTTTGAATAGTCTAGAAGACGGTTTTTAATCATGCTATCGGCACGCCGGCGCCGCTGCAAGCTGTTACATTGACAGCCAAACTGCCAAAACGTCAGTGTTGACAACTGTAACTGGAAATTTTACCAACATAATTTGCGTACGGGTTTTTCCACACACCCGATATAAGGTGTTCCAAATTATAACACTCAAATTGCTTTTTTGTGCACCAGGTACCGCGTATTTGGGTTAAAAATGCCTCGGCGCTTAAAATTAACTGAAGATAGTACATTATAACCTTATAGTGCAAACGTAGATTTTATCTCATCGAAACACCGTCAAGGCAATAGCCAATCACCATATGCAGTTATCTCCGTTACATCATATAAATATTCATCTATTCATCTCCAGAACCCGATCTCCCACAAACTGAACGCATTTTCTTGGACTCGCGAAGATGCAAAGCTGCGAGTGTCCTTTCTCCGTTTGGCATCTCGCATTCCTCTGGCCGATGATCCCAATATAAACATACTCTTCTTTTATCTCTTCTTCTTTTACCTCTTGTACCATTACAAGAGGTAAAAGAAGATTATACACTACCTTTTTTACCTCTTGTAGTGTTTCTGTTGGAATATAAAAATTGTACGATAGCGTCAAATCATCATGATCGTTCTTTTTGTCTGGAATGTTTCCTTGTTAAGAACGCGATCAGTGGTCTGACTAGGCACGCCGCACCTCACCCATTGCATAAATAATTCATATTTTCGCAACGACGGCAATTGTAACGGGTCATGCAAAATTGAAGCTCGAGGATTGGAGAAATAGAGAATAGTAATTGTATTTTTTAATAGGTACTCGTACTTAGAATAAAAGTATTATTAGGTTCAATATTAATGTTTAGCTATACTCCCCAATTATACTAGTAAAAAGGTATTTGCAATAATAATATTCCTCTCTTTTACAATACCAATTAATTTCTGTTAATTATCACCCAATAGATTATATCAACTACATTTTAGTGTTGCTAATGTCATTGTAATCATTAAAAGAATTGTAACTTTACTAAAAGTTGATCGTGAATGGATAATATGTATTGCTATTATGATAGCAATAATGATAATAACTCTACGAGTTCTAACATTGAAAACTACGAATCTGTGACAAACTTAAATATACACATACCTCAAACTCAAATATACTTTTAGTGACAATTTATTCACCAAGAAGACAAAGAATGAGACAATCCTAATTAGTAAAGATCATATGGCGAGAGTCCGTTCAAGCTTTTTTTATTGGATAGTCCGTATTCAAAAATTATAACTCTTTAACGAAAACGTTACCTTTCTGCAGGTGTATTTATTATGCATTATATTATTTATTATATCAACTTGGCAATAATTAAATATAGATATACAGACAAATATAAATATATAATATACGGTTCAACAACATTCAATCAACAAGAAATTAAATTATTTCTATCAATTCTGTATTGCCCAAGAATTCAAGTTCAAAATGCATATCTTATGACTATATTCCAACCATAAGAAATTATTATGTTTTTTAACTAATTTTAAATATGCCACGTGATTTTGACTTTTTGTATAGTTTTCACCTAGTATTAAAAACGTGTAGTCGTTGTACATTGTACCAGTGAGTACTTTTTGGAATTTTCTAATCTAATCTAACGTGTATACAAAAATGCTAAAAATGATTCGTTCTAATTTGAAATTATCCTTATTGCTATTAATCTAATATGGAATTATGTTTAGTTTTTATCAGGAATCACTCTAATGCTAGTCAGTCTGACAGATCAACGATCATCTCATGCTAACTACAATAAAATTATTTCATGAAGCTCAGTGTAAGTGTTGTCATGGCCATCGATGGAAAGTGCCATCAATGTTCACGCTCTGCTGAAAGAAGCAACAATCGGCGCGGGTGTAATCCGTGGGTGTAATACATTGTAATAAACGTCGTGTCGGACATCAGGTGACGTTCCGCATTCTGAATATTAACGAGCATTGTCCAGGCGGCTCTCCCATGAATAAATAATAGGAACATCCTATGCTATGATGTCGAATCAATGCCTGAAAGCATCCAAAGTGCATATGTGAGATATTAGTGTACAGTCGGACACATTAATAATGAGTGATACAATCGAATGTTCACTAAGCGTCCCAAAATTATCCCTCAACTGTGTTTGCCCTTCCTGAAAATCAATAAAACATGTATAGAGATTGGGAACAGCTAACTCTGCAGATGTTGTATTCAGGTAATTGGCAAATTCAGGTAACTATTCTAAGCTTATATCGATATACGTGAATTTGCATTTCCTCCACAATGCTTTTTTTTGGCAATGTTTATGCCAATATGCACAGGTTGCCAGATTTCTTGGTTAAAGAATACATGTATTATGAACAAAAACAAAAATTGCAGAAAGAATCTCGTAAATCTTAAAACTCAATTCAAATTCTCAAAATCACAGCAACAAACCCTTTTTTTCTTAATTTAATTTAATATTGATTTGGTGTATTTTAATACACCCTTATTATTTAATAAGTAATCGTGCATTTCGCAACAATTAAAGTAATAATTTTCTGGACATTGCGGTATACAGGGTGTCCAAGATAAGGATCAACAGCATGGGGATCTCGGAAACGGTAAGAATTACAAAGGCGGTTAGAGTACAAAAAAGTTGCGGCAATTGCAATTTAGAGGTCAGTAATATTCTTTTGAGAAAACCAGAAATTTCCGCTTACTTCCGGAGATATTCGACAAAATCCGAATTTTTCGGGTTTTTTTTCCGAAGTTATTTAAAATGGTATACGAAAAACAAAGGCACTTTCTCATTGCCACACTTTTAGATCTACAAGACAACGTTTACAAATTTTCAGTACTGTATTTCGTTTCGAAGAAACCATCATCAACTTTATTTTTTATATGGCCCGTATAAAATGTACACCCTGTGTTAAATAGCATTTCCTATTTCGAATTCAACTATTTATATCGCAGTATGGTTTCTAATGTTTTTATTTAAAAAAAAAGGCGTGTTAATACATTTCGAACATTTTCTTGTAGTAGGCGTTGAAATGATGACGAAAACACAAATTATTGTACCCAGAATATCTACCAAAATAGTAACTAAAAATAATTTAGCAGGAATAATTTAGCGATTTAGAAACACCTTTTTTTTTACTGTGACCTGAGAATTGTTCTGTTCATTTAATGGCGACGAAAACCAAAATTATTATATAATTTTAACCCAGTACCGAAATAGTAACAAAAAATAATCTAGCATTATATTTATTTAGAACTACCATTATTATTTTGTTACTGTGGTATGAGAATTGTTCTATTTATTTAATGACGATGAGTCTTCAAGACAAGTATTACCTAATTTTAACCCAGAATAGGTACCAAAATAGTAACTAAAAACAATTTAGCACGAATAGTTGTTAAACATGGAAACATTGTAGGTAGTTATTCAAAACCACACTTATTATTTTTTCAGTGTGGTATTATGAGAATCGTTCTGTAAATTTAATTATCTTAAAATCATAAAGTTAGGTGATAAATTTTGTCTTCGGCGCTCATTTCAACCCCGACTACACCAAAATTTTCGAAATGAATTAACAAGCTTTTTCTTAAATAAGAACGTGAGAAATCATTCTGTGATATAATTCGTTGAATTCGTAATAGGAAATGCTATTTAATACAGGGTGTACTTTAGTTACGGGCCTTTTACAAAAATAAAGTTGATGATGGTTTCTTCGAAACGAAACGTTGTACTGAAAATTTATAAACGCTGTCTTATAGAGCTAAAAGAGTGGCAACGAAAAAGTGCCTTTTGTTTTTTTATACCTTCTCAAATAACTTCAGAAAAACATAAAACGATATCGCAAAATTTTGGAATTTTGTGGAAAATCTCCGGAAGTAAGAAACTAAATTGCGCAACTTTTTTGTAATTTAACCGCCTTTGTAACTTTGGTTTCCGAGATCCCCATGCTGTTGATTCTTATTCTGGACACCCTGTAGACGAGCTAGAGAAATACAAGACAAGATAGAAAAGATATATTCGCAAAAGAAATATATTTGCACATGCAATTTACCAAACTACTAATTTCTCTGATGTTATTTTCTTTTGAATCGTTGGAAAAGATATATTTGCAAAAGAAATGCATTCGCACATGCAATATTAATCTTTATATTGGATATGCAACTATAAAAGTGAAAATGTGTAATTTATATCAATATTTTTCGTTTTCAATTATTCAACTGATCTTTCTACATTCTGCCATTCTGGATTTTGCTCCAGTCATCCAGAAAAACTCCGATATTTTTCTAATGGTGTCGTCCACACACTCAAATAGTAAGTGATTGTTTTATAAAATGTTGCTACATTTTTATAAAATTCATCTTTTTTTTCCTAGTTACTTCATTGTGTTTCATTTCAAAATGAAAAGTGCTTCACATTGTATACGAAGAAACTCAAGACTTCACCGAGAAGATAGTTGACAAATCGAGAATCTTGAGTGCTTTTTCTTCCGACAAAAAATAATATATTAAAGCATCAAATAACTTTATGGTTGGTTTTACAGCTGATCATCAGTGACATCCATCTTATTTTTTATTGTTAGAGTAGATTTTTATATTTTAAATTGTCACGGTCCAAAAATTGACCATGCCTTTAATGGGCATTACATTTATCTCGTGGATGGACACCCATGCGCCATGCTTTGCCCGCAGATGTAAGTAATCCTGGGGTCTATTTTGAGCGTTGTTAAAACGCATAGAACCGAATATCTGGTGATTTTTAATCGGCTGTAGCATTATTCGATACCAGCGATTATCCAGCGAGACGTATAACTTACATACGTGGTTTAGATCCTGGTAATTTTTGATTGGCCGATCTTATCGGGAATTTTAATGGACTTTTCGAGGAGTATTAGCTTCCAACCTTTTGGGGATTTTCGTGTAGAGGTGCAAATAAGTCGTTAAATATTTAGATCCCTTGGCCCGACTATCGCCCGCAGGGTAAGGTTTTTATTACTCCCAAAAGCTTACACGCGCTTCGATTCCAAGTTCCGACCTGGAAGACCTGGAAGCACAGAGCTTGTGAAGACCGTGGTGGAGCAAGGCGCTTGATATCGCCGACACCGGGGGACAACGGACGCGGAGACATCATAAAAAGGCCATATTTTCATATTTTCGATTATGACTTATTTGAATTTCGCCCATACTTATCATTAGAGCCCGAATGTTCAGGCACCAAAAACTGGTAAAATAGGCAAAAATGCAAATTAGGTACTAACAAATCTGTACAAAGGAATTGAAAAAAGAAATAACAAAATACAAAATTTACATTATTATTTGTATGGTGATTAGGATGGTTGAGACCTTTACTTTGTGGTAATCTATATTAAATTCAGAATAAAACACTACTATGTTTTAATCACACAATTTATTGTTATATATATATATATATATATATATATATATATATATATATATATATATATATATATATACATATAAGACTACATATATACACATATAAACCGTAAACCACGACTCGAGTTTCAACCTGTGATGGCCATTATCACGTGATAACAAATTATAAAGGTGTTACATTTATACCGTTTTACACAATAGTAGCGGGAGTAATTAAGCGCAGGTGCGAATATAAGTAATTGGTTCCTAATGCAATGTATTGAAGAGTGGAGTACAGAAAACCTCGGTTTGCTCGTTTAGGAGATTAACGCCGGGATTATTCTTCTGTCGGTGGATTTCGGCCGCTTCAAGTAAATTTAGCTTAATTCCTTTAGTACAGTTGTGCAAAATTTTTACTTGTTGAAGTTTTGGGAATGGATGTTTGCACTCTAAGCTATGATTTGCAAACGCGCTCGTATTTTGGCTCAGTCTGAATGCGCGGAAATGTTCTCCATATCTTGTTTCAAAGCTTCGGCCTGTTTGCCCTACATATATGCTATTGCATGCGGAACAAGACATTTCATACACTCCAGATTTCCTCAAGGGATCGACTTTATCTTTACAATTAAATAGAATATTTGCTAGTTTATTACTTGGTCTGAACGCTATTTGATGATTTTGTTTTCGAAGAATGTGTGCAATTTTGTCCGTAGTTACTCCAAAATATGTTAGAGTGGTGAATGATTTTTTGCATAAATTTTGAACCCTCGGGTAGATATGAGTAAGGATATTCTGATGCCGTTTTTTATTTATTAAATTTTGAATAAGATGGGCTGGAAACCCATTCTTATTTCCAATAGCTCTGATTGTGTTCAGTTCCATGTTAAGGTTACTCTGTGATAATGGGATCGAAAAGGCTCTATGTACCATTGAGTGATAGGCAGCTAATTTGTGCGTCATTGGGTGATTAAAATTAAATGGGATTGTGGAATTGACGTATGTAGGTTTCCTATATATATTAAAATCAATTTTGTTGTTATTGTGAATCAATGTTAAATCTAGAAAGTTTATTTGGTTTTCTTGTTCTGTCTCAAGGGTGAATTTAATTTTCGAAACTCGAGTCGTGGTTTACGGTTTATATGTGTATATATGTAGTCTTATATGTATATATATGTAACAATAAATTGTGTGGTTAAAACATAGTAGTGTTTTATTCTGAATTATTTGTATGGGTTTATTGTGCAGTTATATAAACATAATAAAAAATTGTAGAATCAAAATTATTATTCGTGGGAAATTCGACTAATTATTAGATGTTTTTTTACATTTTACGTGGTTAATGCTTGCCTTCTATCAGACTATCAGACAATATATGTTTTAATTGTGAAAAAGATCTTTCCACGTCTACGGATGTAACTGGTGCAAACTTGAAACAGGCAATTTCTGTAATCTCGTAATTCACACTAGAGTGTGAAAAGATCTCTTCGTTTATATTGCCTGAAAGAATGTTGGCTAAGCTTTTTACAATGTAAAAGTCTTTGTTTGCACTAAATAATATAATTATTTATTGGAGAAGTATTTATGAACTCCCAGGTGAAGGGTAAATAAAACTTATGTTTTTTATGAACTAGTTTCGGCTTGGGAGCCGTCGTCAGCATGCATATCTTTAATTAAAAATATATAGTTATAATTCAGTTACATGACAATTTGTTTGGTTTTTAAACTTACAGTCAATTATATATTATTTCAAATCTGGTGGTGGTATTGTGGTACATCGTTTTTGTTTGAAGACATGTGAGGATGAATTGTGTGATATGAAATGATTGTGATTGTTGTTTAGTTGTGTAGTGCAGAAATTTGGCGACATTTGTCAAATTTTACGTTCTTAATCTTATGACTTGAATTTTTTTAACTGATAATAGTAATATTTTGACTGCTGTCTGACGTTTAATATTGAAAAATTGAAGATATTTTTTTTAAAAGGTGATCATGAGGATGAATGATGAAAATAAATGGCCGAAAAAAAAATCATACAGGTAGAGCAACTGTGTGATTTTTTTTTTTTTAGTTTGAATGTGAATTAGTGTTTGTAATCAACTTTTCTACAACTTACAAACACTCATTCACATTCTAAACTCAAAAATATGTTTCAAAAATTATGGAAGCTGCCGAATCTTCATCTAATTTTGAAACAATGTCTTTAATGTCATTAAAATTAGTGGCATAGTAACAAGCAGCTGAAATCCACGTTCCCCAACGAGTGTGCATTGGTTGGGGTGGTAAAGCCAACTAAGGTGCCATATCTTTAAAAAAACTTATCTTTGACGGCGCTTTTAGGCAAATTTTCTTTACTGAAGATATTAGCATATCTCGTTTGAAAATTGTTCGCGCACTTCCTCTGCCACACGATGAAGTCCATGAGCCAAACATGTTAAATGTATCATACGTGGAAACAATACTTCGAGAGCATTGCCCATCTTTTTCATATACGGAGCGGCATCGCTTACGAACATGAGCACGTTCTCATGTTGATTTGTTTCTGGCGAAACTAACAAGAGAGAAGTTGTAAATAACTGGGCAATTGTTGAGCAGTTGGTTCTTTCGATACAAGCTGAATGTAACAAATATATCCTGGAGTTCTGTCAAACGATAACATTGGCAATGTGACATTTAAAAAAAATAGATATTGAAATTACCTTCCCTGGGTGTCTGTAGTTTCATCTATCGATATCAAAATCTTCTTGTCTTTCATGTAGGTTGTAATTTCTTCTTCTGCTTGTTAAATACGATCAAGATAATTTTTCCAAATCGTTGATTCTCTTGGCATTTTTTCTTTTACCTACAAACTTTTCAAAAAAAGCCCGCAAAGCTGAATTTGCTAACTTTCACAATGGACTTCTCACAAACGCATTGCATAAGTCGAACGACAATTCGGATGAACGATTCGACGTTGATATAAATCTCGTCAATAAGGGAGTTTTCGGGGCACCCGCCTTCAACTCTGCTGTTTTTTATGGTTGGCTCCTTCGATGTATTTGGTAATGAAATATGTTTTGTCAAATTCACCGATGTAAACACACTTTACAAAACAGCACGGAACCATCACTCAAAAAAATGTTACTTCCAAAATCTCGCACGAATTTGTTTAATTTGTCGGTTACTGATGCTCGTCTTTTCGGCATCGTAAACAGAAACTTATGGTAACAAGTTCAAAATGAATCTAAACTAAATTGTCGTATTCAGTGTATTTATATGAACCGTTTTATTTACGGTGGGCACGGGTTAGGCGGGCAAGTATTGTTAATTGTGTAGGGATTATTCCCTATTGGGATAATGATATACAGTAATGATTTTTTTTCTAGGAACAGGGGCCGTTTCTGTAATATAATTCCAATTGAAATTCTTACAACTTAGAATATCACAATTCCGCGTAGTTCGGAGGGAAGTAAGGATGAAACTAATTAAAACCCTTCCAACTACGCAAAATTGTGACAGGTTCACATTGTAAAACATTGTATTCTTTTGTATACATTTTCGAATACGCCGAGACTCTTCGAATATATTGAGAGTAGGTTATTTTTCATTTTTGGACGATATAGGCACTTATGAGGATTTTAAGCATTTTTCAGACAAAACTGATAAAATAGGCATCTTTCAGTCAAAACTGCTAAAATATGCTATTTTGGGCATTTAATGCATTTGTCTGAACATCCGGGCTCTACTTATCATCAACATATATTCGAGTGTCACCTATATTTTTGTATCATCGCGCTCGTTCGCGAACTGTGAATATTTTCTTTATTTGTATTCTTATGCAAGTATCAAATCAGACTCTCCAAATTTTAATCATTTTCAGCATGCTAAGTGTGCCGAATAACTTTAACAATTTTATTAGTTCCGTTACCACCCTGGTATATATTCGAGTTATGCGTTGACAACTGAGGAATGGCGAATATCTTTTTCGTGTTGAGTAGTGTCAATATTCTTGTCAACCTATCGAGATCATTTGTGGGGTGCCCTAAATTCCGGAGTAACTTGCGAGGGAAATTATTACGTAGATCCCTATTCACCCACCCCACTCCCGACATGAGGAGCTAGCAAACCTCCTCGTTATTCTGAAGGGATACTAATAGTTGCTTCCACGCCCTATGTGCTGAATGCATATCAGTCACGTCGCGACATTAACAATCTTTACAGAACAATCGATAACCCGTGATATTTAAACATCCCGGAAGATCTAGTCAAGACACTGGTACTTGAGACTCTAACTTGAGACAATTCCAACCAAGAAAACTGCACGAAGTCGATTCTCGATAGATAATGAAAACACCAGTCGGCAATGTATCCGTATATAACCAGTTGAATGCAATCTTAGATATCGCCTACCCAAATAATTAGCGCCGGTTCACACGGTTAATTTCAGATATCACATTTATCTGGCTTAGTTTACAGTGAAATTAAGGATGAGAAACAGATACATGTTAATTAAAAGCGAGTGGAAATATATATTTTTTATATAAGTTTGCCACTTGGGAGCCATCTTTGGTTTCGTTCTTTTGAAGCTTATCAGTAGAGTATTGCACGTATAGTCCATGCCAGATAATTTGTCACGTTTCCGATAAAAACGATATCCCCGACTCGTGGAATTGAAGCAATGAGAATGCACTCCAAAACAGCGGAAGCGGTTTTGAGCCATAAAACCATAAACCATAAATTGATTCTTTTGATCCCTTAGAAATAAGTGTTTTGGAATAAGAAACCGTATTACTCAGGGACTTATAACTCACTTTTGTCGATAAACTAAGATGCTCCGAGAAATGCATTTGCATTTATGTTACCCATTCCGATATGAGAGAGGAGGGGCTTCGGTTTACTATGAAAAATGACAAACTATGTATCTAACATGGACTATAGTTACTAATAGAAGAGGTCGAAGTGATGTTTCCTGGATAATCACGACTGAATTTTCAATTGTATGACTTGAAATTGTTCATTGCCAATAATGAGTAATAATATTGTTATGTGTATACAGTAATTGTTATTTGATTTTCTATTTTTATTGTAACAAAAATTGGTTCTACTGCATTTTATGCAATACAACATAGATGTCGCAAGTATTTCTTCACGTACTTATCGTATTAACCTTGACTTAAGCACTCTCGACTTAATTTACCTTTGCCCCATTTAACTCAATCTGTGCAGATACACAATCGCCGAGGCCACAGACCTTCTCCCTTTCATAATTTGAAAAAAATCTGCTCCGGTTTTATTATTATACGATACAACGTTGTGAGAGATAAATGTACAAAACTCATTTATTGTAGTTCATACTTACTACATTACCACTTTTAAATAAGTTGAGCAACTGTTGAAAAACTATTGTGTTATTATAATTTTTACGATAAATTTCCGTACGTCGATAATGGAAAGTAATAAATTCGAAAGGAACACGGTGCAGGAGCGTTATCGTTCAGCGATAATAAATTGCGAAAACTCGAATAAATTACGCAACCGGAGTGCATTCAATGCGTTTTATGTTTGGTTTTCCGGCGTGTCGTGAATCAACGTGGACTTTTGTAAGGACGACAAGGTCTCCGACAGGCGGAAACCTGTAGTTTTCCGCAGACGTATTTTCAAGCGCAGGATAATAATATGCAATGACTACGAGTTTGCGAGTTATAAGCTATTAGCTTTAAAAAAAATATCCTTTTTAGGTAGAACACGACTTTTTTTATATAAGTTTTCGCCTGCTGCCGAGGTTCACTCACTTCGCTTGCATCTTTGCCAACATAGCTATCTCTTTTTAAATATGGAGAAGCTCGTATACTCACTATACCAGTTAACGCAATAGACATCAATGTACAAATGATGAACACGATAGAAATTAAACTATAAAAAAATTAAAAATCCCAGAACTGCAGCAAAAATGTGCTCCCCACATCAGTATCAATAAAATAAGTAGTTTGGTATGGAGCAAATTTACACGTATGTACCACCTAATTAACACCTAACAGAAGTCGAAAATTAAACCCAAATTACCAAAGTACATGACACCTACGTTCGTTTGTGAGCGAACAACATCCGTGCGGCCTTCGCCAGTAAAAACCACTGACGTCACATCCCGCCTAAACAATTGCATTATGAAAACGAAGCTCGCGAAACGGCATTTCAAATTTCGCTTGTTCGGTCATTAATTTCGTGACTAGGAACTTTTGCACGTCATTTTCAACCGCCATGCATTCGCTGCACACGAATAGTTTCCTATATAGCTTGAATGGATGACGCATTTTGACGCACAATGTAGAAAGGTGCGTTGTGCGTCTTGTCCGCATAAACAGGAACGGGCCTAACTTCCTCTACGGAAATTATCAGTCCACTGGATCGACGAGGCGGACTTCTGAGGTCGTTGGTAATTAGTTTGACGGACACCTCCACTTGTTAATTCGAGTGTTTGACTACTCGACGTGCTATATGTTTATTTAATCTAAACTTATTTATGTTGCTGTGGCTTATTACCGTCGCCAAGGTGTGATCTGCCACACTTGGAAAATTTGCATCGTCCATTTCGAATTGTTTTGCATGTTCGATTCCATCGTCAGCTTCAGTTTCCCGTCAAAGAAGCAGCACTATGTGCTGTGGATTTTATTGCTCAACATTTATCAGGCGCACAGGATTCAAACTTATGACTCATGACTTGAGAACTAAGTAAGTTAAATTATCGGATAAATTAGAATAGTATTAAATAGAATATATGAGTGGGCTAAGCAGGCAAAAGAATGAGAGGATGCAGCACAAGTCGTGAAAGAAAGGTATACAGATCTTCAATTATAGATATGAATTGTTAAATTCAAGGTCTGCCAAAATTTCACATTGTATAATAATTTTGACAGTGTACTTGTAAAGTACTAGTAACAAATATGTCATTGATGTCAATATGTGTTTTGAGGTTATGAGCCCTGTTAGTTTTTAATAATTTTAAATGGTTTAATAACAAGGAGTAGGTACCGTTGCAATTTTTAGTTAATAAATTGTGAAAATGAGAAAGAAACAACAACGTTTTAAGTTAATTCAAAATTGGACAATTGGACTTGTCAAAATTTGAAATAATCATTTTAATATTGCCGCCAAAATTAAATAGTTAAAATACCCATTGGCGTTCATAGTAACTTTATCAATAATGCTAACCCAATGGCACTTTGACAATTCATATCTATAATGGAGTTAGTTTAAGTAAAGCTAAAGTCTTGCAAAATAAGCTGCTGGCGATATAGACTCTAATTGCATCAGCTAGGAACTTACTGTTATAATTAAATTATTGTTGTAATTGTTGTAATTGTTGCTATTGTATTGCTGTAATTAATATATAGGAAGAAACCTCGGAGGAGAACTCGCTATGCAGGAACAGACATACAAGCTAATATCAACATATTGATCGATGTGGCTTTTATTTGTTGAAAATTCATAATTACTAATGTGTCAAATAAAGTTACGCACTTTTTAAATTTTCAAAATTGTTTTTTATTGTTCACGACAATTGTTTCGCCACACTGTGGCTTCTTCAGGTGAAGAAATGATGATCATTTCTTCACCTGAAGAAGCCACAGTGTGGCGAAACAATTGTCGTGAACAATAAAAAACAATTTTGAAAATTTAAAAAGTGCGTAACTTTATTTGATACATTAGTAATATCAACATGTATCTTCAAACGCATCTTTAGAGAGATACAGCCGAATCAAATGCAAAAAAAAAAACTTTAATTACATTTGAGTTGTAGCAAAGGTGCATAGTGTCTTCCGAAAGTATCTAACAGAAAATGTATGAAAATCACTTGAGACACATTATGACAATGCATAAGAACCGATCAGAACAGATCGTCAACACCAGTATCCAACCATAAACTTATACTACAGCTCATACTACTTGGAATTGGTGCTGGTACCTAGCATGAATTTTAATATGTGCATTCTCTCCTCTGCCCATGATTTGTGAAAATTCGTAGTGCTGTCTCAGCCTAAATCTTCCTCACCAGTCTTGTCCATTGATGTGTTAAACACTGGATTTGCATGACTAAACCATGTCCACAAATGTGCACGTGTTGGAAATGGTCCAACACGTCGAATATTCCTCACCAGTCTTGTCCATTGATGTGTTAAACACTGGATTTGCATGACTAAACCATGTCCAAAAATGTGCACGTGTTGGAAATATTCCAACACGTCGAATATTCCTCACCAGTCTTGTCCATTGATGTGTTAAACACTGGATTTGCATGACTAAACCATGTCCACAAATGTGCACGTGTTGAAAATGGTCCAACACGTCGAATCCAACTCATACACTTATACTACAGCTCATACTACTTGGAATTGGTGCTGGTATTTAGCATGAATTGTAAAATGTGCATTCTCTCCTCTGCCCATGATTTGTGAAAATTCGTAGTGATGTCTCCGCCTAAATCTTCCTCACCAGTCATTGTCCATTGCTGTGTTAAGCATTGGATTTGGATGAGTAAACCATGTCCACAAATGTGCACGTGTTGGAAATGGTAACGGTAAATATGCTGATCGTGAATTACCCTTCATTAGTCCTAAGCTAACTATGACTAGCACCTGCATTCTCAGTAACATTCCGAATCAGATGAACGACCAACTCTTTCCTCGGTCTGAAATTGGAGGATTGTTGTGTCAGCCTCTTCTTCTTGCTCGCTAATACAAATGTAATATAAATGTTAAAGTTTGGTTGGTGTCGATCTGGGAAACATACAGGGTTGCCCACCTATCCTCGCTCAGACCATTGCTGCTAGACTAATGAAAATTGAGGAAAAATCCGATTGTAAGTTATTACATAGCACATCAAGTGTCCAATAACTTCCAATCAGATTTTTTTCTGAATTTTCATTAGTCTAGCAGCATTGGTCCAAGCGAGGATAGATGGGCCATATGATAGGTTTTTTCAGCCGCGCGACCATTGCCATATAAACTATGACTCCCCGTTGAAAAAGTAAATAGTCTGTCATTGCGATAACTGTCATTAATATAAAACCAATCATTTCAAAGATTCAATGTTTAGTTCATCTTGATACAAAAGAAATTTCTAAATGAGAATGGATACTGTGTATTTAGATACTGATAGCAATTGTCAAATTCAAATGATTCTTGACTAAAATTCCACTAAAAATCTGATTGGAAGTTATAACATAGCATATGAAGTGTCCAATAACGTACAATCAAAGTTTTTCCTCAATTTGCATTAATCTAGCAGTAATGGTCCGAGCGAGGATAGATGGGTCACCCTGTATATGATAGATTCTTTCAGCCGCGCCACCATTGCCACAAAAACTATGACTCCCCGTTGAAAAAGTAAATAGTCTGCCATTGTGATAACTGTCATTAATATAAACCCAATCATTTCAAAGATTTGTTTAGTACTTCTAGGTACAAAAGAAATTTCAAAATGAAAATGGATACTGTGTATTTTGACACTGATAGCAATTGTCAAATTCGAATGCTACTTAACTAAAATTCCACTAAAAATCTGACTGGAAGTTATTACATAGCACATCAAGGGTCCAATAACTTTCAATAAAATGTTTTCTTCAATTTTCAATAGTCTAGCAGCAATGGTCCGAGCGAGGATAGATGGGCCACCCTGTATATGATAGATTCTTTCAGCCCCGCGACCATTGTCATAAAAACTATAACTCTCCTATGAAGAAGTAAATAGTCTGCCATTGCGATAACTGTAATTAATATAAACCCAATCATTTCAAAGATTGAATGTTTAGATCTTCTCGATACAAAATAAATTTCAAAATGAGAATGGATACTGTGTACTCTGACAACTGATAGCAATTGTCAAATTCGAATTCTACTTGATCAACGTCTGTTTGCTATTTAATAATGAGTCAATAACAAACTTTGCAACTTATCTTGATATTAACCTTTTCTTGTATAGATGTCTAGTTTGTCCTCTTATTTTTGTTGTACCCTGTTTATATTGATGGTAAAATATAATTGCGTCTAACAAAATTATCATTAAATTAAAATTAAAATTTCAAATTTGTTGTTCATGAAAATAACATTAGACAAAATATTATTAAAAATTGCACTCTATTTAATATTCAACACTTACACAGTGCTTCTTTTGATATCACATTTCTTATAATATCTCACTTCTGGTGTCATTCAAATTTAAATACTTCGATTCGATTCCACTTTTAAAGCCATGTATCTTCTGATGCCTTCTTACTTCTCCTGACATATCACTTCTACTACCAACTCTCATAATTCAACTTGTAGTGCCTTAATTCTATAATACCAACCCATTTGTACACTTCCTTCTGAGAAAACTTCTTTTGTCTTCCTTCTAATGAAATGTTGCCTCTTGGGATAGCTCCATTGTACTTTTGATACTCTGATTCTAACCAAATTTTGAATCTCATTTCGTAGACCATTCATTTCTGGTGCCTTTTAAGTCTTGATATCATAATTCTATTCCAATTTATACAATATCACTTTTAACGTCATTCCACTTTTTCATCATCCAACTTCTAATACCATTATTACAAATACAAGAATATACAATAACTAAAATATATACAATACAATAACTTCCAATCAGATGTTTTCCTCAATTTTCATTAGTCTAGTAGCAATGGTCCGAGCGAGGATAGATGGGACACCCTGTATATGATAGATTCTTTCAGCCCCGCGACCATTGCTTTAAATAGTATGACTCCCCTTTGAAGATGTAAATAGTTTGCCATTGCTATAACTTTTATTAATATAAACCTAATCTTTTCAAAGATTCAATGTTTAGTTCTTCTCGATACAAAATAAATTTCAAAATGAGAATGGATACTGTGTACTCTGACAACTGATAGCAATTGTCAAATTCGAATGCTACTTGATCAACATCTGTTTGCTATTTAATATTGTGTCAATAACCAACTTTGCAATACTTCTTGATGATGATTAACCTTTTTTTTGTATTTTTGTCTGGTTTGTCCTCCTTGTACCCTGTTTATATTGATGCTTGAATATCATTGCTTCTAACAAAATTATCATTAAATTATAAATATAATTTCAATTTTGTTGCTTTTGAGGATAACATTAGACCAAATATTATTAAAAATTATACTCTATTTGATATTCTACACCTTTACGATTCTTTTTTTGATATCACATTTCTCATAATATATCGCATGTGATGTAATTCAAATTTTAAAACTTCGATTCGATTCCATTTTTAAAATCATGTATCTTCTGATCCCTTCTTATTTCTCCTGACATATCACTTATACTACCAACTAGCATAGTTTAACTTGTAGTGCCATAATTCTGTAATTCCAACCCATTTGTACGTCTTCCTTCTGAGAAGACTTCTTTCCTTCTAATGAAATGTTGACTCTTGGGATAGCTCCATTAAACTTTTGATGCCATGGTGATGTCATCTCATTTCGTGCACCATTCGTTTCTGGTGCCTTTTAAGACTTGATATCATAATTTTATTCGAATTTATACAATTTCACTTTTAACGTTATTCCATGTTTTCATCTTTCAACTTCTAATATCATTATTATTTTCTGGTTTGGTACAACGCCGTTTCTAATACAATCCCACCTCTAATATCATTTCAACAATCATATTGTACCATTTATAACGATTATCAAATTTTGATACCATAATAATTCGATCTAAAATTTTGGTTATATGCCATTTTCGATGGCTCTTTACTTTTCGTAACATTTTATCTCAAATGCTGTCCATTTGTTAAAATAACTGTACTTTGGAGATATCAAGGTTTTTACTTTTTTATATCGTGCATGTCCACATTTTAACGATGCATAATATTGTTTTAGTGAGAATTTGGCGTCTAAATTGTCCTTAAGCCAATGGCAACTTATCCATTCGAACAACTCGATATGCAAAGTTGAGGGCTGTACACTAACTTTTCAAAATATTAAACATCCGGATTCTCACAGCTAACGCTGTTTTACTACAAAACATTTATTCTCTGATTAATTTCTAGCTCAGACCTTAATCATATAGCTATACGATGAATGTAGCATATATAAGCAGAGAAGAGGCAAATGCGTCTGCAGTGGCCCAAATAGCCGGTGTCGACGACGAAGAGCTAAATTAGTAGTGAGGGACTAATTATTGAGGTCAGAGTTTAAAATCTAGATAATCCTAAACTATCGCTATCTCTGGTTCGAGAATTCAGAGGTAAATTAATAAATATAATAAGGAAAGATTTTCTGTTCAAACTTTTTATTTCTATAATAAGAAAAGTAGAAGAAATATTACTGATTTAAAGACACATAAAAGCTGACTGTGATTCAGCTGAAGATGAAAGGTTGGCTCACTTATAAATCACTTAATTTTTGTGCTTTGAAAATTCTTTATTGCCTAAGTGCCGTTGCTTGCTCTTAGAAGGAACTATACTTGACGATCTAGAACATGTTAAATCGTGCGTACACAGGAAAACATACCAAGTGCCATCTGGCGACGGTAATTCATCGAATAAAGAACTTATAATAAATTAGGAGCAAATTTCGCTACTAAACGCATAATTATACCGTTACTAAACAGTGACGCCAACGCTAGTTTATATCTTCTACTTTCTTACCGTAAATATTCTCGAACTAATTTATCAATAATTTCTTACTGCACATCAATTGATTGATCGTATCTTTAGCAATAATTTCAAAGTGCCACATTTGTGATAAAGATAATATAGTTTTTATTTTGGCCAATGCTTATCAAAGAATATCAAACTATGTTGCTTAGGCAGGATAATGTCAGTGCTCATATCTTGTGCAAACAAGTTACATCACGCACGAATCTAATACATATCAAGCGAGTCCGTCTTCTTTAATCAGCTCCATGAGTAGCAGAAGGGGAAACAAGAGTCTCAGTAACTTTCGCGACATCATTCGTTTTGCCTGTCGCTCCTGGTTCCGGCGCTTTATGTCACGTCCGCTGGAAAAATTCGCCGCAGAAGGCATAATTGGACGGTGCACGCAAACTGTGCTCTCGTTTATTTCTCCTTGGGTGTTTTGCAGAAAAAAAAATACGAGCGCCGGTTTCCGATTGTATAACTTCCTGAGAAACTATTGCCGCGGCATCATTAGCTTCTAAAAATAAATCCGAACAGGTTTCGATAATTAGCAATCGATGTGTGATGGTTTGCTCATTATAATATGTGTATAATTGTATTTTTTATATTCCAAAACTTTTCCACTTCCGACTTCCAATATGTTTTCTTTTAGTTATAGTTAGTGATAATTACATAACTTATATTTATTAGATTATTTATTTTAGTTAGTGCTTATTGCAGTGATATACAGGGTGTCCTACTAATTGTTTTCAATATGGTGAACTCGTAAAACGTAAGATATAGCAGATTAATTAATTTGTACAAAATAATCTTTACTCCTACTTAGCATCGAAAATAAAATAATTGAAAAATCGAATGGTTTGTCTACCATTGGCGAAAAAGAAAAGCACTGTATCTTCAATTTTACACTTTTGCTCGTTTAATGGAATTTATATTAAAATGATATGTTTACATTATTAAGGCACATTTTCATGGATATTAAGAATTTTACACAAACTTTGTTAATTTATACAAGTATTAATACAAATCATACTAGGGTAGGTATGGCATATTCGTTTTTTTTTATTTTTAAATTTATGTTGGGTTACGGACATATCAATATATCAAAACTATAGCCAAATAAGTGCAACTTAATTAACACATTGTTACAACTTCGGCAGCCTTTAATAAATCAAAATTAGTACATGTCAAACAACTGTCAATAACATGTTTCAATTCAAAGCCTAAGTTTCCCTTAATAATGTCAAAACATCGGCTTAAACATTTTTTTTCCAGGTTGTTCAAGGTTTTCAAGGTTTCAAGGTAGTTCAAATGCCTTAAATTTGTCTCATATCATTTAACCAACACATATATTTTATTGACGTTTGTACGTTTGTCCGCCTTGACCACAGTGAATATTTTCCAGTGGGGTTACATGAAGAATAGAAATTATAAAACAAAATTTGAAAATGTACATATAAATGTATATCTTGTAGGAATAATATCTCTTTGTATTTAAATGGATAAAACCTTCTATTCGACCGTACTTATTGTGTATCGAAAACTATGATCAAATATTTGAGAATTTACTTTAACCGACATTTTCTATGATAAATAATAATTTTTATATTGAAAAGATAAATTTTGCTTGTTTTGAATAATTTATTTTTATAACTCTTGCCATAATCAATAAATTGTTTTCGTTTTTTGCTTGTGCCGTTCAATTTTTGAAACCTTTATTTTCCCCGCTAAGGCCTCATGATTATTTTGTCTATTTTAACGAACTCTCTATCTCTTACCGTTTACGATACATACTTATTTTACGCTCATAAAATGAAATATTCAGTGGACTTTAATGTACATATTTTTCAGCAAAAAAATATCAAAGCCAGTGTTAATACACTGACACTCCTGTATTAGAATTAGTTACCGTAGTGACTTTTACATATTCAGCAATACGTTGTGAAATTAACTATTTATCGATTAACCTCATTATTCATCACAAATACATACTCGTATATGTTGTGACTGTCCTAAAGTCTAAATCTGCGTATTATTAACCATTTATTATTGAATTTGGCATTAGTTTCTGCATACCTAATTAATAACCAGAATATTGAATAAAATATTTGTGGTCAGTGTGACGGCAAATATGTAATTGAAATGGGCTAGAAAGTACATTTATATCAAAATATAAAATCTAAGTACATACAGGGTACAAAAAGTATGGAATAAATTCATTATTTCGGAATTTAAAAATATTTTGGAATAATGCTCGGACACGTCGATATCTTGATATCAACGCCGATAATTTGAAAATATACATTTTGTAATAAATGTAAAGTTTTTGTCATCATTCGTATTTTAGTTATAACGTCATCGGAATTGTTTTAAATGGATTTTATTAAAATATTTTCGAAATAATTAATTTATTCCATACTTTATGAACACCCTGTATATTAAAATTTTTATTTCAAAGATTGGAAACAAACATTTTAGTTTGATCAGTTTATTTTTGCATTCAAATATTTCATGATAACCAACTGCAATGTAAAAGTTCACTGAAAACAAAAAAGTTACTAGTTTTGAAATACAGATAGAAATCTCTCTCTCTCTCTCTCTCTCTCTCTCTCTCTCTCTCTCTTTCCAGTTTAGAATCTTAATATAATTACAAATTACTTGTTTTCATAAAAAAGGCCATTCTAGGCAATTTCAAAATATCCCATGACATATGGAAGGTTAAGGTATATGAGATAATAAATTACATAATTATGACGATGAAGTTTATGATATTGATATATGATATGATTAGGGTCAGGATTTCTAGCAAATTTACTTTTTACTGCTGGGGCACAGCGAAATAAAGATTATTATTATTATTAAATGTGGACGGATCACAAAAAACGAAGTTTTTTGACAGCTATATTGTTTTGCTTCTTCTGTTTTTAGCTTTTTCCATATTTTCTTGGAAAATTGTTTTTTTTTTGCTTAGTTCACGATTTTTACCCTTGGCAAGAATTTTTTTTTGCCAAATTCAGTTCCCCATGAAAACATAATACTTGGTATGGTAAAAGCTGGTGTAAATTAAATAAAATCCCAAAAAATTAATTTACTCTACATAGCTCACACATGGATTAAATAGAGCAACAGAAACAATTAGAGCACAATTAAAAGCCACGCTATACGTCCCATATATCCCATATACCTTTACCTCCGAAACCAATCATCACTAGATGTGGTATTTGGATGTATGGGGCAATGTAGGTTTTGGAATTTTTTGCATCGTCGTCTGAAGCCACATACATGTCAAATTATATTTAAAAAAATCAAGATATTTAGTTTTTCTACAACCTAACTATGCTTTCGCTGATGATTCAATAAAAAACTGGAAAAGCAAGGATTGTCCGTAGTGGAATCTCTCGTGATTGTCCATGATTTTCAAATATCCCTTCAAGAAGAACCTGGCAAAATTGAGCAAATAATACGCAACAAATTTGATAATGTACTCATAAAAAGTGAGGGTTTTGCAAAACTTATTAAGATAGAAAATTTATTACAAAGCAGTTTAGAAGAAAATTTAGAATTTAAATGTTAATACTTTCCAAATATTTGTATTTCAAGTATGCGCCTATAACATCGGTGGATGTCGAGACAAGTTTTTTCGTTTATAAACATATTTTATCCGATTAGAGAAAAAATGTAATAGAAAATTTAGAAAAACACATTGTAATTAATTGTTTTCGTAAAATTGATTCAGTATTTTTTTCGCTCACATACACATTTTGTATATTTATTGATATTACTGTTTTTTTTTTTTAAATAAATGCACTTTTTGCTTTTTATGTTTGATTGAAGCTTTTTCCAGTGTTTTTTTTCTGCTTATTTTTCTAAATTCGCCTGCTTTTGTAAGCTTATTTTGAAATTTTTAGTGCTTATTTATCCGGACCCTAGATATGATATATGCAATAGGCTATCGACTTTCGCCTTTCAGCCCATGAACTTTTGTGAATATAAATGGTATGAATATTTGTAGGCAATGACTATAAGTATTAGTTCGTGAGTTTGTCACTGAGTTAGTGGTTTGACAGTCTTTCGTACGTTTTGAAGGGAATTTTTGAATTTAGGAGTTTCATTGATATTTCGGGTATGGATGAAGGGTGTGTAGGTGAATCTATTGAGAATCTCTTCGTGTCTGGAAGTTTGGAAAAAAAAATCTGGAATAACCGATTTTGGTGATAAAGCGAAGAGAAGCTTTTCGGCAACATAAAGATGGTTGAGAGTTAATAGTTTGCAGATGGGAAAATGACTGAGCAGTCGAGCAGTGGACGACATACTGTTTTATAAATGAATGTAACTGAATTGTGATGATGCCTTCTTTTCTGTACGTAAGAGATCTAAAATATTGGGCGTGATTTGGACTAAGAAGTTGGTTTTTTCAGTTAAAAAGTAAGTTAAAAGTTTCAGTTCAGTTTCAGTTAATCAGATTTCTGTGCAAGATGTAACCCATTAAAGTTGTCAAATTGTAGTTTTTAAATTGCGGGAATGGGAAACTAAGGCATTATCAAATGCATACTGTAATAAATAACTCTCTGTGCTTAGATAGTCACAGTCGGAGTGGTAGATGTCATAAACATTGGTATTATAAAGATGGGTAGGAAGAGGAGAATCTTTAGGAATTTATATACAGGGTGTATATAAATTGGCGAAAGAACTACACATGGCGATGTTGGTAATAAAATTCTGTGTCGAAAATCTTAATACCAAAATGATGTACCATGTTTCCTGAGTCTGCACGAGGTCCTCAAAGTTTAAATATCAAGTCGCTTAATAAGCGTTAATTAGCTTATTTTCATAAAAAGTACAACCAGCAACGATGTACTTGGTTCACTCGGTCAGTGTTACATTTTGACAGTAAGGCCCAGTTGTACGTTCGTGGTTCAGTTTCTAAGGATACCATTGTATTAACAATTGTATTCTAGGTAACTGAACCATGGTCAAGGATGATCAACGATCGTACAACTGGGCCTAAGGATCAGTTGTACGGTCGTGGATTATCTTTGATCATGGTTCAGATTCTAAGGATACCATTATATTAATAATTGTATTCTAGTTAACTGAATCAAGAATGATCCACGGTCGTACAATTGGGCCTTACAATAACGAATTCGTTTAAACTTCCCAGTTCCAATTTTTCTTCAATTATTTTTTCTTCTAGCAACATTTTGGTATTGAGATTTTCGACTTGACCAACATCGTCACATGTAGTTCTTTCCCTAATTTATACACACCCTGTATAGCCTGGAAGAAAGTATTTCAAATTCGGATTTTTGCTGATCTATTTTTAAGGAGGGAATTAATTATTTAAATAAGGTACGAGGGAGTCTCAACAGGATTTAGTTTAAACATATGATCTTTGATACAAACTGAGGATCAAACCAAGAGGACAAGAGGCCCTATTTTCAAATATAAGTTAATAATGCAAGGTAAACAAATATGCAAGTTAATGCATGCTGCGTCAATACATCAAATGAAAAATATTTTTAGCATATAGTTCAAAACTTGAAATCTTATGCGCATAATTAAAGCCAGTCAAAATTGTTTATGATAACGATAACAATATTCTAATTGGCAGATAGTAACGTGCAAAAATCCCAAAACAACTAAAAACGCAATTTACATTAAACAACCTCGGATTTCCATTGAATGCAAACAATTGATTTTCCTTGGAAACCTTCGGTGTGTGCAAAAGATAATCACCGTGTCGCATCTCGCATTACCGGTGATTTAGGACCGATTGTTCAAAGCGTTTGTTGATGTGCACGAGTCCACTGGGAATTAAACGACGTGCATATTTTTGCATTCTTCCTTCGCATTAGACGTAATTAATATTATCGGAATTGAAATTAACTTAATGGCTTAATGTATGGGGGACTAGATCGCGTGCTGCACATTGCTGGCATTGAAGGATGGGACAGTGGTTGCAGTCGTGACGTTGAGATGTTATGTCGTGTGTATCTGAGGAGCGCGGACCAAGAAGCAGACGTGAAAATAACACCAGGATAATCTGATGGATGACCGTATGCTAAACGTGATTGGATAAGAACAAATTGTAAACAATTATATTAATCAACGACTTCTAAGTAAATATTTAAATATAATGGATGATTCATACTTTAGATTTAGATGGTAAAATACGAAAGACGTGTATATGAAATATTAAGCAGAGAGAGGAAAGGGAAATGCAATGTATGTAATAAAATAAAGTTCTCTAACAACCAAGAAATACATGCATCCAGCAACAAAAATACAAATAAGTACAATTTGCCAGTACTAAGATGGTGATTGAGCATTTTGATATTTTTATGGGAATTATTAAAACAAGAGCTGCAGCTCTAGAGCAATCATTTTTATTAAAATAAACGCACACAATTTCAAAACGCTCTTCAATTGAATAAACCACGTCGTTTATATAATAAACTGCTTTATTCTTCCTTTAATTATCCCCATTTCTGCTGCTTTTGCTAATTTCCACCGCCTCTCTACCACGAGTACCACGAGTACATTTTAAAATCTGCATCATTGATATTTTTTAATAAAATATTAAAACTCAATGCTGCACATTCCTGTCATCACATTCTTAAGCATCCTGTTTAATTCAACATCCTCTGCGAATGTAAATATTTGCACAACATGCACATACACAATTATGCCTTGGGATATCGATCTTATCTGCGCAGACCATCGCGAAACCAATAATCACACCAACATACCGTAAAGGTGGGCCTTTCCCACTCACAACAAAATCAAATTAGCAACTGCGATTAATTAGATCACGCGAACGTGCTAATTTGCGACTTAATTGAAATTCTATTGAAGGACACTCAAGTTCACCAAGCCAAGAAATTCTTAGCAGCTAAGCGAGGAAGTGAATTCATGTACTCTGAGGTCACCAAAACGTATACAAGGATATAAAATTAATTCTGTCCGAAAAACATTGTAAAGTTCAAATAATCATCACAGAGCCGTGAGGATATCAATTTATTGATGACGTTTCGATAACCTTAAACAGTGCCCAATCAAACTCATTCGTCGCACTGAACAAAAAGACAAATTTCTATTAACTAAAATTCTAAATAAAATTCAAAGGTTTTAAATTATAATAGATACGAATAGGTACAGTCGCGGCCAAAACAGAAAAGCGGCAAGTCTTATAATGAATTTATCTAAAATAAAGCTGTGTAATCAAGTCATTTGTCTCTGCAAAGAAAAATCAAGCAACATGTCATTATGACATAAATATTTACTTAAAAAAAATCCACATTTTGGAATGGCCCCTCAAATTAGTGCTTTAAATAAAGCAAGAATAATATATAATTTGAAAATGGATGGTCTATCAGGGAAATTTCAATATTTTTTGTCATCTTCAGCTAAACCAAAATCAAACTAAGCAATAAACCTGTCCCACTTTTTTATAACCGCGATCGTACGTAATGAATATTATTTATGAGTCGTAGATAAAATGATTTACAGCACTGCTATGGCCAAGAGTAAATTCACATGGAGCAGAGTAGAAATCGTAGAAGGGAGTGCATTGAAGGGGATAATGTTAAAATTGCGAAAGAAAACCTATGCCAGATTTTAGAGCACCACTCCGGTTATTTAATATCCACACCTCGTATGTTGATGGAAATATGAAATGGCAGATACATTGTAGAAGCTTTAATTAAAATTAAAAGTAGTTCCATATATCTTCTGAAAACTCTCTCAGAATATGTACCCCGTTCTGTGTTGATATCTTTCAATCAAATCGCACATATGACCTTAGCTTCGGGACATTCAGTCTTCTTAAGTCGCGTCCAGATCTACGTGTTATACTGACATATAACCATGTATTACAACAAAAGTTAGACAAATTTCTGCGTTTTGTCATACAACACGAGTTTTACAACTATAGTTGATTGCAAAAAAAGTAGACAAAAACAGTTTCCTATATTTGTTTTTTTTATGTAATAGAGAAATTGAAAATGGTGAAATAGACCTTGGTTGGTCTATCAGGCAAGTTGCATAAAACTTTGATATCTCAACGAAACCAAATTCACAGTAGGCAAAAAACCTGTCCCAATTTTTATAAGAACAAAAAAATAAAACTGTAAAATTAACAGTTAAGTATGTACAACAAATAGTAAACATTAAAAAGTACCTATACCTAGTTACAAATACTTCATTAGATGCATTTTTAATGCTATTACGAGAATTTATGACTGCACAATCAAACAAACAAAATTTGTAAATACTTATAAAAACTAAACGAAAGTAACATCGTCAGTAACCTCAAAATCACATCAACCTTTTTTTCTCAGTTTTAATTCTGCAAACAGTTTTATTATCTCTCTTAAGTTTATTTGATGAGGAATTTCATGTTCTATTGCCAAAATGGCCAAACCATCAAGACAATATATTTATTTATTATGCATGGTAGTAGAAGTTCTTAATAAATTTAAATTTGGAGAAACTAGTTTCCCACTTGCTACAGTTATTAGTATAGTCACCAATATTCTAAAGGCAACAATAAAGTTTGGGGCAAATTTTAACGTTGTTATTGATTTTAGTACATTGTTAGGCTTTCTTTTTTGCCCAAAAACGAAAAAACTGCAGGAATTTCCTCCGTTAATTCTTCCCTATTTAACTTAAAATTGCAGTGATTTCATCACGTTTCTTTAGACACACAGTGTTATTCATAAAAATTTAAACGGTGGTTTAATCTTAATTACTTTAGCAACCCTTTGAAAAACAGCGCTCAACCACCGCTAAGCCACGGTTTAAATTTTTATGACTAACACTGTAAGTTTTTAAATCGTATGTATTATTTCGGGTATTACGCAATATTTTTTTTTAGATATAAACTTGGCTTATTATTAGTGAGCAATTTGTCTTAAAATATGTCTAATAAACATCATTAGCATTTAATTGCTTCCTCTGTACTGTGTTTTTATATAATTTAAAGCATCGCTGTTTACATATGAATTTGACATGATTAAGTCAGTGATTACAGCAAACTCAAATCAAGTCAAATCAAATTATGTAACTAACTGTGTACGAACATCATTTTTGGGTCCCATTCCAACAAAATTCACCGCTTTCAAAAAACCTCATATAAAAATACGTTGCAAGTCGGATTTCCGTAATTGTACTTGGGTAGTACTGTTATCCAAAAAGAGAATGTAGCATCTGTGTGGACCTTGGTTTTGAGAAATAACTGTAGATGACAAGATGACAGATGAATTGACATAAAGCGACATGATTACAGAAGATTTGACAAAAGATAACAAGATGACGGATGATTTGTCAATATATGACAAGATGACAAATGATTCGACAGACATTCAAAGGGATTTAGGAATATAAGAATTGCAATAGTTACTTCGTGATTTATTTGTTCACATCTAAAATATAATGTGTTTAGTGCTGGATCTATTGTAAAATTTGAAGAAACTATCTTATATTTTTCTTTGAGATCTTTAATCGGTTCATCTCGTGCTTCGTATGAAAAGTCGTTATTTTTTCTACGCGGCGTCGTGGTTAGTTGATTCCAAATTAACTTCAATGAACTACTTGGGTAGTACTGTTATCCATAAAGATAATGTAGCATCTGTGTGTACCTTGGTTTTGAGAAATAACTGTAGATGACAATATCACAGATGAATTGACAGAAGGTGACAGGATTACAGATGATTTGACAGAAGATATCAAGATGACAGATGATTTGACAAAATATTACAAGATGACAGATGATCTTTTTTGGCAGAGATTCAAAGGGATTTAGGAATATAAGAATTGCAATAGTTACTTCGTGATTTAATTGTTTAAATCTAAGATATAATGTATCTAGTGCTGAATCTATTGTAAAATTTAAATAAACTATTTTATATTTTTCTTTGAGATCATTTATCGGTTCTTCTCTTGCTTCGTATGAGAAGTCGTTTTTTTCTACGCGGTTTCGTGGTTAGTTGGTTGGTTGATTCAAAATTAGCTTCAATTAGCTACTTGGGTAGTACTGTTATCCAAAAAGATAATGTACCATCTGTGTGGATCTTGATTTGGGGAAATAACTGTATATGACAAGATTACAGATGATTTGACAAAAGATAACAAGTTGACAGACGATTTGACAAAATATGATAAGATGACAGATGATTTGACAGATATTCAAACAGATTTAGGATTATAAGATTCGCAATAGTTACTTCGTGATTTAATTGTTCAAATCTAAAATATAATTTATCTAGTGCTGGATCTATTGTAAAATTTAAAGAAACTATCTTATATTTTTCTTTGAGATCTTTAATCGGTTTATCTCGTGCTTCGTATGAGAAGTAATTTTTTTTTCTTACGCGGTGTCGTGGTTAGTTGATTCAAAAGCTTCATTGACAATTTCGTCAGCCAGCTCTCTTGCATCAATAATAGTTTCATTAAAGGACTTTGGGTTTCATTATTTCTTAAATTTTCTTACGACAAACTGAAATCAATTATTTAATTGCTTATTCTTCTGTTTTCCTGGTTTCAATTTATTTGTTTTGAACTCAAATCTATTTAATTTTTATTATCCGAGAATCAGATATATTGATTGAAATATATTTCATTACAAGGGTCATTTGCTCCACCGTACCAACGTCAGGAGTTCGATCTAAATTATGGAATAGTATTTGGATTTTTATAATTAATAAGATGGGATTTCATACATTGATGCAGCAGATCTATATTCTCGTCTGTATAATTTTTCCGAGCTAGCAAGTGTTAGTCTCCTATTTTTTGAACATACTACGCGAGTTTTCTTCCATAATGTGATCATATTCAGATAGGAGCTGAACTATTTTTAAAGTTGTAGTTAGTATGCTCAAACAGCTTGCGGTTCATACTTTGAAAAGCCAGACAACTATGCATTTTTGTGATTGGTACAATTCTTAGAATTCCCTCGTACCAATTTATTTCACGATTAATACGGAACTTGCTAACCTTTGACTCATTTCTCGTGAATATGATATTTAGAAATTTCATGGCCTTTTAAAGTTTTGGAACTGATCACATTGCCGAAAATTTTAAAGCAAAAGCAGTGTACACAGTTTTTGAAAATACATTATAACTGGCGCTCCATAATAATTTGCCCTAAATTTTCGACCAGTGTCATCGGATTTTTTTTAAAATTAAACAATGGTTTAGGTAGATCTTGCCTTACAGAAAAAACTTGTATCGGCATCTCCTAAAATTCTTGGATACACTGCTGGATCTGTGCTCAAAGTTAATAGAGCACTGTCCGATCACATAGTGCCAAATGCCAAATATTTGTTTCTATAATCTCAAATAGATTCTATATAAAATAAACTTCCACACCATCGACGTATTAGCAAGAATAATACTATTGTGTAACAAAACAGATATTTTATACTCAAAGGTAATAGACAGGCCATTCCATGGTAATCCTTCTTATTTCTGTTCAAATAAGTTCACCTAGCCTTTCTTGTAATTTAATTAAGCAAGCCACTCATTTATAGTTGTGTACTTCAGAATTAACCAATGCAAATATGTTTTAGCTTTTAGGTAAAATAGTAAATGAGAAATGTAAATTGCATGGTGATTTTAGCAGAAGATAAAAAATCGATTATTAATCGTAGTATAAATTTCGTTTTGTTTGCTATTTGGCTTAATGCTGTTTTTGTCACATTTGCAGTCAAAATCCTGCCCTCCATCATGAAGTATATCTACGTGTCTGTTTGGATTGAGTTGTTCGTACCGGTGTATTCACAACACCAATGGTAGGACAGAGGATATCACACGGTTCCCTAATGTGAAGGGTTGCAGGTTTGAACACCAAAGGCCCGAGAAGTGCCGTTTCAAAACAAAATCAAGTTCATTATCGTTAAAACAAAAAAACAAGTTGGGCAGGTTTTTAAGTTTGATAACGCTTTCATTACATCAAGTGCCTGTCTAAACGAGCAGTGAGACTGCGGCTATAATGATCGGAGTGGAACTGACAAGGAAGTTTATGAACCCGCATAAAAAGTAGGCATGATTGAGCAATCTAAATCTCATGTTCACACTAAGGTTGCATATCGTCTGATTCTATTATACAGCGTGTTTACTAAAGATGTTCTGAAAATTCGAATATCGAGTCAGCGATGGAAACCAAACAAAAAAGTTCATATAAACATGTGGGCCATATATGGGTCATATAAACATTTCTTTTGGCAAAGTACATATTTTTTTACAATTTATACACAAAAATCTTGTATTACTGTTTTTTTTTCGTCACAACATGCACATCTACCATGCTGACTGCTTCCTAATGGATTCTTATCTTCTTCCACAGCAAACATCTATTAATCTTAGTTTTAGGTTTCTGGGAAGATACGCCTCAGACTAGACACACTCAGTGCTTGGCCTGCCTCATCACAACGTCATGTTCGGTCACAAAGGTTGGGTACAAGAGACAAGTCCATTGCATATGTTAATGTGTACTACTGTAATAGATATTAACAATGTTTTCTTTGATTAAGTCAGGTACCTGGTTGTGTGTTTACCAATCGAAAAGGTATTTTATTGGCTAAGTCAGATGTAAGGTACAACGTTAGTCGTGTGGGGTGACTGTTATATCAATTATTCTATACGAGTAGGACCTGAAATTTTGCCCAAAATAGATCGGAAATCTTGGTGTAGAAGAATGTCACCCATACGCATGGGGTCTGATCCGCAGCTCTCCCCAGCCGACTAACTCCTAATACCAATTGCCTGTGTTTTGTATATTTTCATAAGGCTTATGCACTGTGAACATTAGAGCTAATTCTTCAAAACTCAATACAGAATCGTAAATTTGTTTCGGATTATGTTTTGCAAAGATTCGTTCGATTTATTAAGTCTGTAGAACATTTGCAGAACTATTACAAATAACCTTCAGGATTTATACAAAGAGACCTTCAATTAAACAAAGAATTCCATGCTGAGTTGGTATACCCGAAAACGAAACGTCACACTTTCCCGGAATGTTAACTCGGCAATTCAGGTTCCCCAAAAACCCACTTTACCTACTTTCCTATGCCAATGCTGTCGTTCAGCCTGCTTCAGTTTTTTTTTGTCTCTGGTATGTCAAGTTCTCATAATTACAATCGGAAATGGAAACACTTCTCGTGTGGCAATTTGAACAAATTACTAAATTCCGTTGGACTCACAAACAGCCCAGATGTTCCAAATCTCTATATAACGATTACAAAAAGCAGAATTCCTGATAACAAACACCAATCGCTTTGCTTTGGTCTCTTTCATGCCTTTTGATTTGTCATACGCGATTTCATAGAATTTTTTAATGAATTTGTTTATGTCAAAACGCCAAACACGAAAAACTAGGTTTTCTTTTTTGATTAGTCTTCTACAACCCAAACATTTTTTTTTTCCTGTTTCTTATTCAACATATAATTTAACTTTGCCTCATTTAAATTTAGTCTTTACCTCTGTAGTTACACAAATTGATTCTAGCTATTTATCTACAAATACTATTATGTATAACAACCTACGAATACACCTTTATCACTACACGCACAAACCAAAAATCATCTCACAATTTTTGTATGTCGTAGAAATATAATTAGGTAAAATAAGCTCCGTTATCTTTCAGACATCAAAGAAACGGATATCTCGGAATATTTGTAGAATTGTGCAGAATAGTTAGTGAATACAACATTATCGTGGTTTTATTAAGCCAGTCGAAACGAGGTCGATGTTGATTACTCAGGAAAATAATGTGTGCATATATACCATAAAATTCGAAACTCATTATAGTGCTACGTGGATACAATTTTAAAGAAAACCCATGTCCGTTTTCACTTATAAGTGAAACAACAGCAGAACTATGCAATAGATATTCATTTTCACAAATTCAACATGTATTTCACACTCGAAACTAGAAAGTTCGAAAACAGGAAGGCAGAAGTAATCCGGTACTTAATTTACAATCCGCGGTCAAGCATTTCAAATTTAAGTATTGCTAAACACTGAATTAATCAAAATTGAATTCGCTGAATTACTGAAATTATTTTAATTGTTTCTTTTAATACAGTTCGCAGATGTATTCCACAAGTTATTTAATAACCTCGTTAGTTTCTAATTTTCCATCTTTCATTTAATTTATTGATAATTGTTATAATTTAAATATTTGACAAAGCATCAATAAATAGATAGGTATTTAATGATTGAGTAGCAGGAAATGTTTTATACAAACATGTGTGATGAAATTGAGATAAAATATTGACTATAAAACTAAAAAATAGAAAACAACAACAGCCGTCATAATTAAATTCGAATACCAGAAATTTCATATTTCCTCAAGCATTTGGGAATATCCTGGAATTGACTGGTCATTTAATATTTGACAAATATTAAAGTAATTATCAGGTGTTGATTTACTTAGAAGGACATAAAACACTTAATTACCTACGCAGTATGAAGTATTTAACACCTAAAATTAGATACGGAAATTGAAAATTTATTACAAAACTATACCGGTTTTGTTAATGATCTTAAGCCTTTCCAAGGAGTTTGTGGAAATATCAACTGCATATTTATTAAACATTCTAACCAAATTCCGTGAGTAATGCATTAGATTGTACATTCCTTTTTTTATAATCACTGTAAGAAAATGGATAATGATGTAGTAAAAATGCAGTTTTCTTTGGCTTGCAATATATAATATTAAATTATGGTTGCATTTATACTCTGTGATGATGTTTTAAATGAATTGAAATTAATTAAAACTGGGAAA
Source organism: Othius punctulatus (assembly GCA_951805005.1). NCBI lineage: Eukaryota > Metazoa > Arthropoda > Insecta > Coleoptera > Staphylinidae > Othius > Othius punctulatus. The sequence goes on along the minus strand of OX638138.1, from coordinate 50,905,925 downwards.
TATTTAAAATAAGTTAAACGGAAGTTTATCTCTAAGCAATATTGGTGGTCACTTCAAGCATTTGGCATAATTTATATTATTTATTCCATATTATTATTAACCTTATTATTATGTTTCTGTTTCTAGAATATTTTCTTTCAATTTTAATTTAAGTTTTCTACTTACATTAACATTAATTATTTGTCATAATTATTTATTACTGGAATAGTACTGGCTACGCTGACAGACAAGTTATATATTTTTTAGTCATTAAGTTTAGTTTGACGACTGTACTAGCATTATGGCTCGTGGTACATTCATTATTGTTTTGTTTGTAATACAACAATTTTTGCACGATTTCATTTCGACCAGCCACGTAATCATGTGGTAATTATAACTTGTGTACAATTCGCAATTACATTACTCCACGCGACATTGCTCGTGTTGAAAAACACATATTCTCTGTGTTTACTTGGAATTTGCAGTAATAAAGCCACGAATTATTTTTAAGCGATTAAATGTACACGTAATAACTTATTCAAAATTGATTAAAAATGAAGCAATGGATATGTATAATGTTTATTCTGTTTATTGATCAATAACAAATGATTTTGATTACCTAATTAAAATCGTAACGTCGCCTTACAATTTATTTCAATTCACTGCGGCAATTGTTATTATTACTGATTTAATGCCGTAGAATATCAAAAACTATTATTATTCATGATAAGTAAATCAATTATAAATGTATTGCATTATATCGTGCGTTCAACAAAAATCGACGACGTAGTTGGCGTTGACAATCACAAGTCACGTCTGCACTTAGATCACGTCCAGCATGTCAACATGACAACCAACATTGCACGCGTAAAAACCCTATAAAAAATAGATATGCTGAACGACAAACACCCTTTAAAGCACTTGAATGTCTAAAATAGGAATTTCCGCATTTATTTTTTCTTGGCTTGTTCACTTTTAAACAGGATTGGAATAAACCATGTTTTGTTTCGTTTAAATAAAAAATCAATTATTATTTTTTAAGTTACTTCAGTTTAATAACCAACTAAACGTAAATATAAGTAACTTAACAAAAACAATTGGGTTGAATGGTGGCTCACTCATCACTTGCTCAGCAGCGACAGACCTTTATTTTTATTTACCTAGTAAAATTAAAGTGTTCATTAATTTTAATACTTTATATTATAGAATAAAGTCTAAAGAATTGAATAGTAATTTTTAAACCAAAATTGAAAAAATTGAAAAATAACATTTGTTTAAATTTTCAGGTGCAAAAATAAGACATTTTGAAATTTCTGATAATTCACTTGAATAGCTCGTTCATGTGGTTTAAAGATATTAAATAATTTAGTTATAAATAAAACAAGTTACTTTGTAAGTTTCACATAAATTTATTCTTTTGTGACTAGTTTCGACGACATTATCAAACAAAGTTTGACAAAGTTTTAACTTTGTTTAATAATGATTACCTAAGTAGTCGAAACTATAGCCACAATTTTTTTTTTCCAATTCGCATTATTAAAATGCTCTTATATATCTTATATATCTGGTGGATATATATACAGGGTGTCCGGAAAATACGTGTACAACGTTTGACGACAGACTCCTGACGTCAAAATAGGTCGATCTAAGCCGACTTAGTTATATCCAAAATTGTCTCGTTTAGCCGGTAGAGGGCGTCAAAAAAAAACAAAAGTATAACAAAGTTGAAAGTATCTATTGTAAGAAACTAAGTAAAACAAAAACATTACTTAAGCAAATGTGTAAAATGACCGCCATCTTGCTGAATACACTTATTAACACTCTTTAAAAAATGATATTGGACCCTATCTAATGTCTCGGGATTATTAAAATGGTTGCCTGCATTTAAAATCCGCTGCAATAAATCATCGCGTGTGTTTACCGGAGTCTTGTAAACTTCTGTTTTAATAGCGCCCCACAAAAAGAAGTCACACATATTTAACTCAGGAGAACGTGGTGGCCATTTTACTGGTGCATCATTGCCTCTTCCAATCCATCGGTTGGGATACTGATGATGTAAGTATTGCCGAACGGCAACGGAAAAATGGGGCGGGGCACCATCATGCATATACCACATTTCCCTCCGAAGTAAAATGGGCAAATTCTCCAGAAGAATTGGTAATGTGTCTTGCAAAAAATTTAAATAAATATTTCCATCTAACCTGTCTGGAATAACAATGGGACCAATAAGGTAGTGATCAATAATACCTGCCCAAATATTAATTTTAAATTGATGCTGATGATGTGCAACTTTAATGGCATGTGGATTTTCATCGGAATAAATATGTTCGTTGTGCAGATTGGTTACCCCAGATCTTGTAAAGCATGCCTCGTCAGTAAACATAATTTTTCTAAAAAAATTTGGAACAAGGATTCTTTTGTTTCTAATAAATTGACAAAATGTAAGCCGCATGGGGGGATCAGTCGGTAAAAGTTCCTGGACTTTTTGTATGTGGTAAGGATGTAACAACTGTTCTCTTAAAACCTCATTGACAATCGTTTTAGGAACATTTAACTCACGTTCTAAGAGACGGGTACTGGTACTTGGTTCTTCTTCAACTCTTTCCAGAATCATCTCTTCTGTTTCCACAGTTCGAGTTGTTCGCATACGACCCCTGCCTTCAAACTTTTTCTCAAAACTGCCCGTTTCCCGAAGATGACGCTCAATATTGGCAAATGTTTGGTGGTTTGGTATTCGACGGTTAGGAAACCTCTCCATGTAAACCCTAACACTCTGACGCCCATTTCCTCGACAAAACCCGTATACCAGGAGCATGTCAACTTTCTGAGAGTTTGTATAATTTTCCATTTTTAATGGTAAAATGAACTTGTAATTCAATAATGTTGATCGTATACTTGAGTAAATATTATACTTGATTAATTGTCAAATTATTAAACGTCATTGATATTAATTTTTGACGCCCTCTACCGGCTAAACGAGACAATTTTGGATATAACTAAGTCGGCTTAGATCGACCTATTTTGACGTCAGGAGTCTGTCGTCAAACGTTGTACACGTATTTTCCGGACACCCTGTATATATATATATATATATATATATATATATATATATATATATATATATATATATGTTTGAACATGTTCCGGGTCTTTGAACTTCCGTGTATTGTTTTGTGTGTCCTGAAAAGGACCTTTTTCACGACGTTTCGGCAAAATCGCATTTGCCATCTTCTGGTGGATTTTTCTCGAGTGTTAGGAGAGAACAGTTCTCTATATATATATATATATATATATATATATATATATATATATATATTGAATCCCATCGTTAAAACTACACTTTAATCGAATGGGTGAATAAAATGTTTATATTTTCACTTTATTCAGTATAACTATTGACAACGTGAATAAAGTTTTAAAAAAGACAAATTCGCACTATCCTTCAAATTTTCGTTGTCACCTGACAATGTGACACTTCACGCAAATTCTTCAATTCTGATAACGAATTAGAAAAAATCTTGTTCAGTCGAAAACATTATTGCACTCGGCTTCGCCTCTTGCGCTAAACTGTTTTTTCGTGGATAAAATTCTACTTAATTTACTTATACCATACATAGCTATTATGTGATACTCACAAAGTAACTTGTTTTATTTATAATGAATAAAATGTATCATGAAGTAAACGCCACCACAATTCAAAAAAATAATTTAGTGTGTCGTGCGCATGCTCAATCGAGAAATTCACTCGGCGCTCAATGTACAATTTAACGAAATTGACTAAAATCATGAAGACGGAACACTTTATTGATCATCAGTCACAACATATCTCATTTTCATAAAAATCCGTGACATCGTGAAATCGGAGGGATCGATTTCACGTGGATATATCCTAATTAGAAAATTTCAGACACATAAGTATTATTCATGATGACGGAATTAAAATTCTCATAGCAAACAAATAATAGTTCTTAAAACTTTTCGACATTAAAATGTTATTCAATTCAAATCAAAACTGTGACAAAAAATATTTTACCGTTTTTTATAACCAAACTGTAGATACTAATGCGCTACAGAAGATAGCGCATAGTGCCTGACATATATACAGTATGTCCCCGGATTGAGTTTAAAAGAGGTTTTTTTTTAATTCATAGTTTTAAGTAAAAATGTTAGAGGAATTATAATTCCTGCTTGGTTTGAAACTAGAAGTTCAGTTATTGAAACTTTGATTTATTTATACCGGGTGTTGGCAAAATCAAAATTTTTAAATCATATTTGGACACTTATATATTTACTATTTGCTAAAGGAATTTAATATTACATTTAACAACATTAAAGAAAAATAAAATCATTACTATCGCCCAAATGCAGAAAATGATACTGAAAATTTCGCCTATGAGAGGCATTTGCATTAATAACTATTAAAGATGCCTAAAACAGTCTTCAGGAGTTCCATAGTAGGCTTGAACTGTGTGAAAAAAGTGGTGGGGGATTGTTTAAATGATGTTATTTTGTTTAAATGTCAAAATTAGATATATATTTTTTTTTATTTAGCTAATACCCTGTATAACTAAATCAAAGTTTTAATAACTGAAATGGTAGTTTCAGACCAAGCAGGAATTTTTATTCCTATAATATATCCTGCCATACGCATAATGAACGATTGTATTATGAAATAATAAATTGTACGGAAAATCCTCTGTGCAATTCGAGCGCAAAGTGCCATTGTTGCTCTAGGGGAATTGCCACGCTCCGCTACGCGTCGTACGGCAACTTCTCTCAATGCCAATGTACCAATTTGCGCTCTTATTGCACAAATAGCTATTATACTCGGTGTCCACGAGGTAGAAGACAGGCGATATGTCGTAAACGGTTAGTAATATGAAAAAGAAATTTGGTGGATTCAAAATGATTCCCATTGCTGTATACTAAGATTTCATTTCCAGTTCTTCATTTCCGGAAAGTAACACAAACTGTTGAATTTTAAATGGGATATTTATGGATTTTTGTGAAGGTACAAATTCAGGGATAACAAAGGATAACAAAGGATATCATATTATTTTGGGGTTTTATAATAAATTAAGGGAGTAGTAATGGAGTAATATATAAGAGAAATATTCGCTGTGACGTGTATTAACAAAACAAATCAATAACACTTTTGTGTTCAATCGTCAGTTTTGTTCTAACCGTTTACGAGATATCGTGGGACACTCTGTATAACATGCGAATTAAGTGAAAAAATATTCTTAACACACGTGTTTTAAACAATATTTTAAATAGTGGGGAAACTGGTGCTCACGAAGTCAGCGGTATTGTATGAAAAGAATGTTATAAGATTCAAATCTGGCGTCATAAACGTCATAAATAGTTGTGTATGTGAAATGTGATAAAAGTTTTTTGAATTTACAAGTGAATTCAAAACTTTAAATTCGCTTAAAATCATGATTAAAATCACATCTATTTCATAGAATACCTTTGACTTCGTGAGCACCAACTGTGTAACTACTTCTGAGGCTACAGTTGAAACCCATTCTGGTACAAAAACACAATAATCGTTTTTTTTTAAATTTTGATTAGACAATAAATGTCAGTTTGACTTTCCACAGTTTCTTTTTCCACTTAATATTATAAAAATTAAATATGTAACTATACTCTGATTTTTCTAAACTGGCGTGCACGTCATCAAAATAATAATCATAATAATGACGACACAATTTTACAAGGTTGCCAGCTGTCCTGGGTATTTAAAAATGGCTGCAATCAGCTGTTGCGCCCGTGCAATCTTGTGCGACAGTGCGCGGTTCGTATCAAATTCGTCGACTTCTCTGCCGTTTTTCGTACAGATATCAATCTTGTAGTTATGGTTTAACATCTACAATGGCAAAATATAAAAGAGTTTGCACCGTATTCGGGTCCACACTGACAGGGACAAAAATCTTGAGGTTAGATTCGATTCCCGGTTGCAGGCAAAAGAAACGTGAAATATGTAACGAAGTCAAATGTAACAAGTTAAACGTCAAAGAAGTTTGGTTATGCACACATGTATGAGCATGTGTTAGTGAAAAAGATCTGGCATCGTCGCCGAAAAAATATCACGTCGGCCAACATAACATGATTTATTACATGATTGGCAGGCGAAAATTGTGACCGCGGTTAATACACCGATTACCTATTTATAACCACCGGTGATCAGTGTTATGTAACAAATGATTCTCAGATTAATTTCGATTCTTAAACTATTGTTATGCACATTCTCGAAATCAATCACGTTGGTACGAAAAAACCTCATCGCACAGCTGATTGATGACGTGCACGCCAGTTTAGAAAAATCAGAGTATACCAAACTGTTGTTAGACAAAATGGAATAAAATATTGTATAAAACACGTAAGTGTTTCATTCGAAATTTGTTTTTGAAACCTTATATTGGCGCGAATAAACATCCTCATAAGTCACTTGTTATCTATTAATTCACAAGTGCATTCAAGAAACAAAAAATTGTATATGAATATTAGTATTAGCTTCATTATCATAAAAAAAGGTATACTTCTTGAGCTTCGAAAAAATGAAGCGTTTCTGATATATTCGAGGATAAACTACACAGAACACATAAAATAACAATTAGAAATTGTTGAATCTTTCCTGGTACAGTCTTCTTGCAGCTGCTGACTTTCCTTGGTAATCGCCCAGTATCAAAAGCATATCCGTATATTCACTGTTGGTGTAATTTTCCATAGTTATTCAAGAAAAGACTTTTACATTTTACAGAATAACACTCAAAATTCTTCTTTTCTTAACAGAGTAAAACTAAACAGTTTCTTCTAATGTCAATTAATATTATTAAACAATTATGGAATGTTTATAAGGACACTTGTTTTTTTTAAATATTTTATGTGTTCTGCCCACTTTAACCTCGAATATGTTAGAAACGTTTAATTTTTTCGAAGTTCAAGAAGTATACTATTTTTATGACAATAAAGCTAATTCACCGAAAAATGGTATATGATTTAAAGAAATCTTAATCTCAAAGTTTTGATGCACCAATAACGATAGAAGAACCCCCGTTTCTACGGCACTGTGTCACTCAGTGATTGTAATTATTTATGTATATTTATGTATATGTGTATTGATAGTGGGTGACTCGTCGCAAAATATCAGATCCAAGTCTACTCGAGTAGAAATGTTAATAAGAAAACAGATTTGTTAAGTAACACTTTAAGTCCTATATTTTGGAAACAGAAGCGATTAGAAAAAAAATACATTATCATTTAATTTTGCCTTTCTTAGCACGCTCCTAGATTTATGCCATCAAGTTGTGGGACTGTATATTAATTATAATTCATATAACTATAGTTGTTTAATTTTAACAATTGTAACTTTAATACTATTTATTAAGTTTGGACGTAAACAGCATTATTTTCAACTGACTTTATTTATCAACAGCGATACTGCAATATTTATAACACAATGCTGCGTCATCAGCGATATCAATTCAATTCGTCGTAAGTTCCAGTTCGTTGCTTCCAATTTAATTGTCTTTTTACAGCGTTATGCATAATTAGGACGAAACCGTTGACGAATAAAATCGCTACAATGAGAATAGTAAACTACTGTGGCTGTAACGTTTGGTAAATGTTTTGTTAAACACAAAATTTCAATATCAAGTAGTGTTAAATTTTTCCGGATAATATGTTCATTATCTTGTATGAATAGGAATAAGAGAAGCATTAAGTGCCATCTCGTGATTTGTTTTGGTAACTACATCCGGACGTACTGTGCTGATGAGACTTGCCAGATCGAAACCGGCCTGCAGTTGTCCACGAAGTAGTGACCAAAATGCACATCATATATTTTTTCCAATTCGCATTATTAAAATGCTCATTATGTATATTGAATCTCATCGCTAAAACTGCACTTTGATCGAATAGGTGAATAAAATGTTCACTTCATTCAGTATAACCATTGACAACGTGAATAAAGTTAAAAAAATTAAATTCGCACTATCGTTGAAATTTTCGTTGTCACCTGACCCTTCACTCGAATTCTTCAATTCTGATAACGAATTATCTGTATGAAAATATCTGTATGATACACGTGAATAAAGTAATTTTATCCACTCGAAAACATTATTATCTGTTTTTTCGTAGATAAAATTCGACTTTATTCACTGATACCATAAATAGCTATTTATTATATGAATAGATTATAAATAGAGAATCTCAGACGTAATTTCGTTGATTAGGTTTACTAGCGTTTATTTAATTTAATGTGTACTAGTTTAAGCTACATTTTTATATATGCTATGCTATATAGCAATAACAACTAGTCGTTAAATAGTTAGAGATATTTATTTACCCATATACAGTGGACGTCTACGTCATTTGAGCAATAATTATGTAATTAGTATCAAATCATTTCAATCAATATTCTAAATCAACTCTAGCGCAAATTAGTTTTTGTTAATTTAAATTTAATGGTCAGTGCTATCAGTCCCTCACATACAGTCATTCGTTATGACGGTCAAAGCCTCTGAAGTCAAGGAAACTGTCTCTTCTGAATGGAGACCATATATCCACTTGAAAATCAATGAAGTTGAAACCGGTTATGCTTACGTATTCTCTTTAAAAATATTAAGGTCAAAACCAGGCATACAAAAGACATGACTTTTATCAAGAAAATAGGTAATAAAATAACAATGAACCCACACAAACACCTGGCATTTCGTAGACACAACGCAATGGATGAGTGTGTTGTTTGAAAATATGTATGTTCTAAAGGTAAACATGATTAATGCATATAAATGATAAATAATAACAATTTTATGTTGTATAGTTGTGCAATTATGCAAAAATGCAAAAAATGATAATCAATGTTTATAATACATTTAATATTAAATACGAGTATTGATTTATAGGATAAAGCAGTGCCAATTAAAACATTTGCCTATAAGTAAATGTTTACAAAAAAAGGTAACGTTTTATCCAATATAATATTAATAATAATAAAACTATACGACGTTTCATATTATTAAAAATGTGCTCCAATATATCCGCATCTCGTTGCATTTAAATGTCCCCCGTGCCATCAGTTCTTGTAAATTGTTCATCCTTTCTTTGCAGGCCTCATTTTTAAGAAAACCAAGTATGGTGAAGTCTAACGTGGTAAGGTCCGATTATCTTGCTGGCCAAGTCTATCTGCTTACAAATTGGCCAGAAAAAAACTCTTGAAGAAAACTCAAAATTTTTCGAGTAGTATGGGCTGTTGCTCCATCTTGCTGAAAGTAACCTCCTTCAAATTCTTCAGGATGCACCTGATCTAAAAATAGGTCCAAAAATTGTTTTCTATAACATTGGCCATTGCTTGTATCGTAGAAGAATATAGGCCATATGATTCTACGGTGCGATACAGCTAACTATATTCCTATCTTAAAAGGATATAAAGGAGTCTCAAGGAATTTGTGTGGATTGACAACAGACCATGTTTGGAGATTTTTTTTATTGATATAACCACATAAAATGGAACCAAGCTTCGTCTGTAAAAGAACTTAGATCGAGAACCTCATCGTTGTTTAAATTTAAAAAAAGTTACAATACTACATTCGACTGTTGTGAGCTCTCGGTAAGATTTCTTGGACTACAGACATTTTTTATGGATGCTTATGTAAAAGATGCTTCAGTAATGGTGTTGTGGGACACATTCGTTTTCTGCAAAAATACGACGTGTTGAGGAATGCGGGTTTTCTTCAATGAGCTCTTCCACTAATTCAACAACATTTTGATCAGTTTGCGGCCTTCAAGTGGTTTTCCTTTCATCACGCTTTCTGTTGGTTGGAATTTGTCAATAATTTGGCGACGTAGTTTTGGTAAGAATTTGGTTCGGAAACCTAAGTCGAAATTATGCTTTGCATTCAAGAATAGCATATTGCCGAACCCCTTTTACTAGGCGGTTAGGTCAAAAATAATGAAAGTATTTTCTTTCATAGTATATACTTTAATCGCTTACAAATTAATAAATTGTAATAATTGTCAATTTTGTTGATTCTTCCTATCTGGCTTATTATTCCTAACTGTCTATCGACCATCGGGTCCTTCAGTTTTGTAAATGTATGAATTTGGCCTTGATACATTGTTAACAGTAATGAGTTCCCAACGGCAAATGGTGAGAGTTTAAAATAAATTGTATTCATTCCATTCACATTTATTTGAAATGCACTAGAAGTAGACTATGTTAGAGTCACAAGGTTAGTATAAGCATTGAATTTTGATCATTGACAAGCAAACATACTTGCCAACTGTATAATCATCGCGACATCACAACGCATATCGTCAATTTTACGAATTGAATTACGAATTAAAGCAGTTTGGCCACTGCTTTAAAGTTGGATTTCACTTATTTAACACAAAATAAAGATGCTTCATTTCGTAAAATTGACAGATAAATGTAAAAGCCTTCTACTTTGCGAGATTATAAAGCCGGTCATTTCTGTGAGACATATCACATTTTTGTACAAATAGTACAAATGGGGCCACAGCTTACAGAATTGTTTTTATTGTAATTTCATTAAAAATCATTGACGTATGAACTTCATTAAAATATCACTAATCGTCGTTCAATTTTGTAGTAACAGGTCACTAATTCGTTCAAGAATACGTAGAATGTATTAGAATGAAGCCGAAGAAGATATCGCTATTGCAAAATTGAAGAAAGGTTGGTCCTTTCGAGAAATTTCGGAAGATCTAATTGTAAGCCATATCTGCATTTGGAAAGTGATGTAAAGGTGGGACCCACTTTAGGGGTCTATTTGAGTAGCAAACTCAATTTCCTAGTGTTTTAGAAGCTCGCTTAGAGCTAGAATTTCCTGGCACCTTTAGAATAGTACATAATAGAATTAGAGGAAGCGACAACAATAATTACACTAGGAAGCCCTTTTTAACGTAAGACCATAAGTACAGAACATTTACGTAAACTGAGGAGTTCATCAAACATAATTTTCGGAATATGATTAAATTTTCCGACGAAAAGTGTTTTTCAGTCTTGCAAACATGGTCTAATGAGGCTAGGATTTCCTGGCACCACATAACAGAATTAGAGGAAGCGAAATAAATAACTACACTAGGAAGCCCTTCTTAATGGAAGACTATAAGTGCAGGAAAATCTCATAAAGTGAGAAGTTCATCAAACATGATAATCATTTTTGGAACAGGATTAAATTTTCAGATGAAAAGTTTTTTCAGTATTGCAACCATAGTCTAATAAGGGTTTGACGACCCAGGAACTGCAGATTTGTAATCTGACACGTACATCAGTTAAAAGAAAGTGGAATGTTTTTTGTTAATGAATGGAATTAGATCGGTGCTTATGAGCCGGGAGTTTGTTTTCTATTAGAAGAATGCTTAACAGGAGTGCACGAAAGACATTTACTTAAAAATGCCATGTTACCTTCAGTTACACAATGGTTTCCAAATAACGCCTGCATTATGCAGCAATATAATTGCCCATTACATAGCAGTTGAATTGTGAGAGATTGAATGGAACAACATAAAATTCTTGTGCTTCCTTGATCAGCAAGAGGCACATCTGGCAAGATTCGTTCAAGGTACTTTATACCCCAAAATGCTTATACCAAATATTAACATTAACTTGGGGCTAAAAATGTCAGTTAATTGATTAATTTGCGATAAAAACTTGTTTTGTACATATAGAATGTATAGCGGGCGTAACTTGCTTCCACATCTCTATAGCCCTTTCCTAGCCCTCAGCTGACGTCTCGGGCTATAAATACCTCTTTACACCCTTAAAACATATAATAATAATAACTATTACAATCTATTAAACACAAAAAAAAAGATTGCTACATAAATATAGATACTGTTTCGTAGCCACAAGTGTACATTTCTGTTTACTGAAAACCCATACATTTATATTTTATTTGAGTAAAACACTGAAGTGAGTACAACATGTCGCATCAATTAACTGAAACTCAAAAAGCCAGCTCGAATAGAAGAGTTTCTATATATTTTTATTGCAAATTTCTAGTTATTTTGCACATTGAATTTTATAAATTATTTATAATAAATATGTTTAATAGTATCTCTCAGTTTCTAAATATTTGTAAGATTTTGTAATTTTGTAACTATTATACAGGGTGATTCATTTGGAAATGCGCATACAGTAATGGTAGATGCGGCACACCGAGGTGATTCTAAATAAACTATATTTTATGGGTCTATCGCTCTTTATAATCAATATACAGGGTGATTCATTAATATTGCCTATTTTTTCAATTAATCATAACTTATGAACCACCCTATAAATTTTTGTAATATTTGGTACGAATGTTCTTTGTCCACTGTAGTATCGATTAACATAATAAATGAAAATCTTTTTCTAGGTCCGGCCTTAAAAAAATTAATAAGTAGGTCTCGACTCAAACACCCTGTATATCAATATTTTTAAATTTTGTTTGCATATTTGGAAAGAGCAGAAAATATTAAGTAACACTGAATGTATTTGGTACTTCCGCATACAACTTTGTTACTTATTAACTTTTGTCAACTCTAGATGTTTCGATAATAAGGTAGCACAAAATTAAAAATAAATAAATTTCCTTTCCTAAATGATCATTTTCCAGCTTTAATTAATAAAATCATCAACTATTTCACATTCTCGTAATTTCTGGATCCTAACCTTAATGTAAAACGAGAGGACAGGTCCGTATTTGGGACAAAATATTATTATCAATGACTAACTTTCAAACACCCTGTATGTGTAAAAGAATGATTATAATATTTGTTCATTGCGCCACATTAAAAAAAAAATAAGAAAATGGGAAAAAATGCCCAATCCGAGAAAAGCATAATTTTATTTTAAATAACAATAACGTTGCAAAAATCTACATTTTAAAGGTTAAACATAACAGAAATTTTTAAAAATAGAATTTTCTTTATAAGTATATTTTTTCAGTTTATATTTTTTTTAATGTAGCGCAATGAACAAATGCTATAATCATTGTTTTACACATACAGGGTGTTTGAAAGTTAGTCATTGATAATAATATTTTGTTTTAATAAATTATTATATTTTTCCAGAATTCTGAATATGTACTATAAATTGTATTTGATTTTTTTCGTAGATTATTTGTAATGAGTAAGTGATTTGTCAATTTTTATTCTAAGATTCTAAATTTTTTAAATTGGTTTTGCACGCCTGTAATTTCTGATTTTATTTTGTTATAACTTCTTACAACTACATTTCTTATATTTCATTCGAATAATTTCATTCGATGGAACTTTGATTGTGGTGTCTGAGTTTGGATATGTTTATATTGTATATTCTATCTCTTTTGTATTCCTTGCGTTATTACTTTTGGGATTTACAATGCTCTAGAATATTCTGCATATTTTTAAATCGCCCATTTTAATTTCATTCAAATTTAATTAAGTTTTTTTGTTCGTAATTTTTTCTCTTCTTTCCGTTTGTCTATAATTGTTACGAATCTTATTTACGTTGACATTTTGATGACAACATATGTACTTATGTACTATTATCTTTTATTTATAAAACAAAAATAACATACTAGTAACCTGCTTCATGATGACATATTCGCCTTGTTATTCATTATTACTGTTATTAATATAATTAACTTTTATTATGATTTTTTCCGACTTTATAAGTATCAATCAAAACTTCTCCAATAAATTTCATATTATAGTTCGCCTCATTTTGAACTTTTCTCCAATTCGCCTCACACATTAATATTAAAATAAAAGTTAATTCTAAATACATAAATTATGTATATAGAATTCATTTCTCTAAAAAATATAAATTAATTTACTTGCAGCGTTATTCGTATCTACACTTTTGATCCAAATAGAATTAAGTAGTCGAAGGATTTCTGCGTAACGGAGGAATAAACTCTTAAAACAAATTAAAGTTGCTAGCATAAACTAACATACTTACCCTATTACCATTAATTTTTTATAATAATTGTTTTGGTTTCAGTTATGGTAGTTTATTGATAGTAGTAATAATAATAATAATCACATAAGAATTCATATGAAATTATTATACCCGAAGTTCCAAATATTGGTTCCAAATTTTCTTTTCCCAAAAATTTTGGTAGTTTATTAATAAAAGCAATAATAATAATCACGTAATAATTTATATGAAATTATTATACCCAAAGTTCCAAATTGGAACCGAATAAAATAATAATAAATGTTTGTCGAAAATGCTAACTTTGGATATCATATTCCTGGAATTGAGTTGCGTGAAGTTTGCGAAAAGTTGGAATTAATAACGATGAAATTAGGCTAATTTCATATCATTATGCTAATGGTGTTTACTGCTTTTAATCCGAAGATCAGCGGCCATATGACAAATTACAGCGTTTTTAATCCGCAAACTTCATACCATGCGGATTTTTTTCTTGTCTTTTAAGTTTTCAAAAATATTGATTGATCAAAGGATTTCTGCGCAATGGAGGAATAAACTCTTAAAACAGATTAAAATTATTAGCAAAAACTAACATACCCTATTAGCATTTGTTGTTTGCACAATAATTGTTTTAGTTGCAGTTTTGGTAGTTTATTGATAGTAGTAATAATTAACACATAAGAATTCATATGAAATTATTATACCCAAAGTTCCAAATATTGGTTCCAAATTTTCTTTTTCCAAAATCTTTTCGCAAATTCTTTTTTCCAATTTGTTGTCCCAAAATACTTCAAATGTTTACCCAAAGTTCAAAATTTTCAAAATTTGGAGGGTAATTTTTTTATTGGAGGAAATTATTAAACCCAAAGTTCTAAATTGGAGCCGAATTAAATACTAGTAAAAGTTATTCGAAAATACTAACTTTGGATATCATATTCCTTGAATTGAGTACTGTGAAGTTTGCGGAGAGTTGGAAGCAATAACGAGGAAATGAGGCTTATTTTATAACATAATGTTAATGGTCTATAACAAATTACAGCATTTTCCCGCACGCTTCACACCCTGTGGATTTTTTTCTTGTCTTTTATAAATCAATAGGAATAGGAAACATGGGACCAAAACATTATCACGACACTGAAGAAAGGAGAAACCCTGGACGGAAGCAAGAGTACTAGCAAGAAACAAGAAAGAATTGATTAAATTTGTATATGAGACAGTTTAAACTAAACAAAATGTAACAATATATAAATGTTCCCTACACCATTCTCTGGTAAAAGGGAGTTTGATTATATACAGTGTGGAAATTAAGTACCGGATAAATTCGGTAACTCCGTTAATGTGTATGAGAAAGAAAATATCTAAAAGGGATATAGCGATATAAATTACCGCGCATATGAAAATATTTTTTTCAGTTTAAAAAAAAATTAATTAATTTAAAAAACATCAAAATGTTGTATGGTTGAAAACAGATTACAAAACTCTACAGAAATAAAACATAAAAAATGGAGGTTGTCATTAAAAAAAACATTGACGTCATAACTTTTAAAATTTTGTTTTTTTAAATCTGAAAAATATATTTTCATATGCGCAGTAATTTATATCGCCATTTCGCTTGTATATTTTTTTCTCTTTCGTACACATTAACCGAGTTACTGAATTTATCCGCTACTTAATTTCCACACTATATATAAATGAATAGCAAATCATAATTGCCGTTGACTGCGTTCGAAAAAAAACATTATCTTCAAAAATATAAAAGTTACAGTGTTTTCAAACGTTTTCAGCACCGTACACACCGCGTGGGTTTTTTCATCTTTAGAGTTTTGTAACATATTTTTACATAAATGAGTGACAAATGGTTAGTGCCGTTTACTGTCTTTGAAACAAAAATATAATCTTCAAAAATTAAAAAGTTACACCGTTTTAAAATTTTATCCGCAAACCGCTTTTATAAAGATCATAATTTCGTTTCGGAGGCTATAAACGGCACTAACGATGTATTACTCATTAATGAAAAAAAAATACTTTAAAGATTAAAACACCGCATACTTAAAGTCGAAAATAACTAATTCAAATCGATGTAATTTATTTTTATTTTTGAAGAGAAAGTTTTGGTTTCGATGGCAGTAAACGAATGAACGAACAAACGATTTGTTATTCATTTATGCAAAAATATTTTAGAAAACTCTAAACAACAAAAAAACCCGCACGGTGTAAAGTTTGCGGAAAAATGTATCTGAAAACGTTGTAACTTTTATACTTTTGAAGATAATGATGTTTGGCCACAGGCAGTAAACGGCACTAACGATGTGTCACTCATTTATGCAAAAAGATTTTAGAAAACTCTAAAGACAAAAAAGATTCCGAACGGTGTGAAGTTTGTGAAAAAATCCAGCAAACAGCACTAGCGTAAGGCTATAAAATAAAGTTTCTGCTTGCAACTTTCCGCAAACTTCACTCACCTCTGGAATTGTTCATTAAAAACAAGTGCCACAAGGCGTCATGTTTTGCACGAGTCCAAGTAAATAGTATTATTACCGCACTGAAATAGAAAACTTCTAAACCACTTTTCATATACATGACACTATAATGGATGATAGCAACATTTTACAAACAAATATCGACTACCTACAAAATATAATAGCTGACGATGTTGTACTGCAAAATAAGCCGGTGTATGTATTTTAAGGTTGGTCTTTCAATCCACTAATTAATTTAGTACTTATCAGACACTTAAAGATATCCATGGAGGATTTATGTGGAAGATAAAATGTCGTTTTTTTCAATTCCGAAAATTGATCTTACATTCAACGATCTGAAAGGATCATGTGATTGATAGTGGTACTTGAAACTTAAATAATTCATTAAGTTTCGGCCTAGGCTAAACGTATTATTGACAATTAGGTTAGACTCGATATGTCCATCGCCCTATTCTGTTTGTGGTTTTCTTTGCCTATTAGATAACTATTCGCAACTTTATCAGTGGATGGAACGATCGACACTAAATTTCCACATCGGAATATTAACGAGATCGCCTGCATAGGACGCTTTTATGATCCATGTTAATTCACTTATAAAAAACTGATTTTATGAACAAATTTTAAAATCCTCATATTTATACAGACAAAAATGTATACTAAATGTTATAATTGTAACTTTTTGGGTGAATTTTGGTATACACCAGTATGAACATGTTTTTATACCATATACAGTTACACATCTGCAACATACTTAATACATACAGAGAGCGCATAAAGTATTAAGACCTGGCTTTATTTTTCCCCTGTATACATTATTAAAAAATGTTTCTACAGGTCGAAATAATTTTTTTTCAAACTAATATTTTGAGACCATTTTCATTTTTCCATCTCTCTCCGTTTTGAAGTTATGACGTCAGAGCCTTTTTGTTTAAATGACAACCTATTATTTTTATTATTCATTTTGATAGTACTTTTCATTATGATTTCCACAACATGACATTTTCAATATGTAACATTTGAAAAAAGATGAGAAAAAGTGCATTAAAGTAAAACTATTAAATTATTATTTCAATGTGCAGAATGCATCTAGTTACCATTCAAAACAACGTCAGTTAAAACAAAATTAGGAAAACAGGCTTGGATTTTAAATATTGGAATAAAACAAAAATGATTAACCTGAAAAACAATCTAGTACAATTATGTGAAACAAATCATTACCTACTCACAGTCAGTTTGACGTTTCATTCGATTCATCGTGTCACAAGTTAATTTCAAAATGCTTCGACGTTTTTGGAGGCACGTTTTTTGAAATTCTTATGATTAGAGAGTGTAGTGATAGAATACGTACCTATGAAGAAGTGGGCATTTATTTTAATAATAAATATCCGCTTCAAGAACCTTTTCTTAAGACGTCTGTTAGTGCAATTATAAGAAAGTATGAGCAGAGATCGCCCGAAAAGTGGACGACCATCAGTTCCGGAAGATGTTAAGCTAAACGTGCTGTTAGAGTTGCAAGAAAACCCTCATATTCCCTCCAGAGCGATTGCGGCAAATAGTGAGCTTTTGCAAACATGTTTTGAAATTTTTGAATCGGCAGAAATGGCACCCTCACAAAGTAAATTTAGTCCACGAACTGAACGAAGATGATTTTGATCGTAGGGTTCAGTTTTGCGAACAAATGATGAATGTCTGTAACGTCGATGAAGGGTTTGCTACCAGAATTTTATTTAGTGATAAAGCAACTTTTTATTTGAATGGAACGGTGAATAAACAAAATTGTCGCTATTGGTCCGAGCGCAACCTTCAGTGGATGATGGAAGCCTATACCCAATTTCCGGAAAAATTAAACGTTTGGGCAGGAATAGTAGGTGATATTATTATTGGGCCATTCTTCATTGATGGCTCGTTGACAGGCCAAACATATTTGGAGCTATTGAGAGATTACCTCGTTCTAGCTTTGGCGGTTCTATTCCCAAATCAACACGATCCCGACATTCCAAATGTAGACTTATGGTTCCAACAAGATGGGGCTCCACCTCATTATAACCGAATGGTACGCGACTATCTCAACGAAGTCTTCCAATGCAGGTGGATTGTCAGAAGGGGTTTTGTTGAATGGTGAGCGCGTTCCCCTGACCTGACCCCTTTAGATTTTTTCTTATGGGGTTACATCAAAAGTAAAGTATACTTTAATCGGCCAACCACTTGAACAATTGAAAGAACGGATCCATTCGAAATGAGACAAATACAGCCAGAAGTTCTCCTCAATGTCTGTGCGGCTTTTCGACATCGATTGGCACACTGTCAAGAACAAAGTGGTCAACAATTTGAACATCTAATTTGATTTTATTCCCTAACCAATATTTTTTTGTTATTTTAATTATTTTTGTGACTTCATATTAATTTAAAACTATTGAAAATGTCATATTGTTGAAAACATAATAAAAAGTACTAGCAAAATCAATAATAAAAAATACGGGTGTCATTCAAAAAAAAAAAAAAATTCAAAACGGAAAGAGATGGAAAATTGAAAATGGTCTCAAAATATTTGTTTGAAAGAAAAACATTTTGACCTGTTGAAGCATTTTTCGGAAATTTATACAGGGGAAAAAGTATAGCCAGGTCTTAATACTTTATGCGCTCTCTTATAATAACATAATATTGATGATAGATTGATTGATATATGATATCAATGTGATACATGATATATGGGATGGGCTATCGACTTTCGTCTTTCGGCCCGTGAACTGTTGATATGCCCGTGAATATGAATTATTGTCTAATATTAGTTCTCGAGTTAGTCACTGTCTTAATGGTTTGTCAGTCTTTCGTATAATGTTTGGTAGGGATATACACCATTTTATAGAAATGGTGTATGTGTACACCATATAGAACTGTATTTGAAATGTTGGGCGGATTTTTATTATGGTTTTGTTTGTGATTTGGCTTGATACATTCAAGATTTGATTTGAGCAGACATCGTGCCCTTAACTCCGTTTAGTATTACGGTATCTCGACGCCTTCGGGCTATGCTGGTTGTGTAAGAGGAGATGACTATGTGTCACATGTATAACTTTTCATGTGTAAAAAACTCGTTTCATTCATTACAGTAAAACCGTTTAGCGCCTGACGTAGGCTCAGTTGGTTGTTAGGTGATTACACAGGAAGCAAGAAAACTGGGGGAATCTATTGAAACTCAAAGCGCTTATGCAGGATCAGGTGGGGGCTATGCGGTGAAAACTATCACTTTTACGATTGCGCGACGAACGGTTCTTTGGCGGTGACCTGAAGGATAAAAGCTAGCGATACGCGGGAGCAATTTTGTAATTAACAAGAAAGTACGAAAAAGAAGCCGGGCCGGGCCGCGTGAAGGCCGCGAGCCGATGTTTACCTTTATGTGGAGCAACCGTCCAGTTTTTTCCACGCTCTCCCGTATAGTTCCTCGCGAATTTTCTAATTGCGAGGTCAGCGAATGGAGGTGCACAGACAGTACGGATGAATAGGGTCGCGATAACGTCGAGAATATTAATTTTGAATTATTCACCGGGCGGCAAGATAATAAAGTATGTCACCGTGTGTTTCTATGCGAGCGCAACAGCTCGTGCATTGGTATGTTGGTTGTTTGCATTTTGCAAGAGCGGAATTTGTTAATTTGTTATGACAATATGGCAAAAATTGCAATACCGCAATTATTTTGTGTTGCGAAACTGGGCGACTTACTTCCTAAGTATGGTCCAGAAACATCCAAAGGTGCTCCCGTTGGGCACCTCTCCGGTGTAGGTGATGGTCATGGCTGCCGGTCAACAACAACAATAACAACACAAAGGGCCCGGACCCCGACCACTCCACTGCGAGCACCAAGACACCATTAAATTATCCTGTACACCGTTTCGGCCGCACCAGGATCGCCACTCTGATCGGAGCACAAGTTCTTCTGGTATGCTGTACGGCTGTAATACGACGCGACGCACCTGACCAGCGAATACTGACTGGCCGCGATCACCTGTGGCCGGCTTGGTCGTTGTAGGTGAATTTAGGTGCCACCATGCACACCAGTTAGTGGGGCGATCATTAGATTGTTAATACCAGCACGTGTTCGAACGGAGACCATGGCACATCAGCAACAAGTGGATGCTGCTCTTTCGTCTACCCAAAGGATCATACGCATGTCGCCAAGGACTTAGAGGAGATCGCGAAATAAAATCGTGTTGTTTGGTCCATTGTTGGCACTTTCTAATTCCGGTTGCATTTTTTGCTCCAGGTAGTGACGTGACAAAATATAACTTTTCTTGTTCCGCTCGTTGCTTGTAACTTATAAATGTAATGAATTCGTACGAGCTACGGAGCACACCTTAGAAATATAGTGTTAAGGTGTGTTCGGCGAATTTGCTAACAATATTTAAATTGTTATGAAATATGCCATTTTTACATTACACAACGATTCTTTTACATTCACAAGACCCACATCAATTCTAATTACTCCCGCAATCAAAGCCCTGTGGCTTAGTGGGTTAGGGGTACAACTTATAACAGTCGTGATTTATATTCTCGCTTCAGTCATAATTACATTTGTTTAACAACCTGAGAGAAAAATGTTCTTTGAAATAAACAAATAACTACCGATTCCTTCGATGTTTATATATATGTTTTGAGGTGATCAACAATTATAGGACTTTAGTGCTTGTACTCCTATAAAACGTAAAGGTTCGCACTCCTTAGAGAAGTTTGCCCAAAAAGCCTTGCGCCGCCACCAAAAGGGGCAATAATCAGCATGGCAGCTCTGACTGTGAGGCAAATGTCCCATATAGAGGACCCTAAGGATTTTTAACCTTGCAGCACCATTCAACTCTACTATGCTGGGTCATAATTTATTTACTTATTTTATATATTTATTTATTCCTTTGCCTTTTTACGTTACGTTACATACATTACATTATTAATTTTTGTAATATTCTCTCCACTTCCTCCTATCTTTTGTTAATTCCTTTATTTCTTCCCATGTGTTCCCTTTTCTTGTTGCGCTCTTTTCTCGGTCTTCCTCTTTGTTGTTTTCCTGTTGCTCTTGTCTTGTATATTTTCTTAGTGTATCTTTCTTCTCTCATTCGTCTCATGTGTCCATACCACCTCATTTGGCCTTGTGTTATTTTTCCTGTATTTCTTTAATTTTTATTAAAGATTTATTTATTTGTTCCCATGGGAACAACTTAAGGAAAGAATGCTAATGACAACAAATGAAACATGTGGAGTCTATCAAACAAGGAGGAATATGCAAACCAGCTGGTGGACAGAAGAGGTAAGAAGAGCAACAAAAGAAAAGAAGAAAGCATGGCAAAAGTAGGCCAGCAACAACAATAACGAAGAATACCAAGAATATCGAAAAAGGCGCAGGTCAGCCAAGGATATAGTAATGCAAACGAAGAGGAAAGAATGGGAAGAATTTGGGCAGAAGATGGAGAAAAACAGCGAAGAAAATCAGAAGCTAGTTTATAACATACTAAAAAGCAGTATAAGATAACCAAAATATACAGATAACATATTAGATAGAGAGGGCAAAATTTTAAACGAAAGAGGGGAAATAATGGAATGATTCGAAGAACTGCTCAGCGTAGAACGGGAGAAGGACAAAGAGTATGGAAACCATATAAACATGGATATGACAACAGAAAACGTAAATATAGAAGAACTAATACAAGCGATCAAGGAACTAAAAATGGGAAAGGCACCAGGAATTGACAAAGTTAAGATAGAGATGCTAAGCAACATAGCACCAGTATAGTCCAGTCATATTAGCCTCAAAAAGCCTTTTTTTCCGGAAATTAATTATATAGTTTTAAAATTTTGTACACATATTTTTGAGCACTCTAGAATCGAATATCCGTCGAGTTTCCCCGCCCCGGTAGGGACTTCATCCCTTAATATTGAAAAAGCACCAGCCAAACCGTGAACTTGTATTATTTTCCGCAATTATCTCGCTAACGGTGCACTGCCTGAAAATTTTCATATTTGGGTAAAGTTGTTGGAAACAAAATTTTGAACAATAATTATATTACACGATTTGTCACTAGCTATAGTTCGCACAGTGTAGACGCCGGAAGTAAGAGCTGAATACTGGCGCGCGACGCACAATTCCTTTCTCAGGCTTTCTTTTCGTAAATAACTGCAAAATGGCTAGATATTCGTTAAAATTAATTTCTTGCTCTTATCAGTTCATGAGCAAATTTCAAGTTCAGTTATGAGCACTTTTAACAAAAATCTAGTCGTTTTGTAGTTATTTACGAAAATGGAGAGTAAGAAAGGAATTGTGCGTCGCGCGCCAGTATTCTCCTCTTACTTTTGGCGTGTATACCTTGCGAGCTATAGCTTTTGTGGCATACCATGTAATATAATTTTTGTTCATAATTTTGTTCCCATCAACTTTACTCGATATAAAACATTTCAGGCTGTGCACCGTTTACGAGATATATGCGAAAAATAACACAAGTTGACCGTTTGACTTCACAAACGATTCAAACAAATGTGGGAGGAAGAAGGCACACCGAACGAATAGAAAACGGCACATATAGTGTCAATATATAAAAAAGGAGACAAAATAATGCGTTCCCTTTTCTTGTTGCCTCTTATTTTATGTGCTCTTTTCTCGGTCTTCCTCTTTGTTATTTTCCTGTTGCTCTTGTCTCGTATATTTTCTTAGTGTTTCTTTCTTCTCTCATTCGTCTCATGTGTCCATACCACTTCATTTGGCCTTGTGTTATTTTTACTGTATTTGTTTAATTTTTAAGTTTTTCCTGTGCGTCCGTTCCTTATCCTGTCTCTTCTTGTTTTGTTTTCTATTTTCTTTGGAATCGCATCTCCATGGCATTTATTCTTCTTATTTGTTTTTTATATTTTCCTGTATTGGTTTTATTTTTAAGTTTTTACTGTGGGTCTTGTTCCTTATCCTGTCTCTTAATAATAATAATAATAATAATTCCTACTACTCCTCCACCTATATCTTCTTGATTTGTTTTCTATTTTTCTTAGGAATCTCATCTACATGGCATTCATTTATTTTATGTTTTCCTGTCATCGTCCATGTTTCGCTGCTGCAAATTAGCGTTGGTCTAATTACTTTTTTTGACTATTTCTGTTTTTGTGTCCCTTGATATCTCCTTCTTGCTAAAAAAGGTGTTTTTTAAACTGTTATATACACTGCGTTTCAAAAAAAATGTACCACCTAGAAGGAGTTGACGTAGAACTCTGAAATTATGTGAAAATAGTTAGTATGTGTTGAGAAACAATTGATTAAATTTTCATCGAAAAATAATAATATTTATTAAGAAAATAATTAATAATGTGTTGCATCTCCGCGCACTCTTATGCATTCAGCAACCCTTCTGGGCATGCTGGAAATCAAATGGTCCAATGCATCTTGAGGCAGCTCATCCCAGGCAATCTGAAGATGGTGTCTTAATTCATTTAAATTGTTGGGAGGATGCGCCTCAAG
Source organism: Othius punctulatus (assembly GCA_951805005.1). Lineage (NCBI taxonomy): Eukaryota > Metazoa > Arthropoda > Insecta > Coleoptera > Staphylinidae > Othius > Othius punctulatus. The sequence goes on along the minus strand of OX638138.1, from coordinate 50,882,053 downwards.
ATGCATTGGACCATTTGATTTCCAGCATGCCCAGAAGGGTTGCTGAATGCATAAGAGTGCGCGGAGATGCAACACATTATTAATTATTTTCTTAATAAATATTATTATTTTTCGATGAAAATTTAATCAATTGTTTCTCAACACATACTAACTATTTTCACATAATTTCAGAGTTCTACGTCAACTCCTTCTAGGTGGTACATTTTTTTTGAAACGCAGTATAGTTTGGCTGTTTAACCTATTTTATCTTCTATTTCATTATCTAATTTACCATTGCTCTGTATTATTGTTCCTAAATATCTGTATTGTTCTACTTGTTCGATATTTTTTCCTTGTATTTTTATTTCGTGTTTCTTTTTCTCTTTGGCAATTATCATGGTTTTTGTCTTTGCGTAGTTTATTTCTATGTTTATTTTCTTAGTGTCTTTCTCAATTATTTCCATGTTGTATTACAGTTCTTCCCCTGTTTCTCCAATTATTGGCATGTCATCCGCGAATAGTAGTTCTGCTAATTTTGTTATCTCCATTTTCCAGTATCCAATTTTTAGCATTTTCATTGTTTTGCTTTTCTTTCTTCATCGCCGTATCCAATACAATTGTGAAAAGCAAACCGCTTAGCACGCATCCTTGTTTTACGCCTTTCATCGTTTCGAATTCTTTTGATTCCTCATTGTTTGTTCTCACAATATTTCTGTTTTCTCTGTACATGTAGTAGTAGTAGTAGATCGATCTATATTCGGCTATCGACCTATCCGGTCTTTCCGCCGGTCTGTACATGTATTTTATTACATTTATTATTTCCTCATCTATTCTTCTTTCTGCTAGTTCGTTCCATATGCCCTCTCTTCTTATCCTGTAGAATGCCTTTTCGAGATCTACGAAGCATATGTGCATTTCTCTATTCTTCTTAATTAGTTTCTCAATAGTAATAATATTAGTAATAAAACATAAAACTATAAAACATTGCGTTTCAAATTTAGGCCCAGTTGTACGATCGTGGGTTATCTTTGATTGTGGTTCAGTTTCTAAAGATACCATTGTATTAACAATTGTATCCTTGGTAACTAAACCATGGTCAAGGTGATCCACGTTCGTACAACTGGGCCTAAGTAACATTGAACTGAACAATTCGGCAGGGTTAACCGAAAATCAGAAATTTTGGAATAACATTTTCTAAAATGTTTATAACGCCAATAACGTGCAAAATTTATATACAGGGTGCGCCTAAAGTATGGAAGAAATTCGGTAAAACCGAAATAATTTTTTTTAAATCCTCGAATACGTCGATTTTCTTTGATAAAAATACACAATTTTGCATTACAGTCGATTTTCAACCATTATTAGTTTTTGAGTAATGACGTCATCCATGATATTTTTAATGACAACCCCTATTTTTTTATTGATTTTGAGAGATATTTTCATTGTCGAAGTGACAGTATAAAAATGTTGCCTTGTTACATAAGAAATTTTTCGACTAAATGACAATTGAAAGTGAAAAACGGCAAATTATGAAAAATAAAGCAAGAGCGTCATCGGATTTAGTTTTTTAAAGTGCTTGAGGATGAAATAAACAATAACTCCGCGCGCTATTATAAGCCGTCTGCTATTAGCCCAAGCGGTACAAAACTCTTATTGCAATTTAAGCATAATGGCACATTTAACTGTCACACAAAAAATGTTTTTTTTTAAACCTGGAAACATATAGGTTTTGGAATATCTTTAACTTCACAAGTTTCTTGAAATTTAGATTCGATCTTACTAACTATAGATTAGCTGAAGGGGCGACCTGGATATTTTGCATTAAACAAATCGCATACTTCCTAAGTTCTTATCCCTACATCCGATGACAATGATTCAAATTTCATTTATTTGTGTGACAGTTAAATGTGCCATGCTTAAATTGCACTAAGAGTTTTGTACCGCTTAGGCCAATAGCAGACGGCTTATAATAGCGCGCGGGGTTATTGTTTGTTTTAACCTCAAACACTTTGAAAAACTAAATCTGAAGACTTTTTGCTTAGTTTTCATGATTTACCGGTTTTCACTTTGAATTGTCATTTACTCGAAAAATGTCCTATCTTCTTACAATCAAACGATTTTGCCTACAGTCTTCAAGACATCAATAATTGAAATCGCAAGTAGATTAACATTTAACTCAAGTAAAATTAACTGTGTTATTAGGTTTTTTTTAATTAGGGAAATATTTGTTAAATTTATTAGGTAGATTAAGTGTCAGTTAGTGTAAGTTGTTATCTTTTGGTGCGTGATTTATATTTGTTTTTCATTTAATTTGATTATAATTCACTTTATTATCATTAGAATAAATTTGTTAAACTTCAACATAGTTTATTTCCTGTCTAATTTATCGGAATCCACTTGAGACCCTGAGATCAGAGAGTGAACCCAACATAAAGTAAGTGTGGTTATGTTAATAATAACAATACATTTTGACATCGCGAACGTGAGGCAAATATAATACTTTATCATAACAACTCATTTTTGCACCTACAACGTGGAGCAATAATAATTATTAATTAATCTTAATCAAATATAAACAAAAGGATAGTAATAACATCTCAATTTATAGAAAATTTTGCCTCTTTTTGAGCTTACACTCTAGATTTTTTTCTGACCTAATGTACCATCAGAAGTAGTTAATATTCATTATTTTTAGATTTTTATCTCTACAAGTTGTATACGCTGCCTGAAATCGCCGAAAAACGTAGTTTCTGCTGACAGATAATTACATTAAAAAATATTACTCAAGTTGGAAATAAGGATTTTTTTATAATCCATCTCGATGGGACAAAAATCATTTTGTATCTTAGTTTAAAAGCTCACATATAATAAAACTAGTTTGGAACACTAACACCGTGAGGGTCATGCCGCAAAATTTATAAAGAAGAAAGAAGAAAGTCACCTTCTCGAACGTATGAAATATATCTCCTGGGAATACCACACCAAAAAAAACAAACAAAAGTTGTTGGGTGTATTTTTCCCTGCAAAACAAAACAAATTAACAAAATTCGACCAACATGAGGCGAGATATCGAGGGTAACAGGTTTTTCAAGATGGCGCCGTTCCACAAAGAAATGTTGTTGCCCTAGTATGAATTTGGAGACCTCCCAGAACCTTCCAATCAACCTCATAAGTAAAGAAAAGTAAATTAAAGTATTTTATTGGTGTTAAGTAACATTAAAGTTTTACACAAGTCAAATTACACATTTAAAGTTCCGGTAGTACTTAACACTACCACAGTTGTGTATATCAGAAGTTTTCATTAAAACATTTGTCACTTATATAAAAATACACTGTATAATATAAAGCGGTGTACAGCTCTACAGGAAACACATAAAGAAAGCCAGACAAACTAGCAATAAATGCACGTATATACAACATATTACGGACACACTAAAACAGCTCAAGATGCTCAAGATTGCCCGAAGAATTGGCCGGCCCTTTCGTTTTTCCACTTTCAGATACGATTTTACTGCACTAAAAGCGTGTGTGTTCATTTTCTGGACGGGATTAAGATAATTCAATCAAATTTTATAGGTCTTGAAGATTCATGTTATCAAATTTTTGGTTTTGTGAATAATTTCTTAACTATTATAGATATGCAAAAAATATTTTAGAATATTCTAAGAAAAGATATTAGTAACTCTTTTCTAGAAAAAAAATCATATGGCTTTTTTAGTATTGTAACGTACAATTAGGTATAGTAAATATATACCAGTCAGCCAAATAAGCAAAGACACATGGGTAAAATACTTAAAAGCTCTTTACCAAAAAAACGAATCTAACCAGCCGAAAGATATCCCAGGAATCAGCATAAGCAACAAAACAACGATAAACACCGAAGATGTCCAACTAGGACTTAAAAAGCTAAGAAACCGAAAAAGCGCAGGACAAGACGGCATCACTAACGAACTCCTAAAATATGGCGGAAAACATCTAGTCGAACAGCTAAAAATTCTAATTAACAACATACTCACGCAAGAGTTGATCCCCGATGAATGGCGAACTAGCATTTCAATCCTGTTATTTAAAAAAGGAGACCGAAAGATGCCACCAAACTACAGAGGAATAAACGTACTATCGACTACCTTAAAATTAACAACGAAGATTATAACAAACAAAATAAATGAACTAACCACAGTATCGGACGAACAACAAGGATTCAGATCAGGGAGGTCATGTACAGACGCCACATTTGTAATAAGACAAATAGTAGAGAAGTCCATCGAATACAATAAGCCCGCATTCCTCTGTTTTATAGATCTGGAGAAAGCCTTCGATAGAATCCGTCTTGAAGACATCATATATCTGCTGCATGACAGACAAATACCACACAACATAATTAAAACCATTGAGAACATATACACAAATAACCACATACAAGCCAAAATCGACAACGAATTCACGGAACCAATACCGGTGCAGAATGGTATCCGCCAAGGGGACTCCTTGAGCCCATTACTTTTCAACATAGTAATGGATGTAATCATAAAAGACGTTCGAAAACTAAAAGGCTATAAAATGGGAAAACAACAAGTAAAGATATTATGTTATGCCGATGACGCGGTACTGGTGGCGGAAAATGAAGATGATCTTCAGAGATTACTATTTCAATTTAACATCACGGCAAAAAAGCTAGGAATGACAATAGCAACATCAAAAACAAAGTGTATGGCTACATCAAAAACACCAATCAGATGTAAGTTAGCGGTAGACGATGAAATCATCCAGCAAGTAATGCAATTTAAGTACCTGGGCATAGAAATATCAAGCTTTGGAGACATTGAAAACGAAGTCAGAAACCAGGCGTCAAAAGCAGCAAGAACAGCGGCCCAACTGAACGACACGATATGGACAAACAAACACCTACAAACAGTAACCAAAACCCGCATCTATAAGGCAGCTATAAGACCGATATTAACATATACAGCAGAAACAAGACCTGAAACGTGTAAAACTAAGCAGATCTTAGAAACAACAGAGATGAAAGTAATTCGCAAAATAACCGGCAAAACATTGAGAGACCGGGAGAGAAGTGAAAACATTAGACGAATATGCAATATTAATAATGTCAACGATTGGGTGTTTGGAAGAAAAACCGAGTGGAACGAACACATTAGCAGAATTTCAGGTGACCGAATTGTAAAAATCTCAAGAGACAAATCGCCGTCAGGGAAAAGGAGTACCGGAAGACCACGAAAACGGTGGAACGACATCCTCAACGTACAATAAAAGGACCGGGCAAAATCGACGAAGAACAGGCGATCCGCCTATTTAGAAGAAGGAAGAAGAAGAAGAAGAAATATACCAGAAATGGCAAGTTTATTGCTTCCTTAGTCATTTGACAGTATCGGATGTAAGATTTGTATTTGTTAATATTAATGTGAATTGTTTAGCTGTTCAGCACACTAAACTATACTTTAATTACGTGTATTATCAACATGGAGAAAATCTCTAACAACCTTTGTAGTTTTTGACATTAAAAACAACTGTTTGCCACGAAATTGCAATTGCAATGTACACAAAGTTTGTAAACCTCTTATTTTAAATTATTATCTTATTAAAACTATTACAAAATTTGTATCTGTTATATCTATAAAATGTAAAAAGCAATTATGTAGTGACACATAACCCCAGCCTAAAATTTTAACTCTTAGGAAAATTGCATTTAAAATTTGCTCATAAGTTTTCCAAGCTTCAGATTCTGCAGTTTTTAACTAAAGGTTTTAAATTGATGGTGACTATTTTCAAATATTTATATTTTTTTACAATAGATTTGCAAATTACTATTATAATTTTGTGACGTACCTGAAGGGCAATCAGCGCGTTAGGCCGTGGAGCGAGTGGAGGGTCCCTTCAAAGCAGTGACGAGGGCCAGGCTCTCGGTGTCAGAGAGTGGGGGGGTTAAAAAAGGCTCTACGTAATTTATCCTCGTCCCTACTTCGTCGCAAAGGGAGGCTCCACCCTACTTGCGTGGGTGGACGGCAGACAGTCAGCGAAGTTCAGAAATCACGAACTGTCGCAACGGCTGACCATATGACGCCAACACCACCAGATTTAAATCTCGCAGTGAGACTAAGAACTGAAAACTGAAAAGAATGCCCGATCGAGAAAACGTGGGGGGAACAAAAAATAACAGGTGTGAATTTTGTAGTGTAAAATATCGGCGTTTATTCACACAAACGTCCGTCCGCAACCCTATCACGCAGGGTTCACCATATTCGGCCGAATATCGCAAACTTCTTATCGCGCGATTCAAAAGGCCGTCGGAGCGACCTTTCTCTTACACAAGCGCAAAACACGTACGGCACGAAACACGTAACGCAAATTTTACACAAAAGAAATAAACGACATATCAAATGGAATTAAATTCAATTGAGAACAAAAAATAAACATAAAGGTCTGTATTCCTAGTCTGTCTTCGCTGGCGGGCTGAGTTCGGCTCCTGGACGGCGGCGGGCGATATGCGTCGGGGACGCCGATCACTCGATTCCAGACCTCAGAGCAGGATGATCGCTGCTTCTAGCCAAGAACTGGTTGGCTGAGCTACTTAGCCCTTACCCCGTAAAAAAACGCCTGCAAAGCACATGGCCTTAGTAACAATGGCCGGACACGTGGCTTTACGAAAAGGAAAAAATATCGGGCTTAATTACTTACTCGGATGTTGTGAGCGTATGGATAGTACCTTGCCTTGTACTCGGTGCCTCAATCCCCTCAAGGGTGGTTAAATGAGTCCCCGTTTATTATCCCGGAAACCGGATGGTGGTATACCAACTAAAACGGTTCCTCTGGCACGTCTGTACTACACGAAAGGCAACTGGTTTCTGTCTTCATGGTGGCATCTCGCCAACGATTTTAAAACTCACACAAATATAGGGAACACGTCACCACAACAAAAAAGTGTGAGTACGGTCGCCTACCGTGGAGGTCTGTGCGCCAATTAATTATTAAAAGGCAGTTTCTGTCGAAAGCGTTTCCGGACCGTTACAATTTTTATTATACTTATCTGAAAAAACTTTGTTTCCATACGTTTTGGCAATGACGGAAAGGTGACATATTCTGAACAGGGCACGGAAATAACGTCATTTAGCGCACAGAAAAATTTTCCCGTGCAATGTTCAGCATATGTCACCTTTCCGACAGTGTTGAAACGACAAGACTACTTTTCGTGATAAATATAATAAAACATTAAGTATAATAAAAAGTATCGTTCATTACACGTCCAGAAATTGTTTTTCCGTGCTTGCATGACTTTGGTCATGCGGAAACGCCATGCGGAAAAACCCTTATTTCCAGACTCGTAATGAAATATACGATTCTTGTTCATAAGCTTACTAAACTTAAGCTTCTCTCTACAATAGCTTGTAAGAAAAAACTACTTTATTAGTTTTTTTTTGTATGAAATTCAATGAATTCATAATTGCGCTATTTTCATTAAAAACTAAATTATTTTATGAATTACCATAACTTTAGCTGCAGAACAGCAACATAATCTAAAAATTCCCATGGCATACGTTCTACTTCAATGCAATGACAGAATCACATTTAATTTGCCAGGGTCTTGTGGAATTAAATAAGAACTCGTATATCACTACAAGCAATCAACTTGTGATCAGCTAAACTTTTTATTATGTTTAATAATTTCATTTGCACCAAAATTACCAAAATTATGTTTAATGTTTTTATTACTTATTAAAATAATTAATGTTCTGGAGTAGATTACTTTGTTAACAAGTTAAGAAAATATTTGCTTCTAATGAATCATATTACACTTCATAATACTCTCTTATCAAAACAATGACTCATAAATCGCAAACACAAGTAAATGTAATGTAATGTATAATGTAATGTAAACTGTAATGTAATGTTAGACAAGGCGGAAAGACCCCAAGGGGTCTATAACCCTATATAAATATATATATATATATATATATATATATATATATATATATATATATTAATGTATATATTAATATTTGCTTCTGATGTAAACATAAAATTTAAAGATATTTTTTGTAAGAAACCAAAAGTTACAGCACTTGAATTATAGAAAAAGTGAAGTTTAAATTTAATATTTATCGTTTTTGTGTTTAACTATATAAATATCTACTATGTAATAGTAGTAGGTGATACTAGAATGGATATCTTATCTTAAACATAACGCAATCTGAAATAACTTCTAAATAATTTAGGTACTGTATTTAATACCCTCCGTATGTATTATATTTTTTATGTAACTATACAGGCATTAACGTATTTTTTTTTAAATAGCACAATAATTTTAAATTTTCTTTTATTTCTTACCTGTAAATATAAGTACTTGTGTACTTTTAGTAGGAATATTTGAAGCCAATATACATATCTCTTACACTAGCTACCATTAAGTAAATTATCAAGTGTGTTCATATTTTTTAAATATTTTTCAAAATGTGTTTCTGACTTTTAATATTAACTTTGAATATGAATTGAATTGATTATGAAATGAATTTTTGTTTCAAAATCTTTTGCATTACTTGATTAGAAGATGTTAGCATTTGTTTTTATAATACAATATTTGTTGTGTGAATTGTTTACTTAAATTTTATCTGTACACGTTCTTAAGCCTTTCTTATTTCATCTTTATAAATAATTCCACGATGCGGTTTGACGTTCTAAATACTTCATTAAAAGTTTAAAAACTTTAGAATTCCTGATGAGCAACTCTTTGTATTATATAGGTATTAAAGATATCCAGCAAAACTAAAATCTATTTTTGAGATTGCTAATTTCAGTTTTTAATGTAGTTAGGAATATAAATGTAAGATGTAATTTTAGTCAATTTGTAATTTTTATTCTTCTTAATAAATATCATATTTATTTTTTGCAATAGGTCCTAATATACTATTTATGTTTTTAAACGTATTTTATAAACTATTATAATTAGTCATTATTTACCTCATTAGCCTCTCCTACCCAATTCCGATTCTTGCCTCTTAGTAGTGATACCCAGTAGCCTGATACAATCCTGCGGAGAACCCCTAGTTCAATGGGTAAGGAGGTAAGGATCTGAATAAGTTAATTTACACCAACAATTTATAATTTAATAATAAAGGCAGTGAGCCAACCTTTGTGAATGCAATCAGACAGGAGGATTACTCTAGCGGATGACTTCACAGCAGAATCAAATAAAAACTGGCGAGACCTTAAATACCCGAACCCTCCATGTCGGATCATCAATAGTAGTGTGATAGAGCGTAGAAATCCGAAGAAAAAAGACTGGAGCCTCTTCAAAGAGTGCCCAACTGTGTGAACTAGCAACCTATACCTCAACATACAATCCATGAATGAGCTGGAGGCTGACTCAATCGATTTCAGGGAAAGTATATCTAAGGCCCAATTCACACAGAAATGGAGTATGGCACTGGCGTGGCGCTGGTGTGGGACTGGCAAGGATTGGTCGTGGTGCGTTTAATACACACGTGTGGCGGTCAAGTGGTTTAGTTCACTACTTCATGTTGTCCAGCACAATGTATTCTTCCTCAGATGATGATGACCATGATTTGTTGGATATTATTAATTTAGCCAATAAGCAAATTCCAAAAACACGAAACAAAACAAAACATGAAAAATTTCCACTTCTTCACAAAAGTTAATGTTGAATTCAATTTCATCACGCATGATGATATACTAATAAATAAAATTTGTTAAAAAGAACGCAAAAACTAGAAAAATACAATAAACAAAGAACAGGTGACAAAAAGGAAAGAATAGTTTGCAAGTGGCGCGCCACTTCCATAAGCCATGAGTGGTGAATTGGGCCTTAAGGCGCATTCTCACGAATCAAGTTTAATTGATAGATTGTACTTGGACAAAATTGGATTAAAAACTTTTGAGAACCTTTGTTAAAAAAATATTAAAATAAATTACGTGATCGTTTTAAAAAAATAAAGATATAAAAAGTAGTCCAATTTACTTAACCCCACCGCACAGAATTTAACACGATTACACCATAATTAACATATCGTGTATATAATAATAATATGCGAAGAAATTAAATTATTTAGTTATTTATTGAGGACATACATTTATGCAACTATCGCCTACACATGCACACAAATATCCAGAAAACGCGGTGGCAAAAAAAATATATTATGCAATTTTTTACGACTTCGCTACGTGACATTATGTGTACGATAATTTGCAAATTATTTGCGCTTAGTATCTCGCTTTTCTTTATTTTAAATACGTGACAGCGATTATTATTTGCACATGAAGGCTGCGAAGGATACTGATGCTTTATCATCGAGCCGTCAGAAAAAAAAATCGCTAAAAACCAATAATGTTTACCTGGAACTATGGGACGCGTAGTCAAGGCTCGCATATACTACACAGAAAAATGGTTCAAAATATGCTCACGAATTGCATAAGCGCCTTATCTTATGACTAACAATCAATTTGTGGAACAGTTAAAATGCTCAAACAATAATTTGGAGCGAATGGGTATGAAAGATTAATAAAGCACATTTTAGTGTTGATAAACTTCGATAACTTAAAAATTATAGTCGAACGAAATTCTATTGTTAGGGAGTGTTGCAAACTTAAATGGGTATTACAGACCATGTTATTTAAATGTTACTTAGCTGTTGACGTATTGGGAAGGACGAGTTGCGATAAATCTAATCAAATTAGGTATGCTATAACGGATCGTTCTATCGATCTGTTTAACTTTTCATGTTCGTAATTATGACGATAAACAACATAACGTAATTATGCATCACAAAGATATAGCAACTAACCGATCTAAGATAATACCGTGCGATCAACAACTGTTTAGGTACGGTCGGCTTTGACTGTGTCAGTCTTATGGAACCTGCCAAAAAAATTTGGAGAAAGACTTGGATATGCATCTCTACAAAATTCAGACCTATCTTGAATTGCTGCCACCAGATTTTAACAGACGTCTTGTACCCTAGCAGGATATACTTCCTACCTCTCAAGGGCTTCTTTTATCTAAATAATTGTTGATCGCACAATATAAGATGAAGTAAAATAGTTAAAAAAACATTCGGTTGAAGGGGCAATCACTCTAAGAATCCGCTTTAATTTGTTCTCGCCATGGCTGCGATATTACATCAGATATATAAGATCATTATTATTTATATTTCTAACTGCGGGCTGCAAATTAGTTCCATTACAAGTGAGAATACAATAATGTTGATTGTATGCTTTAATTAGGACATAACGCGAAATGTACGCAAAATACGTAAATTATTATGACAAATTTATATCGTTGGCATTTACGTTAGATGTGCATATCCAAACGTTCTCAAAAACTCACTAATAATTACCATTTATTTAACTAACCATTTTCTTCAAAAATAATGAGGTGCACTTTTTTATTTCTCTCCAATACTCCACCTTTTGCTGTCGCTGTTGTTCGTTCTACCATTGTAAATATCACCTTGGCCCTGGCCAGCTGAGTGAAGACGGCGTGTGCTGCCCTTTGGCCTTAACTAGTTGGGCGTGCGGGTCCATGTAATTTAATTACAAGACGGTAAGGTGAATTCTAGAATAGTTAATTTAAATTACGAAAAAATATTCCACAACAAAGCGTAAATTTATTAAATAAATAAATGGTGAATCGTACAAAGGGGCGCGTTAGACGTTAGATGATCATACCATGGCGCAGATTCCTCATTTACGTTGGACACACCGTATGTGTTCCCTAGACAGGCTCGAATCAGTGAACAGAACTTTCCGGAATTTTTCAAATTTTTATTTCTAATCCTTCACCCCTAGCCCGTATTAAAATTGAGTTATTTTTATATTATTATATTATTATAAGAATTTTTTACTCAATTTTTGATGTATTTTTTCCCTGGCAGCTATTGAAAAATGTTGGAGGGCATATTTTCCCCTGCATTTTATTTAATTCATATTCGATAAATAGGAGGCAAGATATCGAGGGTAACGGTTTTTTCAATGTGCTAGCCCATCATGTGAAAAAAAAGCCGTTAACCTCGATATCTCGCCTCCTATTGGTCGCATTTTACATTTCTTTTTTGTAGGGGAAAATATGCCCTACCAAATTTTTCAATAGTAAATCAAAACTTTGAGTAAAAAAAATCTTATTAAATAACCCTATTTAATAGGGGTTAGGGGTGAAGGATTAGAAATAAATATTTGACTTTTATTTGAAACATTTTTCAATAGCTGTCAAGGACAAAATATTAAAACAAAAATTTAATAAAAATATTCTGATTAAAATATAGTTTGGAAAGGGTTAGGAAGGGTACAAAATTGAATAAAAATCGTCAATTGTTTTTGTATGAATTGGAACTGGTTTGGGAGGCGTCAACTTCAATTATCGCAAAAATGCTATATTAAGGACCACCTTAGTGTACACAGCGTCCAAACCCCGGAAGTCGTGGTATGTCGGTTGTATTGGTAACGTCACTTATAACACCAGATAATAACGTATATTAATCATAATATCGAGGGAAAATAAACATGGCGCATATCCAAGAGAAAGAAAAAAATGGTCAAAAGTGAATAATACAATATAAAATAGTCCTATCTGTTCTCGTCCTTATTAATCTCTGTTGAAGGGGTGGTTGGGGGGGGGGGCTCCGTCACACTGCTCACCGCATCTTGTGATCCCGATTGGGGCTCGGAGTGGCATAATGCAGGAACGTGGCCCGCAAAAACAATGGCCTAAATATAGGAAGTGGTATGAGCACTTGTGTAAAAAATAATGAAGGCTAATTCTTACCTAAAGATCGAAAACGGCCGATAAGTGGTAAATTTGAGATCGTGAATAACCCAGACCTGTGACTTCACTTCACTTGAGTCCACTTCACAAATCACGCGTAATGGTTGTCGCAGACAAAATCTTTGACTAGCCAAGCTTGGGATCTCTCAATCAATAAAATTTGATTCAATGTCCGCGAACGCGAATCCGATATCAGGGGAGGGGAAAATTGAATTTAGGGGTGCTTCGGGTTAGGGTGCTTCGATAGGTAACTTTGTAATCGTTGTCATGCGATTCGGAGCGGAAGGGTGTCTCGGGAGAATGGAAACCCTAATTATCTACTTTTTTTTCACGAAATCGCTTAAATACGTCATTTTTTAATTAAAGGGGGTCAACTTTTGGCAAGCAAATAATCTTCAATATTTGACCCCCTGTGGTAGGGAAGGCAAGCCTAATTTTTGTTTTAAATTAGAAGTGTTGAGTAATAACTCATTTGAAAGCTTGCTTAATTTGTAATACAATGGTGTATTCGTTTTTAAAATGTATCGATTAATTTGCAAGAAATATTTTGTTTAAGATTGACATTCCAGCAAGATAGGTGTATCCAGCACTAAAAGAACCGAGTATGTAACTGCCAATTTAACAGTACAATGATGGTTCATTCCATTTAAGAGTATTTAATATTTTCATGGGAATTATTTTGATTAGAAATCAGAGCCACACTTAAAGCAATCATTGTTTTTGAAATAAAGGCTCAAAATTTGGCTCACTTATTATTGGTTATTTGGAAATTTCATTGGTTATTTGGAAACTTACAACCTTCAGAATTTCGTTGATGACATTGACGTCTACAGTATTGCGCCGTTAAACCGGCGAGCTGCTTGAAAGCCTTTTTTTTAAATGAAGTATTTGAATTGTTCAAATTGACACCCTGCATATACTAATCACGACGCGAAGCTGAGTGCTTTTAACGGCGCAGTTCTTTAAAAACCTTTATGCACGTGTATCGAACGTTATTTTTTTTATTATACCTACACCATTAAGTGGAAATTGCGATAAAATAGGAAACTTTTAGATTCATTTTACAAAGTAGGTACGCGTTGATGTTATTTTTAATCATGGAGGGTTGCTATAGATGCCAGTTTCATCGACGAAATTCTGAAGGTTGAAACTGCTGGTTTCCAAATAACCAATGATGAGAAGTGTTGATACTAGGCAATATTAAAACACGCCATGCTGAAAAGTCGGCGGCATTCTAGATTGCATATTAGTTCGATAACCAAAGATTGTGATGCAGGTATGAAAAACAATTGATAGTTATATCAATTATTAAACATGTGCATTACACTTTGCAATGACACAGTGAAAACACAAAAAAAAAATACTAGTGGTGGCAATTTTAATATTGTAATCGAACCAACGCCTACAAATTAAAGTCTAAGCGTCGAACTCTATAAACAATTTGCCGCAATTATTATTGAAGTATGGCGATAATAATTTTAATTGTAGTTATTCAATTAAGTATTTTCAATTTTATACATGCGGAAAGGTATGGCAGTTGGAAATCGCCCATTTAAACTGCTTACACCGGATGGGAAAGTATAGAGTATATGTATAGATAAACCAACGGCTTTATGAGATTCACACTGTCATTAATTAAATTAGACCTGATCGAGAGCTACGGTTAATTGATTCCGTCGCCTCGCTAGGATTTCTATCGTTAATTATCAATAGAACTGCAGATGCAATCCATGACTTGTGTGTGCGGAGAAGCGCAAGATGGATTTCCTGTTTTCGGAGATGATTTCCTGGACAGATCAATTCAGTCGCGAAGTGACTGGAAGCATTCAATTTAATGACTCAACATTTGTCACATAATTTACATAGTGATTTAATATTGAATTGGTGTCATACTTATAATGAATCAAATAATATTGATTCAATAAAACCCGTTGCCCGTTGTAGAATTCAAGGACCCATGTGTAAGTAACCTAATGGAATACCTACTATTATTCGTAATATTGTTTAAGAAAACATCTTACTAACTTCTTGCCATAACCTTACCGTCACCAAATATTAATCTATTTTTTTGAGATCCCACACCAAATAATATTGAGGATACTTGATCTCAATATAAGAGCAACTTCTGTACTAGTTAATCAGTTATTTCGAATACCAAGGACGCAAACAAATTATCCAATTTCTTTGACAAATTATCTAAATTGGTGCTTGGATTCAATGTCCTACAAATTGTAATTTAATAGTTTAATGACATAAATAACTATTTTTACCGTATACACATCGAATGTTTCCTTTCAAAAAAGTGGCTACATGGTATGATTTATAAATACTTTAAAACATTTTAGTAGTAATATTCCGAATATCTAAACGCAGATTTGCTACCAGGTTAGAATGGCTTGATCTCAACGGTAGTAATATATATTATGCTATTATTTTAACTATGTGTATGTATTCTAATTCAGGCGTCAACACTACACTTCTAAACTCTTGCTTTTACCATTTGAAGCTATTTATCTCGTTGTGGCCACTTTCTTCCAGCTACTTCCAAGATGTCATCCTTAGATCACATTTGTGCTTTCACAATCCTTTTATCTTGTTTTATATCAGGTTACTTAAAACCAAATCCACAATTTTAAAACTGCCTGTTTAGCGATACTGATGAAAGTATACAGGGTGAGACAATAGGACGGGCAGGCTCGATTACACCTACACCGTTAATGATATCGAAATGGACCAAAATATACTGCAAACGGGAAGCCAAAGTGCAGTTTGTAAAATTATTTTGCCGTATACATAAGGTGACCAGACGTCCCGATTTTGGCGGGACAGTCCCGATTTTTAGAAATTTGTCCCGCGTCCCGCGACGTTTTAAAAATGTCCCGACTTTGAAAGATTGGTTTTTTTTTCGGGGTGATCTTTTATTCGCTATTTTGAAGTTATCAGCTTATATATTTCGCCAATATCTGTATTTGGTAGCAGCGCTGCAGCGTCCAAAATACAAAAGGGTACTTTAAAAACATGCCTCGTACTTATCATATTTGTAAATATGACATTATATTTCATGTTGTTAAAAAAAATGTAATATAATATTATACAGGGTGTCTGCTAAAAAACGCCGCTAACTCCTTTATTTATTGGCCGATTTCAATAAAACGAAAACAAAACTAAATGGCTCCACATGTATACAAATAGGTCCTATTTTTATTTTAAGATACATCTTAGCTTTTTTGCATAATCTAGCAGACTCTCGCTGAAATGAAAGTTGATTTTGCAAAAAAAAGAAGACAATTAGGGCCTCTTTGTAGAACATGTGGAGACATTTAATTTTGTTTTTGTTTTATTGAAATCGGGCAATAGTTAGGAAGTTATGGAGTTATTGGCCAGCGGCGTTTTTTAATGAGACACCCTGTATATTTTGCGTTTTGCGTTCTTCTGTCCCGCTTTTGTATCGTTAGGATCTGGTCACCTTACGTATACAGGGTGCTCCATTTTTGCAGGGCAGCCTTCAACCTAGTTTTTTTTAAATGGCACCCCCTGTATAAATTTACATATTTGAATTTGCCCTATTTTGGGCTTTATATATCCGTTTAGTTTTTGCAATTCGCTTTAACTGCTCAGAAGTTGTTGATGTTTTTCTAAAAATTCGTGCATTTCCAGGCACTTATTAAGAAAAAATCGCAGGGCACTTGGTTTCTGGGATATCAAGTTGGGACTTTGCCTGAGCTTAAACAACTGAAGAGGTATCTTCTAGCGACAAGACGGCATATCTGCATTGTGGCATCACCTTGCTGTGACACATTCATTTTGGTAAACTTTGAAGTGCCGTAACTTGATTTTATTAAATGGCACACCCTATATTTCAGTACTTAGTCCTATTCAGGGTCTCAGTTTACTTTCTATTTGCCCCTTATATTTTTTCTTAAAAGTTGATAGTTGAGAGATAACTCTGATTTTCTAAAATATTCACACATATCTCATCGATATAAACTTAGCGGGCCATGAAAATCACTTAATTCTGTCATGCCAACGTCAAACTGACATTTATCGTACGACACGTTTTATTTTTATTCGCGCATTTTCTTAATGATTTTTTCTCATAATGAAATGGTGGATATGGTTTATATACACGGTCACAGCGCAAACCGTTGCTGGTGACCAGCATCTATTGAGGCTTAACAAATCAATAGCAAAAACATTTGAATTCAACTATAACATTACAACATAACAAAAATAACATTTAACTTTACAATAATTATAACATTATAAAAAGTAAATAAATGTCACTTTGACGTTGACATGACAAAAACAATTGATATTCAATGCACAATGTTCAATGTTTATATCGATGAGATCTGGGTTCATTTTTCAGAAAATACAAATTATTTCTCAAACTATGAAATTTTAAGAAAAAATATAACGGGCGAAACAGATGTAAAATAAGATGCTGAATACGACTAAGTAATCAAATATAGGGTGTGCCATTTAAAAAAATAAAGTTATGGCTCTTAAAAGTTTACCAAAATTAATGTCCCACAGCAAGGTGATGTCACAATGCAAATCGACGATCTTTCCGCCAGAAGATACCCCTGACAGTTGTTTAGGATCTGGCAAAGTCCCAATCCGATATCATAGAAAACAAGTGTTCTGCGAGTTTTTTAATAAGTGCCTATAAATGCATTAAATTTTAGAAAAACATAAACAACTTCTGAACGATTAATGCCAATTGAAAAAACTAAACTGATTTATAAAGCCAAAAAAGGCCAAATTTAAATATGTAAATTTATACAGCAGGTGCCATTTAAAAATACAAGGTTTAAGGTTTCCCTGCAGAGCAGGGAACACCCCGTATATGGCAAAATAATTTTACAAACTGCACTTTGGCCTCTAGTTTGCAGTGCCGTTTGGTCCATTTCGATATCATTAACGGTGTAGGTGTAATCGAGCTTGCCCGTCCTATTGACTCACCCTGTATTAGAACAGAAAACTTCGAAATTATTTTGCAGTTCTTGAAAATCTTCTCTTAAGAAATTCAAAAAATGATGCCCATCAAGACGATTTAGTAGGAAGCACCCGAGAAGATGTTTGCAGGCTAATCCTGATATTGACGGAAAGTTGTTGTTGAAATCCTCGTCGAAGTATTACATGGGTGTTTTCTATTGCACAATAATGATGATTGTGCACATTAAATATGCCATCATGAGTGAGGGTAGATTCATCTGTCCAGAAGAGGTGATTTTGAAATCATTTGTTTGAACTGATTGCATCCAGCATCCTACAACAAAAGTTGACACGGAGAGGTAAATCATCTTCTTACGGAGATTGTACTTTTGTATAATGGAAAGAGTGTTAAGCTTCCGATTTTAAAACACGCTGAACGACGCTGTAGATAATATTTCAAGCTCGTCCAATTCCTCAAAAGCTGACTTTGGAATTATGTAATAAGTACTTCTAATTTTATATAGGTACACCAATGAAATAAATCTGATGTCCTAAATAATTTGTTTGATATATTCGTTTGTAAAATTTTCGATATCAACCAAATACATTCATTTTTACCGCGATAAAATATATCAGTTCAAATTTATTACACATCGAAAAAACCTGAGCATCCCTGTTAGCGTTAGGCCTCGGGTACGATATGAGCGGTAAGCGGTTGAGACAAGCGGCAAAACCAACGTTTTGTTCACGATTTGAACGCAGGCTGCTGCGGAAACTTGACGCTTGCCGCAGACCTCTGCTCCTAGACATTAATATTGACCACCGCTCACCGCTCGTGAAACGTCGTAGGTCTAACTAAACGAATTCTAAACATATTGGAATACAAACGCCTAAACTGAACAAATTACTGTCATCAGAAATAACTCGAACTTATGTTTTTCTTTCGGTAAATTTCAATTGTTTTATAGTCAAACAATATTGCACCCCCAAAATTGACCGATAAAAACATATGATTATCTTGTTATGATATTTATTATAAATGTTTTATTTTTATACATTGGGAAATTTTATAAACGCATATCTGTGGAATATATCGTATTATGGGATTTAAAATTAACACGAATACGACTATTTTCTATTATTGAAGGTACAACCACAACCATCTAAAAATGAACGTTTTTTTTTATAGTTAGATTTTTACTTTTAATCATAGATGTCCGACAATGTCACAGCGTTAAAAAAATGTCACAGTTTATCAACAGTAATTCATGCTGCACGAACGTCTATGAACGAAGCCTAATTTAATCTAATGAAAAACACGGAAATTTTCACTAAGTATCGTCATTTCGGATGACCGCGATTGTACATACGGAGCGAGGAAACCTCAATCCTAGGAAGTGTCCTAGCCTCTTTGATTCACAAGCAAAACAGTTGGCTTTGGATATCGCTCACCAATTCAAGTTTTAAGCGAGGCAACTTATTTTACGTCGAGCAAAACGGGGAGTAAAGCTCGCTTCACACACACGGCAGCCGTCCACGCAAAAACGGCGGCCAAAACCACCTGCAGAGTACAGACAATTAGCGTTTTTTTATCCCTGAACATAGTTTATGTTCAGTTTTAAACGACATTATCAAATGCATTGCTAAAATGCAAAGGTTATGCAACCAAAATTACTGGCGCGTGCAAATGGATCATTTCAAATATTAGCGCTGTTTTGAGAAAATTTATTCAACGCACGAAAGTACTCAAATATTCAAATTCAAATAGTACCGAGCTCCAGCTCGGTACTATTTGAATACGGTAGTATTCCGTATTCGTATATACCGTATACGGTAGTATACGGATTTTGAGAGATTAATTTTGAGTGCATTGTCCTGACAGACCAATCCAATCAATTGAAACAATTTCTAAAATAATCGCAAAATTTAATAGTAGGTACATGATGCATCGCTATTCGTCATGTGATTCCCGTATGACCATGTGGGTAGCCACGAGATTATTTATCACAAGCAAAAGTTAAAGTTACCTTCCTAACTAGCAAACACTGGCCGAGCGGTAATGACAGGTTGTTGTTGCTTGTTAGGTCGGTAATATGTGGGGGTTCGACGTAGCCTGGGAGTTTCGTACTGATGCATGTATGAACTAAACTTTAAATCTCACTTATCTTTTAATCCCTGACATCTCGTTCGGCGGTTCATCTCGAGGGCACTGCTAGGAACGAGTAAAGAGGGAAAATGACGATACTCACGAACATAACGCTTAACACTTATGTTAAGTTAAGATTTAAATACAATAACAACCGCGAGGGTTTACACATGTCGCGAACATTTGATCTAACATGCGTGAACAGTGTCAATAGAGAATAGCGAATAAATGAGAGTGAGTGAACATTGACTTGCCCTTATATAATGTTTCCGAAGAACAGAAGCGTGTCAAAGGTCCAAATCAGGGTTCGACCACGTTGTGACTTACACATCTGTACATTTAGTGTAACAATATTTATTTAGATTATTTTAGGCTCCAGTTCACTTGCTCCTGCTCAATTGGATATATACTATTAAAGCTTATACACATGTGCTTACTTGATATAATGTTGTATTTAAAAGGTCGCCTAATACGCCTATAATTACCTAGTTTAAACATTGCGAGCTGTAAACAGTTTATCTATTCGCAGCATTTGTGCGATTTCAATACAATATACTTATTTACTTAACAGGTTTTCTACCTGTTACCTTCATGCGACTACAAACTAACTAACACTAATGAATTGCCTATATTTTTGTCATCTCTTGTTATTCATACGTTTGGATTTCATTCCACAATAAAATTATTAACAATTGAATGTTAATTAAAACACTTGTAGGGTTTTAACATAGGCAACCTAATTTACACATGTATACTATAACTATTTATAATTAAGGGATTAAACGTAACATGCCATGTGCGGGGTTGCGTCAGTGAGTTTACCTCACAGTCATCATAAAAGTACTATTAGATGCCACATTTCAACTGAAGAAATGAAATGATGTTATTATGTATTGATACGCCAAAGAAGAACC
Source organism: Othius punctulatus (assembly GCA_951805005.1). Lineage (NCBI taxonomy): Eukaryota > Metazoa > Arthropoda > Insecta > Coleoptera > Staphylinidae > Othius > Othius punctulatus. Next base: position 50,861,286 of record OX638138.1, on the reverse strand, counting down.
AATTCTTCCAAGAAAGAAGATGAACAAAGAATATCTTCCATTTCGCAAATGAGTTGCTATTTCGGGGTTAACGGTTGATGATTGTTGATTTAACGGGATTGGTGTATTGATGCAGGATAGTGTACTGAGTTATCTCGCACAATCAATAAAAACATTAAAACGAAATCGCAAAATTTCTGATTTTGTCGAATAGCTCCAGAAGTAAGCCGAAATTTCTTGTTTTCTCAACAGAATATTACCAATATTACTGACCTCTAAATTGCGCAACTTTTTTGTAATTTAGTCGCCTTTGTAACTTTTACGGTTTCCGAAATCCCCATGCTGTTGCTCCTTATCTTGGACACCCTGTATATCGAAATAACTAGTAATAGTTCAGGGGCCTATTGTAAAATAAAATGTAATTGGGTCAGAATTCTCTGTCAAATAATGAGAGTAACCATTTACGCCATAGGTGGAGGAGCAGTAGGGATTATTATTATTATTATAACCACCAGATTGTGAATAACTACAAAAAACGGCAGAAATCGACGAATTTGATACGAATGGCACACAGTCGCATAACAAACGCAGCGGAGAACATTCGACTACCTAGGCTTACCCCAGTATGTAAATACGCCACTGTGGCGCTGCCGGCTTAGTGTAAATATCAAACTCAAAAACCAAGTTAAAAAAAACGAGAGAAAATCGATCCCAAACTTTTCAAATGAAGTTGAAAGACAATTGTGGCATATTCTATGTAGAATTAGATTTAATAGGATTTGTCAATCTGAATGCAATGGATGCTGTCTGAATTACAATTCACAAATCTGAATTACAATTAATAGTTTCTGAGAGATTGATCGATATACTATTAATCAATCAGAATTTCCGGTCTAGGCTTAGGTCAGAAATAAAAATAATGTAGTACTTATTTCTCTGATACAGAGTAATCGTGAGCACTAACAAAACATCCATTTTCTGGTGTAGGCTAGGAAATGACTGATTGTAGAACGATGGGATAAAAAGATAATTATTGGCTTGAATACAATATATTAATCAAAAAACAATGTAAATGGTAATACAAATAACCCTGCAGTAGATACAAACACATATAAATTTTTCGAGGCTTATATTATTAAGTTCAGTTACTTTTACTGTTTGACAACACATTGACATTAATTGTAACATAGATACTATATTATTTACATAAGAAATATCGAATCCATACATGGATAAGCCAAGTAGGAGTTAAAGCGCAAATATTGCAGTGGTTAACTAATTTATCAAAATGTGTCATCAAATGAGCCATTAAAAACCGGTGTACATTTTTTTTTAATTCAGGTAAGTCCAGAACAAAACAAGGGACAACATCCTTTGTATATTTGTGGATATATCTGAATGAACGGCTCAAATATTACTAAAGCTATTATGCCCTGAAAATACGTGGTGTGGTGGTAAGACTAAAAAATGCTGTCATATATATTCAGCATTGAGTATAAAAAATATTTTACTTGTAGTACAATTATACACAAATTGATGGACAATCTCCAGTTCCATATTACAAACTTTTAAAAATATAATCTGGTAAGTAAAACAACTGCGACATATATCATTTATTAACTTTTCCCACTAAATAAAGGCAATAATTCTTCATTAAATGAGAATATGTTATAAATAGGCATGCTTTGATATAATATAATACTGTATAAACAAAATTAGGTACGGATCACTTATAAGTAATATTTTTGGTTAAAGGGCACATTTAATTACTTAATAAATTAATTAAGCTCATTAAAATCAAATTGGTATCGTTTTTAAGTATGTAGACTGCTGCCTAGTGATGGTAATTACCCAAAGCAGGAAGTTATACAAAAACTTTATTTTATTTTGTATAATCTTAATATTGAATCCAATATTATAAAGGAGAACAAACAAATGCTTAAAACAGATTAGTTAATTGATCAGATCTGTATTTGCAATGTGAAGTCATGCAAAATCAAGACCTACTTTGAATTTTCTTAGAAAATGTACAAATTACAAAATACCATAAAACTTTCGATCAGCCTTAAATTGTTTGGTTATTCAGCTTTGGACCACTATCGACATCTTGCCCAGGTATGTATAGTCCAACTAAATTAGTTCCGGATTAGCCGTAATTCTAGACCTGATTAATATCAAATTAAGAGTTCATTCAGAAGTTGATTGGTATTAAATACTGCTTGTGATATTTAAATCTTTGTTTCGTTTTGATTTTAATAAGCTCAAATAATGAGTACTGTAAAAGGAAAATTAGTCACAAATCATTTATGATTTGTGAAAATGTGTGTAGTACTGACTTAATCAGTCTTGATTAGTTAGAAGAGTTAAATTATTCCAATTTAGAACTTCAATCCGTTCTGTACTTCACTCATTATTTTTGCAGATTTTTGCAACTTCTGTTTTTCTACTTCAGTCAGTGGTTGCTTGACAACATGTGATACCCCGTTTTCTCCGAGTACTGCAGGCAGTGATAGAAATACGTCACTTTCAACACCATGAAAGCCCTGAAAAATAATTATTAGTTATGTTCAACATTGTCATAATTACAGTTTGTAATAAAAATTCAGGATACTGGTAACTCATAAGATTCCCTAAGGCCCTAAGTAGCGACAAATGAATTAATGTTAAAATTACCATTGTTTCCAAAGTTCTCAGATTTCAATTTTTTTTAATGTACCACTGGCTAGAATCGTATAATTATTTATTATTTTTTAGACGGAACCCTATGGTTGATATCTAAATAAAGGTTGTTTGTATATTATGTATCAATTATGTTTTGAAATTTGAGATGCTGTTATAATGATTCATGAAAACTATTCAATGAAGTGTGTTTTAATAAAAAACAATTAACATGAATTTGTCAAACTTGGCATGATTACTATGTAATGCCTTAGGCACCACGATTCAAAATTTAAAATTATATAAACAAAGTTATTAGACTAATCATAATTACCATTTGTTACTGAAGGTATTCAAAAACACAAATCAAAGCTGTCCTATGAACGTTTTTAAGCAGAGCTTAAAAACTATAAATCCTACCTTAACATATGTTGAAATTGCATGAACACTACAGGTGTTCCGCAACATGGCAGCTACTAAATTAGAAACGCTGAGGCCAATCGCCCAAGAGGTATAACCCTTGAACTTGATAACTTCATAGGCACTTTCGACAACCTGCTTGTGCAGGTTTCCCCAATTCTCTGGATCGTGTTCAGAGCCGATAGTTGAGTTCAGTTCGTTAAGTCTTACACCAGCTATATTCACACCAGACCACACAGCAACTGCAAAAATTAAATCAATAATTATTTCATTAGTGTCAATAATTAAAGAACGTTATATTCCCGATCAGTGCCAAAAAGAAACTCATTTTTGTTTCAATTTTGTGTTAAGTATGTGTTTAATCGTCCATACATTGTACATCAGCCTTTGAAAATATAATAATGCGATCAGCTTTCGATGCAACTGAATGGAAGCGTGGTAGATTATTGTGTATCATTAGAACCTATAACTCCTAAGGCCTGTTTTGCCACTGATAAAGTTCTAAATAGTTATTTCACACTTTAAGATGCGCATGAGAAAACACACTAAGTGGGTAGTTTCTAATCTTCTTATGGGTATATCTATTTACCGGATATCTTATCTACAATATTACAATGATCTGCTCTTGAAGTGTTAACTCATACTATAAACACTTCTAACTGCTTCACATATGTGCTTAGTCAATATTTCGAAACCTCAAAGCTTATTACGATATAATTGTATTTCAATAATAAAAATTATTCATTGATAATTTCAGGAAGCATGTTCCAATATATTTTCACCCCTGGCCTCATCTTCTTTAAGTTAGTTGGATGACTCCTTCAATTAAATTGCTCAGATGGATAAAATTTAATCCTGAGAGATTTAAAAAAATTCTTTTGCTCTATAATTCAATGACATATGGCACTTTCGTAACTCGCATTTAATTATTATAAATTCAGTTTTGATGTGGTATATGGTACAATTAATCATTTTCACCATCAATCTAACATTCGTCATTACTATACCATTAATTAACTAAATACATAATTTCTATACTCACTGACTATACATAATACAATCCCCACAAAAATGTGGGATATTTTGAATTTACCACTTACCACTAGAATCGCCGTGCTCTCCGATGATGTACCCATGACAACTGGTAGGGGCGACTCCCAATTTTTGCGACATCAAAAATCTAAACCTCGAAGAATCCAAATTAGTACCTGAGCCAAACACACGATTCTGAGGCAAGCCACTCAGTTTCCAAGCGACATAAGTCAGTATATCCACTGGGTTGCTCACAATCATCAGTATGGTATTTGGAGAGTACTTTACGAGTTGTGGGATAATGAACTTCATGATATCGGTGTTTCGCTGGACAAGTGCTAGACGGCTCTCACCCTCTCTTTGTCGGGCCCCTGCTGTCACGATGCATACTTTTGATCCAGCAGTAATCCCATAATCTAAATATGAGTAATTGTGTATAGAATTTTAAATACTTAAACTAGATGACTTATTATATACAGGGTGAGTTAAAAGTTAAAAAATAGATTTACTTTTATGTCAGTTTGTGTTTATTAAATAAGGGTGTAAATGAAATGTATTAGAAAATGTATCTCAATAATGATGGTACGTTTAACATAAACTTACCCAACCCCTAGCTGGGTATACCCTTGACATAACCCAAGCTTTAAAACATATTTAATTTAACGTACCAGTGCTGGCTTCAATTTTGGCATTCTTAATGAAAGAAGAACCATGTTGCAGATCCATCATTTCTCCCTTCAACTTATCCTCAATACAATCCACAAGGCATACATGGCTAGATACATTCTAGAAAAATAAATTTAGTTGTAATAACATCGTAATCAAAAGAACAATTAGTCAGTTAAACATTAAGTGGGCACATTGTTATTTATAGATATGTATTTTGAATTGAACAAATATGAAAACATGAAAAGATCTAAAATCTAAATTACTTTCTTTTACTGCGAAATTGTAAAGAAAATCTCACCAAGGTAAAGTAATATAATAATGCACTTTAAATTGTAGTGACTACTACAGCTTGTATTTTAATAGTAGACAGAAAACTACCAGGCCTTGGGAAACGTTGCCAGGAAAAGGGGATAACAAATATATTATAATAAAAATATAGACATTTGTATTTCGGAAGTTTGAAAATATATTGTGTTTATAAAATGCAACTGTAACACCTAGATAACCAATAAACTCTACAAAGCAATATCTAATCATAAACTGCCATTTACCTGGATACCAACAAGCAAAGAAGCAGTCTAAATAACATTTTATGTTGGATGCTACAAATAAAAGTAGAACGGCGGTAAGCGCCCTGAGGCAGAGGTACTTTGGAAACCCTTTCGTGGTACCAAAGACAGTCAGCAGCTTTACACCCAAAGTAATTCTGGACTTTTTTAAAGGAACAGGACTCATGGACGAAAGGTGAGTCCACAGGGGAAAGCACAAAAGGACTACAGAGGCCAAAGTGCTGAGAGGCTTTAGGGAACCTACCCAGGAGAAAAAAAAAAGTAGAACGGCAGTTAAAATTTAAAAAAAACGGCCGTTGCTAGCTTTAAACGGGATAGCAACAGCCGATTTGTTTTAACCACTAATATAATATGGTAATTGAACACTCGCAGAACATGCTGTAAGCCTATAAGAAATACAACATCGTTTGGTTTTTTCCACGGTCCAAGTTGGACCATAACGTATTTTCGCCACGTTTAACATATGCCCGCGCCACCTCGGAGGTTAAGCGCGAATTATCGCTACGGGAATACGTAAGCGGAAGTATGGTCGGCCGTGAATTGCACCGGTTGCGGAAGACATGTGGCGATTCACTACTAATCGTTGGTTCTTCGTCAAGAACAGATCGTGATCTGTAAATGCTCGGACGTGATTCTTAACTAGAGAACTAGTGTTTTCCTACCCTAAATTGGGAATACTTAAGTGTTCCACACGTTTACAAATACCGGCGGGGAACCGAAGACATACAAACTAGACGGCCATACTTTATCTAGACGTTAGTACCTTTTTGAGTCCGTAATCGCACGTGCTAACCCCCGGCCAAATTGTTGTAGGCCGTTCTTTCCGAGACGCCGTTCTTTCCGAGACTGCGTCGTTTTACTAGACGACGTTTAATCCGTGACTTAATCGCCGGCCCTTACAAATAACTTTTACTACCACAACTTGATGGAATGGCCTCTAGACAATTTTAGTGAAAGATAATTTTAAGAGCTTTTAAGTCTGAGGCAGAATGAGTTACAAAATATTTTCTTCTATTCTATTCTTTCTATTCTTAATTTGACTATTAAACAACAAAGAAAGAGACTACATTTTTGTAAATGCAGTCTCTTTTTTTGTACATATCTTGAAGGTGGTCGCATCAATTGGAGCACTGGATGCGTGTTAACTGGACGCGGTCAATTGACGAGAGTCAATTGGATCTAGACCAATACGGTACAAATGAATCTTTTTATTAAGGTTATTATTATTTGAAAATAATAAATAACACTTTTTTTTATTTCTTAGCGAATACAGTTTTGAATAAGATTTATTAAGTTGTCAAAGCGTTTAGTTGACGCACATTCAATTGACGCACATCTTATATCGCATATTTTATGACGCAATTATATCCCGTTTGGAGTAATATTCATAGTGTGCTTGAATTATTAGTAATAAAATGAGAGCCTTCGGAGAAAAATATAAATTTCTAAATATTATTTTTTTAAAACAACATTTTTAAGTTTAATCAATAACAGTGGGTATTTTCGATAAAAAATCTCGCTCCAGACGCTCTTTATACAATATAAAACAATGGCTTTCGCCTATAATGCGGGGTCAATATTTGCTCATGAAAAATAATTACCATAATTTATCTATTCCACAAGCAGTTGACGCAAATACATTTCTTACCTGTGTTAATATACTAAAGGCACAAGCCATTCCTACTTGTCCCACGCCAACAACCGTCACTTTGTTTCCTGAAGATGTAACTGGAGGTGCAACTTCCGTGAGAAGTGCATTCTGCGTTGTGGGAGGCATATTCTAATAAAAACATATAATATTACTATTACAATAATACAAGACAACATTCCTGGCATTGTCAAGTTCGGTTATTCCCTACTAACTTCACTTATGCGCTCATGTACAACCCAACATAGATTATTGTTGAAGAATATTTATATTATCTTTCATTAACTCTATGCAAGCTCATTTACTGTACATTTGGTTGCTAACAATTGGTTTCTAATTGACAAAAATTTGTTAATGAGAATTATTGTATTTAAAAAGTCATAGATAAAACGTACATAATTGCTATAATTCACGAGGATGAATGATATACACGAGCCGAAGGCGAAGGGTTGTTTAATGACTTCATTATACAACAGGAGTTGTGTTATGACTGCATTATACAACATGGGTTGTGTTATGACTTCATAATAAAACATGGCGCGGCCTCTTCGGTATGTTTAACACTTTTCACACCTCTTCATTTTTCGCTTGCGTATGAACGGTGTCATTGTAATCTTTCATTCAGCCCATGCTAGCTCATTTACATGTACATTTTGTTGCTAACAATTGGTTTCTTATTGACAAAAAAATATTAATAAGAATGTCATTGTTATCTTTCGTTCACCCCATGCTAGTTCATTTACATGTACATTTGGTTGCTAACAATTGGTTTCTTATTGACAAAAAATTATTAATATGATTGTTTCATTTTAAAAGTCAGAGATAAAACGTCGCATTTGACTCGCATATAATGGCTCTAATTCACGAGGATTATAGCCTATATTATGTGCTGGTTAAATAATATACTATTAATGTCAATTTTACAACGATTTTGTTTTAATTTATGCTAGTCAAATTACCGTATATTTTTAATAATCATCATAATCATCTATTCTTGCCAAAGCTATGATTTTCTTGTCATTTTCTCATTTGCATAAGTGAATTTTAATGGTCTTCAAGGTGTGCATGCAAATTTCAAATGAAGGTACTGGTTATTCGATATAAACAAAAAAAAAGGTAAGTTAGTGTATCACTTTAATATTTTTAAATGGTTATGTATACAAATTTAAAAAAAGAACACCTTGTGGTGTAATTGTTGTAGTTACGAATATGTGATAATTTTTACAGCAGGAAAAGCAAAAACTTGCTTAAAAATGTTATCTTGGTTTTGTTATCACAAGCATATTATATATTACATACACTTTTTAAATATTCAGTAATGCGTTTGTAAATATTTGCAATTATAGCTTAACAGGGCAGTACTAGCCTAAATTCATAATTATACAAATACGAATGGGTTTCAAATTATACTACCCAAATCGCCATTTCCAGATGGGCAGTTATTTTTTGAAGTAATAAAGCGTAAATTTTTAATTATTTCTAAGTGCCACTGTCACTGTCCAAATGTCACTGCCTATTTAAACCTATATTTTAAGCTAATAAATATGCCTAGAATTAATTTACAAAACCGAGTTTCAATTGTGAAATGGTTGTATCAATTCCAAGCAAGACATACAAATAACATTGATATTTTACATTAATCTTGAAACTTCAACCGCTGACATTTATACTAATGACAATTCATAGATATTACAGATTTCTGTTCTGTTAATTAGTTGCCAGATTTACTTCTTTTTACCGTAAATAAGCGCCATCTGGTGGATGGAAATGGTGACTTGGGTGGTTTAATTTAAAACACCCTGTAATATTATATGGTATACAGGGTTATTCAAATTCGATTATCACTGTGGGGATATCGGAAACGGTCAGAGATACGAAGTCAGTTAAATTGGGGCAAAGTTGCGTAATCATATGGGGAACAATAATCAATAAAAAATTAAATAAATTTCAATGGTTACTGAGATTTTTTTTTAAATTGAAATTGTCATTACTTGAACACATATTAAAAACACATTTTCATTGTCATTTTTTCCCCTTTACAACAAGGGAATTTTAGATTTTTGATCACACATTTCGTGTGAGTGCAATCGTCATCCAGTCTAAATTTTTAAATTTGGACGTGCATTTTTATTTTATTTTTGAGTTCTACTCGTTAATACTATTATAATGATGTGCAACACTTTTTTTACATGAAAATAAAAAAAATGTGATTGAAGTAAATAACAGGCCCATTATCATTAGAAAGAATGGCAATCTATTTGAACATTTATTATAAAACTATTATTCATTATTGTAACACCTATAATTCGTTTTCAATTGTTAAATTCTATTTAGTATTAATATTAGTATTGATTGCACTGATGTATTTTCTTGTTAAAAACTTAGTGTTCCAATTTAACTGTTTGTAACAATGTTCCGATTTTCAACTGTTTTCATGGCACTCTAATTTATATTTTTGATTTTTAAATCCAGTTTAGTGTTAATTGTAGATATTTATTTAGAGATCATTAAAAACTTACGTTAACGCCAATTAAATTAATATTAGGTGTTAAAATATAATTCAAATTTCCCCCCCAATAAAAAATAAATTTGAAAATAAAATAAAACTCGGAAAATACAGAATAGGAAAATAATTTGAATTTTGTCAATGAACGCCTCTTTAGTTTTTACAAAAAATATATCTGATCTAAACGAATACTGAGTATTCCCGATTCGTATCAGGGAAAAACACATGTAAACAATGTAAGTACTAAATTTAAATGATAAAAATGTGTTAATAAATGTTTTACAAATGTTTATAAATATCGTTATAAATGGATTTTAAAGCAAGTATCTGGTTATCCCAGTAGAATAAACAAACGTGTTACTCACGCATTGATCATGATAACATTATCAAGTAAAATTCGTCTAAAGTTGATAAAAGTTCATGTTACAGATTACGGAAAAAGTATTAAATTCATTAATTTTAACCTTCCCTAATATAGAACTGTGCATGTAATTATTATATTTGCACAATAAATGATAGGTACATATTTGACAATGGAAATATGTACATTTGTAATAAATCAAAATTATATTGAACAATAGTAATTGTTAAAATTACCGGAGTGTAATTTTGAAATTAAATTTTCTTTTCAAATGATGTTTCTTAAAAAAAACATTCAAAATATTACCAATCCCAAAACCAAAACAATTAGGAGTAAAACCACGACCACCTGTTATTCTTAGATCTAGAATTGTTATAAAAATGGTGATTTCAGAATTCTCTTTCAATCATTATTTATTATATTTTGACCAATTTCGTGTCATAAATAGACTAAATATTTTATTGAGATTATATAGATTGTGTTATCAGCGAAAATCATATATTTTTATTTTTTGCATAATGTTTAATAAATTTAACTGATAGAACTGATATTAAGTTGTGATGTGCTTCTATGACAAAATCAGCGTCTACGGTGTTTTCGTTGAATTTCTTAATGTTTATCCAATGTATTTCCTAGATTATTATATTGCCAATTAAATTATTGTGATTATGATATCAGAAACTGAACGTTAGATCAAGTAATTACACTAAATGGTGTTGGTAGCGTATTGTATCTGTATTTGTTTATTTTATAATTTAATAATGAAGGTATAACAATTATTCTATATTGAAATGAGATTATATTCATTCACAAACAGCATTGTTTGGTTATGTCTTAAATATATGAAAATAATTTACAATTCAATATAAGTTTTAATTCGATGTATCAGTAATTAATAAATAAATGAAGAGGAAAATTATATTCAGAACTTTAAATTCTTACGCAAAGACGATCTACTTTAATGAAACGAATAAATGATAATTCGAGAATAACAGTTATAAAAAGGCATCAAACCACCTATTGCTTACCGGTAACAGGAAATGAGATTAAACAAAACACGCCCGAATCAAATTACGATAACACCAGCAACTAACTCTGCTCGTTGGGTTGTAACTAAATTATCAAGGTGACACCGGGTCGTTTTTATAAACACAGGGAAATGGGGGCTTCGTAGCGCATGCTTGGGACAGGCTCGGACTAGGGGGGATGCCCACATATTACGTCACGTTGCATGGGTTCTAAGAATACCTTACGTGCCGATCACCGCGTCTCCATGTTCTCGACTGTTTGCAGAAAGCAAGATTTTATTGCATCACATTGATCGTTTCCTTCACAAAGTAGATTCGTAGTTACCTGCCAGCATTATTTAGCCAACTTCATACGAATATATAGTTGGCATTATGTAACTAAACTTTGTTAACTTAATCATAATTTTCTAGAAAATTTGAGTCCTGCTTATTGAACGCCCCAGATCCATATACAGTCTGTTCGATAAAAAACGCCCAAGACTATAGTGACTTCATTTGTTATTTAATCATCAACAAGCCATATATATGTTTTATTAAATAGGATACTCACTCTGTGAGTATTTTACTGCCTTAGAGAGTAAAGTAAGACATTTTAATGAATCGTTTTTTTTTTCTGAAACCCCCTAATTATAATAAAAAATAATATTCATTAATTTAAAAAAATGAATGAGCTATTTTCTACGTTTCTCTGTATAATAATAATAAAGGTGTAATAATTTCGTATAAAATAAAACGAAAACCGCTGTCGGTTTTTGGGGTGTTCATGTTCCTTTTTCAATGGATTGTGAAGAAACTAACACCCTTTAGAAATACGAAGGGCCAGAAAACGCCGTGGCGGAGCTAAATATCGCCGAAAACATCTAAAGGGAGATATAATTTGGTTTGTGATGTCTTTGACATCACATGATTACTAGAAAATGAGCTAAAAGTGAAAGCAAGAGTAAAGGAAACAAACGTAGTGAACAGTGAACAGGGACCAAACACCGATAATAGTAGCTAAATTAAAGACTTTCGAAGAGAAAATAGAGGTAATGAAGAACAAGAACAAACTCAAAGATATAAATATATACATAGAAAACGACTTCACGAAGGAAGAAAGAGAGGTATAAGCAAAAATAAGAATTATCGCAAGGGAGAAAAAACAAAAAGGAAAAACGGTCATAACTAAATACAGAAAAATAATCATAAACGGAATAACTTGGCAATGGGATGAGGAAAGAGAACAAATACAAGAAAAGAATAACGGAGAATGGAGAAGAACGTGCCAGAAACAGAAAACACACAGCAAGAAAACAGGACATGGGCACAAACAATCTAAATGGAACTGGGGGAAACGACCGAGTGAATAAAAACGAAACATGGAGAATTGGAACATGGAATATAAGAAGTATAAAAGGAAAAGAACAAGAACTAGAGGAAGAATTTAAAGAAAGAAAACTAGACATACTGACAATAACGGAAACAAAGAAGAAAGGAAAAGGAATAATAAAAACGAGAAATTGACACACAAATATACAGTGGAGTGGAAGACGAAACGAGAGCGGCAAAAGAAGTCGCATGCCTTATACATAGGAAGAGAGAAAAGGAGATAGAAAATTTTAAACAGATAAACGAGGGACTACTAACAGTGAAACTAAGCAACAAAATAACGAAGAAAACAAACACAATTATAACGGCATATGGGCCAAACGATGATGACACCACCGCCAAGAAAGAAGAATTCTGGACACAACATGAAGAAGAAGAAAGTACGGAGAAAACACCAGAAATGACAACGAAAGAAGACTGCTAAACTTCTGCATAGTACACAACCTAATAATCACGAATACATTCTTCAGACACCAAAACATACACACATTCACCAGAACAGAACACGCGAGAGACAGAAAATCGATAATAGACTATATAATAACGGAAGAGACAAACAAAAAACAAATAATGGACACAAGAGTAAGAAGGGGGCCGGAAATAGGGAGTGACCACTACCTCGTGATAACACAAATATGAGAAAACAATAACAACGTAACAAAAACAGAACAGCAAACAAAGAGAACGAGAGTATTCACCAAAATAAAAGACTATAAGCTGAACAATGAAGACACGCAAACAGAATACAAAGAAGAAACGGAGAGAGAACTGCAAAAAAATACAATACAAAAAGCAACGAAAACAGAAAATTTAGAACAAATGTGGAAAAACCTCAAAGAAAGCATAATAAAAGTGGCAAGTAGAATATGCGGAATCAGCAAGTAGCAAACAAACAAAAAACGAACAGTCTGGTGGTCAACTGAAGTAAGAGACCAGGTAAAAATAAAGAAACAGGCATGGAAAAAATACCTCGACAACAAAACAAGGGAGAAATACGAAGAATATAAAAACGCAAGAAACAAGGTAAAGCAAATAATATTCAAGAACAAGCAGAAGAAATGGGAAGAATTTTGAGACATGCTCGAAAGAAATAGGACAGAAAACCAAAAACTATTCTACAGCGTAATCAAAAGGAACAGACAAGGCATAGACGCAACAGAGAGGGTCATAAAAAGCAAAAACGGAGAAGTACTAAGGGAAGAAAAAGAAATAGCAGAAAGATGGAAATAATATTTGAAGAACTATTGGGAACCACAGAAGATGAAGAGGAGGAGAACAAAGAGACAAATAGGAGAGAAGCAGATAAAGAAGAGGGAGAAAATATAACAGAAGAAGAAGTGAAAACAGCAATAAAGGAACTGAAAAACGGAAAAGCGGCGGGAAGTGACCGAATCACCAGTGAAATGATCAAACACATGGGCACAGAAGGACAAGATAGGCTACAGGAAATAATAAGAAAAGCGTGGAAAACGGAGAAAACACTGAGCGACTGGCAGACAGCACTCATACTACCAATACTTAAAAAAGTGGATAAGAAGGAATGTAAAAATTACAGAGGAATAACCCTATTAAACACAGCGATGAAAATACACAAAAAAATCATAGACAAAAGGTTAAGAAATTAGAGAAGACACTACAAAACCAACAGAGCGGATTTAGAAGCGGAAGAAGCGTACAGGACCACATATTCACGCTCAAACAAACATATGAAAAACGAGACAAGATAGGCTATAGGAAATAATAAGAAAAGCGTGGAAAACGGAGAAAACACCGAGCGACTGGCAGACAGCACTCATACTACCGATACTTAAAAAAGTGGATAAGAAGGAATGTAAAAATTACAGAGGAATAACCCTATTAACCACAGCGATGAAAATATACGAAAAAATCATAGACAAAAGGTTAAGAAAAGTAATAGAGAAGGCACTATAAGACCAACAGAGCGGATTTAGAAGCGGAAGAAGCGTACAGGACCACATATTCACGCTCAAACAAACATACGAAAAACGAGATGCAGACACAAAAATATACCTAGCGTTTCTAGACCTAGAGAAAGCATTCGATAAGGTACCAAGAGCTAAACTATTTCAAATACTGAAACAAAGGAAGGTAAACGACAAAATGATAAGGATATATATATATATATATATATATATATATATATATATATATATATATATATATATATATATATATACGAAAACAACACCAACACAGTAATATGCAGCAATCAGAAATATTTAAAACCAAAAATGGGCTAAGACAGGGAGGGAGTCTAAGTCCTACACTATTCATTACTTACATGGACGACATAATAAAGAAATGCACACCAGAGAGCAACAAGAAATGGATAGTAGGCTACAAAAACATGGAAAAAATAGGAATTTCGGAAGGAGCATTTGCAGATGATGTAATAATAATAACAAGAACCTCAAAACAGTTGCAAGAAAGAGTAAACTTATGGAACACAGAACTAAAGGCTAAGGAATGCAGCTGAACATAAGCAAAACAAAAGTAATGTTAGGGAAACAGGAACAGATACAAATAGAAATTGACAACAAGAAACTTGAACAAGTAGAGACATATAAATACCTGGGAGTAGAACTGAATGCAGACGGAAATGAAGAGAGAAATAAACAGCAGAATAAGAAAAAAGCTCAAAAACTAAACCAGTCAATCAAAAACACAATCATAAACAAAAAAGAAATAAGTAAAGAAACAAAGATAAAAGTGTACAAAACAATATACCGTCCAATACTAACATGGGGATGCGAAACGAGGAAACTGGACAGAACGGGACAACATAAAATACAAGCAAGCGAAATGAAAATACTAAGAAGAATCAAAGGAGTAACGAAAATAGACAAAATAAAAGCAGAAAAATAAGAGAAGAATTGGACATAGAGCCAATACAACAATACATGGAAAAACGAGAGCTCAGATGGTGAAGACATATGCAAAGAATAAACAACCAAAGAATAGTGAAAAAGGTGTGGGAAGCAAAGCCAAACAAAAAGAACAGGAAAGGATGTCCGAGAAAGACATGGGATGATAGAATGAAAACAATAATAGAAGAAAGAGGGAAAATATGGAAAGAAGCGAAAGAACTAGCGAAGGACAGGACTAAATGGAATAACTTCATGAACAAAAAACAATAACCGAAGAAGAAAAGGAGAAAGGAAAACGACACACCTACACCATTGTGGTAGAAGGTGGACTGACTAAACATAATTATAATGCTTCAACTCTTTGGAATATTTATTCCATGCTTAAGTCGACATTATCAATAATAAGGAATACTAATATCAGTAACTTTAATAAGCTAATTGCGTACTTAAAACGACAAGGTGGGGGATATCAAGCTAAGAAATAAAAAGTGTTGTCCCGTATTGAAATTGACAGATTTCTTAGAGAGGCTCCAGAAGAAAAAAATTTGAAAGTAGAAAATTTATTATTTTATTTCATTCTTAACAGCTTTAAAAAAATTCAGATTGTATTGTCTATACCGATGAGGCGCTGAGGGTTGCATAGAAGACTCGATTGCAAATTAACTGACGACTGCTAATCGAATACAGGACAGGAAAGAGGAAAATAACGCTGACATCACGAAAGACGGTGAAGTTGCTGGATGATCAAAATCTGAAACTTTTCAGGAAACGTAGTTTTCGTGACTAGTCAGGGAAATGCAATTTTCGCGCCGCATTTGCGGAGCGAAAGTGCTCTGTTTCAGAAAAAAATAATGTTTTAAACACCTCCATTTATTTGTTGTGACGTCGCCGACACTTTTTTGAAATGGCTCGGTATAATTTTTTTTTTCAAATGTCAAAGTTCAGCTGTTGGTTTGCTATCTATCGATATTTTCATGTCGCACAAAATGCGACATCAAAATGTCTCGCGAAGATTTTGCAAGAAAATCTTCACGAGAGTAAACAATGGAAAATGTATTTAAAAGGTTCCTGGCATCTTTAGGTACATTAATTTCTAGCCTGCAAATAGTGCGACCGAAAACAAGTCTACAGCAGTGTTCTTCAAACTTTGTTATCCTGCGGAACCCTTTTTTCATATTAAATGTTCTACGAATGTTAAAAACAATATACAAAATATAAATTAGAATTTATTCCTGCGCATACAAACTTGTGTGCATGCGTAAATTACCAGCATATGTGCAAATTCGCTAGACGCGACGTTGCCGCACATTATACTAGTAACTAGTGAAACAGTTATATAAATTTCAACTGAACTTGTTATACGTTTAAGTAGAAAAAAAAAACAATGTTGGACGCAAACAGCAATTTCATTTTATATAATCGGTTGCTGGGTGCGGGTTGCGATATTTATTGAGTAATATCAAGCATTTTAGAACTTTGCGCAGGCGAACACCACTGCTGTTTAAATCAATTAAATCCTTTGTTATATATATCAAATTATTCTTAAAAGTACAAGATTCTATAGACATTCGTCATAATCTGTCTACGGATTTAGTTATTTCGTAACAAGTTTCTGAAAATCGTTAATTTTTCGGGCATGTTTTATGTCAATCTAACCAAACTTTCGACGATAAATACATTTTCAACACGAATTTAGTATACGACTATATATTCTATAAAGCTTTAGCAAAAGTTTCATCGTGACTGCAGTTAACTTTACAAAGTGGTTTGTTTGTGGTGTTCGCCTGCACAATATGATGCAAATTCTATTATTACATCCATTTTGGAAACGTGTGTATACAGATACCTGCAAAGAATCGACGAAGTTACCAACGCCGTTTGGTTTAATAGTTCAGCTTTTGTGTACTAGACGGCTGATGAAAAACCCGTAACTATACAACTTAATTTACGTGTGAATAGAGTGGTGATTAAATTTACAATAATATGGCGGTAAGCGTAAGCGGTCCGTGTTTCGCTGCTTCCTCATCAATGTAATAGTGAAACGATAAAAGTGAACAATAGTTAGTGACATTTTTTCTTTTTTTCATAAGATTTAATTAGGCTTTATTCATTGACGTCCCTGCATCATGAATTACTCTTCAAACTGTGACATTTTAAGACTCCTATGATTTAAAGTAAAAATAAATCTATAAAAAAAAAAGTTTATTTTAGGATGGTCGCGGTTGTATATACGCACGCACTCCCATCACATGCAGTTTTTAAATCAAAAATTCTTCCCTGACCTATCGGTAAGTGGAGGTTAAAAATGGGTACATTTGAAGCGAAACAAATTATATTAAACTCTTATTAATTTTTATTGATTTTTTTGTTGCTTTTGCGCTGTTCTCGTATCTCTGTTGGGACTCAAGTATGTAAGGAGGATCCCGACACTTTACATTTCTTGCTCTCCTATTTAATATAATTTCCGGAGCGAGTTCAAGTTCCATAATTTTGGGATCAACTCTGTCCATAGCTCATCGTCTCAAAATATTTCAAAATATTTATATCATTTTTATCTCCCGTATATACTACAAAAAACAAACTTTTGCCTTTATAATTGACAGTTGTCCTTGAACCTTAAAGATAAAAAGAGAGTATTATTTGCCCGAGTAGCATCAATAGCCCGAGAATTTGGCAAATTGTGTGACCAAGATAGTATGAAAATGATTCTTCCCTCTATGAATAAATATGCAACAATTTTGAAAAACACCAAACAATCACATAGGAAATTTAGTAGATACAAATGCATAAAAAGCTTCACAATGAGTGTACTCAAACATTTCTTTGAAATTTGCAATACAACGGTATATCAATTTTTAAAATCCGTCGATTAGTTTTAAAGAAATTATGTTTTTAAGTTGAGCAAAGTACAGAATAGACATGTATTGTCAGCAACAAAAATGTATTCAGCAACATACGTACCAAGTGCGAAACTGTCAGTTTGACAGTACTAAGACGATTTATTCAATTGCAGAGCATTTTGAAATTGTAAGCATTTATTTTAAAAACAAAGCCAGAGCTGCATCTCGCGTTTTCAACCAAAATAAATCATCTTAGTGCTGTCAAACTAACAGTTTCATCCTAGGTACGTATGTTGTTGGATAGATATTTGTTGCTGAAATGACATGATTATTTTGTATTTCGCTCAACTTAAAAAATATATTTCTTAAAAATTAATCGACAGATTTTAAAAATTAATTAATATACCGATGTATTGCCAATTAGGTAAGCTTACAAATGAGATCTTACCC
The DNA here is from genome assembly GCA_951805005.1 of Othius punctulatus. NCBI lineage: Eukaryota > Metazoa > Arthropoda > Insecta > Coleoptera > Staphylinidae > Othius > Othius punctulatus. The sequence goes on along the minus strand of OX638138.1, from coordinate 50,842,870 downwards.
GATCCCTGCTCCAATTTAAAAAAAAAAGGTTCACCTCCCCTATGGCCAGGGGGTTAAACAATAGAAGCCTGCCAAAAGTTGTCCCCCTTGAATTAAAACTTGACGATTCTGCGATTTCTTGAAAATCATATATTTTCGTAGATATTTAGGGTGTTACCTTTCTCCTGGGACACCCTGTATACTAGATTTATTTTCGGGTCCGAACTAGAATGTGGGGGCCATGGTGGAAAAAAAATAGTATTAATTTTCTCATAATGACCCTAGCGTTCTTATAAATTAATCATTTCCGTAGGGTCGTTATTGCGTACGTAAGACACCTTAAAATTGGATATTTATAATCAAATAATATACTGGTAGTGGTAGGACAGAGTAAATTAGAAGTGTTAAATTACTTTTCACGCAAATTTTGTGCAATATTTCGAAAATTTGAAGTAATTCAAAGATGAATGTTTATTTCTTAATTTGAAAACATAAATGTCATTCGTATAAAAACTGTTCTAAATAAATAAAAATTACAATTATTTCGTAAACCAGAAGTGGGAATTGAATATGCATACTTGAATCTTATAAAAATAAACATTCTGAACAAAAGAGTTTCTATGTAGAAGTAACATATTCCTAAAGTTAATACATATTGTAGTTTAGAAGAAAATAGGCATGTCCCTGATTTTCGCATTTCGTTCAAGTGTGTACTGTCTGGCCGACCCATTTATCAGGGTACGAGCCGAGAGCCAGTCACTGTTCTAGGCTTTTCAAGCGCGCCTAGCTCCGGCCGTTGTACGGATGTTGCATTAGTGCATTACTTATATGTATGTAAATACTAGTTATCATTAGAGAGCGCCACTTCCTCGACAATATTCGTATGTCCTTTACTATAGGTCATTCTTCGTTCACAATATCGCAACCTTTAGGATGAGTTGAACCTTTTTTACGTTGACTTTTTAATAAATTTAAATCTGCCATGATTAACAGAACTAATTAATTGTAATGTGTTGGTATTTGGAAAAGGGGAGTCTGACCTTTTCCTGTTTGGTATTGTACTGCTTATTGCTGATCGGGATCCTGCTTCTGCTCTATGGACAGGCTTGATGCTCTGATAGTCTGCGATTCTGCACTTTGGTGGAAACGGACGGCGAACAACAATGTAGTATCTTATTAAACGTCGATGTTTCTTCGAAGGACCAGGAACTAATTTTCCAACTTTTCACTCAGTCTATCCGGTTCGTTTGGACCAAATTTGTCATACGTTTAAGTAGAAAAAAAAAACACAATGTTGGACGCAAGACGCAAGCAGCAATTTTATTTCATATAATCAATGGCTGGGTGCGTATTGCTCAGCGGTTACAAACACTCGTACATTTTGACCTTTTATACGGAGATTTCGGCATGGGCGTAAATGACCGCGGGCCGTTCCAAGTAAGGGTGTCAGTGAGGGGTGGCCGCCTTCGGTGTAGGTAGTAACAATGCCAAATATTTATTTTTAAGTTGCTAGTGAGGCAGAATTGTCAGAAAATACAACGAACAATGATTAGCACTAAGTATAAAAACATGTTAAATACGTGTAAAATTTCCTCACATAAAATAAGGGAGACAATTGAAATTGCAAAAAAATTACTCTATTCTAGTTTTTACCATACATTCGGATTCCTCGGCTTCAAAGATCCATGACTACTGATTTTTGCGAGAGTGGCGTAATTTTTGACATAGTCGGTCATTATGAGTCGTTCATTTTGTTTTCGAGAATTTCAATCTCGTATTGGACTTCCTTGACCCCGAAAACATATAAATACTGATTGTCCCGAATAATCTCCCAAAATTCGATATTTGGCCAGCTCATTCGCGCCGAACTTACACGGGACTAAGGAGGTATCCGTTTAGTCACAACTACGATACACTTACACGTAACAACTTACACGTAAATTACACGATACACTTACATACGATGTAAGTGTATCCTGGTCACAACAAATGTATGAACGAGCATTGTTCAATAGAAACAAGTTTGATCTGGGTATCGGTGACATCATCGACATGGCAGCAGAACTCATTTGAGTTTTTTTGTTTGTTTAACAACAGTTAAGTAGAAAGTTAGAAAATGATATCCATGATAGAAAATCCGTCCAAAAATAATGTGATTACTGTTATTTAGTTTTTGCGAGCTGGGGGTCGTCATGTTTTTGTTGTTTTAGGTAGCTCGCTGTATTGCCAGATTGCTTTGCCTGTTATTTGTAGTGTTTTTGTTTGTTTTGTGTATATTCGTTTTGATTGTATTTTGTATTCTTGTATTGTGACTTTGTTTATTTTGAGTTGAAGGTTACAATTGGTTGTTTGTTTGAATTTTGTTTCTTTCTATTAAGTTATATAGTGCGATGTGTTGTTGATTGAATATTTATTTGCTTTATCTTTGTAAGGTTCTGCGATTTGATTGTCTACATCTACTCGTAATAGACAGAAATTATAAATATAAGATCCAACAATAGAATGAAACTGTTTTGAATAGGTTGACAAACGTTAAATAACGATAAAATAGAATTTTATTTTATAATTCGATTTAATTTAGTTTTATTTTAGTTTTTCACAATACTATAATTGTAAAATCTGTGAGTGCATAAATCTTTTTAATTACATTGAATTTCATTGATGGAAGTTTTATGTTACAAAGGCAAACTGGCCGGTTAATCAACGGCTCTTTCCTGTTACATCGTTTATCCTGGCCCAGTCCATCGCGCAAACTCAGAGGCGTTTTCGTCAGGAATTTAATGTGCAAGTGCACGTTGGAGCCCCATCAAGAAATTCCATTTTGAGATGAGTTAGAGATTTCAACGAAAGGAGTAGTGAAAGCTCAAAATTTGTCGGTCGTACCAGTACAGTTGTACAGTTCGTACACAGGGAACGAAGTCCAAATCGTTCTGCAATTCGGCAATGGATAGCATTGCAAATTTCAGAGCGAAGTTTGCGGTGAGTCTTACATTTGGATTTGAAGTATCATCCGTATAAGATACGGGTAGTCAAGAGGCTGAAACATATTGATAAAGTTAATCGCCTCAATTTATACAGGCAATTTTTGGAAACATTGAACAAAAATGCTGAAGTTCTTTATAAACTGTATGTCGGACGAAGCTCACTTCAATCTCAGTGGGCATGTTAATAAACAGAACTGCCGGTTTTGGGCAGAACACAACCCGCGAAAAATCCATGAAAATCCTCTTCATGACCAAAAGGTAGCGGTGTGATGAGGAGTGTCCACATTTGGTATGATCGAACCATGCCTTTTTTTAAGATAAGGCCCACAACGTTACAGTCAATTCAGTTCGGTATGTTGGGATGCTGGAAACATTTGTGACTGCAGAACTTCAAAGAATAGGTCAAGATGATAAGTCAAGGAGATGATGTAAAGAAGATTATTGCTGTTATACAGCGCATGTTCCCGAATTGCCTAATTTTAAGGTTTGGCGAAATTGCATGGCCGGACCTCACAGTTCCGGATTTCTTTCTGTGGGGGTTCCTAAATTTTAAAGTTTACTCTACTCGTCCCCATATAGTTATTGAACTCAAAGAGAGGATTCGTGAAGAGATAAGTTCGATAAACGAACATTTACTCAGACGTGTTTGCTCAATTTCAGGAACAAATTGCAGAAATGCATAGAAGAAGATGGTGGTTATCTTACGGATGTAATATTTGCAAATTGAAAGTGTTATAAAAAAATTCCAGAATTGTTGTTATTTTAAGTTGAAATTTGGTTAAAATAACAATTTCTCAAAATATGTGTATCCTTTGTTTCTACACAGTCGCCTATTAAAAACCGTTCAATCCTATTGTCAGACCCTGTATTTGCTTAATGGGAACCAGAGCCGATACGACGTGTGTGCAGATATTGTATTGATTGTCCCTCATTCATTACCATCATCATTACCTATATCAAAACAAATTATCATGGCCGTCATTGCCGCAGCCCCTATGACGTGCGGCCCCGTGCAATCGGTCCGTCGACATCTATATTAGACCGGGCCTGATGAGAACAATTTCTGTGATGAAATGATTAATTAATATTGGTAAAAAAATATTTGCTACGCCTATGGAGAAGTAGAGGTGTACCAACGTATATATTTGGTTGCCTAAGTATCAAATCTCAAACATTTATGTATAGTTTGTTTGTACAATCGTTGATTGAATAGTGCATATCTAATATACCGCGCTTTTTTTTATCTCTGAACATAGGATATCAGTTTTAAAACGACAGTATTAAATGCATTGCTAAAATGCAATGGTTATGCAACTAAAATTACTAGCACGAATGGATCATTTCAAATGTTAACAATGTTACTTTTTCGGGATTAACGGTTGATGATTGTTGATTAAACGGGATTGATGGGATTGGTGTCGCAGGATAGTTCACTGAAATTAATCTCGTACAATCCGAATACCAGCCAGCTCGGTATCAATGCCCTATTTAAAGACTTTCTTGCGTTGATTTTTCATTCAACAGTTTGTCGCAGATTGTAATTTTGGTTGCATAACTATGTATTGAATTTACCAATGCATTTGATACCGTCGTTTTAATACTGAACATAGGCTATGTGCAGTGATAGAAAAGGCGAGGAATAAGTACATGTGTACTCTTCAATCAATGGTACAATTTTCAATGCACTATAAAATAAATTCAAATATTATAAGATTCACTGTAGGCAACATAATACTTACGTACTCAGGGTTGCATTGCTAAAACACGTGTTAAATTGATATAAATCTCTTGCATCTGTAGTACATACAATATATTTACCTTGCCTATGAATGATAATGAAACAATATTTATTCCTCTCAAATTTCGTGTTTAAAGGCCAGCATGCATTTTATAATAATATAAATGTCATGCTTAACATAACCTAGAATTTTCTGTACGCTGTGTTAGAATGGGTAAGAAAGGCAAGAACAAAAAAGGCAATTCTGCTGAGAAAACAGCCGCAAAGACAGAGAAAAATTTGGCCAGTAAACAGAAAAAAGAGCTCATAGCTATAGGAGAGGTAAATGCATAAAATTGTCCTATAAGTTTAACTTAATTAATTTATTAACAGGATGATATCGAGAAAATTATTGAAAGCATCGAGCAGGAGACTAAGAAGCGGTCAAAAGTAACCGAGCACAACGTGGGCCCCCCTTCGCGACGTATCAATTTCAGTCTGGTTCCCCATCCTGATAAAGATGAGCTCATCATGTATGGTGGTGAATATTACAATGGGCAGAAGGTAAAAATGTTTTTGTATTGAGACATATAATCACATTAACTATAATTTCTTCAGACTTTTGTATACGATGAATTATTTTTCTACAACATTGCAAACAATGTATGGACCTTGATAAAAACACCCAACACACCACCACCGCGATGCGGACACCAACTGTGTACGACTTCAGCCAATGGCGGCGAGTTATGGGTGTTTGGTGGCGAATATGCCAGCCCCTCACAATCGCAATTCTACCATTACAGAGACCTGTGGGTGTGCTATTTAAAAGAAAAGCGTTGGGATAAAATCAATGCGCCTAATGGGCCTAGCGCACGCAGTGGGCACCGTATGATTTACAACAAAAAGAAGCTGTTTGTTTTTGGGGGCTTTCATGACAATCTCAGGGACTACAAGTATTTTAATGATGTTCATTGCTTTGATATGGAAACTTATAAGTGGATTCCGTTGGAAATTAAAGGGAACCCTCCCGCTCCGAGATCTGGATGCTGCATGGTCCTTCTTCCTGATGGAAGGATTTTGATTAGCGGCGGATATAGTAAGGAAAAGCTCAAAAAGGATGCTGATAAAGGACATACATATACCGACGCATTTCTGCTCGTACCCGAGAGTAAGTAGCTTAGCTAATGCAACTTCAATGTCATTTATAATAATGTTTGGGTATGAATTAACAAAGCACAAAACTAATCCATTTTTATTTACAAGATCTAATTTATCTCCAGAAGTACACCAAATAATTTGAAAGTGAACATTGTTCATTTACTGTCGCCATTAATGATATTAGCTATTATATAATTTAATTTGACTCCAGAATTACTAGTCGAATAACTATCACTAAATTTTGCACCAAACTATTTCAATACGCACACCTGTTTTGCAATTCTGCTATCACTGAAAGTATAGTCCATTTTTGTTATTTGTGTATATAAGTGTATAGATTGTCGTTAATTGGAAGACAAAAGTTAGGAGGCAGTCCTAAAAAATAAATTTCTGGGATCGAGTTATTCATATAGACTTACTTTTAAAATAATTAATACTTTGGTAACGATTTTGTTTATCCCCTTATTACCAGAGAGAAAATACATGCCCAACGTGCTATTGATCTAGGTCTATTGACTTGAATTATAAACATTTAGTCAAATCATCATTTCCATGAATTTTTAAGCAACGAGTAACTTTTGTTTAATCGTGTTTCAGAAAATGATACAACCGGCACAAAATATAAATGGACTCCTTCAAAGTTTGCTGGTGTACACTTTTCTCCTAGGTGTGGAATGACAATTGCGATCAATCGAAACACTGCTTATTTGTTTGGTGGAGTCTTTGATGTTGATGAGAATGATGAGGAATTATCGAGCACATTCTTTGATGGCATGTACTTGTTAGATTTAGAAAAATTGCTCTGGAGAGATGTTGTTGTAACGGGTAAGAAAGATAAAGAGCCTAAATCTCGGCGTCGAAAAGATAGCTCCAATAGCGAAGGTCAGAGATTAAAATTATAACCGAACTGTATTTTTATTCGAGATCCTTATAGGTGATAATTCAGAGGCAACCGAGGAATTAGTGGCTGAATCGGAAATCATGACTCTGGCAGATGATGGTGTATTTAAAGTGACAGTTACTTCGGGTGCCCCCGTTGTAGCAAGTACCTCCAGTGTCCAAACCGATAGGCCAAAAATAAACTGGCCAACACCACGGATGAATGCTGGATTGGCTATTAAAAACAACATATTATTCTTATTTGGTGGTATGTTTGAAGATGGCGATAAAGAAGTGACTTTGGCAGATTTTTACACATTGGATTTAAAAAAATTAGAGGAATGGAAAATCCTCATCAGCGATGACTTAAGTAAAGTGGAATGGATTGAGGATAAAAGTGAAAGCGAGTCGTCAGAATCTGAAAGTGAAGGATCGGAAAACGAAGATGATAATTAGAGTTAAAATATTTTTCCACAAGAAAATTAAAGCATTTGTTGATTACTTTATTGTTTTAACTTTCCCCCTCACAGTTTAAATGTTTACGTTTTTTATGTTTTGTTAATCCACTTCTAGTGTTGAACTTCATTTCACACATATCACAGTCGAATTCCTTTAAATTTGCGTGCGTTCGTAAATGATCTTCCAGGCCTTTGGACACCAATTTACCACACACATTACAGGACTTCTTATTAACGTTCCCATCATGAAGTTTGCTGTGTGCGTCCAAATTCTTCTGTGAAACAAACCTTTTGCTGCAAACCATGCACGGAAAATTCCTGTCACCCGAGTGTAGCGACATGTGCGAATCCAAATACTCTCTGCGCATGAAACCTTTACGGCAAACGGTACAAATAAATGGTAGTTGTTGATCATGGAACTTCATATGAAACTTGAGATTGCTCGAAGTTTTATACGCTTTATCACATTTTGAGCAAGCATATTTTTTATCGGCACTATGTGAAATCATGTGGGCTTTGTGATCGGATACTTTGACGAATCCTATATTGCATATTGAACATATAGAAGTGAACTTCTTGTCATGTTTAAGTTTTACATGGTTTTTCAGCTTTGTGGTCGTTGCAAATTTTTTATTACAGTTCCTGCATTTGTAAGGGAGCCGTCCTGAGCAGTAATTTTCATGTTCCTTTAAGTTAGATCTCGTACGGAAGGCCTTACTACAAATTTGACATTGGTGAGCTTCAATTCTAACTTTCTTCACCCGACACTGTGCTCCACCATTGTGCGTCTTCGCGTGCACCATAAAACGCCTATATTTATTAAAACTCCGACCACAAACTTCACATAAAAAGCGTTTAGTTGATTTATGGCGCAACATATGGTTTTTATAAATTATATCCAAGGTGAACATTTTTTTACATAATTTGCAGTTCAATTTATGCGTACATTTATCGTTTTTGATCTCCAATTTAGATTCGTTCTTTATTTTTGCAAGTAATTCAGATTTACACCCGTTAAGCTTTACCTCTAGGTGATCGATCGTATTTATTAGCCCCAAACATAAGCTGCATAAATAATTATTATTGTCTGGGAATGCTTCCACTAAATCTTTCATTTTGGCATAAACTGGTTTTTGTGTAGACATAGTAAGAGGTGATTCAGTTGTTAAAAAATAGAACTGATCACCTATAGGGGAATAAGCAAGGTTGCATACTACACAATTAAACTTGCGTTCTGGATCGTCTGCATAATCCTCATCAGATTCCTCAACAATTATATCACTCTCACCATTACTACTTTCAGTACGTTGCTCTAAGCATGGCACAGGATCAAATTGTAGTATATCTTGTGTGGGAAATACATCAGTTATGTTTAATAGTGAGTTGTCTTGATTGAAAATATTGCATTCGCTTTTTTCATATGATTGCACATATTGACTACAATCGTAATTAATTGCGTTATTTTTTTGTATGCTGCAGTATTTCACAGTCTTATCACTAATACAATCTTGCTCACAATTGATCTGCGAGCATGATGGGTACTCAATATAATTTTTGTTTGTATTATAAAAACATTGTCCATCCGATACTTTACTGCTTTTGTAAAAATCTGGTAGCAGTAGATCTATGTTACTGCAACAACTTGCGGGACTTAAATCCTTACTTGAGATCTCAATGGTTTCTATTTTATCCGAAAATCGAAGACCTTTTTCAATATCATTGACGAGACGTGGATCCGGCAGCCAGCTATCAACATGATCGTAGAGATTCGAAGTGTTTTGCGAGTATTGATTCCTGTTTGTTGTATACATCATATCGTGCATGTTGTGGTTTTGCATGTTGTAGGTATTGTTCGCTTGCATTGGATAAGTAATGTATTGTTGTGTGGTCGTTTGTTGGGCACATTGTGGACGGGAATAGTAGCTGCTCTCTTGATACGTTTTATTGGGCATGATTCCAGATTTAGTTTACTTGCTTACTTGCACTTAACCACTTTGGTATTGTATTGGAAACACCTATTTGGATGAAAGTTGTTGTGAAAATATATTCATTGAATACAAACGACACTACGAGTCACTACGAGTATGCTAGCTACGAGTTATGTAAACCATGTAAACGTGAACTATTGCTGTTGTGCATAGAAGTGTTGTAATCACAGTTGTAATGTTTAACAGTAGTATCAGAAATCCAATGTTGGCAACCTTATATGTGATATTACCTCAAGGTTGACTGATTTTAATATACCAGGTCTGTAGAAAAACCCGTATGCAAATTGTGATGCTCCACTTAACACTCCAAAGATTCCAATACATTTGTCAACACTGACGATTTGCTAGTTTGGCTGTAAATGTGACAGCTTGCAGTGGCGTGGCGATAGAGTTATTAAAAACCGTCTTCTTGACTATCCCAAAATGTTTACACCAAAACAAGATGCGTACATACATACTAATAGCCCAATTTAGGAGTGCAACTCAAAACCCAAACAGATCATGGAGTTATTCTCTTCAATCCTGTTTTTATTTCATTCCCAATAGTTTTGGATTACGTTATTCGACCCCGTTGAAATTACACCGCACGCCACTGAACAGTACCAACGGAAGAAAAATTATTTCCAAGATACCAACCATAGAATATACCAACGTAATTGGCGTTTGGTCTTTTCCAGGTCACACCCAATATTTCTAGCTGTATTTCTTTCATTACGTTTCAAGTTATGTAGTAAGGAACGGGATACGGGATATGTATCAGACAACATAAAATAAGCTGCGAAAAGCGCCAGGTTGAATATATTCTTTGGTTGAACATTGAACATGGATGTCTTGAAACCTGAAGATGAAACGGATTTAGGTCACACATGTATCCAAATTAAAACTGATAACGACTCTTCTGAGGAGGAGATTGAGGGCCCGATGATAGTAGTCGCTTCCAAACATGGTATGCTTATTGAATTTTAACTGAAAAGCTGTAATTAGATCGAAACCAATTTTCAAAAGATCGAATAATATTGCACAAAAGTTAAATTAACCATACATCAATTTATATTTTGTGGCAGGAGTTTGGAATAGAATCTATCTAACACTCGTGATGACCAATAATATGCATTACTCAATCTATTTTAAATATTTTGTGCAACATTATTTAAAATAATGGTAAATATTCTTTTTAAATAATGTTGCACAAAATATTTAAAATAGATTGAGTAATGCATATTATTGGTCATCACGAGTGTTGCATGTTAGATAGATTCTATTCCAAACTCCTGCCACAAAATATAAATTTATGGTTTAAATTTATACGATGTGTATTGTATTTAGGATTTATTTTTACTCCAATCCCCATTCGGTAGGACTGTGCAACATTATTTAAAATAATGGTAAATATTCTTTTTAAATAATGTTGCACAAAATATTTAAAATAGATTGAGTAATGCATATTATTGGTCATCACGAGTGTTGCATGTTAGATAGATTCTATTCCAAACTCCTGCCACAAAATATAAATTTATGGTTTAAATTTATACGATGTGTATTGTATTTAGGATTTATTTTTACTCCAATCCCCATTCGGTACCAAAAATACAAACAATAAGTTTTGCAAAACTCAATCCAATTGATTAATGTTAACATGTGCCAGTGATCAATTGAAGTTTACTATTTAAAATACATGCTGCATTATAAACTTCAAAAGGTGAATGCTCAAAAATGAAAGGCGTTTATATTTCAATAAGCAACATACATACATAAGCGGATCCTCTTGTACCTTACGGAGTCGAGGAGTCAAGGCATAGGTTTCTCCATCCTAGACGGTTCTTTGCAAGCATTTCTGCTTGCCTCCAGTTGGTCTCTTTGCGTTCTAGCGCCTTGACTATTTCTCCATTTCAGTTCAGTCCTGTTTGGTCTTCCTCTTTTCCTTTTCGTGTCTACTCCTGCCTTCCAGATAGTTTTCAGTTTCCTGTTATCCTTCATTCGTACCATATATCCAAACCACATTAGTTGCCGTTTTTCAATTGTTTCTAGTTGTGGCTTTTTGTTCAGTCGTTTACGTAGCACTTCACTTCTTATTTGGTCTTTCTTATTTGGTTACACCAAGCGCAGCTCTTATATAGCGCATTTCAGTGGCCTGTAGCCTGGATTTGTCTCTGTCGTTCAATCCCCATGTTCTGCATCCATATGTAAGCGCTGGTATGTACACAGTTTGGAATATTTTTGTTTTGGTCTTATTCGTGATTTCTTTCTTCCTTATAAAGCTCTTGTTTAATGCATAGTACAGTCTGTTTGCACTTGCTATTCTGTTATCTATTTCAGATAGATATATGATCTATATCATATTTATTACAGAGCCCAGATACTTGAAGTTCTCTACCTGTGTTAGTTTATTTCCGTTGATGTTTAAATATATTTGTTCATTTCCTCTCATGACCATGACTTCCGTTTTTAACTTCCGTTAGATTTCTTCTAGCAGCGAATGAACAGCAATGGGCTTAGTACTCCTCCCTGCCTAACACCGTTTGTTGTAATGAATTCCTTGGAGTGGCAGTTATTTGCTCTTATCATGTTCCTGCTGGTCTCACATAAGCTTAGAATTGCTCTCATCAATACTTTGTCTGCTAATCTATCTACTAATATTTGCCTAATGTTATTCCTTGGTGCACTATCAAATGCCACTTGAGTCGATGAACCCTAGATATATCGTTTTGTTATGTGTTTTGAAACCTGAAACCGCATTGATTGTCATCTATTGTTGTCATCTATTACCCTATTTTCCAGTTTTCCAAGCAGTATTTATTATTTCATGTAATAGTGATAGTCCCTCCTCACCCATATATTTCACAAGTTTCGGAGTCATATTGTCGTATCCTTTTCCAATTTTTTAGTCTTTGTGCTGCCTTTTGTACTTCTGGCCCGGTTAGGTCTTCATGTGCTGATATTATTATTCGTTCCCCTCTTATAGGTGGTATTGTCTCCCATCTCTCCATTTAGTAGTTCCGAGAAGTACTGCTGCCATCTTTCCACTACTCTTATCTTCTATTAATACATTGCCTTCTTGATCTTCTAGCCACATTGTTTTGCTTTCCTCATTGTTCCTCAAGTTTTTCCTTATCCGTTTTCTTCCATTTTGTATCCGAATTGCTCCCATTGTTGTTTTTTGGCTTTCTTAACCTTCAGTCTTTGTTCTTTATACCGTTTGTGGTTTTCTTCTGTCTTGTTGCTAATGTACGTTTTCCATACTTTATTTTTCCTTTCCACACTTTTGTTCCACCATTCAGTCCTTTTTGTTTTTCAATTTTTTGTTACTCCAGATACTTCTTTGTTCCATAGTTTTTTTAATTGTGTTTTCAACAAGCAACATTCTTGCAAAAATTTCAGGAAGCCTCCTAAACAGAGTAACCTGAGTAAAATGCAGTGAAGTGTCTGCGTGTACTTGCACTAAGGTGTAGCAATTGCTGTGAATCTGACTGCACAATGAATAAATTTTGCCTGGAATGAAACCTCAAATCCAGTCACAAAATGACAAAATGTGCTGGGAAACAAATAATATTGTAGAACCATGTTCGACTTGTTTTGATAAGAATTGTTATGAGCTGGATTAATTATTTTATCACCAATGTGATTATTATAGTAATATTTTTGATAGTATTATCTAGCTATTCATTATTATCAATGAAACACAAATGGTGTTTGTGTGAACTGTGCTGGCAGTTTTGCAACTTAACATAATCATAAAGTGACTAAAAAATCTTAAGAAGAAAGGCTTGTAAAATGATATGCATCACACCTGCATCTTTTTTTATCGAACTAGTAAGCGTTCCAAATATCCAAATCCTTAGATTCTTATTACTTTATTGACAATTTCCGATCTAACACCATTCCTATTTCTCTTCAGTGTTGCCACCACTGAGAAGTTTTTCGAAGTGTACAAACAACTGCAGATCTGATGAAGAAAGTATTCCACAGGTACGTGAAGAGTAGATGAGAATTATATATTTTTTAACGCCCCACATTTCAGGACAATTCTTGTTTAGTCAAGATAGAAGAGGAGACTGTGCAGTTCAACGAGGTCACACCATATACATGTGAAACATGTTATGCTACTTACGATGGTTTGGCAAGTTACGAGGTGCATTTAGAGGATAAACATGGTCACTCTGAACAAAACGACAAGCAACGTGAAACGTAAGAAAAAACCAGCCCACCTAGTATGAATACAGGCTAACCGCTTGATTTTATAAAGTAATTAAAAGCAGGAGCTGAAAGTTATGACATCATTGATATTCTTTTTAAATGACTATCTATATTTTTGATTATTGATTTCGGTAATAGTTTTATTTTACTTATTTCAAGAAAATTAATTTTAACGAAGTTATCAAATTTTCGCGTTACTTTTTCCACACTGTAAAATCAAAAAGAACAGTTTTTAAAAACCTTTTTTTAAACATTATTGTACACAATTATTTTCTTTTTGCGGCTTGGCTCACCTGAAATGCAATATTCTTATGAGACCCTACTGCCAAAAACGTGGGGGACCACCGGTGTATATCATTCAAGTTCAATACAACATTTAAAACGTTACAAGTAAAATTATGTCAGATTTCTACAAATAATGGGGTGTATTGCATATAAAAAAATGTTAACAGTAATGCTATTTGATAGCATCACATTCAAATATCAAATGTTATTATGTCTTAATTGCATTTGACATTTAGAAGTCTTGTTGCCACATAATGGACACGTTATTCATGTTTTTTTTATACGCAATACACCTGAATATTATTTTTACAGGCACAACGTAACCATTCAAACTGGCGAAAAACCTTACAAATGTATTGAATGTACCTCATGTTTCATTGAAAGAGGTCATTTAAGGAGACACAAGATGACCCTCAGAAGAGAAAGGCCTTTTAAATGTGATAAATGCACCTCATGTTTCGCTTCATCAAGTCGATTGAAGGCAGACAAGTTAATCAAGACTGGAGAAAGACCCTATACATGTGAAGAATGCAAATCAAGTTTCACACATAAATCTAATTTGTATCGTCACAAGAAGATCCACATGAGAAAAAAACCCTACAAATGCGATGAATGCACCACAAGTTTCTTTCAATACTCTCGTTTAAGTAAACACAAGAAGATACACACAATAGAAAAAGCCTACAAATGTGATGAATGCACCTCAAGTTTCGTTCATAACGCTCATTTAAAGAGACACAAGATGACCCATAGAGGAAAGGGACCCTACAAATGTGATGAATGCACATCATGTTTCGCTGAAAAAAGTGTTTTGATTAATCACAAAATAATCCACACAGTAGAAAGGCCCTTCAAATGTGATGAATGCACATCATGTTTCGCTGAAATAAGTGTTTTGAATAGTCACAAAATAATCCACACACTAGAAAGGCCCTTCAAATGTGATGAATGCACATCAAGTTTCATACGTAAAACTAATTTGTATCATCACAAGAAGATCCACACAGGAAAAAAAACTTACAAATGTGATGAATGTTCTTCATGTTTCAGTCGAACAGGTCATTTAAGGGGACACAAGATGACCCTAAGAAGAGAAAGACCTTTCAAATGTGGTAAATGCACCTCAAGTTTTGCTTCGTCAAGTCGTTTGAAGGCAGACAAGTTAATCCAGATTGGAGAAAGACCCTACACATGTGATGAATGCACATCAAGTTTCACAAATAATTCTAATTTGTATCGTCACAAGAGGATCCACATGAGAAAACAACCCTACAAATGTGATGAATGCACCACAAGTTTCTTTCAATACTTTCGTTTAAGTGAACACAAGAAGATACACACAATAGAAAAACCCTACAAATGTGATGAATGCACCTCAAGTTTCGTTCATAACGCTCATTTAAAGAGACACCAGATGACCCATAGAGGAAAAAGACCCTATAAATGTAGTAAATGCACCTCAAGTTTTGTTTCCTCAAGTCGTTTGAGGGCAGACAAGTTAATACAGACGGGAGAAAGACCCTACACATGTGATGAATGCACATCAAGTTTCACAAATAAATCTAATTTGTATCGTCACAAAAGGATCCACATGAGAAAAAAAGCCTCCAAATGTGATGAATGCACCACAAGTTTCTTTCAATACTCTCGTTTAAGTAAACACAAGAAGATATACACAATAGAAAAACCCTACAAATGTGATGAATGCACCTCAAGTTTTGTTCATAACGCTCATTTAAAGAGACACCAGATGACCCATAGAGGAAAAAGACCCTACAAATGTGATGAATGCTCATCATGTTTCGCTGAAAAAAGTGTTTTGAATAATCATAAAATAATCCACACAGTAGAAAGGCCCTTCAAATGTGATGAATGCGCATCGAGTTTCACACATAAAACTAATTTGTATCATCACAAGAAGATCCACACAGGGAAAAAACCCTACAAATGTGATAAATGCACCACAAGTTTCTTCCATAACTCTCATTTAAAGAGACACAAGAAGATACACACAGGAGAAAGACCCTTCAAATGTGATGAATGCACCTCAAGTTTCATTAGTAACGGTCATTTAAAGAGACACATGATGATCCATACAGAAGAAAGACCGTATAAGTGTGATGAATGCGTCTCATGTTTCATTGATAACACTAGTTTAAAGAGACACAAGAAAACCCACAAAAGAAAAGGACCCTTCAAATGTGATGAATGCACCTCAAGTTTCGTTAATAACTCTCATTTAAAGAGACACAAGATGACCCATTGAGGAGAAAGATCCTACAACTGTGATGAATGCACATCATGTTCCTCTCAAAAAAGTGTGAATAATTATAAAAAAATCCACAGTTCAACCGGTTATGTTTCAACGTTTATCATTTTAATTCTGTGGTAACATAGAATCCAAAATGGCGAAGATATATAGGGTCGGTATGAGGTCGGTGACAAACAACAAACGGTTGGCAGATGAAAGGTGATTTATTTCCAGTTATTTATTTCAAGTTGAAAGTCCATTTTCAGGGCTTAATTTAACCAAAGTTTAAACATTGCTCTGTATTTGAAGTATAAAGTATGTTTATATCATTTGAAGAGTTTCTTGATCATTTTATGACTGCGATTGCTTCGAGATCTATATTAATACTGTAGGTATTCTAGGATAAGTTTCTATAAATTATACAGAGTTGTATTCATTTGGAAACTTTGATATCATTTTATACATTCAGAATTCCAATGAAAGGTATTAAAAATAGATAAAGCTGATTTCTTTATAATAAAGTAAACATTGTACGAAATTTCTTGAAAATATAAATATCTAATGAAGAGGATCCTACAAAATTTAGAAAATTAATTGTCATCATGCAGACAGGTGGGACATATTTTTAATGACAATTTTGTTTCAAATAAACTGTTTCTATCTTTAAAAGCTTGTAACTTCTTAACTAAATAGAATCAGTCCTAATATCAAGATTATTTTTCTCATAATTACATCACCTTTCATCTGCCAAAGTTTGTCGCTGACCTCATAGTTAACCATGTATGTTCCATTTAAAAAAACAAGTTTAGTCTGTAAAATTGATATGAACCACAATGTAATAGGTTTTTAGATGTTTAAGTTTTAAGTTAGTGTAGGTTGTTTTCAAAAACACAAAATTTTAAAAGTTATGACTTCGTTAATGTTTTTTTTTTTTAAAGGACAACCTACATTTTTTTCGGTAGAGCTTTTTTTATCTGTTTAGGTTACATTAGAAAAGATTTTAAAAAAACGGCCTTAAAGTTAAGATGGATAGGAAGAAGGGGTCCAGTGGAATTGCCGGCTAGGTCTCCTGATCTAACGCCATCAGGCTTTTTTCTATGGGGGCATTTGAAAAACATGGTATAGAGGACCTTAAAGAAATAATTCGGCATGAGTGTAGGTTAACAACGAATGCTTCAAAACGTGGTGAATGCATTTTATTACCGTTTGGGTATCGCTAGATGGTGCAGGGTCATCAGTTTGAACATTTACAGTAATTGTCGAAGCTTTAATATTGTTTTGTTTGTTTTAAACCCCGATAACTAGAATTAGACTGTTAATTTCATTAATCTTTTTAAATTTAAGGCTGTTTTTCTTGATGTTTTTCTTATGTAACCTATTCAAAATGTTATATGGTTGAAAACAGATTAAACAGCTACCGAAATAAAAAATAAAAAATGGAGGTTGTCATTTAAAAAAAACATTAATGACGTCATAACTTTTAAAATTTTGTTTCTTTAAATCTGAAAAAAAATATTTGGCCAACTCCCTTTTAGATTTTTCTCTCTCATACACATTAACGGAGTTACCGAATTTATCCACAAATTGTTGTTTTTATGGAAAATAATAAAATGATGTAAGAATTATGAAATTAAAATAAGAAAATGTACCTTATTATTTTTTTCTCAGAAGGGTCTGCAACTGCATCATCACCTTTGTACCAGTCATACACATAAAATCTGCAAGTTTTTTAAATTGTTTTGGGTTGACCTTGTTTCTCCTATAAATTTAAATACTTTGTACGGGTTCGGAATATCCATATTTTGTATAAATTAATTTATGATAAAACCACCAAAAATGACATATTAATTGAGACGGTTAGCAATAAGTTTGAAACAATTTCATACTCAGGTATAAACATTGAAAAACACGTAAAAGCCAAGTATTGTGTTAGAATAGGAAGGGATGATCATTTTTGGGATTTAATAAGTAATCTGATTAAATATGAATTCAATTTGAAGAGATTACATACGAAATTACGAGAACTTTTATAATCAATAATATAAAGCGGGGTCGATGCGCGGTGACGCAATTATATAAATAATCACAGAAGAGACCTGAGCAGGGTGATGACTAATCATAACAGTTTGGTAATTTTGTATGAGTAAGTTTGCTATAGGGCACATGTGAGATCACCGGAATGAGAATTAATATTAAGGGGAATCCCGTAGAATAGCAGAGTGGGCGAAATTTTAATATAAACAGCATCGTTTTACATGCGAAAAGTTTGGTTGGTTCCAGATTCGCGAGGTGACGGGCTTTATTATCTTCGTTAATAGTATACGCGAATATCATCATAAAGAGTATTATCCGGTTTATTTGAAAATTACTGTATTCGGAATAATATTGGTTGTTTCGAAATTGAGTAGTAATAATCGGTACATTCCTATCAAGGTACCAAAAACAAATACCCCGTGAAGTATAAATATAATCTTTCCGGTTTCATATATGTGGGTCTTCGAGAGCTTTATTAATTTCTGGCATACGCTTTGAGCGATGTCGTGGAGGTTAATAGGGTAATCTTTCCGGTTTCAAATACGTGGGTCTTCGAGAGCTTGATTAATTTCTGGCATACGCTTTGAGCGATCTCGTGGAGGTTGATAAGGTAATCTTTCCGGTTTCATATACGTGGGTCTTCGAAAGCTTTATTAATTTCTAGCATATGCTCTGAGCGATGTCGTGGAGGTTAATAGGGTAATCTTTCCGGTTTCAAATACGTGGGTCTTCGAGAGCTTTATTAATTTCTGGCATACGCTTTGAGCGATGTCGTGAAGGTTAATATGGTAATCTTTCCGGTTTCAAATACGTGGGTCTTCGAGAGCTTTATTAATTTCTGGCATACGCTTTGAGCGATGTCGTGGTGGTTAATAGGGTAATCTTTCCGGGCTCAAATACGTGGGTCTTCCAGAGCTTTATTAATTTCTGGCATACGCTTTGAGCGATGTCATGGAGGTTAATAGGGTCAACTTTCCGGTTTCATATACGTGGGTCTTCGAGAGCTTTATGCATTTCTGGCATACACTTTGAGCGATGTCGTGGAGGTTCATAAGGTAATTTTTCCGGTTTCATTATCGTTCAGTCGGGAGGATGTTACTGTCTCCAAATATATTTACAGTAGTAGACATGAATAACAATTCCCCTCAGAAGCTTACAGAAGTCTTAAAATATCAATTAAAATGAAATAAGTAATATCACTTGACTTTCATATTTAATAAAATACTGTCATTATAAATTTAAAATGTAGTATAGAGAGGATAATACTCTTCAGGGAATAAGTATAAATTATTAAAATATAACCTAAATAATATCTCTTCGCTAAAGTGGCAGAACATTATTTAATTAATAGTAATTAATAACATGAATTTGAATCAAATGAAGTTTAAAAGAGAAACATTACAGAAATAAAACTAAATGTTAACGAAATGAAATCAATCAAATGATCGAAATTGCTTGTTTAATAAATCTTATTCTAAATTTAAAGCTGAAATCTAAACGATAATGTTCTTCAGTGAATAAGTATAAATTAGTAGAATATAACCTAAATAATATCTCTTCGCTAAAGTGGCAAAACATTATTTAATTATGAGTAATTAATAACATGAATTTGAGTCAAATGAAGATTAAGTTTAAATGAGAAACATTACAGAAATAAAACTAATGGTTAATTAAATGAAATCCATAAAATTGTAGAAATTGCTTGTTTAATAAATCTTATTCTAAATTTAAAGCTGAAATCTAAAAACGGTAATGTTCTACAGGGAATTAGTATAAAATATTAAGGTGTACTTAGTGGGTATAAACGAGTTATAAATAATCATATTGTAAATTCATTAATATCGGTCATACGAACAATTTACAGGATATATTTAACAAAATTAACAAAATCTATCAAAACCTAGTTAGTGAATCCCGAAGTAATAGATGGAATGTGACATTGGAAGGCACAAACAGTGACATATTTCATGAAGTGGTAACATGCGTTGGGCAGTTTTGCGGGCACTTACTTAGAATTGAGCAATGTGTGAAGTCATTGATGTTAAGTACATCTTTTACTTATCTCTAGTACATCCAAAACTGACTAATACTTTTTGAGTTAATAAAGAAAGTCAGTAAATTCGAAATTGATGTTTAATTGTTGTTGCAAAATCCTTTAAAGTGAATAAATTACACTTAATCTATAAATATGTGTCTTTATTTTATTAATATTATTGTTACTAACACGCGCATTACGTCTAAAGGAAGTTGGAGTTGTCACGATAATGATTTAATATCCAACATAACGTAAAGAAGTACTGCCATTATACGATCACACAAAATAAAAGTAAAATAGATAAATTTCGAGCCAAAACAAATATAATAAATTATAAGAATTTATGATTACAAGTAAAATATACCTAATTATTAAATATTGGGAAAACCGAAGTCTTACAACTTCAAGCCACCTCTCTTCAGTACAAATGTTTTTGAATTCCATTCGGAAATTTTATTTTATGCGACGTTGTTTTGTACTAAACACAGTTCATCAAACAGCTCATCCTCGTTCACCAGTGGACAAATATCATTTTTAAAAGCCTCACATGAACACAAAACATCGTTACATAATTTTTTTCCCCCAAATTTACCCATTTATGTGTACTCCAGTTCTGCAAATGTCACACAATTTGAATAAAATAACATGGCATGATCAACGAAGTCTTCCTTTACTCTGCCTTCGTGTTTTTAGGATTTCAAAGGTATTCTCTCACTTTAAGTGGTAAAATTGATTAATTCAAACGGCATTCAGCTTATATTTAAGGTCGAAATACTCCAGTTCAGCTTCCATTGCGCATATTTTAACACCCTCGATGTTTAAAATGACTTTGTGGAACAAAGAGGCAATGTTGTGTACAAAACACATCCAAATTTCCCTTGTCGGATTCTCAAAAAAATGTTATACAATGGTTGGGAAATTTTCAATAGATAAAAAATATTTTAACGGTTGGTACATGTCTAAAATTCTTTCAATTGCTTACATTAGACTTAAAAATCGTGTTTTCGAAAATGACAACATTTTTTTGTACTCCACAAGTACTTTTGTACAAGTGAACAAAGTACAAGTGAACAAAGTCACAGAATTGTTTCAGTTTGTTGACTCTGACTGTGTAAATATTAAAATATTAAAATATTTGGCAGCAATAACATCTAAAAAATATATAGATCTGGCCTGCTCATCCACGTGGCGTCTCCGCTTACTGATTGTGGCTCGGTTCTCAGGAATTCGTACTGCTGGAAATCGCCGGGGACGCCGTCGCTAATTTGCGGTGGCTGGGTTGTTACAGCCCCTACCTAAAAAAACGCCTGTAAAGCACATGGCCTTATTAATAATGGCCGGACACGTGTCTTTACAAAAATGATGTTGGTCCTAATTACTTCCTCTCTAGCCGATTATCGCTGCTCTCCCTTGCCTTGTGCCGGTGTCGTCAATACCTCATAGTGCGGTTATTGGAGGACACATTTAAAATCCCGGAAACCGGTTGGCGATAAGCCCAAAAAAAACCGTGTACCTCCCGACACTTTTACACTCGAAGAGAGTCAGCTACGTTCTGCGTTCATTCCAGCGCCTCGTGGCCGGATCACAATTATACACAGGCCGGAAACGCGTCGACGCTTAAAAAAAACGTGTGCGTAGCGGTTGCCTACGTTGACGGTCCGTGGGCGCAATTAAATATTAAGGCAGATTTCGTTGGAGTCAAAACCGACCCGTTACAAACTGTTGTGACGTTTCTCCAGGTAGGTTACGTAGTTGAAGTAGTTTTACTTGGACTCCCTTTTCACAATCAAAGACCCTCACTAGTAAGAATACAATTTTAATTTCATTGTGGTTTGAAGAATCGATAATGATGGTAACAAAATGTGCATTCTGTAAATCAATCTTCAATCGCCTCTGAGATTCTTCAGCAAGAATGTTTTTCACATTGGCCTCCGATTTGGTTCGTGATAATGCAAATTTGGGCTCAAACATGCTATTTGTTTTGAGGTGCAATACAAAGATCTAAAACTCTGCAGGGGTTTGATTATATGATATGCGAACGTGGCTTCGTTGGCGGCAATCAACATATTTTCCGAACTGAAATTTTTACTTTTGAGGAACGTCTTCAATATATTGCTTTTAGATTCGGGATTTGCAGCCAATACATGTTTTTTCTTGGCCAGATGAGCTTTAATATTACTGCGATTGGAAATATCGACATCCCTTCTACAAATTTCGCAATGCACAATATGTTGCGAAGAACATGATTTTATTTTCATAAATGGATACTCTTTCTGCAACTCTAGATTAAAGTAATACTTTCGTCGTTGCGCGTCATGCTTGTTATAGCACATTCAATTTGATAAACTCATAGTGGCCATCTATTGTTTATAATTGGAAGCAAATAAACTTGGGTGCCATTTGTGTCTCATTTGTGAAAAATAAAGCTTTTATTCGCATTACAGAATAACCAATTATTGTTCCATTTCCTTCGTGTACAAAAATGGACGACTGAACCAAGTTAATCTGGTCCCGATTATATAAAATATCGTTAATATTAATAGCGAGACATATAAGTTATGTATGACAAACAACCGCAATGGATCATACTTCCAATCTAATTTGGTCTCAACTATATCCAACTTTGCTGAAACTACTTAGGCAATAAACGCACAAAACCAAAAATAATACCAGAACATAAGGAGAAAATAAACTTGGTTGGAAAAAATAGTACCACAATTCACACAACTCCTTAAATGTCTGATCGCAATACGTATATGGTAAATGACGAAACAACTGTTTATAATCAGAACCAGATAATCTTGGGTATAATCTGTCCAATTTATTTGTTACTTATTTGTCGCAATACGTATATGGTAAATGACGAAAGAACTGTTTATAATCAGAACTAGATAATCTTGGGTACAATATATCCAATTTATTTGTTAGTGTTAATGTAATATAAGTTTGTACTGAGATCACACCGATAATAATCCCACTTGCAATATTGCGCTTTAGAAAAATGGTTTATACACCATTTTAGTCTGTAATCAAATCAGTAATAACTTAATTTATAATGCAGCAAAATTGAGGACTAGAAATGAAATATTTCCCCAAAAATACGTCTTAACTTTATCGCTATTATCAAAAATTAATTGACATTCATTTTCTCGTTGTAGTTCACATCATTCGATATTCCCGTCTGATGATCAGAATATCGTTGATACCTATTTATATACAAGTTAATTTCTGTGTGGAACAAAATTTCATGTAAGTATTTAATATTTGATTTGTTTTGGAATCTCAAATGATAAAATTTTGCATTATTGTGACATATATTTCGTCATTGTAGTTCAGCATCATTCGGTATTCCAGTCTGGTGATAGTTATACCATCGCTAGTAGTAAGTATATACTTTGCACTTATAGACAATCACTGAACATTATATGCCTAACATTATATTATATTATATTATAAATATTATATTATACACTGAACATTATATTATATGCCTCATTAATTTGTGGTGGAACAAAATTCCATGTAAGTATAATTTGTCTTCAAATCTCACATTCCATAATTTTGCATAGTTATAACTCATTACTGTTTTTGTTATTATTGCTACTGTTTAGATCATTGTTGTAGCATTTTTTGTTTTTTTTAAATTGGTAAATTTTTCTTGCTGTTTTTTATTTATTGCAGTTTCTGTTATTGTTTGTTATATTTGTTCTTAAAGGTTTAGGAATTAATTGAATTTGAGGAGAACGTGCTGCAAATTTTTATACCAGACACCAGCAGAAGCAAATACCAGCAAAAATATATAGTTTGCTATACCTTTTTCTCAAAGATTTAGGAATTTGTATCTGAATTTAATCAGAACCCTGATTTTGATTAATATTATCGATTTATATATCTCTTGTCGTTATATTATTAATACACCCTGAAAAATAATAATAGAAATTGCAAAATACGTAAAAATGTAACAGCGTGAGAGAGCAAAACTTTTGAGCAGCTGAAAACCGATTGAGATTTCTCTGTAACACTGTAATAAGTAATAACCCATTGAGTTCTGATGTAACATTGTAGAACGAGGATTGGGGTTCCTTATTGAGCTCAATTGTGTGCTGGTGTTGCATTTTAAATCACAATTGAGAGTTCCTTATTGCACTGTTTATTGAACCGAATTTTATTATTTTATAAATTTTTCAGGGCAACATTGCAAATAAATCTTTTTGATGAATCATGACGAATAATCTTCGGCAGATTTTCCACCTCTTCGGAGGCTCGCGCCCTCGAATCAGGTGGGCGCTTGACTGATATTTTGTGACTTGACTTGACTAATTTTTAAATTTCTATTAGCAAGTGTTTACTTTCGCGATTACACCTTGGGATAACCTTCCCAGATCAAACGTAGATTACTTAATTTATTCGGGCTCGGTTTTCGCGAAAACTACCTTATTTTTATGCGTTTAAATAACAAATTCCAGTATTTTCAACGTACAGATTACCTTCTGGCCTCAATAATCGTATAGGTTGTTTCGTAAGCGAGCCTCTTCCTTGTTTTGTTGACTTGGAGAGGCCCTAACTAAACCAAAAGTGCGTAGTGATGGCGACAGTTTCCGTTATGGTCGATTTGGTCGTGTTCAGGGGATGGATCCGTTGTAGCAGCACAACCCGAGGTTACTAGGAGAGCAAGAACACCCCAAAACATTAGTCAAGCTTGGCACTGAATAATGTCCTCTTTTATCTCCTTAAGCTCCTAGCGCACCCTCCGAGTCCAAGACCAGCCAGTTCGCCAAGTGCTACAAATGCGTAAATAGCCGCCCGACACTGACATTTCAGTTCGCCCGCCGCCAACTTGACCGCTAACTTCATTCCCGCCCCGAACTTTGCACTTATAGACAATCACTGAACATTTTGCCCTGTGTGACATTCACTCTCTTGTATATATATATATTTCTCTGTTGGAATAAATATCATTTACTCAAAACTTGTGACTTCCTATTTTGTGAAACTCTCGAAATTGCCCCGTGACGTGAAACACACCCGCTCTACCACTACCGATTAAAACTATCCGTGCAGCAACTGAGCGTTAATCCCCACGCCGGCGCCGGTTCACTCAGAACTGCGTCGTCTAGACTTACTTCACAACCAGAAGGGGTTTACCACAGCACAAATTATAAAAATAATAATATGAAATAGTCGTGAATAAGTCAATTGTAGACTCATCCGTTAAAACATTCATTTCGGCTCATGTTTTAAATTTGTACTAGTGCTATAAACAATGACTAATTTCACTTGTTATTTAATATACAATTATAAAATATAATACAAATACATTTCAAATGTTATTATTATGGAAGAACGATTATGGAAGTGAATTTTACAATCAGAACTATTATTTTTATAATCGTAGTTTCTGATGGCGCATGCATAGGTATATGTATTAATAATTTCAGTAATACATATAAAATCCAAGCACTCAACGGATTTTTCTTTATGGGACTTCAAAGGACTCACATGCAGTACTTGTTACGTAATAGTATATTACATAACGAGAGTTGTAAGAAGCATATTACGCACGACGGGAAAGAGAAGTACGATTTTACAAATTGAGACATGGTACAAAACAACATATTCGCAAGACATTTTCAATAGTAACAACTATTATTTGTGACATTGACATTTTAATTATTGACCCCATTAATATTCTTTTTTCCACTCCCTGCATGGTAAGTACACTGTTATAACATTGATTTAGTGGAAGTAAGTCCCACTTACCGATAAAGCTTTGGTTACTATGAGCAGCGGGAAGTAAGTAATCACTTACTTCCCGCAGGGAAGTAAGTAAAATAATTTCAATAGCGTTCTTTCTCTGGCATCAGTCTTTAAAACACTTTTGATAACACCCCTTCGACTTCTCCGGCAGTAGGAACGAACAGGCAGCATCTGCAGCTTCTTCAATTGCCATTTCTTGTTTATTTTCATTGGAATTCATTTTACAACTGAACGAATGCAATTTCTGACATTCACACTTTGTTTGAAAAATAGTTTTAGCAACCAAAGCCGTACTGACATTTTGTTCATGTTGCGAAAATAAATTAATCAAACACAAACAATTAAACCAACTTCAGGAGTGGAAAAACAGTTCTAAGCAATTTGCTTAGAGTTCTATTGCTAGCCCTCGCTATCGCTCGGGCGCAAACTCGACCTCGACTGGTAAAAGATACTTACCTCTCTTAATGCTTAAATAACTATTTACAATGTAACACTTCACCTTAATTGAAAGCTCGTAATACAAGATAACGTCTCTAAGGTTACTAGATTTGGTCTCTTCACTTCTAAGGCTAAGGCACTTCTAAGGCTCTCTAGGCTAATATACAAAAATAGAATAAGAATAGAGTATTATAAGTTTGTAACGATACGATTCCAGATATTATACAAATTCTCACAATTCGTAATATTTAATTGGCTCGTAATTTAGTGATAGTAATTTACATTATGTTTGATTTTGAAATCTTCGTGACAATAATAATTAATCATTGAATCTTTCTTTATATTGTTTAACCTTGAATAGTTAATTTTATTTTGTAAAATGGGTTCACTATTAATATTATTGTTGGAATTACAAAGTGATAATTAACGACTTAATGTACTAAATTATTTTCAAATTGTGCCAAGAAGGCCCTTCAATACATGTTATGACTGCATAGAAATTCACTAGCATTTGTGTCTACCAATGTATTTCAACGCCACCTTATAGATGGGAACGAATCACATAAATGAATTCATAGAGTAAAATATCTTCAAATTTTACAGATAAGTTCATTCAATATATGCCACAATCGTGTGAAATGACTAGTATTTGTGTCTACTAATAATTTTAGCAACATGATCCGCAAAACTTTACTAGTTAATGTTATTCAAAAGAGATTATAGTTTCGTTTGATAAAGTTATATTTTATTTCTAACTACTCATGCACATACAAACGGTTGATTCAATTTGAATGCTTGAATATCGGAGTGCTGAACAATTTTATTTATGAAATTTAAATGGCCCAAAATATCATTGAATTATTTATATCGAGATATTTATCTCCATGATGTGATCGAAAATTACCTTTTCCCTTGAATCGACAATGTACTTTGATTACGTTTTTAATTAATAAAAACACAACGACCATCAACTTTGTCACGACGAAGGAAAGGAATGGATTTTACAATATTCTCCTGTTAGTACGAAAATATTGTCAGGACAAGGTACAAAATGCAGTACAGTTAAATCCACTACGCAGTATTAGGCCATAGGAACCCACATTTCTACCTTTATAAATTTTGCTCTATTACTAGCCAGCCGGCAGAAAACACACAAATAAAAAAATATTTGCCTTTAAAACATAATGTGTGGTAGAGATTACTCTGTTCTCAGCTTTGAGAAAATGATCGAAATATTAAAATGATTGTTAACTTAAAATCTGATTTAATTACATTTGCACAATTAAAACTGTAGAATTGTGGGAAAAGAAAGCGCAGAAAGTAGAAGTATTTTACAATTTGGACATCCTTAAACAGCTCTAAACAGATATACGTTTATACAATCACTTATGCACCACCATCTAGTGATTTATAATTTGGGCGTCTTCTCCAGAAACTATAGGTTCATGGTTTAATTGGTTCATTTCGAAGAGAGATGTGCAAAGTGCGAATTTATAAGCATAAAAAATTACAAAATAAGCGCTTAAAAATGCATACAAATCTTAGAAAATAAGCACATAAAATAGCACAAAGATTACAATAAGCACAAAAACGCAGAAAAAGCACGAAAAGGCATATTTTATTTTTTTATGAAAATACAGAAAAACAAAATATAACATAATTTTATTAACAAGAACGCACTATAGGTAGATATAACTAATATTTTAATAACATAGGTTTTGGTGATTAATATTAATAACAATAATAATTAATAACAAATCATAAGTACTGCTCATTTTTAAATGAACTAATAATTAAATGTTTTTCTAAATTTTCAACGGAAAATCCCATTCTCCTATCACTGAGCACATTTTTTATGAGTGAAAAGCTTCTCTCCACATCCACACTTGTAATCGGTGCATATTTAAATTTAGGAACAATTGTAATATTTATCAGCAAATCTTCCACGAAATCTCCTTTTAAAACTATTAATATTTTGTGTAACTCGCCAAACTCTTCATTTTTTGACATTTTAATAATCTCTCCTATAGATCCCCGTACGTTTGAGACGTCGTTCCTAAAATCTTCAACTATTTGAACCGCATCTACCAAAGTTGTGTCCTTTGCTTGGAGTTTATCAATCGCTTTGCTTACGAAACTGCAGTTGGTTTTTAGGAATTCTAAATTTTGTACAACCCTCCTATCCTTAAGAACTTTGTGGCATTTTTTAATTGCCTCTGACACATTTTCGGGAAACTCTAACACAACTCCTTAAATGGATCGAAATGGTCGGCATAATAGCAGGCAGCATCTAGCCACGTACCCCACCTAGTTATAACCGGTGCCAGAGGAAGAGGTACATTTGGCATTCTTTCCCTAAAAATTTCAACCCTCACTGGAGCTTTGAGGAAAATTTTCTTCCCGGTTTTTATCAAATCATTGACCAGGGGAAATTTCAATCTAATCGTTTCAGCAACTCGATTAAGCCATGTGCCAAACAGCTGCAATGCATTAATTGCTCATAAAATACTTTTAAATTAGAATATGCCTTCAACATATATGCAGCGGCATCAGAAAGCATCAATAATAATTTATCATTTGGTACGGGGTTTGGCAAAAAAAAAAGTGTTAATCCATCGTGAACGAATTTGGCAACGGTATTGCCATTTGTTTTTTCTAACTCCTTGGAACTAATTAAAAATGGATTGGTGGAGTCTTCGTTTAATATTACAATCATTAAATTGACGATGTACCGACCACATGAATCAGTAGTTTCATCTACACAGAACCATATGTAATTGTTGCCAATTATCTTTTTTATTTCCTCAATAGTGTGTTTATATACTTGCTCGACATCGTTTTTGCGAATGGTTGATTCGGCAGGAATATGTCTACCGGTGTATTTTTGTAAAAAAGATTTAAACATACTTTTATCTAGTTTTTTTAACGGAATATTAGAAGATACCATCGTATTGCATAAATCAAAGTAAAATTCCTTTTCATTCTGTGTAGAAGAACTCGCAAAAGACTCGGAAATAGTTTGCTAGGTACTCAGGGTTCTGCTTGCAGATTTGTGTTTTTTTTTAATTTTCCCGGTGAACTGTTGTTTTGATATATTATGTTATGTTAAATTTTTTCTCGCAGTTACTCTACAACATAATACATGCTTGTACCTAGGCCAATAGCAACACAAAATAAAACTTACCGGTTTGATACAAGCCCTGCAAATTAATTTGCCGTTCTCATATTGTAATTCAGAATGTCCTCGTATCCATTCATCGACGGAAGGTTTTACTTTCGGCATTTTATGCAAGAAAACTTATAAACACGTAATACACACAAGGCACAAGCACAACGCACTGAAGATTAAGATAAATTGGAGTGAATTGATAGCACACTTGCCCCAGATGCGTTCTGTGCATGTAAAAATAGGGTAATCCCCGAAATAATCACGCTCACTTTGTTGATGATTTTGTGATAACCAAGCACTCTATACGTAACGTAACTGAATTCTCATTACAATAATGTGCAACAAAATATATTCTTAGCTAATTCCTAGCTAAAAAAGCAATTATAAGCTTAAAAACTGAAAATATGCTTAAAAGCACAAAAAAACGTTTGTCACGTTACTTCATTTGCTGAAATTCGTATAGATACGAGGTCATTTTGGTCTGCTATTAAAACTGATGTTTAGCATAATACCTAGAAATCCGCGCCTTGGAGATGTGTATAAGTCGATGGTTAATAACATAATAACGTAATAACATTGTGCTAACATGAATTAAATCTTTATGCTTAGTAAACCTTGGAAGTTGATAATAATCGTCGTGGTCTAATTTGAGATTACTGAATACAAGAGAATTCAAGGATAGCCCACAAGTAATTAATTATTTTAAACTACTTACCACTTTATTTTTTGTTGCATCCGGTCCAAATCGTTTTTACGTCGATTAATTTCAGTAATTGAGAACGTTTATTCTTTGTAAGTAAAACACTGCTTCCTTATACTAATTTATTATATTAAAATATATTTACTTTATACATCTCTGAAAATATATTATTTACAACAATACCATGTATAAAAATGCTAGAAGGTACATAGAATCAAAATGCGAAACAGGGTGCTGAACGGTTCCTACCAAATCTCGTTTATTTCTGTGTGGGAAACAGCGCAAACGTTTGCGGCGAAGAAGACATTTTTATACATTAAAAGAACATATACAATATGGTAAAATAAAATTGAAATTGCATTTCGTGTCCCCGATAGCCTCATCATAACAATACCTTACAATAAGATCCACCCATCGTGGCCGACGGGTGGAGCGCAGTCTTAAAAATTCCATGTTTTTGTTTTTACATATTTATAATCTCGAAATCCGCGGCCAATTTATAATCAGCAACCGAAAATAGTATTGTTAGTAAAAGTTTTCCTAGTGTAATTTATTAACGTGGTAAGAAGGAATAAAAATTAACCCAAATAAAACGGCGAAACAACCCCAGGTTTTCCATTGGCTTCGTTCTTGCAAAAATAAAGTGAGTGCCCTAGACATCGCGGTGCTCTTTATCTTCCCGAAGCATTTTTATTTTAGGTAACGCTACTTATAGGAGTACTTAACTATGAGGTAATAATTTCATGCTTTAAAATAGAACATATTGTCTCGATAATAAATAAAAAACAATGTGTATGTACGAGTGTGTGTGAAGGTGTATGTGTGGGTGCGCATGCGTGAAGAAACAAGATGATCGATGATCGATGATGAGTTTGATGGCCGGTGATTATAAATTGGTATAAGATGGTCCTCCTCTTCTCTGGTGCCTCTATGTGGCGATCTAGGTCGGGTTCACGAAGCCCTTCGGTTTTATCATCATGCTAGCCTTCTTCAGCGTGTAATCCCATCCCCTCCAACGGAACCAAACGATGCCTACAATCATGAAGCAATCATGAGTCTTAAGGTGGTAGTGTGTAAATTGTCTTTACCTTGTCTGGCTGTTAAATCTTGAGGGTCATTTAGGTACAGGCCGTTCAGTCCCCTTCCGCATGACTTCCACCACCAACCACCTTTCAGCATCGAAGCGCAGTTCAAACTTGACCTGTCGTTATCCCTTCAATAACAGAAAATAAAACATTTTGGTAATTTTTTCAAATCATTTTCGTACTTCTCTCCTGTGTAAAAATGCATACAGTAATGTTAGATATGTACTAATTATCATTTCATTAGAGAATATTAAAATTTAAACTACAATTAGTTTTATGTTAATGTTAATTTAATTAACAAATATTAAATTATCTATTAATTAATTAACCGACTTATTGTCACAATAAAATTTTGATTACCTGTTGTATGTGGAGAATGGGCTGTTATTGCTTCCATACCAGGGGTCGTTCAAGGAGTCTCCAGCGTTCCCCTCGTACCCATCGATCTCCAATTTGTAATATTCCGCCTCCGAATATATCTTGAAATGGGAGTACTGGGCATACCTGCGGGCATTGAAGATGAGCGTTAACTTGGTGATTGATGCGCAACGCGTGACATTTAAGAGCAATAGAGAGGAGCGTTCAAAGTTCAGGTCGAATCACCGTCTTGGACGTCGAGACCCGTGGCCAGACCGTTTTGGATGAATTATGGATTAAGGTCGGTGAAACTGTATAATTGAATATGATGGTCTCACAGTTTTGGTCCACTAATTGAAGTGTAATTGAGAAATACGACCCACACACAGGTTTTTCTACAAACGCTTTCAAATTAACTTTGCGCATGTAATTATTTACATTAATTTCACTTCTCTTTAGCAGTAAATGAAATAAAAGTAACACCAGATTCTAGAAAATTAATTGTTAACTCGTCGGAGGTTCAAAAACACAAAGTAGGCAACCTAATAGTTGCATAATTCAGCTCTACGAAGTGCTCTACGATGACCAATGAACATGTATATCTAAAAAACTTATGGTATAAATTTAATGGTCGAGAATTGCAACTACATCTAATTACTAAACTTTATTTACACAATTAATAAAGTTGTGTAGATTAGGTATGATATTAATGACAAGTATTGCATATCATTATACCATTATACCGGGTGTCAATTTGAAAAGTTGCCATTGACTTGTTTCATAGAACACATGATTATTTTTAAAATTACTCAAAACCGTTTGGGTGGTTCAAAGGGGGAACCAAAATGGCGTAGGTAGTGTCGACCCCCTACCCACCCTTTAAGCCACAGCCACCTCCATCTAAAAAATTTAAATGGCACTCCCCTACTTGTGATACATCGTTAGAAAGCACTTGAAAAATGTTTTCCAGTCATTATTAATACAATATGATTTGGTAAACTAGTTTTGGAATGAAGTGCAAATAAAGTGCAAAAGTGTTCAATGTATTAAATTCAAATAACATGTTAAAGTAAATGTTGAAAATGGCTTCCATTGTCTTCTAAACAAAAATATAGCCCCCTTTCAAACTCTTCGCGAACCTTTTGAAAGTTTGTCTAGTAATCATTTTGAGTAATTTTAAAAATAATCATGTGTGCTATGAAAAAAGTCTATTACAACTTTTCAAATTGACAGCCTGTATAGTATAACACATGTCTTACAATAAAATGAAATTCAAGTTTCTATTCGTTATAAGCAAAATAAAAAAAATGGTGAGAAATGATTATTGAAAGCACGAACGAAATAGTTTGGAAGTTTATCGCCAATCTGTTTAAATGTTTATTGCTGCATTTCGAGAGGCAGATTTTATAATATTTCAGATAAGTGGCAGATTATTAGAAATGTTTATTTGTATTAGTTTAAAATATTCAATTGGATTTATTATGTGGCAAATGAGTATGTATATACAGCATACTGTGTAGATTAAAAGGGAACATTTGAAATATAAAGCTTTACGGTTTTGTAAAGAGTAAAATAATGGTCGCAAGATTACAAGAGTTCAAATTTTTCATAAAGAGTAGTTATTGAAGTGCAACCATAAAATTGATGATTCCATTTGCCGATTTTAACTAAACGAAGAAACAGCGTGATAATTATTGTCTAGTTTGTTAAGTTGGTAAATTCATAGCTTGTATATTGGTCGCTTGGAACAGTTCATAACGGCTCTTGTCATTTTTGTCATCCTCTCAAGCTGTCCGTCCACTAGGTCGGAAATGCGCCGCGCCGCGGTTAAGATCAGTTTGCAAAGGTAGACTCGTTCGCCATAAAACGCGGCGCAGGTGATTTTGAAATATACTGTCAGCTTAACCGTCTGTATAAGCTGCTTTCCATTCACTGGGATCGAGCTCCAGTTACGTGCTATGAGCTCTTCGGGACTTCTCGTGAAAGAAACGCATTTTTGGATCAACCTTACCGCAGAGTGTTAAGCCCAAACTTAAGGCACAAAGGCACGTAGGGCGAAAGGCTAAGGGTAACTCCGAGCAGCTCTTTGAAGCGAAATGAAAACACCTCATTTTACCTATGCAATCTCTGATATTGACCGCGGCGCGGCGCATTTCCGACCCAGTGGATGGACAGCTTCATTGGCTTAGCGACCAGAGTACATGGTCGCTCGGGATTCCTACCTTTCTAGTTCAGATAGAAGAGTTAATGGCATGCAAGGCGCTAATTGCCTGGTTTCACTAGTTTGAAGAGTTTATAACCACAGATCCACTAGAGATTCGTATAGTTGGAAAATTAGACTACAAATTCCCTTGGCCTTGGATTGACTAACTAAAGACTTTCATCTGTCTCGAAGGCCGTGGATGATTGCAATTTAGGCAACAAGTAGTTGGAACGGTCCATGGCATCGGGAATGGATAAAATTCGATTTACTCATTCAGCGATTACGTCTGATATAACAATAGTCCGCTGGCTCAGTTGGTAGAATTAATAACCATTGCGACACTGGCGATTCCTGCAGTAATCGTTCAGTTAATAAAGTTTGGGATTGTAAGAACAAATCACTTGTAATTCGATGTCCCAGTTGGTAAGTTTGATCTTTTCAGTAGTAGAATCTTAGAAGTTTTTAAGATGAGTTTCCCATTAAAGTAGGTAATTCCTAACACAGACCATCAACACATAACATGCTTTACTCCTTAACTCAAATGGAAGAGAGACACGTTAAACTTACTGAAAGAAGCAGTCGATCGTAACAGAGACCCTGAATCTATATTAGCTTGAAATAACTTTAGGAATATCTACCGCTTAGACATCAAAAAGGCCAAGCTAGGGATGCACAATGAAAAGATCCTAAATTCCAGCAATGTCTCTTGGAACTCTCCAATTTCTCTTCCATGTCAAAACTGCTT
The DNA here is from genome assembly GCA_951805005.1 of Othius punctulatus. Lineage (NCBI taxonomy): Eukaryota > Metazoa > Arthropoda > Insecta > Coleoptera > Staphylinidae > Othius > Othius punctulatus. The sequence goes on along the minus strand of OX638138.1, from coordinate 50,808,451 downwards.
GGAACATTATAAATGAAGCCACAATTACACACAGAGGAGCACAATCAACGGATATAAGTGCCCAAACTTTCAATGACTTCTTTACGAAGGTGGCGGATAAGATTATGAGGAAACTACCGGATCCACCTTTTGATCCTATTTGGCTAATGAACAAGGATATGCCAAGTGCGGATTTTTTTTCACTTTTTTGTTAGTGTCGCAGACCAGAGTTAGAGACGTTATAGATGGATTCAAGCATACAAAGTTAAGTGATTCTTTTTAATCTAAATTCTTCCATAATCAAACAGGTAACTGATACAATTATTCAATTGCTAAGAGGACTAATAAGTATCAGAGTATCAATCAGAGTATCAATGCTTTCCAGACTGCCTAAAGAGAGCCAATACCATACCAATTCATAAAAAGGGGTCAACATCGATCGTTTACAATCTTATGCCTATATCACTATTGCCAGTCTTCTCAAAGATTCTTGAAAAAAATCTGCAGGAACAAATCTTAACATACCTGAAAAGAACAACTTACTGCCTCCCAGTCAAATTGACTACCGAAGAAAGAGGTCAACCATTGATGCAGTGATAGCTTTTACGTTTGAGGTCCTGGAATGCTTCGAAATATTTCGCCTGCGCAACTTTCTTGAACTTGAGTAAGGCGTTTGATTGCGTCTTGCACAAGATACTACTAAGGAAGTTCTATTACTATAATTTCTCACCTAAGACATGTAGACTACTAATGATCTATTTAAGCAGTAGAACCCAAAGAGTTGTGATACTCAATGAGCAATCTAGTGATTTGCCCACCTTCATAGGAGTTCCTCAGGGCTCGACATTGAGGCCTCTTTTATTCCTGATTTTCATCAATGATCTTGCGAGCTTTATAATGGGCAAGGTTGTTATTTTTGTGGATGACTCGAATTCCACTAATACCGATGAATCGGTAGATATAGCATTTAGAGACAATGAACAGAACAAGTATCTGGCAGGAGACTGGTTTGTGAGTAATTGGCTTTGTCTAAATAAAGAAAAAACGACAAACATGATATTCACGATGCGTCCCTATGATTTATTTATTTGGAGAAGGTACATACAGGTCATATATAGCCCAAATAGCACCGTAATTCAATATACATACAATGAATACGAGAGCATTACAATTGATGATCGTATGAGCTTTTAAGTTGAAACATCAGCCAAATTTCTGAGTCTATGGTTGGATAATAAATTGGATTGGCATTACCAAGGAGAGATGTAAGCAGAAAATTTGTCCAAGAATATTTGTCTACTTACACTATGCCGAACAATGCACCGATTGAGTCAATTCTGTCATATGGCATAGTGGCGTGGGGGCTATAAAAGAGAGGATATTTTGCCATAGTCAGGATAGTAGATGAGTTGAGTTACAGAGAGGATTGACGTTCGACTTTTGTCAAATTGGGGATTCTTACGATGCTCTGTTTCTATATAAACCAGTGTCTGTTATATCTTCAAAAAAACACGGAAAGATATAATACTCATGAGGACTCACATAATCACAACACCAGAAATAAACAAAACCTAATTCCTGAGCGGAGCAGAATAAGCATGCCTCGAGCAGGAGTAAAAGCCAACATGTTATAATGTTTTACCAGGGCATTTAAGAAGATTGACATTAAAACATTTGAAGAAAACGCTAAGAGAATATCTAGAGCAGAAAGCTTTCTATAATATGCATGAATGCTTACCAAATAATTTTGGTGAGTTATCAATAACCTGAAGTTTGTAGCAATGTGTATGACCTATGTAAGCCCGTTTAGGCAAAACATTAATAAAATGTAAGAATTTACTGCCACCAAAATTCTGCCAGTTTTTTCCACCTCGCTAAGTTACATGAGGTAATAGAAATGCAACTATGAGACTGCAGATTATATTTACTAAATGAGCAAAGAATGTAGGTAGCATTAGCGTTAGTGGATAAGTTGGTAAACATAATCAATAATCTATTCGTCACAGATTATGCACTGCAATAAACGAATCTGGAAAGCAAAATTGCATCGTCACTGAGGTCATATAATACACCAAATTGAGACTGGCGATTCCCGCCATCTCACTTAGAAAAGCTTATGGCATGCAAGTACGACAATGCATCTAGAAATTGATCAAGTTTGTGCGTTTAAAGCAGAAGGGCCTCCGGGCCTCGATTGCTTAGTATCTTGGTGGCTTCGTAGAGTTGATGACTGAAGGCTTCGCGATTCTATCTTTGAGAAGTTGCAGCTTGAGATGTAGCGATTCCTTACTTTATGTCTCGTTAAAACATTCACCAAGCGACTTCATAGTAATATGGCCGTACTCTATTTTATACTCTAGGTTGACCATGACCACTGGTCGACCCAGAGGTTCTTACGGCAGTGATGGCTCATGAGAAGCTACGCATTAATAGAGCACGAAATCCCCCATCATTCTTTAATCAAGAATAACGTTACAATTATTCATTGGAATGGTTACGATTGCTACTAAATTGTAATCCATATTTGAGGAGCAGACTTCCAAAATGCATTTTGTCAAAAACTTCGAGATTTGAGTTAAATATGGTGTTCTGTTCTAAAAACGAAGGCGCATCTGATCAGATGACTCGACATTTTAAACGCATTTAGTCCTATGCAAAATCTTCGGCATGGACAAAGTTGATTGGACTTTCAATGTGAATTTTGTCCACTACACACAGACTTTCAAAACGCGTTTTGTGCATTACATGCGTTTTGAATGTACTTAGGAGAATGTCGTTCACGTTTTGACGCTGTTTATGAGTTGTTGCTGTGTTTCTATTGAAAAAATAAATAAATAAACAATGGAATGTAAACATGTAGTAGGTGATAGTGATCGCGGAACTCGTAAGAACAAAAAGAACGAGACAAGCAAGGAAAGAAAAAAACAAAAAAGGTAGGTTAGATTGCAAACTTTTTCGAGGTTGTTTTAAACTTTTTTTCAATTACCTTAGGTATTCCGATTTTGATTGAAATTTGGATAATTTCACATACCGTTGCAAGCATGAATCCTGCAATAGCATTTCGTTACAAGAATTACGTATTTGTCGAGGGAAAGTATACAAATATCAAGATAAAATAAAACAAGATACCACAATATCCCATCTTCTTCAAGTATATACAGCTAAAAGAAAAATGAGCAGGAGTGTTGGGAATGAAAAACATCATAGCATGAGTGTTAAATATAAAATATGGACCAGCTCCGCAAAGAAAGATGTTTGTCAGAAGATGTTCTTATCTGTCTTTGGAGTGAGTCAGCGCAGAGTCCAAATTATCGCCAAGAAAATGAAATTTGGTGTCGGCATTTTGGAAAACCGCGGTGGTGACTACCGCTCATATAAAACTACCTAAAAAAAAAAGAAAGTGATGGAATTTATTCGAAAAATAAAGGGGACAGAAAGCCACTATGGCCGAGCCAAATTGCGAAGAATGTATTTACGATCCGAGTTGAATATTTCCAAACTTGCAAAAGCTTATAACAATTCTGTAGGACCAAGCTACCGAGTAAACTACAAATTTTTTAGTCGCATATTTAATACTCAAATTAACATAGGAATTTGGCTCTACAGCCTCCGATGTTTATGGCTTTTGTGTGCGTCAGCAAATTCAAGAGTGCACAAATGAAGGAGCAAACAATTTTACAAAATGATGAAAGAAGAATCAGACGAGTCTATTTAATTTGGTTTTCATTTGCAGCAAGTACAGGTCTTGCCCAAAGTCCCAATAGGAGATGCGTTTTGCACAACAAGTTTCTTGATATTCATTCTGCGTATGTAAAATATCAAGCAAGACACCCATATTTTATTCCTGGCTAGAAACTTAAGCCTGTCGTGAATCCATTGAAGTAGGCTCTGCACTGTTTAAATTTCTTTCAAAAATGGAGTTCCCGTACCACGTGAAAGAACTGCGATTATACTGAGATGGATGCGGTGGTAAAAATAAGTATAGCCATATTGTTCACATGTTCATGATCTGACTTCATAGGCATGCTCCACTAACATTACAGTCCATAAGAATTTGTTTTCCAGTACGTGGACATTCTTATTTACCTGCCGACCGCGTATTTGGCAGGGCAGAAAAACTGATTAGAGCAGAAAGTATGATAAAATCACCAGAAAAGTACTGGGAACTTTATGATAAAATTGGAGAAGTACGTAAATAAGGAGTGGAGCCGAAAACTATTTACAATTTTAAAGAAGCTTTGATATCTTTGAAACAAGTTGTTGGAATCAGCGAACCCAAGAGAATTCTTATTAAAAGAACGAAAAATGGGGGCGTAACAATGAAAACTGAGCAGTATTATAGAAATGACGATGAATCAAAGAAATATGGAACTTTGTTGAAGAAAGGTAAGAAAATATAATCTAGATTTCTGCCAGAAGAACCATTGGTTCGGGAAATAAAGGAGAAAACATAAAGAGCCTAACTAAGTTACTAATTGAATTGGCGACTGAAAATTTGAGGAACGATCCAAAATTAGCATGGCTTCAATCCTTCCTGAAAATGTTGATGATCTTTCTGATGAAGAAGGCGAGAATGGTGAAGATGAAGATGATTTAGATCAACTGGAGTTGTGTCAATGTCAAGAAGATGACGGTGGGATGAAAGTATAAGTTCTAAATTTTGAAATAAATTTCTCTTGTCTTTTACTATCAAACAGCCTTAGGTCCCTGGCCTTTGCAAACAAAAAGGGTTTTGTCCGTATAAGACAATCAAATAGCCTTTACGCTCTATATTTTCGTTAATTATGAAATGATTAAGCAAAACATATTTTTGAGGTCAAAACTGGCCAAGTCAATACTGAAGGACTTACTAGTATGAACATTTATTCCATATATACAGGGTGAGTTTTTTCGGATGTTTAGTATGGGGATCTCTGAATCTAGCGGAGATAGAGGGACGATTAAATGGGGAAAGAATTGCAGTTTTACGAGCTCAATTTCATGAGGTTTTTGTTTTGTGAAAAAATTGCATAGCTAACTAGATATCTCGAAAACATATATTTTTTGTTATTTTGTTCGGTGCCTATGGCTCTGTTATTATTGACTTTAGAAAAAATGTGTAAAGGAAAAAGTTATATGTAATTATGTGCTTAATAATGCAGTCTGACCGATTATTTTATTAAAGCTTTAATTTTTGAGTTATCATACAAACTTGTGTTTTTTCTAATGGCCATAGTCGGCCATGACTTTATAAAAAAGGCCCCTTTTACAGATTACAGAAAATATATTTTCAAGATATCTAGTTAGCCATGCAATTTTTCCAAAAAACAAAAAGCTCATGAAGTTGAGCTCGTAAAACGGCAATTCTTTCCCAATTTAATCGTCCCTCTATCACAGCCAGTTTCCGAGATCTCCATACTAAACATCCGAAAAAACTCACCCGGTATATACCGCGCGTTTTTTTAATCTCTGAACATAGGCCATGTTCAGTTTTAAAACGACAGTATCAATTGCAACCAGTTATGCAACCAACATTACTTGCGCCTGCAACTCGATCATTTAAAATGTCAAAACTGTTGACAGAATATGTATTCTACGCAAGAATTATCCTGAGACACCAATCCCATCATTCCTGTTCAAATAGGAATCATCAACTATTAATCCCGAAATAGTAACTCATTTGTGAAAGAGCCCTATTTCTTTCTTGCGTTGAATACATTTTCTGTCAATAGTTTTGACATTTCAAATGATCAAGTTACAAGTGCATGTAATTTTGGTTGCATGCAATTGTTATGCAACCAAAATTACATGAACGTGCAACTTGATCATTTGAAATGTCAAAACTATTGATAGAAAATTTATTCAACGCAAGAAAGTGTTTAAATAGGGCACTTTCACAAATGAGTTACTATTTCGGGATTAACAGTTGATGATTCCTATTTGAACAGGAATGATGGGATTGGTGTCTCAGGATAATTCTTGCGTTGAATACATTTTCTGTCAACAGTTTTGACATTTCAAATAATCGAGTTGCAGGCGCGTGTAATGTTGGTTGCATAACTGGATGCAATTGATACTGTCGTTTTAAACCTGAACATAGGCCTATGTTCAGGAATTAAAAAAACGCGCGGTATAATTTACAACATGCTTAATATACATTACATAAGTACATTTATGATGATGTGATACATGATATATGGAATGGGCTATCGACTTTCGTCTTTCGGCCCATGAACTGTTGTGAATATGAATGATTGTCTAAAAATATTAGTTCGTGAGTTAGTCACTGTCTTTATGGTTTGTCAGTCTTTCGTACAATGTTTGGGAGGGATATACACCATTTTATAGAAATGGTGTATGTGTACACCATATAGAAATGGAATTTTGGAATTTCACTGTATTTGAAATGTTGGGCGGATTTTTATTATGGTTTTGTTTGTGATTTGGCTTGATACATTCAAGATTAGATTTGAGCAGACATCATGCCCTTAACTCCATTTGCGTTGATGTTTGCGAAACTCCGTTGATGTTTCGGGTATGGATGAAGGGTGTAATAGAGGGAATGTTAGTTGCTTTGTGGGTGAATCTATTTAGGAGCTCTTCGTGTCTGAGCGACACGGGAAGTATTTGGGTGCGGCGCTACAGAGCTTCGTTGTTAATATTGTGAAGAGGATTTCTGGGATTCCGGATTTTGGTGATAATGCGTAGGGATGCTTTTTCAGCAACATGAAGATGGTTGAGGTTGGTGGTTTGCAAACGGAGAAAAGGATTGAGCTGTACTCAAGCAGTGGACGACACAATGTTTTATAGATGAAGGAAGCTGTTTTTGTGCTGATGCCTTCATTTTTATAGGTGAGGGATCTAAAATATTTTGCTCGAGTTTTAACCTTCTGCTTCATCAACACACAGTGCTTATTGAAGCTAATCTTGCTGTCGACTACGACTCCTAGGTAGTTCATGTCAAGTTTAGGAGTTATTATATTGTTATGCAACCCTCAGAAAAGTTGGCTAAAGAGTTACTAAAACTACCCAAGGGCAGACTCAGGTGGCTGGTTGGACTACTTACAGGGCACGGCAGACTGAGGAAACACCTGCATACGATAAGCACTGTCCAAAATGAACAATGTAGGCTGTGTAAAGAGGACGAGGAATCGCCCTTCCACGTCCTATGCGAATGCACGGCGGTAAGCGCCTTGAGACAGAGGTATAGAAACCCTTTCGTGGTACCAAAGACAGTCAGCAGCTTTACACCCAAAGTGATTCTGGACTTTTTTAAAGGAACAGGACTCATGGATGAAAGCTGAGTCCACAGGAGAAAGCTTTAGGGAACCTACCCAGAAGAAAAAAAATGTTATGCAGGGTGATGTGAGGGGAGTTGGGCGTGATTTTGTGGTTTGGTATAAGGAGTTGCGATTTTTGAGGATTGGCATGGAGGCGCCAGTTGCTTAACCAGGTTTCTGTGCGAGTTGTGATGCATTGTAGTTGATGAATTACTGATTTTAAATTGCGGGCATGGGAAACTAAGGCAGTGTCATCAGCATACTGTAGTAAGTAGCAGTTGGTGTTTAAAAAATCAGGGTTGGAGTGGTAAATATCTTGAACAAAAATATTGTAAAGGAGGGGAGAGAGACGAGAACCCTAGGGTTCTCCTCTCTCCCTGTTCGGTATAAATAGGCTGGGAGAAAGTGTTTCGGATTCGAATTTTTGCTGATCTATTTATAAGGAGGGAATTGATTGATCGATGTGGCTTTTATTTGTTGAAAATTCATAATTACTAATGTATGAAATAAAGATCATTTCTTCACCTGAAGAAGCCACAGTGTGGCGAAACAATTGTCGTGAACAATAAAAAACAATTTTGAAAATTTTAAAAAAGTGCGTAACTTTATTTCATACATTAGTAAGGAGGGAATTAATCAGGGATATAAGATATGGGGGAGTCTCAAGTGCATTTAGTTTGAACATAAGACTTTTGACCCAAACTGAATCAAACGCCTGATTGATGTCAAGTGGAAGGATGGCCGATTTATTACCTTGAAGGTGTGCGCATTGTAGGTTTGATGTTAAGGTAGAGAGAGGATGGATAGTAGATTTATGCGGAGTGAAGTCGAATTGATGGAGAGGAATTTTAGTAACAAGCTACTGGAGTAGTTTATTTTTGAGGTGGATTTCAAATATTTTGCCTACTACGGGGAGAAGTGTGATGGGACGAAAGTTTGAAAGGATTGTGTTATTGACCCCTTTTTTGGGTATACAGATGATAAAGCCCTGTTTAAAAATCTCTGGGATTTCCAGTGTGTTGAGGTAATGGTTCAGTAATTTGATAATGTGTGAGTGAATATCGTCTGAGAGGGATTTGAGGATTGACCGAGGGATGCTGTCGTGCTCAGGGTCCGGAGTCAAGAATGCTGTGGTAATCATCCTTTCTCAAGAGGTCGTTTGTGCGGGTAGGTTGGGTTGTTGGAACTCATTTTGGAAGTCTGCTCCTCATTTGAAGATGCAATGAAATACTATCGCCATCGTGTTCCTATCTGTGTATAAAATTAATGATAACTTCGTAAAATTTAAAGTAGTGCATCACAACTTTCAGATGATAAGGTGGAGTATGGGGAAACCCGATATAATATAGGTCTGGTGGTAATAACGTGGTGCTAATTTTGTAATAGAAAAATGACTGATACTTATGTCGAAGGTTTCAGCAACATTTAATTCTAGAATCCCACGAGTGAAGTTTTTAATTTTTATTATTATAGGATGTGTATATATCAACAGCTCCCAGCAATTTGATATTAGAAGCCTTAATAATAATTTAATAGCCAGTGGCACCATCTACATTCTAATCTGACATTTCGCAAATACATCGCTCGCCGAAGACGGTGCAAATGCCAACAACCTCCTGCTCTTAGCGGCTTGCATGCACCATATTCGGAGGTCCGCTACCGTATCCTTCCAAGGCGAACGGGCGCATCTTCACTTTCACTAATGGCCGATGTGCTCGCGATAATAGATGCTGCGATTAGCACTAAGGAGATCAACCGTAACGCCGCCTACGTCACTAGGTCGCGTTGCACAATCGATGAATGTACCAGCCAAGCACGAAACAGTCTCATCAATTAAGGTCGCACAGAAAGAGAGGATGAAGACATCCACGGCACGGGCGTGCATCGTTTGTGTTTCTCTCGCATTCTAAACTAGGGCAAAAGCGATTATCGTGGTTTATTGCGATGTAGGTGTTTACGGAAACCTATTTATAGCAATTCATTGACATAGGAAACTATTATTGTCTCTAAAACTGACTTGGCTACAATTTGTACCTTTTGATCACCTAAAATATAACTATATATCAATTTCTATTCGTAATTAGTAACGAATCTATTTTTTTAGATTTAGTACTTATTTATCTTCTACAAAAAAATATGCCAAATCAAAGCATATTTCTACTAGCCATTACTTTGTAGACATACGTCCATCAAAAACACTTACCGTTTGTTTCCTTCAAAGTCTTCCAGTTCCACACGCAAAATGTATTCTTCGTTGTTGGTGAGCATGTAGATGTTCTCGTTACCAAGCCAGAACTCCTTGGCTGGATCTCCGAAACCATTCTTGTAGTCGTTCCAATCTCTGTTGAAGTTCTCCCTTGGATCTCCAAAGTCGTCACGCCTTTGGATAACCTAAAACACCAACGACTCGTACAGTGCCAAAAATAAGAAACAGATTGCTAGCAGAATGTTACAACGTGCAATAGCCAAAACCATGTGCGTTTGGTCATTATGGAGAATGTAATTCGGAGTCACGAATAGCTGAAGAAAGAGAGTGTTCACCTTTATCAAATTTTGTTTTTTATCAGCAAATTTAAAAATGTAACAAATATTTGAAAAATATTTTATTAACAGATACAGTCAGCATATTCTACGTAGGAACAAAATTACACGATAAATTTTAATCGAAATCGTTTTTTTATCGGTTTGTACTTATATTTACAAATATTGTGCAAATAAAAGTTTAAGATACAGATTGTGGCTTCATTTAGAAAACAAAAATTGTAGGGATTGATTTCTAAGAAAATTGCTGCCAATATTAATTTTTAGCATAAATTGCTAATCACATTATTTTTTTTATAATGGAATCTGGAATAATACGATTAAACTATTATTTTAATGTTTATATCACATACAAGTGTTGTGTTGTGACTTACGCATGAGCTCAATGGATTTTGTAATACACATCACATCTTAAGTTATAATTTCATACATAAATGTTATACATATGCTTAGATGATGTACCTACCTACTTATGTTTATTCCAATGTTATGTATAAGTACCAATTGAAATGGCAATTGATAGAGTGCCTGGATCACGACCATGCATAATTTATACCCTATTTTGAGATTGTGGTGATATAATTGTTACTCACGGTCCATCCGCCCTCGGCGATCTCCTGCTCGCAGAAGACCTTCAGGAACCAGTAGGTGGTGCCACGGATCTGCAGATAGTAGACGCCGGAGTCACGCATGCCCGCGTTCAACAGATCCACGCACGAGTAACCCTGTAAAACAGATGGAAGAACAGAATCAGTTGGCGTGAAGAGTTTGTCCTTTCGCTCGCCTCAATGGGCGAAAGACGAAGAAATTTGCAATTTTTTTTTACTAGTACATATTATTGCTTGTCATTATGTACAGTTTCACTTTTTAAGTAATTGATATTTTTATGCGAAAGTGAATTTGGGAATATATATTTTCGGTCTATTATAGGTCTTTATGAAAACATCAATTTCATTTGTGGTAACCGAGTTTCTTCACTCTCTTCACAACAATAAACAATTCCTAAAAATATGTTCACTTCAGAAATTAAATATTTATTTTTCAGGGCTGTATCACAATTTCCAGTGAGTACAAAATTCGAATAAAAATGTCCATTTTGTAATTTTACTTAAGTCTCCGAATTCTCCAATTTTTGTTTCAAATGATTATAGTCCGGATTATTCACATAATTATCTGTTTCGACTTGTCCGAATTTTGATATTCAAAATATCATTGAAATTTATAGCTTAAGAGGCCTCTTTACCGCAGCTAGTATACGGCATTATTAATAAGCGACAGCCAAATAATTCATGAACGGGTTAACATAATTACAATCGGAGAACTGATATAAGAATAAGAATAAGAATAATTTATATACGTGCTATTACATAAAGTTTACACATGTCATACAAATTAGAACACACAAAATGTGGACAAAATTAACATAAAGTCACAATACATTAATAAAAGTTTGATACTAACATAGAGAGAAAAATACAATACAATTGCTATACATTTTAAAAACAGGTATCAATTGGAGAAGTAAATATTTGGTTGTGGTATCGCATTGGCATTGGCAAGAAACTCCTGCCAAGAGAAAAATGCGTTTTCTGTTAAATTTTTTTTCTAATGTTGTTTGAAAGTGTTTTCAGGCATGTATAGAAAGTTTAGACATTTATCTACAATGAGACAAAGTAGTTTTAAGAAATAAATTAAAGGTGACTTATTTCTGATCACCTAATCGGATTTACGTGCAGACAAGAATACTCCATTATGATTCAAGACACTGGAACAAAAAAAAAACACGTGGTTCGCAACAACATTAGCTCCAAATACATTGAGGGAATTTCCAATATATGTACCCTCTCTTAATTAAATAAATACAGAAGAAAATATCACAAATCGGCTAAACATGCCATTATTTTAATCAACATAATAAATCGCCATTTAATTATTTCTTAAAATTACTCGGCTTAATTGTAGATAAATGTCTAAACTTTCTAAATCAGGTCTCCGATTGTAATTATGTTAACCCGTTCATGAATTATCTTGGCTGTCGTTTGCATGCAATTCCCTATACCGCCTTTGGGTAAAGAGGCCCTAAAGTTAGATTATGCTCTAGGACATTTAGGATATTTTATTAAAGAATAATAGTCCTATGCAAAATTGCTATATTTTTATCCAACGATTAGTTTTAAATTTAACAAAAACACACATCGACACTAACAAACATCGGCAATAGTTCATATCCATATTAATATCATTTTCGCGATTTTCAGTTTTTTTAGAATAATTTTTAAACTGCCAGGAATTTTGAAAAATTTTCTACATAATCGTAACCACCATATAACTGCACAATATTTGCCATTTAACCAGATCACGAGTTTTAAGAATAAGAAAGATACCCATGCAATGCTAATCTATTTAGGACACCCTATATCTATAAGTATTTACGCAAAGTGCAAAATTGAATTCCGCCCTTTCTATTAAATATTATGCTAACAACGAATTAGAATTTACAGATTTATCATACAAAAATTAGTGACTTTGAGTTCCAAAGTTACAAAATTGTGAAGGTCGAAACTTCGAACAGCTTCGATAGCGCCGACGGAAAATATCGACTTTGTAAGTTTATATGAAGCAAAATTGTCTGTCTGGTTTGATTGTTGGAGTATTAAATACAATAAAACTAAAAAAAGTGTAACATTTATTTATTTAGTTTTAGTTTAGTATTTACTTTTGTTTTATTTGGGCTGGAACCTCCAGGAGCAGTATTTTCGCCTATAGGCTTATGGGCTAAAAAAATTACAGATGATGACTACATGACAATGTGTAACATAATAATACAGCTACATTTAAAAAAAAAAACGGGAAATTAAATTTTTCCCAACGTAAATATAATATTTGTCAATTCATTGTCAACTTGACAGTACATATCAATAAATTTCATAAAAATCCTTTCGAATTACATTCATGAGTAATAAATAATAAACATCATAATTATTAATATTATTGTAAATTAATAACTCATTATTGTATTATGTAGGTCGTACTGTTTCTGCATCTTTTTGTTGCAATTTTGTTACCTTGAGAAATATATTTTCTTCAAACTTAATCTATTTATTTATAAATTGATATACCGTCAAATAATTCTAACCTATTTCTAAAAACCATTTTCAAACTATAACAAAAATGAAAAAAAAAAATATTTTTTATATTTCCCTTTTTTTTAATTCAGCTGCATGTCTCTTCAATGGAATAAACTATAAACCACCCTACAAAGTACAAAACTGCTAATTTGACAGTTTCGTACTAAATACTAAGCTGTCAAATTGACAGTTTCTTACTTTGTACTTTTGTTGCTGGAATGTCATGTTTATATTGTACTTTTGTTTAACAGATTTGTAAAAGTAATACGCCGTTGTATTGCAAATTAAGTAAGTTTTCAAAACTAAAGGAATGAACAGTGCGGACTTACGAAAATTATTCATATATACGATGTTTTGAGAGTACATACCTATGGAAAAATAATAGAAGTAAGATGCCTTAATTATTTAAAATACGAAAAGAATTTACTACTACAACTAAAACCTGTTTCACTTTGTATACAATCATATCTACCGATATGACATCCCCTTATACCGATAGGTGTGGAGATGAGTTATCCTTGGTTAGCATGGTATTGTTTTGTGCCTATGAACTATTTGTCTCCAGCGAGCTCATTGTATCCTTTCTTGTGATTTCTTCAAGTCTTCTCAGATACTTCATTGCTATTACTTGGATCCTGCTTCTGTGCTTATTTGTGAGTACCCACGACTAGCTGCCGTAGGTGAGTCCCGGGCGGAAGACCCGAGATTATTTTTATTTCCCTTGAGACTTTTTTCTTCCCGATGAATGATTTATTTAGTGCATGGTATCATTTTACTGCTTTTTCTGTTCCTTCATTTATATCTGTTTCGTTATTCCCTTTACTGTGTATTGTCACTCCTAGGTACTTAAATTTTGTCACTTGTTACAATCTTGTTCCATCTATCGGAAATTCCATTCCTATTTCATCTTTGGTTAAGGCCACAATTTTTGTTTTTGGAGCATTTATCTTCTTGTTGTAATGGGCTAGAACTCTTTCCATACTACTACACTTTTCTTTAGATCTTTTGCTAGTACTAGTAGGTGCTAGTATTGCGTCACCATCTGCGAATGCGCACTCCGTGATCGATACCTCTTCTAAATTCTTGTGCCTTATTGTCATTTTTTGTCTTGTTTCTGTTTTTTTTTATTATATGATTTGTTCATTATCTCATCCATTATCCTGATGAAACGCAGCGGGATGAGAACACCGCCCTGCATTAGTCCTTTTTCAGTAGTAAACTCAGTCGACCGGGTATTAATTGTTCTTACATAGTTTCTGGTTGTTGCATACATGCTTTTGATAGCTCTTATAAAGTTCTTGTTAATGCCTCGCTTGTGTAGGCATTCCCAAACTCTTTCTTTCGGGGTTCTATAGAAGGTGGTCTCCAAGTCAATAAAGGATCGATAATCCTACTGAATGAGTATTTTCTGTATTATTTGATTAAGGGTGAATATGTCTTGTACACTGAACCCCTTCATAAATCCACTTTGTGCGTGTAAGAGATAAATTTCAAGGGTTGTTCTCAGCTTTGTTTCCACCACTCTTTCTTATATTTTTTCCACTACACTTGTGAGGGTTATGCTTCTATAGTTTTGGAAATCCGTCTTGTCGCCTTTTTTATTATAGTTATATATTATTATAGTTTGTTAGCATTTCATCTTTGTATACACATGATTTTGGATCTAGAAGTTCTTGGAAATATTCGCATCATCTCTCCATTATTTGATCTTCAGTTTTTAATAGTTTTCCTCATTTGTCTTTGACTACACTGGTCAACACAATGTTTGTTCCTTAGACGTAAATAACCGATTCCGATAGAAAATATTGCCCTGATTTCAGAAACAAAACCAAAATTCTAACACGTCAGGTTTTTGTGATATTTCAATTTTGGAAACTATGTAACTTAATGTTTTTCGGGATTCTGGACCGATTCCGATGATATTTTATGGCAATACTGGATTGAAATTCCAGTTTTATAGTTAACAGTATCACTGTTAAATCACTGTTAATGCAAATAGTGGAAAATCTATGTAAAAAATCTTTAAAAAAATTACGTCCAACGCATTTTTTGCATTTCGTACATATGCATAGTAATATTTTCCGAAAAATGCATTTAAATTGAAAGGACAACACATTCGTCAAAATTTGCCAACCAGTATTGTCTGTTTTAACTGTTTCTCTTGTCGTAAGTTCTTTATGGTTTGGTATGGTAAGGTTTCACCTTGTAAAATAACTTTTAGTTACTCTTGTGGTGGTTTGCCTCCATTTTAGTATCTAATTCTTTAAGTTCTTTTCTTTTCGTTAATTACCACCTCTTGGGCTTTTGTTCTTTCTTTTGTATACTTCGTAGATCACTCTGCTTTTCTGATTGAGGTATTCCTTCCACTTTTTTGTCTTTAATTGTTCATTTATGTTCACTGTCCACCATTTAGTTTGTTTTCTGCTCTTGTCTATCGTAATTGTTCTACACATCTCCTTGGCTGCTGTTATTAAGGCTGTTCTCCGGGCGGACCGGAGAAAAACCTCGAGGGGCAATGGCAAGAGGCTTGTGCACAAGGTTCTAAATTGTATTGTTCGAATATTTTATGCCCCCCTCAACAATGCCTCCCCCACACAAATTGGATGGATTGTTGGGTGCTAGTAAGTGTATTATTTCTATATAAAAATAATGTTTATTTGCTTTATTTTTAGAAATAACAAAAAAAAAAATTTAAATAATATATTTAAAAAAGTAATTATTTTGTCATTATGCACGCTAGTTAGTAGTTTTATTAATTTTACTTATTAATATCTCTTATTATTAATGATTTAAAATAATTAAATGCATTAGGATAACCGAATCAATCATTTAGAAAGATTTTGAAAGAAACTTAAATACATTTTTTAAAGATTTTTATATCAAAAAACGTTGTTCGGCAGATCTTCAACACCCTTCTAGTTTTGTGTCTCTTATTTATCGTGACGTTTCCATATCTCCCAGGATACTCTATATGTTTAAGTTTATAGGTTTTTATTGTATCATATCTTTTATTCTCGTTGTTTATGTCTTTATTTTGTTGTAATTCTTTTCTTTCTACCATTTTATATACTAATAAGTAATGGTCGCTACTTATCTCAGCTCCTCTTTTCACTCTCACATCCTTAACCATTTGTCTTTTGCTCCTAGGTATTAGCATATAATCTATTATAGATTTTTCTCCTCTACTTGAGGAGCGTCTCTTGTGAATTTGTGAATATTTTTGTGTGAGTGTATTTGTGAATGATACGATTATTTTCATCGCAGTACTCTATGACTCTTTGTGCATTGTTGTTTCTAGTGGTTTCGCTATGTTTTCCCAGTATCGTTTCTGCGGGTTCTAACGGTCTTCCTACTCTTCCCTTGAGGACTCCGCTTACTACGAATGGTTCTTTTATGTTTTCTGTTATTATTGTTAATTCTTCCCAAAATTTATGTTTTGCCTCCTTAGTGTCCTCTTCATTTTGTCCGTAAATCGCTATTATTGTTAATGACTCATTGTGGTTCCCGTCCAGTAATACTTCCAGGATCCTTTCTGACATACCTGTCCATTTTCGAATTCTCTCAGCCCAGATCCTAGTCAGTATCATTCCAACTCCTATTCTGGCTCTATAATTATGCTTGACAACACTGCAGATGAAAGTGTAGTCCTCACCATGTTTTTCAATTCCTGATCCCTTTTTATTTTGTTTCAGTTACAGCTAGTACCTATATCCAGTTGTACTTTTACAAATTCCGTCAGTCTAGTTATATGTATAATCTTTAAATGGACAGAAATTCCAGACTTTTAGTCACTTAAAAATGCAGCATAATCATGTATTATAATCATGACTTATGCCCAGTGAAGAAGAAGAATATAAAAAAATGTATACAAAATATTTAAAACTAATAAATATTTAAAATATTAAAATAACTAAAAATCCATAATTATTACGAATTAAATCCTTGCCAAACTAAACAAAAAAAAAGGCAATAATATTTTTTTTTTATAGTCTACCCCCTTTCCAATTAAAATGTTATGGTTGGTGGTGGCGGAGCCTGAATAAATAGTGATAGTAGATGACTATGTCTTGCTAATAGTTGTTTTAAATTTGATAATTCACAAAGTTATACAAAGTGGATTGTTTTAGTTGGGTCATCCTGTATATAAATCAAATCTAACTATTTTCGCACATTATATCATATACATCACCGCAGTGCGTCCAGAGTCTATAAGTCCAGAGGGATTACTTGAAATGTAGATGTAAACATTAGATTTGCAACAATCGTGATGCTAGTTATGGTAATATAATAGTCACACCTTTACAATAACACAGCGTATGCCTATTCAAATTACCGACGAACACTTCCTATAGAAAGGGTTAATTCATGCCAAATCAATAATTTCACGCTTGAACTTTAGAGCGAGTACCATTGTTCTGGGCATTTTTAAATCGTCCCTTACATAAACGAACGTGAAACAGCTATTTACACACGTTTTAATAATTTATAAGACATCGCGTTATGCAGGCTGAAAAATTCGTATAGGAAATAGAAACCGGTACGGAGAAATCCATGAAACGCGCAATATTCAAGTTGTTACAGTTCTTGGCGCGTGTTACATAATCAAGTGACATTTTCACGTATGTTGTTTTCCGAGGCAGGCGATAGCCCGAAGAAGGAAAAGCAAATGTAATCGTATTAAAATGTCCAGTTTAAACATTGCTTAGGTCACATCTGAAAATCTAGTAAGACATATAATAAATATTGTGTCTTGACTTGAAATATCTACGTGCATATTTCGTATATTTTGTGTAAAAGTAGATGTAATCCAAAAACTCTTATACAGACTTAGTTTCTTATAACGAATAATTATTTCGAGTAGAATGCGTAATATTAATTTGGCATGTATTTTCTACACTCGACGATAATAAAAGCATGGACCCCACACGATTTCTATCGCGGGTTTAAATCCCGGGATTAAATTAATCTCAACCTAATGCGAGAAAACGGCCCGAGGAGAGCCACCTGGGTCAATTAAGTGACTGCATTTGCATCAAGCACGCCAACTGGCCGTTACTCGACGCCGAATACCTGTTTGGCACGCATTTTCAGCTCCATTTCCGCCACTTATGCTTCTTCTTCGGTATCGTGCATTTCCTTAATTACCCACTAATTAATTGTTTTGAGGCCGTTATTGGTGCCGCGCGTGCGATTTTGAAAGTAAATCTCGGTCGTTATGTTATTTAACAGTTACATAACCACACAAGGGGGACAATTATTCGATCTAATGATATGCGTACATTCTAGCTGCACGTTGGTTTTCTATGGCCGTGTAATTTTAGACTTCAAGTGGTCATTATTTTGGACTGATCGAAGCGAGTGAGCTATTGCCCTGAACGAAAGTGAACGGGGTGAGTGTGCAGTGTACACGTTTACTTTCCCAATTTCGAAATGGTCTTTAGGGAAAAATGAACAGGTGACGGATGACCCCGCGAAATGGCAATTGAGGACCGCTGTTCCGGGTGGTTAAGGAACGTGAGATTGATGATTGATGGTGTTTGGAAAAGTTAATGATGTCATTATTTTTAAATGAGTCACCAGTTGCATATAATAAATCATTGTTAAAAATTAATGCGAATTAGCCATCATAAGTGTCTAATCTATTACTTACATAATAAGTAATCAAAATCTGATTGATGAATATTATTCATACTCATATAATGATTATTCTGGTAGAATAATTTCTATTTTATAAATCCTGGATAAGAATGTTAGAAGGTGTAGATACACGTTTCAATGATGACTATTTTAGAATTGTATTATATTTTAGGTTAAATTCAGAAATCAATTGCAAATCTCGATAATGCGGCTCTATGAACTAATTTTGAAATAATATTCATTATTTTTGACCAATTTTTATACCTAGTAATTATAATTATTTAAAAATAGACATCTGTAATCTTTCAAATTTCAAAATTCAATTTATATGAGACCAGGATATACCGCGCGTTTTTTTAATCTCTGAACATATTTACTAGCGTGTAACTCAATTATTTAAAAAAAAGACAAATTCATAACCTGTTTAATTAAACGTCAAAACTGTAGACAGAAAATGTACTCAACGCAAGAAAAGATACAATTAGTGCACTGGTAACAATGTGGCATTAGTATACGGACTGTGCGCGATTTATTTTCTGTGCATTATCCTGAGAGACCAATACCATCACTCGGAACAATTTGTAATATAATCGCCAAATTTAAAAGTAGACGATGCATCTCCGGTAGTCATCATAAAATAACTAGGAGATGCCACGTTTTGACCAAAGAAATGAAATGAAACGTGTTATGTTATGCTGAAGAAGATACTAATGAAGAAAATTTAAATACTTTTTTGGGTTGAATACATTTTCCGTCAACAGTTTTGACATTTTATAGCATACCCTGCGCACTCTATACGATTTAAATTGACCAGGTGGTTTCGTGTGGGTACGGACCTATACAAAATAGATGGCGCCAAAATCTGTAGTCGCTTACAGGGCCGCTGTAATTTTTTAAGAACTTTGTATGCCATTATTGACACATTATATGTGCTGAATAATCCAGTGATCCACAATCATCATAATTTCCATTGTTTGTGAATAACGGCCGGTAGCATACAGACAGATTGTATGTACCTTTTGAATCCGTTTGCCGTTTGAATCGTCAACAATACAGATCAAGTAAAGCACAATGAGAAGATGACATTGCTGCATTAGAGCGTGCAAGCTGGCAGCCCAGGTATTTTCGGCGAGAACATCCGTCATGCTAGGTTTTTTTCCTACACGTGGTAAGTGAATTATTTTTTCATACGACATTGAAGTAATTTTCATACTTTTTTTTTTAGATAAGCAGGGATATGCGACAGAGACAATGCTTGGTTTGTGTTATTTTTTGACAAACTATTTGACAATGTAAATGGTTCGACAGTAAGTGGTGATAAACCTTTACGATGTGCCATAACCCAAGAAAGCTAGCATGTTGAATTTTATTCCGAAGCAATTCAAGTTTTGAAGACAATTAGATTTATTAGACCACAAGGCGAATATGTTCCACCCTGCATTGCAAATTGGATAACCACATTAAAAGGTATGCAAAGCATCTGGAACAAATTACACGCTAAGGGAATTAAATATCTTTGTCCGAGAAATTTGAATCTGGACCCCGTTGAAATTTTTTTTGGTGGTGTCCAAAGTCATGGTGCTCGGAATTTAAATCCAACACCTGCTGCCTTCAGAGCTTCTTATAAAGCTTTGATTATTAATAATCTTATGACTCGCCATTCTTCATTTGCAAATTGTGAGGAAGATGGTTGGAAAGAGGGGCACTAAATTCTGTACAAAACTTAATAACGATTAAAGTTCCTACGCCAACTGAGATAGTGTCCCCAAATGTCTCTGATGAGTTCACATTTATAAACAACCCCAGTTTTCTGGCGGACAATATAAATATGTAGGAAATAAAACAATTTTACTTTGTTGCTTCCACTAACACATTTATTGTACAAAAAATAATTTAGTGACTGCAGTTTCGACTACTTTATAGTCATTGTCAAACTAAGTACAAAAATTGAGAATGAAACACAATATATACCCTAAATTTTATAACAATTGAAGAGGGGAGAGAATATCAGATCTGTCTGATCATTAAGTAAATGACCGTCCTTTGAAAGTGTGGATTTGAAGATTTCCAACGATTCCGGTAAATTCAGTTTAAGCCCTTTGTCGGCAAAATGTAGGATCTTGATGGGATCATCAGCTGGCTCGTGGCCCTCATTAAGAAGGTGTTCTGCGAATGTCGAATCTTCTTTTCTGAGATGAAACGATCTCAAATGTTCCTTGTACCGGATGTTAAAATTCCGCCCTGACTGACCAATATAATAACCGTCACAGTTTTCACACAAAAGTTTATACACACCCGATTTGTTTAAGGGTTCTATTTTATCCTTGGCGTTAAACATAATTGAGGATAATTTAGTGTCTGTTTTAAATGCAATTTTCACTTTGTTTTTAAGAATTTGTGCAATTTTGTCACTAACGTTGCCAAAATAGGTTAGGCAAACGAAGGGTTTGTTATCAGTTTTCGGCGGTATTGGGTAGATTTCTTTTATTAAAAGGCGATATCGCTTTTTAGAAACAATACTGTCGATCAGATTAACTGCATAGCCATTACTAACAGCGATGTTCTTAATAGTATCAATTTCTTTCCCAAGTGCTTTTTTAGTGAGTGGGATACTTAGGGCTCTATGCACCATAGAGTTAAAAGCGGCAAGTTTTTGTTGAAATGGATGTCTGGACGAATTATGGATTGTAGTGTCTGTGAAAGTCGGTTTTCTAAGAATATTAAACTCAAATTGATTTTTTCTTTTATAGATGGACAGGTCTAGAAAATTAATATTGAAATTTTGTTCCACTTCAAGAGTGAATTTAATTTTTGGGTGCAACGAATTTATAAAATTTAGATGTAAGCAATATGTTTTCAAATATCCCGCCCAATGAGTGCCTCGCTCTTATGAAAGATGTCCTGTATAATAGCAATATTAACCCAATTATACAACAGGAATTTATAGACATTGCAGCGGTTATCACAGATCAAAATTATTTCAAATACAATTCTATCATTTATAAACAAAATGAAGGTTTGGCTATGGGCGCACCAACAAGCCCTTTGTTTGCTGAACTATTCATGTCAAATTTAGTTAAAATGATTTTAAATTCAAAGCAGGCTAAACAACATATAAAGTTCTGGTACCGCTATGTGGACGACATCTTAGCGTATTTTGTAGGAACAGACAGACAACTACAATCATTTCTAAATTTTATAAATTCGTTGCACCCAAAAATTAAATTCACTCTTGAAGTGGAACAAAATTTCAATATTAATTTTCTAGACCTGTCCATCTAGAAAAGAAAAAATCAATTTGAGTTTAATATTTTTAGAAAACCGACTTTCACAGACACTACAATCCATAATTCGTCCAGACATCCATTTCAACAAAAACTTGCCGCTTTTAACTCTATGGTGCATAGAGCCCTAAGTATCCCACTCACTAAAAAAGCACTTGGGGAAGAAATTGATACTATTAAGAACATCGCTGTTAGTAATGGCTATGCAGTTAATCTGATCGACAGTATTGTTTCTAAAAAGCGATATCGCCTTTTAATAAAAGAAATCTACCCAATACCGCCGAAAACTGATAACAAACCCTTCGTTTGCCTAACCTATTTTGGCAACGTTAGTGACAAAATTGCACAAATTCTTAAAAACAAAGTGAAAATTGCATTTAAAACAGACACTAAATTATCCTCAATTATGTTTAACGCCAAGGATAAAATAGAACCCTTAAACAAATCGGGTGTGTATAAACTTTTGTGTGAAAACTGTGACGGTTATTATATTGGTCAGTCAGGGCGGAATTTTAACATCCGGTACAAGGAACATTTGAGATCGTTTCATCTCAGAAAAGAAGATTCGACATTCGCAGAACACCTTCTTAATGAGGGCCACGAGCCAGCTGATGACCCCATCAAGATCCTACATTTTGCCGACAAAGGGCTTAAACTGAATATACTGGAATCGTTGGAAATCTTCAAATCCACACTTTCAAAGGACGGTCATTTACTTAATGATCAGACAGATCTGATATTCTCTCCCCTCTTCAATTGTTATAAAATTTAGGGTATATATTGTGTTTCATTCTCAATTTTTGTACTTAGTTTGACAATGACTATAAAGTAGTCGAAACTGCAGTCACTAAATTATTTTTTGTAAAATAAATGTGTTAGTGGAAGCAACAAAGTAAAATTGTTTTATTTCATTCATTTACCATGTTCCACAAAGTAACGGCTACCAGTATACAGTATATAAATATGTACATATCAGGATATTTGGCCCGCAATATGTTGATAAAATTACAAGGATGTAGTATATGTAAACAGGACGTGGTTTCCGATACGTTGGAACCCATTCAGTCCTATATTGAATGTAGGCAATTTACACGTGGAAATTTGCTGCAACCCAACTTTAACTTTTTCAAACACGTTAATCAATGTTTGCAAATTATGCGGTTTTATATACCGAAGATTTGCACTCATTTTAATATAGTATCATTTACACATAAAATTTCTTGTACAATTATTCCAAATTTTTGTCTCTGTCATATTCACAATTTGGCTGACCTAATTTTAAGTCTTCTGATCCCATTTTATGTTGTGTTGTGGATACAGAACATCAACAACATACTCTAACGAAAATAAGTTCATAAAATTCCTGTGAAAAAACTAGCATTAGTTAAATATAAAAAAAGGATCGCGACATTTAGGCCTTGCAAAATCAAAAACTGTCATACATTAGTTCTTCGTTAAATGTCTGCATTTGGTTATCTGTACAGGCATTATTATATATTTGGAATTTTTGTAAATAATTTTTTTAGTGTTTACTTTTGTAGGATATATCTTCCTTCAATTTGCATATGGATTGACAAGCGCATAATTTTATTAATAATTGGACGTGGCACATTATTGCTTTTCTTTACATATTTTATTGTTTATTCACACTATTTTAAATGTATTCATCTATCATATAATTATTATTAATATTTATTAATATATTTAATGATTTGTTTATATATGCATATACTAGTGTCATGTAAATTACAATAATGTTATACAATGCCACAATGCAAACAATAGCCCAGGAAAATATGTGAACTAACGTTTCATCCATTTAAATCTCCTGCAATCGAAGCGACTGCAGCACTATCTTGAAGACATTGCTTGCACGGGAGCACATTATAAATTATAAGTAAAGAAAAGTATTGTTTTTCTTTACGTTTCTTATTGTTTATTCACACTACTTTAAATGTATTTATGTATCATAATTATTATTATAAACATTTATTAATATATTTAGTGATTTGTTTATATATGCATATACTAGTGTTTTTCTTGAGATAACTACTATTTGTTTATGTAATTATTGTATAGCGGGAAAGTTTTATCAATTAATTTAATGAGCTAAGTTGTATTGTTAGCTATAGATTTATTTTATAGTGTTTTTAAATCAATTATCATCGACGTTTCGCACTATAATTGAAAGGTTCTTCAGGATGTTTAGATTATATAACACAAATAACTAACTATAATCTAAAATTTAAAAGGATTGGAAAATTTATTTATAAAGATTTTTATTTATTACAACAATTCAAGATTATAGTAAGTTATTTGTGTTATATAATCTAAACATCCTGAAGAAGCCTTCAATCGAAGTGCGAAACGTCGATGATAATCGATTAAACACCACTATCAAATAAATCTAAAGCTCCAATACAACTTAGCTTATTACAGTAATTGACTAAATTTCCCGCTATATTATAATTACATATATATATTTATTTATAAATCCCGCGTTTTTTAACAATATAGCGCCATTTCGTGTATTTTAGCTACATTAAGCTATAGTGGCGCCATTTCGTGTGTTCTTTTGTTAAGAAAATGGTACGGACCTATAATGCATAGAGGGCGCAAACGCGACAAATGTTTTTTACAGAGAGTGGCCTATCTGCATATACCGGGCTTTTTTTTCGTTATTACACATATGATTGACAATGTATAACTGGTTGCCTGCATCTACCCGCAAAGAATTTCCTATGTGTAACTCTAAAAAAAATAATCAACTCATTAGCGGCGTCGGTGCAGGCAACCTGTCAATTTTGGCACATGTTACACAGAGAGGTTATGTTTTTATTCAAGGCAATACACGACGGGGTCTTTGAAGATACGCAGAGTATTCCTAATGTATTGTGGATTTATGCCATTACATATAATAATAATCCGGTATCCCGGTATATAATCTGTGTTTTATACGTTACGTAAATATACGTTATTAATTTGTCTTTTTTTTTAAATAATCGAGGTACACACGCTAGTAAATTTGGCTGCATATAATTGAATATTAGTATAGGATTGATCCCATCGTTTTAAAACTGACCATACCCTATGTTCAAGCGATTACAAAAAAACGCGCGGTATATATACACATTTGAAATACATTTGCCTGCGAAGATGGTTTTTAAAATAAACCGAAACTAGTCAGGCGATACAAATAAATAATAAAATAAAATAAAAATACATTAATACCAGTAAGTACTTAATTCAACAACCTTAATAGTTATTTAAGCATTAAGACAGGTAAGTATCATTTACCTATCGAGGTCGAGTTTGCGCCCGAGCGACAGCGAGGGCTAGCAATAAAGACCGAGACTGGTCAAAACTTACCTCTCTAATTGCTTATAACTGTTTTTCCAATCCTGAAGTTGGTTTAATTGTTTGTGTTTGATTAATTTATTTTCGCAACATGAACAAAATGTCAGTACGGCTTTGGTTGCTAAGACTATTTTTCCACTCCCTGCATGGTAAGTACACTGTTATAACATTGATTTAGTGGAAGTAAGTCCTACTTACCGATACAGCTTTGGTTACTATGAGCAACGGGAAGTAAGTAATCACTTACTTCCCTCAGGGAAGTAAGTAAAATAATTTCAATAGCGTTCTTTCTCTGCACCAGTCTTTAAAACACTTTTGATAACATCCCTTCGACTTCTCCGGCAGTAGGAAGGAACAAGCAGCATCTGCAGCTTCTTCAATTGCCATTTCTTGTTTATTTTAATTGGAATTCATTTTACACAGAACAAATGCAATATCTGACATTCACATTTTGTTTAAAAAATAGTCTTAACAACCATAGCCGTACTGAAATTTTGTTCAAGTTGCGAAAATAAATTAATCAAACACAAGCAATTAAACCAACTTCAGGAGTGGAAAAACAGTTATAAGCAATTTGAGAGGTAAGTTTTGACCAGTCTAGGTCTTTATTGCTAGCCCTCGCTGTCGCTCGGGCGCAAACTCGACCTCGACTGGTAAAGCATACTTACCTCTCTTAATGCTTAAATAACTATTTTCAAACAAAGTGTGAATGTCAGAAATTGCATTCGTTTAGTTGTAAAATGAATTCCAATGAAAATAAACAAGAAATTGCAATTGAAGAAGCTGCCTGTTCCTTCCTACTGCCGGAGAAGTCGAAGGGGTGTTAGCAAAATGCGTATAAGTGTTTTAAAGACTGGTGCCAGAGAAAGAACGCTATTGAAATTATTTTACTTACTTCTCTGAGGGAAGTAAGTGATTACTTACTTCCCGTTGCTCATAGTAACCAAAGCTTTATCGGTAAGTGGGGCTTACTTCCACCAAATCAATGTTACAACAGTGTACTTACCATGCAGGGAGTGGAAAAATATAATTATTTTATTTTATTTTTTTTCGAAATATTCGTATGCTACTGGACTCGTTCATACTATGTACCTACTGTATAATTGTCTAGGAAAACTACCATGAATTTTCGTATCGATATATATTTTCTTCAACAAAATGAATTCACAAAATGAGTATTGGTAAGGCGAGTTAATGACTAAATAGCAAGCTTAAATCTATGCCGAATAAAGTAAATCGTAGTAAAATATATGTGTACCTAAGTTATAATCATTTGTATTCTCCTGTATTTACACTCCTACTTGTCAATACACAAGTGCTATATAAATATAGCCATTAAGAAGAAGCAGCAATTTAGTACATCGTGGGACGACACACATGTCCCGCTTTGAGCGCATCGTGTTACACTTGTAATCTTAAAGCAGAAGTTCAAGTTGTAATGTTGTTAGCGCGCCATGCAAATCAGAGATAAAATTACACTCATTAGAGACGTAATGAGCGTGCATTGGAACCTCATTGCGTCCTCTTCGGTTGTATGCAAAACATGTGTGCATACGAGCGTCTAGCGTGCGACACATTTTCCAGAAGGTAACAATTACGAAACAGAACCAGTCATTTTCGCGATTTTCACCAGGAGGAGAAATCGTGGCTAATATCCGTGCGACTTTTTCCTGTTTAATTGTTGGCAAGAAGTTTTGAAATTATAATTTGCAAACAAGAAACGTGTCACTTACAGCGCAAATATTGGAATTATCTAATTAAATCTAAACCGACAATCCCAGCACATAGTTTCTAATAAATTTTAAGTCCGCTTTACACTACTATACTGAAACCGCAGTATAATTATTATTATTTATTACATTGTTAACTTTTTCTCAAAATGTCCGTACTCATTATGTTGTTACTTGGACTCAATTCAAATATATAATCCTTATAAATATGTGTTACCGCATTTACATACGAAAAAATTATGTTGACTGTGTTGACAAAGCAAACGTTCTGGCAAAGCAGTGACTAGACTGTAAGTAACATTGCAATTTTTCAATTACAAAAATAGAACACATTATTTTTCCTATAATTGACACACGAACTAGGTCTTTCGGCTTGCAAATGCAAGCAAAAAGTTGAAGTTTTCTGAGGACCGTCACTTTGTCGCGCGTTGATATTGACAACAAGCGCAAAGTTCGCGTGAAAACTTTGTCGCTTGCGAATATTACCAACTATTTTTTTTTCTACAATCACTAAATAAAAAAGTTTTTTTTGCTCGACACTGACAACGAAAAGTTGACGTTTATCGACGACTTTCATGCACTGCGATTTTAACGATCGCCGTGCGATAAAAACTAAGAAACGCGCGTCGTCAGTAACAACCAATAAATAAGCGTCATTTCAGAAAGGCTCAATCGAAATTTTTTAACAGTATTCACCTTTTTTTTAAGTGATTGTAGAAAAAATGGTGTATGTATTATGAGCAAAAAGTGACAATATTGCTTTCAAATGAATGCCTTTCAAATGGAATACTTTCATGCAATAATGTATCACTTTTCGCTCTTAATACATATATAATTGTGAAAACATATGTTGTAATTCATTATCTACCGTAATTAACAATTATTGTAGTATGAAACAATAATTGTAGAAAACATGTTGTTTGCAATTTGAGCGCAAAATGCCATTTGGGCTCGCATTGAATTGTCGCATTGTCGCACAATTCTCCCCCGAGAGCAACAGTGTACCACTTTTTCACTCATATTGCACAAATAGCTCTTTTATGTTGACCCCCACATTAGCTAGTGGTTCAAAATAAAAGGTGTTCTATTTTTGTAATTAAAAGTTTGCTTGAAAATAGCTGTCAGTGTGCGGGAGGCCTAAAAGGACCCGATAGGTATGAAGCGATTCATAATTGTAGTTGATCGCTCCTTGGCCGCGGTAATTAGTCATAGCAGCAGAAAACACAGTAGTTACATTGACACCTATCATAGTGAGTGATTTACAATTGAATCGTTTATTTCAAAAACAAGTCGACATACATTTTTATGGATTTTTCTTTTTTGCGGAATCAGGATCTCCTATTGTCAGGGCACATTTTCCTACAATATAACTTCAACTGCCATTCCGTTTTATGGGATATAATTTACAATGAATGTCGTGTTTAGTGCAGAAACCTGTCAAACGACATCATATAGCGTGTTTCTGCAGTAAATTTAAATTTCTGCAGAAAAAGTCCTGTAGTAATTTGTATAATACTAATACCATGGTAACAATTACCATTGGTTTACCATTACTTGCCATTGCTTAGTAGCTTGGTATATTTGACAAATCAGAAAATTAGTTTAAATTTCTTTATTGTATTTTAATGAAAACACCGAAAATGTTGTGTTTTATTGTCTTCAAATAGAAAAAAAAAGTTTAGAATAGTGTCATGCTTCTTAAAAATCATAACACAATAAAAACATTAGGAAAATACCATTAAAAGTATATGTTTCTACATTAAAATCTTACTTTATTGCAGAAACGAGTCAACTGCAATATTTTCAATATTTTTTTACAATTAAGGGAGAAATATTGCAATTTAATTACAGGCAGCATCAACTTCGGGAAAATGTTAACTGATACTAGAATTTTTTTCAGGCGAAAATCTGTTTAAATATGAAGGATAAAATGTTTTTATTTGTTTCCCAACAATTTGAAAAGGTGCACTCGACCAGTTTCTGCAATAAATGATTCAATTTGGGCATTTTCTCCGAACAACTCTTAGCAAATAAGATTCACCATATAGTAATCTCATTAGGTATTGCAACTACGCAAGTATAGTGTTTTCACTTGAAATTGAAAATGTACCTGCAATGAGGGTTTATTACGGTCAAGAGTTCTCCATTGTATGGCGTGCTGCGAAGAGGCTCTGGATTCTGTTCTCTTCCCATTACCCGTCATAAAATTCCGTTCGCACAATGGACCTCAATAAACACCCTTTGTAGGTAGATTTTCAATTTCAAGTAAAAACACTATACTTTATGACTGAATTTTTCGATAAGTTAATCTATTCCAAAAACTAACAGTCTGAAAGATCACTACAATAATAATAATAATAATACCCCCTTCTACTCCGATAACCAGTATGTGGCTATGGTTGCCAAACAAAATTTTATACAATTTTAGTAAATTAAGACTTCTTGATCAAGATAGACGCTTGAAGATAATCTATTTCATATTTTGAAAACTGTTCATTTATTCCGAAATAGGACATATAATTATGATACTGCGAATATTACCAAAAAATAATAATAATGCAATGCATTCATTGGGTCAATTATAAAACTCCGTAATTAATTTTCTCGTTCAATATGACATGACTTGGCTGTAATTTAACCTGGTTAAAGTCTTCTGCACATAAACCTTTGTAATGGGCAAACTGTTGAACGTTGCAAAATAAAGAGAACGTCCGCTAATTGTTTTCCGGGCGAAATTTTAATTGAGGCCTCTCGAGAAAAAGGCGGACGGAATAATTGCCGCATCTTCATCCTTCAGTAGTCGGCATACTTCAAATTTAATTAAGCTACCAATTAGTGAAACAAGCAAGACTCTCACCTTGACGTCTTTGATGTTGGCCACCATGTCGGTGGCGAAGGTGGTGTTTGCTGGCGATGGCTTGTTTTTAACGCTTGGGAAAATCACACCACCCTTCCTCTTCTCCGCCCTCTTCTCCGCAGTACTGGTGCTTTGCTGCAGCGTGGAAGACGTTGATGGTGTGGTACTTGTTTGGTTATGGTTCATTGGGGATGTCTGCGTTGCCGTTGTTGGTGGTGGTAACGTGGTGTACGTAACGGGGATCGTTGTGTCTGTTGCTGGGGGGTAATCATCAACACTATACCTGTTGGAATCGTACTCAACTAATCGATCAATGGTTGGGTCTAGAAGGAGCTCTGGAGGCACAGGGCGCTGAGCGAAATCATTCTCCTGTTTTTTCAAACGTTTTTCTACCATATCCAAATTTGCAATAATCTTGTTAGCCTTCGATCTAAAGTCACTATGCATTTCCCCAATAGCACGCTCTTGACGTTGCGTTTGTGTAAGAAGCTCATCAGATTTAGGCACTAAATCATCTACAGAGCTTTTTGTACCAACAACTACATCCCATACCTCATCCATTTTTTCAGAAACATTGATGATTGGTTTCATCTGTTTGACCAATGCATCAATCTTACTGCTCCTCGATAGGAATGGAGCTTCTGTAGTCGTAGTTCTGTTCCTAATATGGCCAGGAGGAACCTCGACTTGATCAACAATGGCTTCATGGACGTCAGTAATCATATTTAATACTTTACCTAAATTTTCAGATACCAAACTAACGTGATACTGCAAATTACGGTCAAGGCTGTTTGTAACATCTTTTAGTTGATCAAGCTTCTTTGTGACGTGGTTCATTACCTCTGTGTTCAATGATTTCGTGATTTCAACAACGTTCATATGAATCGGTTTCTTCTCGCTGGCCTCAGCGTTGATGTCTTCATTAGGCAGGTAATTGCTATCCAGTTGGGTTTTTAGTACGTTCAGTTTGTTGTCGATATCGCTGACTTTCTGATCGAGTGACACCAGTTGCATGCCTAGGTTATTTTCTACTACAACTTCGCCATCCGCATTACGTGTATCCATGCGTAGCAGAAGAGGTGATTGAAATAGCTTTAGATCTAAGTGACTTAGCTTCGTGATGACGGCCTCTGTCTTATCTATGTTGTTGTTAACTCTCGAGTCAAGATTTTCGACGCGCCTCATTAGGTGCTCGAC
This sequence comes from Othius punctulatus, assembly GCA_951805005.1. NCBI lineage: Eukaryota > Metazoa > Arthropoda > Insecta > Coleoptera > Staphylinidae > Othius > Othius punctulatus. The sequence continues at coordinate 50,777,482 of OX638138.1, read as the reverse complement.
AGCCTTGTCAAGGTTCTCGATGCGTTGAAGCTTCGAGTCCAGTGTCGAGATGATTGCCTCGAATACATCGAATAGGTATTGTTCCCTGGAAGAATAAAAACAACATTGTTAGTAATTGAAAATGGCTCACTGATTTACAAAATAAAGTTGTTAAATTCATTACAGTGAGTCTTGTTGTTTACATAATTTATCTATTAAATCTTAAGTAGGTAAGGAATACTCGATCTTATATTCAGCTTCCTGAATAATAATGTATTGCACTAGTAGTACAGTAAAATAATACCTGAAAATTGCAAAAAGTTTTGTTAAAATATATTTCAAACCAAAGTTGTACTTTCCCCTACAAAACAAAACAAAAACCAATCAAATTATCTCCAATAAGAGGCGAGATATCGAATGTAACAGTATTTTCAAGGTAGTCGCTATTCACAACGCAATTTTGTTGGATTGATATGAATTTGGATACCTCCCATGAGCTTCTAATCAACCTAACAAGAATTGGCAGGCTATTACGTTTTGTAGATATTTAGATACCGTTTTACTGGCCTATAATGTCTACGCAAAAATATGAAAACTTGAAATCTAAATACTTCAAATAGAATGACAATCACATTTGAAAATAAAATTTGTAGTTGTCCATTGGACTGGAATCAAAGCATCTTCCTTTGTAAAACATTTATAATAAATACTATACAATAAAAAAATAGTTCATCCAAAAGGGTGTTCCAATAGGATGGATCGATATTACATGTGAGGCTAAAACGCCAAATATGTATTGTCTTCTGTTTGCAGATTTGGCAAGTTCAGTCTTTGGCAATTTCAACTATAGAAAGATTGGAGATACTCGAACAACGTGTTAAAGATATTGAAGCCTATTATGGAAAATGGGTGTTTAAACAATAATGCATTTCATGCACATCGCGATTGTTTTGGTCAGGATAATCGACTAATTGAGAGTGGAATTGGAAAAATTGTTAAAAAATTCAAAGAATTCAAAGAAACTGGGTCGGTAGCACGTGTGAACTCACCATTGCGTGCTCGCGTTTTAATAATTTTAATTTTAATAGCATATTCAATATAATTTAATAAATTTTGACCATTAAGGAAGGTTTTTAGAGGTATGCCGCCGAAGCCGTGGTGAATATTTGGCTGATATTATCTTTCACACATAATTGCCATGTACCAAAGAACACGATTCAGTAAAGACTTTTTTTTAAATAACATTGTGTTATTTACTGTTAAAATCGATCCGTCTCATTGAAACACCCGTTAAAAGCTTAAAATGACAATACTACTTAAAAAATCTCATAAATTAATAGATACATGGATTGTTTGTCTGTATATTCAGTTGATTGCAAAAAAGTAGACAAAAACAGGTTTCTTGGTTTTATTGTTTTTTTCTCAAAATGTTATTGTATCAATGTGGGTTTTTATAACCCCATTTCTTTGAAATTTGACAATCTTTCAAAGTTGACATTCAGTTTAAAACTTTTATAAGTTAAGTGTTAAAATGCCTCTTCTAAATATCAAAACAGAGCTATAAATGGTTCAGGAACTGTGTTTCGAGGTACACTTTCGGGTCACCAGTTCACTAAATACAAAAAATGTCGCTGAAGTCTGCTATTTAAGTGTTATGAATGACACTGATACTTACGTGATATTTTGAACATCAATATTGTTCAAGCAGCAGACAATTTCTTGTCTACTTGGTTTTTGCAATCAACTGTATTTAATGAAAAATAATCGTGGTACCTTTTCTTCACTATATTTATTTGTAGCTACATATACATTTCGGTCACAATTGACCATAATCATTAGTATACTCGCGGCACAATTGAATTGAAATGATTATTACATAACAACAATCATTTTGGTACACCTTGTATATCTTTAGCCTATTGTAGAAACAATTTAATTAAAAAACTTAAAATATTATAAAACGGGAAGGAAAAACAATATTGTAGTTAAACGATTCAAACTAGATGGAAACGACTCGAAAGCAACAGCCCAAACGTTCATAAAAGAAAAATTAAATGCTTATGCTAAAATCAGGATTATAACAAGAGTTGGTATAAAGAAGAACTGGCGATAATTGAGCATATATTATATCAACTGTATTTAATACTAACCTTTCTGTAAGTAAAATTTGTATAACACACAAAAGTGAATAAATACCATTTTCCCAGTAACCATCAAACTATGATAAACTACAGTCAAATGCAAACAAAAGTAGACAAAAACAATTTCCTGTAATTGTTTTTCCTCAAAATGTTATTAATTTTATTGCATAAATCTGACGTTTATTTATCAATCAATGGATAGGGGCTTTAAATGAATCAGTAAAGGTTTTTTTGATAAGTTTTCGGCTCACCAGTTCACCAAATACAAAAATGTCACTGAAGTTCCTTGTTAAATTGTAATTAATGACACCGACATTTACGTGGCATTTCTAACATCAAGGAATCAAGCAGCTGAAAATTTTGTGTATACTTTTTTTGCATTTAATTTTATTTGCGTTTCATGACATTTTTATTAGGTCTGAATTGGTTATGAATATTGTCCAAAATTAGTGAGATTATTGCTTATTATACGTAATTAAAAATAATGATTGTTCCTAATCGGCATATTGGAGCAAAACCGGTCCATAGTTTGGCTCGATGATGACGATCTGAACTAATTATTACTAATTAATTTTAATCAGCAATAATTTAATTGCTTATTACTTATATAATAATAAAAAAAATCCACATATGCGGAAGACATTTGACATATTTCAATCACGTTTAATCATGTTTTTGACGCCAATTAATATTATTATGACACAGACAAAATACTAAAATACAAGTATCAATTTTACAATAAATAAAACTTTATGTTCTCTAATAAGAGTTCAATATAATATTAATCAATATAATATGCAATATAATATTATATAAAATAATTCATTATATGAATACTCTATCTTTAATATAATTTAACATTCAAACATTCAGACACCCCAATAAACACCTCCACATATAATGGGTATATTATATGTGGAGGTTGGGGTGTCTGTTCAATCAATAAATCAATCAATCAAAGATCAATCTCTGGATATAATTACATCCCACCCATACTTGACAGATACGAAAAACGTTTAAATTTTAACAAAATTTTAACGAAAAGAAAGAAAGAAAAGTAATTATATCTGTGTAAACGCCAATGTGGTATTAATTTGTACAGAGAAACTGGCACCATTCGCCGTTGGGACCTCATTAATAACGCCATAGAGAATGGTATCTACTTGGACTACAAGTATTACTAAACATAGTTTTGTCCACAAGAACACGATGTGCAAAGAAAACATGTGCAGTATATTTATCCAAATATATTTGAATATCTAAGTGTACTATTTTCGAAAATATTGATAAAAAAATATGTACGAGTAAATACCCACTTCCTGTTTTCAATTTTATTTAAACCATGTTATGTCTAGATTTTGTTCTAAAAACCTCAATCAAAGATTTTATTCAATTATCTTGAGTCGTTTTTGACTTATTGTGTCCAAGAAAACGTAGTCACGTCCACATAGGTGGAACAGACAAAACATGTCTGTTTTTCAGACATGTATGTAAAATTGGTCTTAATGAATTCGGGGACCACTAAACGGATATTTTCAGAGGTAATATAATAAATGGTATTCTCATTGTCGATAACGATTTTTTAAATACTACGAATTTAAATCCCAATCTTTGGAAAATGCACCCCGTGTTTCGAATTCCGTGCATTTTCGTTGATGGGATTAAAATTTGTAGTACTTTTAAAATCATTACCGATTTTTGAGCTTTTTATATATAAAAAATCGTTTTAAAATGTATTTGATATACATTTAAATTTATGTATAAATATGAACAAATTTATATTATATAATTTATAATTTATTATAATGTTGCAACAACTCAGTTGCTGCAATATTTTGAAATTCCAAAGTAGATATATTTGTATAGGTACATGTTATTCTAGATAGAGTTTAGGCAATGAATGTTTAGTGATAAATTGAAAATTTCTTGTAAAAGCAGAAAATTGGAAAAAGCTACTGAAAACTATAGAACATTTTGAATACAAGTTTGTATTGTTCATTCTATGCATACCTACGAGTTTTAATGCTTCTGCGGAATTTTTTGTCATTAAAAATATGCTAAATTATTGTAGGTTGTGCAAGAATTATGGTATTATGTGAATTATAAGAGCGGATGTGCAGGATGTGAACGGACAGAATAATCGACCATTGGTAGATTAAATTAAACTTTATTTAATCAGGTACAACATTTTTTCCCTCCTTTTTGCAAAAAATGTTGTCCCTGATTAAATAAAGTTCAATTCAATCTACCAGTAGTTTACAATTCTGTCGGTTCAAATCCTGGACAACCGCTCTTATAATTAATACTCAAAACGACATAAAGGAATAATTCGTATTACGTGAAGCCAGAGAGTAGTACCATTGATTATAATAATAGTATTATAATCAATGGTAGTACCTAGGTGGTAGTACATTTAATGTGAGCCTTTCTATCATTCAAAGAGTATAACAATAGTACTGGAAGGTAGATAGATCTCTTTAAGCGAAGACCATGGACAGGAGAAATCTCGTCGGACAGAGATGGCCGACTTATTGTTTTGCCTATACTTCAAAATCAATACTTCACTGCTATTAATTTGCAAAACAGATTAATGGAGGTATGTAATGTGAATTTAAATTAACAATAAGAATACACTTTACTGACGCAAATTTATGCGCAGATTTGCTAGAAGGCACCTTCTCAGAGTCCATGGAGTTAACTTAAAATTAGACGCAAGGTCAGTTGGCGCAAAAAAATTTCAGCGATACATTTCCATATACATATAAACTCTGTTCCATTTTTTTTAACTAAGAAAGCTGAGGTTTCATTTTATAAAGTTTTACATATGAAAACGAACAAAAATGATCTGAAAGTGAAAAAAATACTGAATGTCAGATTTCTAACAACGTTGCCTAATTCATCACACTCGTATATTACAATAATTAAATCATTGCTTCAATCATTCAAGTGTGCTGGTTTTTAATAATTTAAATTTATAAACCTGTATCAACTATATTTTATTTTATAATTTGACTGATTTTCTTTTGTAAAATTAAAATAGCAAATACATTCTGTACTCAATAGATACTCAATTTGATGGCAGCATTGCCCAATGTCATAAAATATAACCTCTTTTTTCGTAAATATAACCTATTTTTTTCAAGTCTAGTGACTTTTTACATAGGCCAACAATACTGTCACCCTAACAGAGCGAACTTAGTTAAAAATAAAAATAGAACAGAGTTTATCAAGAAAATCATGTGTTCTCTACATCGGTCGGTATTTAAGGTGTTAGATATTAATAATTTTTGGTGCAGGCGCCGGGCTAACAACAAATACCTGCACCAAATTAGTAAGTTTTTTTATTGATTGAACAGCGGATTGTTCTGCTACTCTCTCTAGGATCTAGGTTAACATCATATAGCAGTCTTTGATAATATTAAATCTGGTTTCTTGTTTCTTGGACAAAACAATGTGCTGTACTCAGTTCGTACACGACTACCTACTTACACGGGGTGAGTTTTGTAAAGTGTTACAAGGCGATATCTCGAAAACTTTTGGAAATTTTTGCGAGGTAATGGGGGATGGCGGACATATTTAAATACCATTTTTGGCATTTATCCCCTCTCTCTATTGTGAGTGGTGCGAGGTAACTTTGGAATTTTACGTATGTGTATAAAAACATTTTTGAATTGCTCTTTCGGTGACGGAATTATGGTTAACTAAATTTTGATTGAATTTCATTCAAATATTTTTTACCATCAAATAAAGTTCACTTATTTGAGAATTATTATTCGTTTCCATGGAAATGTGTTATTTTTACTTGGGTAACTAGACAATTTTTACGTTTTAACAATTATTTCTTATATTTCATTAATTCGATTAATTTTATTAATTGTAATTATTAGGAAACCTTTTTCCTTCACAGCAGATTCTCTATAGTTTTTTCTGCACTACCCCAAAATTAACAACACATTAACTTGCACACTAAAATTCGCTGCCAGATTAAATTTAAATAAACTGATAAATAATTATTAGTTCGATATTTTTGTGTTAAATAATTGTTGAAGCGTCAAAATTAAAAATAAATGAACTTGATTTATTCCTAAAATTTATTTATTTTTTAAATTCAATCAAAATTTAGTTAACTTTAATTTTTGTACACATACGTAGTTTTTTTTAAGTAAATTGAAAATGCAGGGAAGGGAATCACAAAAATGTGATTAAATTTGTCCCTCCCCTACAATCAATATATCGATGGCGTTAACAATTTTTCTTTTGCTATATTTTCTGAACCTATTTTCAGTAACAATATAAAGCAAAAATAAAAACAAAAACTTCATTCGTTTTTTTTCTTTTACTTTAACTGTTAACATGAATGGGCAAAAAATAACTTATCCAATTGCATAAAAAAATGAAATATGTTAGAAGCGCTTCATTTCTGGACTAAACTGTTTACAGGGTGAGTCAATATTCACTCCCCAGCCCTCGGATATGTGTTATTCAATAATAATAATTAAAAAAATAAAGAATACTAAAATTTCAAAAGCGGGGCCGTTTTCAGGTAAAATTGAATTGAAAAAAAAGAAGAATTGTGGACTCAGATGAAAGAAACTCTGAAATCAGTTTTGACTTCGATCGTGGGCGTACTAGAAGACGACGAATATTTGCAATTTTATCAAGCTCTGAATTTAATGACGATAATGTAGTGGAAAATCAAAAAGTAAGAAAATTAAGAAGAAGCCCTAGAGAAAAATATTATACCAAAATTGGAAAGATTATTCCAGCAAGACATTTTGAGAGCAGTATGTGTTCATAAAATTGCATAAAGCTTACCATATTCGATAAGTTCCGGAAAATTGGAGATTTCAATAAACAAAACATTTATTTATACGGATGTACTCGATTTTCTGGTGTAAAAGGCGACGTTCTAGAAATTGCAAAGGTTTTCAGTGGACATGGTGCGAGGCCCTATGCGAGATTTCTTTTTTAAACGTTTGATATATCTGTAGGTTGTTTGGACCGTGCTTTTCGTAAAGATGAAATAGGGACAGATTCACGTGGATGTATGGAAGTATCTAGGAAGAAAACGAATGAAGTAACGTATGGTCCTAAAGTTTTTGGAAAAATGTTAAATGATTCGTTTTTATACCCAATGCCGTTTAATCAAGTTGCCATGGAAACTAAAACGTCACAAGTAATCAAGTTTGATTATGACAGTTTAGTTTTTAGAATCGATCGTATCAAAATGTCTTACAAATTAGATATCTGTAAAGGTATTTACAATCTAGTAGGACGAATACCTAAGGGTGATATTATTGCAATCTACCGAGAGCAAAATGTAGGGAAGTCAACCATTTACAACACTATAAGGAATTGTGAAGAGGGTATACCATGCATTAATTTACCCAAAAGCGGCAAACCAAGAATTTTGAGTGGAATTTGAGAAAGAAGACTGATGGAAGCAGCGAAAGACAAAGTTGGAGTTTCTCAGCGAAATTAGCTCGGAGATTTGGTATTTCGAAGACCACTGTGTTAAGAACAATGGATCGCACAAACTTAGTGTTTAGAAAGAGAAGAAATGCACCAAAATACACCGCAGCCCAGTTAGAAAGAATTCCGCGTTGTTGTCGCGCATTAAAGCGCATACACATTGATAATAAATTGATTGTAATGGATGATCAAAAATATTTTACCTTATCCCATTCAGAGATTAAAGGAACCGATGGGTTTTACACCGACAACTTAGAAAATACACAGGCAATGTTAAATTTAAAGGTAAATCGAAATTTGAGGATACAATTTTAGTGTGTTGTGCCATTTTTGAAACATGATTTATCTCACAGCAGTATGTTGGTCGTGTTCGGGGAGAAGCCTTAAACGCAGACCGTTATATTCAAAGATGTCTCACTAAATTACTTTTTTTTAAATACAGATCATGCCTACGATAATATAATGTTTTGGCCTGATCTAGCTATCATGTCATTATGCTGGAGTTACCAGACAGTGGTTAAATGAAAATAACATAGACTTTGTACCTAAGTTGCACAATCCTCCTAATGTATCTCAGGCTAGACCAATAGAAGAATTTGGTCCATACTGTCGAGGAAAGTGTACCATAAACGATGGGAAGCTACAAATGAAGAACAATTGCGACGTCGCATCTTCTAAAAGATTAGAGAAATAGAACCTGAACTTGTCCAAAGGAAGATGGGACAAGTCTGAAGATAATTACGACTTATCGAGGATAATGGGCCACTATCAATCATGTAATTAGTAATTATTTTTTGTTATAAGTGTCGTTAATTGTTGTAACATTTGTTTTTCAAATTAAGTAAGTTTGGAAAAAATTATTAGCATTTAAATTTTTTCCAAAAACTTTAGGACCATACGTTATATATTGACACCGTAAAAACACATATTCAAAGTTTTCCAAGTCATCATAGTCATTAAACAAGATCTCATAATGCAGGAAGAATGCATCTACATTCTGAAATTAAATATAAAGAATATGTTTAACGTGTACCTGAACAAATGTAACGAAAGTGATTCGAACTATGTTAATGAATGGACTTATAAAAGAATTTTGAAAACTCAGTTTAATTTACATTTTGATACTCCTCAAAAAGATACTTGCCAAAAATGTGATTTACTTATTATGAAGATTAAATCATTGGATAATATCGAGAAAAAAGGAAAACTGAGTGAAGAACATGAAGCTCATTTAAAACATGCCGAATTAGCCAGAAAACCTTTACAGGCAGATAAAGAACTATCATCAAGTCAGCCCGACTATTATTTCGGTTTTTCTTTAGATTTGCAAAAAGCTCTTCCCTATCCCAAGTTAAAAGTTTCAGTTGTACACTGAAATATATAAATATACAATATGAAACGAGATATATATATGTGCTAAATCTGGGGTTCCATAATTTTCATGATGATAAAGCATTTATGTATGATTGGGATGAGACCATGGCTTCAAGAGGATCACAGGAAGTAGCATATTGTTGCCTTAAACACATACAAAATGTCACTATGCAAAACACATTATAGCGTACAGTGACATATGTACGGGGCAACATAGAAACATAAAGTTAGCTCTAGCTTGGTTAAAAATAGTCCAGTCCAATGACAATGATATAGAAACTACTGATCATAAGTTTTTACTAGCAGGACATTCATATTTACCGAACGATCGAGATTTTGAACTCTTTGAAATAGCACTATGAAAATGAAATTTGATTTATGTCCCAGAAGATTATCATAAAATAATTGAACAGTGTCGCAGAAGAAATAAATTTATACTTTAGCGCATGAAACGCGAAGATTTCATTTCAACAAAAACCGTAGAAGATGCGGGTTTAAAAAAATCAAAAAACACTGAAGGAGAAAAAATTAATTGGTTGAAAATATGTTGGAGGCGTTTTTTTAAGAAATGAGCCATACAAGCTATTTTATAAAACCTATATGGGATCAACTGTAGAATTTAAAACAATGTATCTACATGCAAGACGACGAAGACCCAAATATTTTAAAAACATAAAATGAAATATGGATACAGACCTCGGATAAATACAAATATATGACTGATTGATATATTACCGTATATTCCACCTGTACACCACAATTATTTCAGAAACCTTTCCCATGGTGCAAATGAAGATTAGAAGTTAACAACCATAACTTTATTTTTTATATATTATGTTCTTTAAAATTATATGCAATTTCGCTTCACATAATTTGAGTAAAAGTTGTTTTTAAATATAATAGTTTTTTTTAAATCCTTCAATTCTAAGCAATTAAAAATGATATATGTCACATTATTGAAAATTTATTAATTTTGATAGTGGCTTAAGTCCATTTATGGTCACAAAGTACCCATTTTTCTTCAAGCAATTCTGATATATCTTATATAGTTCAAAAGTTAAACTATTTGACACCACAAAAACATAAAGCGAGACTACTAGTGATCATCAATATTTTTGAGTCAATTAAAACGCGAACCCTTAAATATACACCACTATCAAAATAAACGGCTCAATTATTAATTATTCCATTTTCTACGTAACGTACGCAGCGTAATGCTAATTATCAAAAACCTTAGTTACAAGTGCAGTCTATGAAGTAACTTTCCGACCCGACCTTTGATTCTATAATGCTAAAATTACGGGAAATTGCTGTTTTGAAGATTTTGAGAATAGGATACATTATTCTCACATCAGTTTAGCCGTCACAAGTATTGAGGATGTCTGCACTTGCTCAGTCATAATAAATTAAGTAGCGAACTGATGGCATTTTATGCTTCTAGCTTCTATACAATTTGGTAGCTACAATAATAATGCTTAGCGGCAGAACGACAGCGACACAATAAACCCATCTGTCGTTTTATTGTTGTATAAATTAAACATAGAATATTAGAACTGTATTCGTAGCTATTCCTATAAAGTGAAAACATTCGAATGTGGTATTTTAGATGGTGTACCAAAAAAGTGCATCTTGGTTAAAAACTTTATAACGACCCTGCCTATTTCTATAATCTTGATGTTAAGCAATAGAATATAACCAAGATTTAAATCTTTCCCAAACACAGAAAATTTATAGGGCACACCAAAACCGCTCATCGTTTCAAAACATCTGATGCCACTCGCTTAGATTACCATAAGCCCGACTTTCATTCCCCATCATCTGATGGACCGCCACAATAAACTTGATGGTCGTGACTCGTGGAAGACGTGGCGGCCACGTTCTACCGTGCAGCTTTCCTGTCGCTTCTCATCTTCGTTCCGCTAAGATCGATTGGCGACGTAATAAATTTGCAACGGTCGTGCACCTCGGAGGAAGTTATGCGATGGCAAATACAACAATTATCGACAACGACAGGAAAGTTGAGGACGCGATTTTCGCGTCACTCGTGATAAAGCACATTCCCATCCATAATTGCGGAAATTGCAATCATTGATTGCGGATGATTTTGAAACTGATTATAATTGGCATAATCCCCGAGACCCTCACGCTCACCAATTATCATTTAGTACCAGATAATTATTAATAATGATATGATGTAATATATGTATTTTTTCTTGTCTTTTTGTTAATTAAGGCGACGACTTACATTATTACTCGTAATCTTCTACTTCTAATCTACATCGTAATTAATAAGAATATGCTGTATATCGGGAATATGCTGGAATATGCTCGTATGTGTTACATCTGATCCATGGTTGAAATAAATTAATCATGGTAATGCGATGCATAAGTTACGGTTAAACTACAAATATTGAAAAAAAAACATATTCCTACGTATTTGTAATTGAAATCAGGAAATATATGAAGAAGATGCATGGTATCAGTGATCAGAAGTTTCTCGTAAACGGTAATCGGCTAAGTAGAAGTACCCAAATTTGGAGCCCCCGAATGTTCATACATAGTTCAATACAATTTATTTTATTTTTTCTGGCTTTGCAGTAATTTTTATGTGTATTATTACTTTTTCCATATAAGTACAGAGTGATCCATTTCGGATGATACTTTTTATGTTGGTAATACAATTTATTTATCACTTTATATGGGGAAAGTATTGATTTCGTGAACATTCCATATTTTAACGGAAATATACGTTTCTGTCATTTTTGAAAAAAATAATAAAATCATTTTTGAAAAATGTCTGTATCTGCGTGTGTATGCGTTTGTTGATGTGTGGATACAATAAGTCAAAAATGGCGTAAGATAATTGAATAATATTTTGCATGAAGATTGTTAGAATAAAATCTAGATTTGAAAAAGTTTTGGAGAAAAATTAAAACGCAATCAAGTTAACCTCAAATTGCAAAACAGGGCCTTATTAAATTTCTTTCGTTAAGTCTAGTATCAATTAGACTTAACACACATCCTCGAATCTAAAAATAATATCGACCAGTCTATGCGACTATGCGACCGATTGAGAAACTGAGCGATTTATGCGTCGGTTTCGCTAACAGCTGTGCTGTGGTCTTGGCGAAATTCAAAACATAAATCGTTCAGCACGCCTTCAAGAGAAGGAAGGTTCATCCACGTGATTGATGCATCTGGTGTTGTGAAAAGTGGCCGTTTCGCCCGGCGATTATGATGGAATGTCGTAATTCCTCCTGCTCCTTCGTGCACTGAAATGGCCTATTAACATTGACAATTATATTTAATTGTGATGAGAAAATTCCTGGTGGAAATAATGAATGCCGGGCTTCAAGGGTCGTGGGATATTCACGGCGATTAGGAATTTAATCGGCGTTTCTAAATTAGCATGCCGCTGGTCGGCTAGTGCAGAAAATTGTTTTCATTTTCGTTTCATAATCTAATCTAATTTTGTCCCCACAATTATAGAACTACTCTGACAATCAAGAAAAATAATTTATTGAACTTTATCAGGCACGATCACATGGACGACCCCATAAATTAAAACATAATCTGGGAGTTAACCCAATAATCCCACATCAATCAGTTTTAAAATAATGAGCTATTAATTACATCATTGCCTAAACAATGGTAATAATAGAGGCGCTGCTTACTAATAATAGAGAGAGTAATCGAAATATGATTTACATTCAGATATTGGTTAAGCGAAGATCGATTGCTTGCTGCTTTTTCGACCGAAATGCTGGGCGAGAAGAGAAAGAAGCTCCTCAGGCTCTTCGTCGATGAGAGGACGACGGGATGATTTAATGCCTGTAGAAGTTGCGTGCGAATTGCTATTCACGTGTGGTCCTGGCGATCCTGAGGTGGTCACGTGGAAGTGCAGCTTCTTCCTGACAAGATTTTGCGAGCCATGCCTAGTTTGTCCAATTATCCTGTTATGAAAATAATAAGCGGAAATTTGGGGTCAAGAAGGTTAATGTGCAATTTAATTATTTCCAAAAAAATGTTATGTAATATGTCTCCAAGACATTCGAGGTTCAATTGAGTTACATAATAATTTAATTTAAGTAACATTTACAAAGATTTTTTTAGATTTGTGTTTAATTACTCAAATGCAAATTGTTAGCATCAATCCTTCATTGCCGTTTCTATGGTATACCTATATACCAAATTAAAAATAATGAAAAACCATGTTTTTTTCTATTAACGATGGATTAGATCAAACATAACATTTGCAATACATTTGCGCGTACGTCTAAGCAAGAACGGAAACGAATTTTGGGCTGACACTTAATAATTAGCAGTTCTTCTTCTACATCTGCCATCTTCTCCTCAGATGTTAGAAATGTAGAAAATAACATGGGCAGTTTCACTTTGCACATTACCGCTCTGAACAACTCACTTGAACTATATTGGTATCAATCTCTAGAAATGTTTAGTTCGACGCTTTCATATACTTGTATTGCCTGCAACTTTTCCTTGCATTATGAGCTGCAGAATCCCGTTCTTGTCCCCCCACATAATATGTCAAAGATATTCCAGCTTCCGAGCTTTATTTCTGTGGATCACTTCGAGCTGCTTTCTCATCCATATTCATATAATATATCGTTTTGTAATCATTTCATTATTATGATTATAATTGCACTGTCAATTAGTATGATTAAGTAATGTGGTGGCCACAACATATTTCATCCTTAAAAGGGCAATAAAAGTTTCACAACTTAATAATTATATGCTTAATTATAACGACTTTAATATTTTTATTATAAATTAGAATTGATTATTTCCTCATGAAAATTTCCAGGTGCAAGCAACACTCGAGTGGTTGTAAAGATGTTTATGTGAATTTCTAATGGTATTTTATAAATATTTATGTCGTTGGATAATTGGCACTTCCAGCGAGAAATTCCCGGAGACACCGAGGAACGAAACAGAGAATGACTTCGTTAATTTTTTTGTATGCTAATTTATTTAAATTCATATTTTGCCGCCCGTGCAGACCGAGATTTTCGCCTATAATTATTGTGGCAGCTGTTGCCGAATGGTAATGTAAAGTGAGACGGTGACTTTGGTGACTAGTTGTTACTACTGATAAACGAATTTTGACACAGTTTTTCTTACCAATGTAAACATAATTCCCGCTGTAATTATATTAGGTGCGACACCTTCTAACTCCATACTTTGAAATTTCTCAATTTTAGTACCACGGATAGTTAAGAAGTTAATTTCTTTTCAAAAGCAAAAAAAAAAAATCATTTCACAACTCTATCCCAACCACAAGAATGTAAAAAAAAATTGTCCTTTTTAAAAATCTCAAAGCGAACTATGACTGCTAATTTAAAAAAAAGTTTGTATTATAACTGAAAAACGGTGGTCTTTTATCAAAAAAACAAAAGCATGTATTGTATAATCTATTAAAACGACAAATATTTTCTCATTTGACCGAATCTCTATGTCTTAAGTTTCCGAAATCCCAATGATTAAAATAAAAATAAAACTCACCCTGTATATAAATTAAATTATATAATTATATTCGAAAGATTAGTAGTTTTAACAACTTCAATATTTAATTAACTAAGCAGGTAAACATTTAATGCCGTTGTCTGTCTTTCCTTACTTTACTCACGAGCCGCCACTGATTTTATGCAATTTTGTGAAACATTTACTATTCTGTATTTTGGTAATTTTTAGTGCACGATATTTATTTTAAAATAATTCTAGAATACATTCTCATACTGGTCGTAGAACTAAACGTTATGTACAACATGTTTTATATTTCATGGCATATTACACAGAATTTACGATAACGACAATTACTTACAGTGATTTATTGCAATGTCTCGCGCGGAAAAGTAAATATTGTCAATGTATGAAGAAGTAGTTATGCGAAAGGCCCGTTTCACTGGTATAACATTGATTGTAATATATTTTCAGGTATCTTTCTAGTACTGAATTGATACTGATCCACATATGTAACGATACTATGTGAACTGGTTCTGATAATTTATTTGATCCCCGATTTATTGCAGAGCTTACGGCTAGTATCGCAAAAGAAAGAAATCTGTTTTACCAGTTATGATTACGTTGGCATAAAATTTACAGAAAGGAGAATTATTCAACAAAACTGTCATTATTACGATTTTTTTGCCAAAATAGAATTCCAATAAATTTCTTGTGCGAAAATATACAATCAAAATAACATTAGACTAACATATTTTTGCTGAATTATAAATCCGATCAAATTCCTGTATCTGAAGTCACGTGTGCGACAATATCCAATCAAAATAACATTAGACTGATAACTACCCATGGATAGTTATCACGTATCACTTTTATGTTGACTTTACTAGGTTGTGAAAAGTTTCACACTGCTACTATTTAAATTAAATTATTAAAATTTCATGTTGGCGTTGTCAGATGAGGCTTCAATCGCAAAAAAAAATTCTAACCAAATAACTCTCGAGCATTGATAGACACCAAAAATCTACCTTACTAAATTTACATCTACTATCGATATGCTACCGGAGAGAAGAACATGTGGAAATTAAATAGTAATAAATCCATGTGATAAATAATATGATAAAAATAGTGAAAAATAACAGATACCAGTCTTTCTAGCTGAGCTCGCACTTCCAATTACCACCTGCGATTATACACGAATTCGATCATTTCTTATCATTTATAATAGTAATAATTTAATAAGTTCTCACTTTATTAAATATAAATTAGAAAAGAATGATATCAGTAATATAATTTTACATTACCTAACATCTCATTAAATAAATATTTTGTTTGCATCACCTGTAACTAAACATTACTTCATAACAAGAGAGTTAAAATGTATCATCAATACACTAAATTTTCAAATCCATTTACAATATTTTAAGCCACGAGAATTAATGATTTCATGTTTTCAGGATTGGCAGTCCCTACTTGGTTTGCAGACCTTCACTACTTTCAGTCTAAGAGGATCAGACGAATTCTCTCTCTGAAGATGCTGAGAACTCATCATTTCAAAGAAAAATAAGGTAAATTTCTGCTTAATACATTTCAATACAATAATACCACATTAAATAAATGGCTATGCATTTTGAAATCTCGTAAATTTACGTTTAGTGTCAAAATTTTGCATTTATTGATGTAGATCAAATGTAGAAGTTGAATTTCAGAATTCATTAAATATTACACTAATTACTAACTACATATCACCTCAATGTTATTAATGCCTCCATTAATTAACTCTATCTTGCAATCTTGCTATTTATTTACATGATGTATATTTAATTACGGATCTACGTAACTTTTTGCCTTGCAATTTTTAAAATTTATTCCTTAAATCAATAATACAGAAATCAACATTTGCACAATGAATTTAAATTTTCTCCCTAATATTGATATATGGGGATTATTTTTAAAAATAAATCATATAATTGCACAAATTACAAACACAAATTGATATTCATTTTCGCAGTGAGGTAATTACTGACTTAATGTAATGCAATTTCTTAAACCAATTGAAGAGGTCAGAATAAAAAGGGCTCAAATGCATTTATACCATTTTTCCATAAACCTTCTTTCACATTCGCTTTTCTAGTGAACAATGGATATTTTTATGTTCTTACTATGTATACAGTACTTGTTTGTTGTATGTACAATTGTAGACCCACCCTCATACCGATATCTTCCTTGACTTCCTTTTAGTATATGTAAAAGTGCATCGCTTGAGTGAGCAGGATTTTTCTTACAGGTGCGCTATTTATGTATTTGTGTACTGTCGACGTTATTTCTTACTCTAGGAGATGCAATGTAAATAATTAGGGTTTGATTCCTCATTAATGCGCCCTATTGTAGTCGTTTAGCCCCGTGCATGACACAGTTATGGTTTTTGTCCACAGCTATATGTCTCGTTTTTCACTTGTAATGATGCACGTTATATGGTGATTGAGGGTTTTTCTTCACAGGTTTTCTCTTAATACGTGCACCAATACCATTAAAGTGCATAAGCTGCATACTTAACCACTGCACACAATGTACAGAGTACTTGTTAGTTGCAAGTACTATGTACACAGTTACTTGGTTGTTGCAAGTACTATGTACACAGTTACTTGGTTGTTGCAAGTACTATGTACACAGTTACTTGTTTGTTGCAAGTACGAACAATATAATTTTCTACAGTACTTGTTTATTGCCAGTATGAACAATCAAATTTTCTACAGTACTTGTTTAATGCACGTAAGAACAATGTATTTTTCTACAGTACTTGTTTATTGCAAGTACGAACAATATATTTTTCTACAGTACTTGTTTATTGCAAGTACGAACAATATAATTTTCTACAGAACTTCTTTATTGCAAGTACGAACAATATAATTTTCTATAGTACTTGGTCGTTGCAAGTACTAACAATATAATTTTCTACATTACTTCTTTATTGCAAGTACTAATTATCTACAGTACTTGTTTTTTTTGCAAGTACGAACAATTTACAAATTACAAGAGGCTAGCAAATGCACACATGTTGTTCTACCATGGCTATAAACCGTATTGAGTAATGGAGGCAAGTACTTACGGTATATTTAATTTTAGAATAAAACAAAACATTTCTTATGTAAGGTATACAAAAATGTGTACCATTATATCCCGAAAAAAGGGTCTATCAAATAAAATAATAAAATATTACGGTTGCCATTTAAAAAAAGTCGATGATGACGCTATAACTCAAAAACATTTTTTTTATTTATAGGAAAATGTGTATTTTTGAAATATATAATATATTTAATTTCCGAAAAAATGAATGTTTCTTTTACAAGATACAAACTTAGCGCCTTATTTTTAAATACGCGCGCTTTCATTGAATATGAATTTTAAACAATCTGAATATAATGTAGATAGGTATAAAGCTGACATGCTTATCCTGAGCACAGATATTACCGGGACTATTGCACTTGTCACATTTACATATGAAAATTCACTCTGACGGACCAATGAAATAGCCCAAATTTTAAATTGTTGGCCAATTAAAATCCACTTAAAGTGATAATTGCTGTCGAACACTTTTCACTTTCGAGGAGGTTAAGATTGGGACCTACAAAATAAAATATCGAATTGGATTTTTATTTACAAATTTGTCTACATACTTTTACATTATTTAATTAATTAATATCAATGTCAATATAGGTGAAATTAAGAAAGGAACTAAGTGAAAATAAGACATCAAGAAATTAAATGCCAAATTAATATTAAAAGTGCAGTTATTGAAATTTATTACTGCAGTACCATTTTTTACTGTAGTTTCGCTTGTTGGTAATGTGCTTGTTAAATTTTGGATAATGTTATTGCTTTTGTTGCATTTATCTTTTATTTTTTCAACTATATTCTGGTGCTGTTCAGCATCCATTTGCAATATGATCTGATTGAACTTGCACTTGTATGTCCCGTCATCTTAATTAATTCCTACGTAAGAACTATTTATTTTTCTACAGTACTTGTTCAATGCAAGTACGAAAAATATATTTTTCTACAGTACCTGTTTATTGCAAGGGCGAACAATATAATTTTTTACAGAACTTGTTCATTGTAAGTACGAACAATATAATTTTCTACAGAACTTATTTATTGCAAGTACGAACAATATAATTATCTATAGTATTTATTTATTGCAAGTATGAACAATGCACGTGCAATAGTCATGCAAAATATGTTTTGTGCATAGTTTTTTGCTTAGATAATACCCGCTATAGTGATGCACTCGAGCTTATTGCCCTGAAAATGCGTACGAGTGCACATTTTCACGGCAACAAGCTCTCGTGCCACTATAGTGGGTATTATCGGCAAGTCACTATGCACTTAACATATTACTATTGAGAATCAATTTACATTGTGTGGCAAAGGGTCGCTTAGGTAGGTACATACCTGGGATCATGTAAGGTTGAAATTCGCTATTTCTTAAAACTTCCAATTCTGTCTAAAAAAAATACGTTTACCAAATGTGCGGAATCCGGCAATGACGGAGTTTACCGGAAAAGATATATCTTTCTCGCCGTACTGACATTAGCTTTTCATTAGAATCCGACAGTGACGGAGTTTACCGGAAAAGAAATATCTTTCTCGCCGTACTGACATTAAATTAGAGTAGAGATTAGATTACTGTACGCAAAGACATGAGTAAAATAGGGCTCCAGGCGAGATCTGTGATGTATAAAATAAAAAGATAACGGCATCAGTGAATTGGGCAGCTTTATTTACATTTACGGCAGTTGGAATTTCAATCATATCTTGCTCATCGATTCAATATATCTATCGTGTTGTAAATTAATCTCTCTATTCACACACAGTATCTACAACGTGCAACATTTTTCAGAGTATTCTGGAAGTGCTGCAATTCTAGGCGGTGCTGGTAATATGTCAGCATATTTTATTGAGTAATATGTAATGTGTAATCTATACTCATTCTACTACTCACTAATATATGAATTATCAAATTAAAATATATCTTAATATTCGTTACTAGTTCACTAATCAAAATTTGTGTATTAAGCCGTCAGAATACTGATGTAGAGTAGTCTATTAGTACTCGGTTAAAATTACAAATACAATAAATCGAAAATCGAGAATATAGAAAATATTCATTTGATGAAGATTAGAGTAGATGAAGATTATAATCGTTAGCCGTTTGAAATGTAAATATTTTCTATTGTACAACTCCATGTAATTAAATTTAGCAAAATAAAGATATTTACTACTTGTACTAGAGTAGATTAAGCAATTTTTTTTTTTTTTCGTACAGAATTTATTTTGTATTGTAATTTTTTTATTCTGTATTATTAGTTTATCGTTAATAATACATAATAAAAAAAAAACAAAATAACCATAAACATAACTCTATTTGCACGACAAAAATTGTCATTTAGTTTCGGGATACAAGATTTTCATGTTACAAGTATAATTTCTTCATAGCCCAACCCCTGTATTTTTTTTATCCAGGGATGACAATAAATAGGGGCCAAGGGGGGATTACAGACTTGACCTCGGAACGGAATTACGCGTGCCACATGTATTTATCACCGTTTAATTTTTACACTTTCGCCTCACGGATAGCACATCGATAGTAGATATAAATGCATTTTGGTTGACTTTTTTGTTTCTAAACATTTATTTGTTTATTTGCTGTATACCTAACTAATGCAACACCCGGTATAATAAGGTTGCTAGGTTACAAAAAGTTTGACAGTGCTAATATTAAATTAAATTATTAAAATGTCATGTTTTGGCGGGCATAAAGAAGCTTCAATCGCAAAAATTTTCTAACCGAATATCCCTCGAGCATTGATAAATAACGTATAAGTTTCTTCGTCAACTTCAACAAGCACATTACTTTAGGGCCGGACGCCGAAGGCGGAGGACTGTGGCCAAGCAATGTGCAACAACTTTCAGCAACTTTGATAAAATTATTTCGTAATGGTTATAATTGTTATAATTATATTATTATAATTATTATTATCTTGGGTTATTACTAATGAAAATGATTTCTACAGTATTCATTGCCTCATTATTTTAGGTCCTGCTGAATTAAATATAATTCACGATAAAGTCAATGCATTTATATTAGTGATTTTGCGCACAATATGTGGCTCAAATCAGGCTACAATTGTTAAGAGTCATCAAGAGATAAATTTGTCTTTGGAACTTTAGAAGAAGCATAAAAATATGATAACCTATTAAAATCGTCTTAAGATGTTTACACTTCTAGTATAAATCATGTCATTGATACAATCTTGGTTTACACGAATTTTCAAAATGCAGGACTCATCACCTCCAAGGACGATCACGAAGCAGCGGGCGTCGATCCTGGCAAGGCGTTCCGCTTTCCTCCTCTCATTCAAATCTGTTGGCGCTTTCGCCTATACTTCAGCGTCGCCTCATCCATATTCAATCGGAATTGTCCCAATAGTGACAAGGTTAAAGAGATTTCATCTGGAGCGATCGAAGCGAGTGGGCCAGTAAGGTGCGTGCACACGTACAAGCATGTCTTCAAATGTATGTGTGTGCATGTATTTGTATGTGTATGTGTATGCGTGTGTGTGATCATTCCAACAATGTCAAGGCCCGCAGCTCTCCCATTGTAAGGGAACACTCGGCTTGAGATTTTATGGGCCCGTTATGGGTTTTACATATGTTGTCGTTATTGGTTGTGGTCTATGTTGATTGGGACGTTTTGTGTGTTTGAGGAGAGATTGTATCGTGGTCAATGTTATGATAATGGTTTTCTTGTCTTGTGAGAGAGGAGAAATTCGTTAAAGGTGCGTCAAAAATGTTGTAGGATAAAATAGAAACAACTACCGAAAGTAATAATATACCAAATATTTGAAGAATATCAGAGTCACGATGCTTGGATATTGATACAATTATCCGCAGACGGACTCCATATGATAAATCAAATGAAATTTAAAAAAAAGAAGATAAAACGAAGTGGGTGTTTAATATACTATTATTATACCGGGTGTTCATTTCAAAACTTGCCAGTCTTAATAACTTTTGACTAATAGTTAAATGAAAAAAAAAACTCACCCTGTACCTATATAATATTGAAATAATTTATTTGAAGATACTTTGACTTTATATGATTTTGACCATGATATTTTAAAATTATTTGTCAAATTTTGAAGTGTATATTATTACTTGATGTATTTAATTTATATTTTGTAAGGATTATTTAAAAATTTATATATTGGTTTAAAATTTAGTTCTGTTTGGTCATTTAAGCATACTGTGTTAGGTTCTGCATTTATTAATGTATCTATTTCATGTGCTACTAATAAAATTTGTTTTAGTCCTTTGTTAGTGTTGTGTAATAATTTTGTGTCCATGTCGAAGGTGTGGTTGTTGAAATGTAAATGTCTTCCAAAATTTGATATATTTTTGTCTCTGATATGTTCTTTATTTCTTAATAATATAAAAAAATCGGTCTAAATAAGCCGAAACTAGTTAGGTAATAATAAAAATAATAAAATTTTATATAAACCAAAAATCTTTATATAATAAAAATACCTACCAGTAAGAACTCAAGAAGAATAAAAAGAAGAAAAATCAACTTTTAAATAAGATTTACAACAAATCTAAAACTGTATTATTATTGTATGTAACATAAATTCATAGGACTTATCGTGAACGATGAAAGTTGAAAATGATTTTTATCATATTTTGCCTATAATTATTAATGAAGAATAGTCATGAATATTATCTTCTGCTTTAAGTGTAGTGCCTAATTTTAAGCTTAGGAAAAACCTATGTCGACAATATTCTTGAATCTCTCCCGATTTGAATGAATATTATACAAAGACCTAACTCAAAGTTGTTAAAATACAAATGTTCATATCAATAAATTAGGGAGAAAGTCAAGTGCTACCCACATTAGATTTTTTAGTTTATGTATTATAAGTGCACGTATTCATACTCTCATATCTTTTAGGATCTGAATTTTTATCTGATTAATGTTCTATTTTCGACATGCCTAGTAATTATTGAATGTAACAAATACATACATCATAACAAACAATAGCAAGAATATTTGCGCAATTTTGACGTGTCGGATAACATATTTTTTTTGGCAATTACTTACAGAATTCATCCTTTTTCTACTATGAATGATTTGTAGTTCTTGTACCCTAATTATAATCTATAAATTCTTCAAATTATGTGTAAGCAGTATATATTAATGATTTATAATGTATTAGCCAGCCCAAGTGTAGTGTGGTAAATTAATAGTTATAATTATCAATAATAATAAAATCAATTGCCATTCAATAATTTCTCCTCTAATGCGCGTTGAACTTTACGCTTCTCACAATCCTCTCCAGGCGCTGAGCAGGTGTCTGTCGCACAACGTAAGCTGTAGAAAACGCAAATTGCTGCTGTGCACAAAAATTCGCGAGGAAACGTTAGTAATCTCTCCTAGCCTGAAAGTGGCCGAGCAGTAAATTCCGGATAAGCCTTTTTAATCCGACGCAATTACTTACAATGCGCGACGTGAAAAGCGTAAATTAGCCGAGATCCCGCCGAGTCATCGCTAGGATTTTCTTCACTTTCTTCTCGCGAGTTGTGAATGAGAAAAGAGTGGTCTGCGACACTCTAGGAGGGCACTTGTGGCAACCCAAGCGGCACCAGAAAGTACTAGAGAGTGACAGTGGTGATCGAGTACCAAAGTGAAAACTGTCGAGGATTTGGTCAATTTAGAAACTGTTGGAATAAAACCGCAAGTGTTTCTGCGGTATGTTTATAAAAAGTATCGCAATTTTAGTTATAATTTAACGTACAAACGTGGCGGCTACATTTAAGGAAGCCGATACAGAATTTTATATACTATAATATAAAATCATTATCGGTTTAAAACGTCTCTCTTTCCTCGCACTGTCCAACATCCAGATTTCTTGGGCTGTCGGCTTCCAGTTTTTCTTTAGTCTTTCTCTTGTTCTCTTTTCTGGTGCTATCAATTAATTCCAATGCTTAGGGCATTCTTTGGACGTGGCCATATCATAGCAGCTCATCCTCGATGTCATGTATCTATTCGCGAATGGCTTCATTCCATACTCTATCTCCACAGGAAATTTTCATCGATCTTCTAATTGCATCCAGCTCTACCGCTTCGAACTTCCTACGATTGCATTCAATAATCCTTCAAGTCTGAGTGCCATATGTCAAGGTACTTAGGCCCATATCTATACTCCGTACTTGAGCCTGAGTTCGACTATACTATACTACGATACTACTACTAGGACTTATTATTGCAGCTTCACATTTGTTGTATTATACTTTTGGAACCAATCTTCGATTGATAGTATTAGATTATATTTTCTATTATACCAGGTGTTACCAGCAGAGGCGGATGGGGCCGGCGGGAAGCCGGGATATTTCCCGGTGCGCCGGTCGCAAATAGTTGTAAGGCGCCGGCGCAACAAACTTATTATTTTCTGTTGTATCTTCCACTGCTACTACCACTATAGGCAATTTACACAAACGCGACAAAAAATATACATATATTATATTTGTTTCAAAATAATTTATAGTTCAAATCGTATTGATAAATTATAGTGGTCTGAACAGTTAAAAGTCAAAGAGAAAAATGTTATATAATAGACAAATAATTGATAGAATAATAAATATCATTAAACTTCTTGGAAGACGAGACGTAACGTGATTCAGGCCAAGAGTTTGAATCATGCTACTAGAAATGTACATAGCGAAAATGTATGCAAATTTTAATGGTCCTTAGATCAAATATTTAAATTAGATCTGGTGCATTTGTTTCGTTTCTGTCAAATACTACAGTTAATTGAATTATTACGAAATCTAATAATAAGATATAATAAAAAAAAAGGTCAAAATAGTACCAGAAAAAAGAAATACTGCTGACATTTATTCAATAGCGGTAAACCAGACTAGTACCACTCAAAATGTGTACAATAGACCAACGCTCGTTAATTTTTAAATATGTTCTTCAAAACCAAACGAAGAAATCGTTAATCTCCATTTGAGAAACAAAAGAAAATGTAGTTGGTGGGCTGAAGAATGGCACTTTCAAAAATATTCGGCAAATACAGAATGTTGAGTCACCTTTGCATGTACAAGTAAAATTGGTGTTAGAAACAATAGAGAAATCCAAAAAGACGAACAGTAATGTGAGGGCAATGGCAAAAAGTTCACAGACAATATTTAAAATACGAAGTAATTTAAACAGCAACTATATTTTTCAAAAGATTCAGCATTACTGGACCACGATCAAAATATTTGAAGGACTACGGGGAGTAATGATTATACCATTTCTTCATTTTTATTCAATTTTTATTGAAATCGAGCTGATGGTGCCATGTTGTAGCATGGGAAAATTAGTTTCGACACGTGAAGTGAAACAGTGAAAAACGATCACCGTTCGCTTCAAAAACGAAGAAATAGAATATGATGTTGACTTAAAACGATCAGAGATCTACATGAAGAAGAATAATTTATAGACAACCCCCGTAATGGACAATAATCGGTAATCATAATAATACGAGGTCTGATCAAAAAGTTCCGGGACTTTTGAAATAGCGCGCCAACGAAGCGAGGGAGAAAACGTGGTTGGCAGCACTGTGTAGAGGGGTTCTCCCTGAGTACATCAGCTTTTGCAGATCGTCAATAAGTTGTTTAAAAGCGGTGTTACAGCTATTTTAGTAAACCGACATTTTTGTGTTCGGCGATTTTGTGTTTTTTTTGTGATAGAAGGAAAACAAGAGCAAAGCGTTTGCATCAAGTTCTGTGTGAAGTTACTTTTACCGAAACTTTTCACATGTTACAAACGGCTTTTGGGGATGAGTGTTAGAGTCGTTCGAAGTATCACGAATGGTTCAAGAGATTTAAAGAAGGCCGCACATCAACAGAAGACGATCCTCGTTCAGGACGCCCGTCAGTTTGGACTGACGACGATCATGTGGCCCAAGTGAATGAAATCGTCGTTTAACCATTCGGGCAATGGCAGAAGAATGCAACATTTCATACGGTTCATGCCAAGAAATTTTAACAGAAAAACTACACATGCGTCGAGAGGCGACACAGTTTGTTCCAAAGTTTATGACCCACCCTGTTCATTTGCGATTTTTGCACCAAAAATGCAATGACAGTTATCGCCCAGCCTCCCTACTCACCCGATCTGGCTCCAGCAGACTTCTTCTTGTTTCCGAAAATGAAGAAGCCCATGAAAGAAGAGGGATTTGACAATATTGAAGCAATAAAAACAAATCGCTGGAGGAACTGAATAGCATTTCAGAATAAGGCTTTCAGAGGGCCTTCTTGCAGTAGAAGCGGCGCTGGGAAAAGTGTATATCTACCCAAGGAGAGTACTTTGAAGGGGATTTAGTTTTGTAATGTTTATCTATTACCAATAAATTTATATAAAATAAGTCCCGGAACTTTTTGATCAGCCCTCGTATTTCATCAAAAATTTGTATTTCATTTGAAAATATATTGTTTGTATGTACAGTCATGCTCACATAAATCTAGTACAAGAAATAAGGTTACAATAGCAATTTTATATAGCAATGTCAAATTTGTTGTACTAGATTTATGTGAGCATGACTATACATACCTATACTGTACTGTACCCTATATAAAAAATGTAAAAATACGGTTAAAAACCATCAGAGTCCAAGACTTGTTAATAAAAATATATTGTTTTATTTCATGTTTTTGCTCAATATTCTAATTCACATTTTGTCAAAGTAGATCAATAATAATCAGTTAGTTTTTTCATTCATCCTTTCTGTCCTTTATTAGACTTGAAACTTTCAATTTAGTTTTCTAGAAAACGACCAAATTGGACTCTGATGGTTTTTCCCGTAGCCCTTCATTTACAAATACCATTGCTACAAATCTACACAGATGGCGCACAACGCAAAAGTACAGTTAAAGAAGTTCCAAAGAATTGCGACTCAGTAAAATATCTTTCAGACTAATTCGCAGTATGGGCGGAAGAAAAATTAGTACATAATGAAGTACATAATTTTGAAATGACATTTGAGAGAATATTGAATGAACTGCGAAGAAAAAAGTTATTCGTATGCCGAAAGAATAGAGAAAAATGTGGAGATGCAACATTAGATGATGAACATGACAAATGTAGGTTTGAAACATTTAATGTAATAATAGATACCGTAATCAAGTCTATGATAAAACAATTCCAAATAACCTTTGATGTGTGTAAAGATTTATCTGTATTAGGTCCACAAAATTTGGATGAAATTAAACCAAATATTATATTAAAATAGTAATCAGTGACATATTGGCCAAAAAATTTATATTTTGACAATAATTGATATGTGGGTAACCCCTCAGAATCCTTTAATTTTTATTATTATTATTTGTAATTCTTATTTATACTAAGTAATTGAAAGTTAGACAATAATGAAAATTTAACAATATTTATTTATGCAATTATTGAAATTTGGAGAGTAATAATTGAAAATGGGGTTGAAATTATTAAAATCTTTAGCAGAAATAATTTAAATATGGATAATAACACTACCACTACTCCCTTTGATGCATTATGTTAAAATTAAGTGCGAAGTGCTGATGATTCTAGCAGGATTTAAATTTTGTAATAATTTAGGAAAACAATTGGTTAGAATAAGTTGACAGTTTTAACAGATTTGGAAATATATAAGTAATCATTGAAGATTCGACAGAATAAATAAAAATTTCACATTAATCATTAAAAGTTTGACAGAAATCATTAAAATTCCGATAAAACAAGTGATATTTCGATAAAAATAATTATCATGTTGGTGATGACACTCAGAATCACCACTCACCACTTAGAATACTTGATCACCTTCATGTTTTATCAGTGCTGACAATGTTTCATTTAGAATTGAAATTTAGACAATAATAATAATGGTAAATTTAACACGAAAAGCTAGAAATTTTATAAAAATTGAAATTTGATAGAAAAAATGAACATATACTGGGTGGTCACTATTACGACGCCCACCATTAGGATCTATTAAACGAAGATATATACAGAGTTGGTAAAATGGGAATAAAATTTCTCATTTTTGTGCATTTGAATATACTGAAACGAAATCCGGGATATCTTGCAGAGTTCCTGAAATATCGCTGAAAAACTGAAAAGGTGCATTTTCCTTTTCCTTTTATAACTTTTTTACTTTTGAAGGAAATTTTACGAAACTTGGCACTCTTACATGTTTCGATGTGAGCTTTCTGATGACAGTGCCAAACATTTTCTGCGCCAACTAGATGGATGCTCAAATTTTCATAGTCAACTTTTGATTTTCTTATGGCCGCAATATTGGATTTTAATAGCATTCAAATGAGCAACAAATTCCGATTTCAACTATGTATAACACATGGGATATTTGACATTATTTACCACCAAAAATCGATAATTTAAAAATGTGTTGCAAAAATCAAACTGCTGTGGACTGTTCTAAAAATGAAGTTGGAGCAATCAGGGACAAACATGATTACAAGTTAATTAGATGTACCGATATCAAATGATAATATGCATTAATTGACAAATTGGTGTAAAATCTGTATATGAGTAAAATCTTATACAAATATAAATCTCTTATACGAATCCATTTGTCCTACTATTTACCAGTAGTACTAATTATTAAGTTATACTTTCTTTATTTTTGTTAGGGATAATTGGGTAAACATTAAAGATTCGTTTGATTGGTAAGATAAATATGAACTTAGGTCACTTTTGATCATTGCATATTATTATTTATTTTAGATATTTGCTATTTATCAGTAGTACAAGCTTTAGTTGGCCCACCCGACAAAATTTCAGTTATTTGCGTGTATTGAAGATCATATCAACTAATAGAGGTATACTCCATTTTTATTTTGAAAATAACATTTTCAGAACATATTGCACAAAAATATCGGAACTAATTACAAGAATTGGAACTGATTAGGATTAAAACAGAAATACAAGATTTTTCATCAATTGCCTTACCTCTTCCCATTATTGACAATAATTAATTATCAATTACCTATTTTACAATCGAAACACCTGTCACTATCATTTCCGTTAAAAAAGCGTTGTTTCCAGAGCCTTTTTAGCAAACTTGGTAATTGCTGATACAGCGGAATTGGTCGATTGTTAAATTTAACCAAAAATAAGTAACGAACTCTGCGTAAACTGACGCCACTGTTTAATGTTTTGTTGATAAATAAATTATCATTCTTCCACGAATTAGGTATTATTATTATGATTTATCCCAAAAGACAAGCATGAATTTATAATTATTTGTCATCATTTAAAAAAAATATTCTTTTACGATTTTTTCTAAAACTAATAGGGGAGCTAATAATATTCAATACATATTTAATTTCATATGTTAACTTCCTATGTTCGCCCCTTATTCCAGACACTGGGTATATGTATATTTGTGTTTTACTCACTAACAACAAATACTAACAGACACATTACGAATAAAACGACCCAAATGAAGTTGTCACGATAAAGATTTCAAAAATTAAACATAACGTAAAGTACTATCACTAAATTACAATCCAAAAGTTTCCAAAACTAAAATATTATTTAAATTATAAGAATTCATGTAATATGCAGTTAAAGAAATTAAATGTGTTCAAATGCATATAAAGATTAATTACATTTAAATAAATGCAATGAAAAATAAATATTACAAATTATGAGAATTTGTACAACGCCTGGTTTAAGAACTATTACAACTTTGTAAAAACGATTCATTTCTTTTTCAAAACTTAAAAAAACTACTTCTAAGCAGTTTCCACGATTTGTAATTTCGGCCTTACATTATGGCCTCTAAACAAAACAAATTTGGTGTTTGTTTTGTAATAAAACAACTTCTACAGTGATTAAGCTATTAAAAATAGACCATTTTTGCATAGCGAGTCTATGATACTCAAAATCTCGATGTACTTGATATACTGTATATGTATACATCTGTCACTGTATGTTATGCTATTTTCCCCCTTAACCTCTATCACGTTATAATCTCGAGAAAATGGCGGGACTGGTTGTCTGAAACATTAATTTTTATTTTGTTAAGTAATATCATTTACAACAAAACTTTTTTTACAAAAGTTTATTCTTTTTTGAATACTTATCCAACGATGTCACACATGATGAAGGTATCCATTTAAAATTCTGAAGTTGAGTGCAGTTACGCCTAGTTCCAGTAACTTCCGGAAATCAAAACTACCTCTATAATATTCTTCACGTAGGTTTATATTATGCTATTTTTTCCCTGAACCTCTAAGACGTCAAATTACCGAGAAAAGGGCCTAGAACAGGTGGTGTGAAACACCCTGTATAGCAAATCATTTAAGTTACCTATTAAATGTTCAATTTGAATAATCCTAATAAATTTTTTATTTATTAAAATTTCATGATTTGTTTTTATATTACACAACTAGGGTGTAATAAGCTTCATTATTCAACTGAAACAGTTTCAAATGAATAGTGCATTATAAAGCAGTTGTAGATAAAGTAAATTAATTATAATTCAAAAATCTCGCACACCTACTATTATTATTAGAAAGGGCATTAATTATACAGCTACTTAGCATTTTATATATGTTTTATTGTTAAACATTTACAAATCATGCAATATCCTATTAAACGTATGTAAATGTTTAATCAATTTCATTTTATTATCGATTGTTTATATTTATAATTGAAATTTATTGCCGATATTGTAAATTTAATTATTGAAAAAAAAATACCCGTGTTGATCATAAATAACTGGCCATCAAATCTGAATTTAAATAATACGGCACCCGCACGATTCTGACGAGTATTTTCACTTTATCAGACGTAGTATAGATAATTATTGTGAGTCTTGGGTAATTCGTATTACTGCTGCCCATCCTAAAATCGGAAAAATAAATAGGGTCACTACTGCTGTAGCCTAACCTAACATAACCAAATAGATTAGGTTAATTCGATTAGGTAATAGCTTAACAGAGTCGTAATAACACTGTAAATAAAGGGCACCTTCGGGGCCTTTCATAATCTAATTTCATAACGTTTACAAACAATATCTTTGTGCGTGTACCATGGATTTTGCCCACAAGATAAATCAAGAACCGGAAGGAATTTTGGGTGGAAACTTATTTTCACAACCTAACTTAGCTAATTAGTGATATAGGCTCAACTTTCTGGGCATATTTCTGGGGATCTCTGAGTCGAACATCAGTTCAGTCCTATAAGTGAACTCGTGCAGAAATCTGCGGATTTGGTCATGGCCCCCTCTGGATGCCTCGTGCTATCCAGTTGACTCCCGTATTCAGTGCCTCGCTTTCACGTGGTACTGGAGCTCGTGCGACAACACTTGCACCGTGAACCGGTTAATCGATGGCCCATAGCAGCGTGTGCAGTTGTTAATCGACCTGCGGGGCCATAGCGATGCGTTCCCGCTCCCGCAGTCCAATGTGCATATACTCTGATTTTTCTAAACTGGCGTTCACGTCATCAAAATAATAATCATAATAATGATGGCACAATTTTACAAGGTTGCCGGCTGTCCTGGGTATTAAAGAATGGCTGCAATCAGCTGTTGTGCCCCTTGCAATCTTGTGCGTCAGTGCGTGGTTTGTATCAAATTCGTCGACTTCTCTGCCGTTTATCATACAGATATCAATCATGTGGTTATGGTTTAACATCTACAATGGCAAAATATGCATTGTAATAATAATCGATCAAATGTAACAAGTTAAACGTCAAAGAAGTTTGGTTATACACACATGTATGAGCATGTGTTAGTGAAAAAGATGTGGCATCTTCGCCGAAAACATATCACAGCCGCCAACATAACATGATTTATTACATGATTGGCAGGCGAAAATTGTATCCGCGGTTAATACACCGATTACCTAGTTATAACCACCGGTGATCAGTGTTATGTAACAAATGATCCTCAGATTAATTTCATGTTGGTATGAAAAAAGCTCCTCATACTGCTGTTTGATGACGTGAACGCCAGTTTAGAAAAAATAAAGTAACCCTACGCGTACCCGCTGCATAGTAACGTGTTTGTTTTCTGGCACGCCAACGAGCGCACGAGGGCACCCTAGGCTATAAATATCGTTGATCTAACTGATCGTGATCGTGAAAGGGGCGTACTTTCTCCGCTGAACTGCCCGATGTCATTAGTTTTGGGTTGAAAATAGTTTACCGGAAATTGGAGTTTACTCTTGTCACTAGTTTGTTTTTTATAATTATTTTCTAACAGAAAAAGTACGTACAAAATATCAGTTAAAGATTAATAAAGCTGCGTAGTACTTGTAATGTAATAGTACTTGTAATACAGCATAATATCATTTAAAAAACATAATTATGAGAAATTTCAAGAACAATATATTATATAAAAATGTAAAATTTATGAAATCAGTTTAAAAGGTTTAAAAAGCAGTAGTTATAGTAAATCAAGTACATATTGTTATTATTATTATCATTCTAATAATTGTTACATATTATTTTAAAATAAACATTAAACGATTCTATTTCGTTCTGTCTAAAAGCAACACTCGCAATCATATTTGATTTAAAATGTTATTTACGTGCAGCACTATATTTAGTAAACACAGATTCGTTAAACTAAAGATTTGCAAATATTTTCAAAACAAGTACCTACCTACAAAGTAGCGTGTTCATTTATGTAATTATTTTTACGATATGAATATCATAAATGATAATTGTTTTCCAAGATCTCACACATACATATTTCATTTCAAATTTCTCTAATAAATTTTTATGTGTTCATTTATTACGTGGAAGTTTATTGCTGCACTTTTCCTCATTATCCACAGCATGGCAGAACCTCGCATTGCCATTCCGATCACGCTCGGATATTATATAAACGATCGACACAATCTGACCGGAGTTAATTATTTATACATTTATTTACGACGTGGAAAATCTCAGGCCCAGTACATATACCTTACATTCGTGTATTAGTTATTAAACGTTCTATTTTAAATAGATCTATTAGATATAGAAAGTTAAAACTTATAGATATTGGCGACGATAAATAACAGACTGCTCGGAATTATTAATAATATGTGTGGCGTTTCCGGTTCCAGTTTCTGCTGTATGAGGAAAATTGTGATCGATCACGGTAGATAAGAGCATCGTTTAATTAGACGTAATAACTTTTTTGAATGGAATCGCAGCAATTTGTGGCGGTGTAAAATACGTTATTATCTCCTAGAATTTTCAATGGCCTCCTATTACTGACTCTAATTATTGTGTTGTCCGAATGTAAAAACGGGCGAAGAATGGTGAACGGTGGATTGTAGAATTAGAATGGTACAAAAATCTGTTACATTTATAAGTAGCGAGGAGATCAAATTCCGAGTGGTCTGGTATTTTTATGAAAGGTTTTTTCTTTAATTTCACATTTCTCCATCTATTTTCTACACAACTATATTAAAAGTTAATTGGGTTGATCATTTCGTATTTTCAAATCATATATTCAACATAAATAGTTGCAAAAGAATTATTGAGTCATTTACTACCCATATTTACAGTGCATTTCTCACAATAAACAAATCTGTAATATTTTCATTATGAATAACAACAAATCCAGGATTTGCACCAACTATTTATTGGTTTTAAGCAAAAAATAGAATGTACGCTACAGTTCCGTTATGTAATCGCCATTAGTAGAGGAAAACAAAGAGCAAGGTTTATGTGTGAAAATGTTTCGCGCTGCAGTGAGTTTTCACTTAGTGAGTTGCTGTTTGTGATTGTGAGTGTTATGGATGTGAGTAAAAATATTGCCGATTAATACGCGTCTAAGTGAAAACTCACTGCAGCGCGAAACATTTTCACACATAAACCTTGCTCTTTGTTTTCCTCTACTAATGGCGATTACATAACGGAACTGTAGCGTACATTCTATTTTTTGTTTAAAACCAATAAATAGTTGGTGCAAATCCTGGATGTATATACTGCCGACTCATTATCGCACATAATTAGTATGCTGGCATTTGCTCGAGTTAATTATTTACTGGTGCTTCATCGAAGTAAATTAATGTGTGCGTGAATAATTTAACTGCAATGGTATTTTCCAATCGGTTATTATTTATAAGAACATCAGAGACTTCTCACTGCTTCATTAAATTGCATTAATAGAACAGTAAATTAAAGCGTTGGATTATGATTTTTAAATTTCTGGTAAAAATTGTAAGGCACTGAGGCTGGCTCCATCAGGATTATGTAATACGTTTTAGCTAAAGTAGTATTACTTATGAGTTAGCACTAGATAATGTGTGTCTGCCATTACTTTAATCAAAGATGATTAACAATGTCAATGAATATAGATTTATTTTTATTTTAAGCATCTATTTTGAGAATATCATTTTCAATTTCTTTGTCGCTTATTGTTGCCCTACAAAGAAAGGAAGCTTCGTACAAAGCAAAACTGGAAGTATTTAAAGCAGGCGGTCAATGATTATTTGATGTTGCTCCTTATAAATGTGTCGATTTTTCTTCATGTGTTTGCGGGAAACTGTATAAGGTAACAATTTATTTTAACAGCATAATAATTCTATCTCATCAGTTACGGTTTGTAAATTATAGTTTTTTCCAGGGACCCCAGGTTCTCCATACTTTATATATTTCTAGAGACTCGAGCAATGCAATTGACGGAAATGCAATTATTTACCAATCTTAACAGCTATTAATATTAATTCCAATACATAGATTATCATCATTTCGTATTACAGGTATATTTGAAGGAACAGCGCTTTTGGATCACAGAACTTACAGGAAAATGATGGCTGGTGCTGATCACCAAGATTTAGATCGACAGAAAAAGAGAAACAGTAGGACTGCCAATACGGTTGTAGTAGAAACTCCCACCTCAAATACTCTGGCGCCCAAAATGATGTTCGTAATAGAGACAAAGTTAATTCCGTGTCTGAAAATTATGCAAGTAATAAACCTGATTCAAACCAACTCAGCACAAGTACATCAGCAGGGCCATGCCAACTAGTAAATCGAAGTTTAGCTAGTCTTCCAGTTTTAGACAAAACTCTGGACAGATAATATGGCGTATCAGATGTAGCAGGGGCAGCTATAGCATCGACCGTTTTAAAAAATTATTGAATTATTAATATTGATGACAATCAAAATCGTATTGATCGCTAAAAGGTTAGGAGGACCCGTGACAACGAACGTCTAAGGCTTCAGAAAGCACAAACTGAGGCTCTATGTTTGCGTAGCCTATATTTTGATCGTAGCAAAGAAAACCTTGACTTTCTGTGAGAATAGAAGAACAACGATTATGGAGGAACATATAGTTCTAATACATATAGTTCTAGCCGAATATCTTGTACATATTTCGCCCTAGAGCGGTTCTGCGCAAAATATTTGGAATAACATGACAGATTTTTTCCAATCGTCGTAATATTTGTTGAAATTGGAGTATTAAAACACCGTTTGAATCATCTGCCGCCACACTTACTGTATTTTCAAACTTTTTCACAAACTTGCTAATTGGTGATACAGACGGAATTGGTCGATTGTTATATTTAACCGAAAATAAGTCACGAACTCTGCGTAAACTGACGCCACTGTAAAATGTTTTGATAATGAATACCCTCTCTTCATTGGAACTCAAATTATTGTTCATAGTAATTTATATCTGACTAACAAAATTATTTTCACTATAACATACTATAACTATAACATTTGTCAAACTCATGGCAGGGGGTTTTATGGTGCATTGTTCAACTTATTTTATATTATTTCTGGGGTGGAAAATACTCCTTTGCAATTTTTCTCTAATATTAATAGGGGAGCTAATAATTA
The DNA here is from genome assembly GCA_951805005.1 of Othius punctulatus. Lineage (NCBI taxonomy): Eukaryota > Metazoa > Arthropoda > Insecta > Coleoptera > Staphylinidae > Othius > Othius punctulatus. The sequence goes on along the minus strand of OX638138.1, from coordinate 50,742,139 downwards.
CACATACCGGGTGATTCAAGTTTTATTACCATGGGTTTTTTAGGCATTTGGAGTTGCCCAAAAAATATGAAAATTTGGATTTATATAGGTCTGATACTAATCTACGGAAAGGTAGTTTGACTTTTTGATATAATTATGTAGACGGTTATAAAATTAAAATAAACTCTTTTCGGGCAAAATTCTCTATCGTTATTTTCCCCCTAAACTGTTTAATTTTATTCATAGAACCAATTTATGAAATCAAAAATTAACGGAAATGATTAGATTTCAAATTAAAGCATTTTTTACATTACTGACCAACTTTCCTCGCTATGATTTATGACTTTGTAAGTCAAGAGCCCAACAAAGCACTGACCGCGCCGGTGCGGTTGGAACGTTTTATGAAGTTTTATGATTCCGCCAGTCGCCCGTGGGTTGAACGGGCCTTGCAGGGCGGATTGTGTATGGCCCTATCATAAAACCCATAAAATCCATTATAGGGACTATTACTGGTAGCACCCGTCATATTTTACTATTTAGTAATAAATCTTACTGTTGCAATATCAAAATTCATTTAATTCAATAATTGGTGCAATTTTTTTGACTTGGATTATACTGGAATGTTTGGAATAGCATTAAAGTATGTTCTGACAAAAACTATATAAATAAAATTACGAATTCTTTGTGAAATAACGTATAAACTACCGGATGGTTACTTTTTTTATCGTCAGATTGGGCTTCATCAATATCTAACCATGTGTACTTATTTTGGATTTTTTTATTTCAATTAGAAGTCGCCATTTTTGGCCTGGTAATAAAACTTGAATCACCCGGTATATAATTTTACATGTTAAATTCCTATGTTCGCCCCTTATCTCAGACACTCGGTATAATCATGTACATGTTAAATTAATAAATTACACTGGTCAACACAATTTTTGTCCCTTAGACTTAAATAGCCGATTACGATAGAAAATATTGCGCTGATTTCAAATACGTCAAAAAATTGTTTCTTGCACGTCAGGTTTTTGTGATATTTCAATTTTTACATAATGTATAACTTAATTTCTTTCGGAATGCAAGACCGATTCCGATGAATTTATATGGCAATATTGGATTCAAATTTCAGTTGACAGTTACTGGTACCACTTTTTCTCTTTAATGATAACGTGTTTTTGTAAGTAAATAGCGAAAAACTATGTAAAAAATCTTTAAAAAAATGACCAACACATTTTTTTTTTGCTTCTCTTACATACGAAGTATGTAGATAATGTAATGAGACTGGTAGCGTAGCGTTCTATATGGCAACACAGTTGCCTTCGTATTTGGAGGACAGGTAGACCAACACCGGATGCGTCTTCAGTACGAGTTTGAAGTACATAGAGTCACTTGGTGCTCCGTAGCAATTATTTTCGTGAATCAGATTTTTCTACTGAGTTCTGAAAATAAGTGACAATAATTTCGAGCAACGGTGTGCTATAAAGTTTTGTTTTGCGACTTGGGTTAGTGGGTTTATCGCTTTATCAAGAGCCCAGGTTTTCAGGTAATTTAAGGCATTCTCAGAAGGCCGAGACTCATTTGAAGATGAACTTCGCAACGCAAGGTCCTAGGTAACGCAAGGTAACTGCAAAAAGTGATGCAAATGTCCATAAAATCCTGGATTTTGTGCGTTCTGATTGTCAGTTAATAGTCAGAATGATCGGACACGAGTTGAATTTGACTCACAAAGCCGTACTTTTGAACTTTGACAGATAAGTGTAGTGTGCTATTTTTTTCTGACAGCACCATGTCCATGGAATCGTTTGAACGTAGCTGTATGTACATTTCGGCCATTTAATGAGGCACATTCAAGGAATAACCCATTAAGTTGGGCCATTCACCAATAGGTAGGTACGCCAAAGTTTTACACATTAAATATTTGCATTTTAAATCTAAAATGCATTGAACAGAGGATTACTGTCCTATAATCCCATGCATTATCTGTTTCTATACTGTGAAATATGTGGAGACTTATGAAGAGAATATTAAATTATAGATATTTCACAAAATTTATACAATCAGATTTTATCAGAAAGATATGTATCTATTAATGGTAATCAGATCCAACATACATATCTTCACTGGGCTTTAATTGTAATTTAAAAGGTAATGCCTATTTTTTTATAATAATATAAAATAGATTCATATTACATTTACTAAAGTAAACTTTTAGCTGCACTTAATTTGTAAATAACAATAATAATTATTTTCAGATAACACCTACAGAAAAACCTTATTTTCAATCTGAAATGAACAATGCATTTATATAAACGATATGTACTACTGCCTGTCGATAAAATATACAGCGATCAATTTGTAAACTATAAATTGTTTGCGCGATCAATTGATGCGCCGCTAAATTGCTGGCGGTGAATTGTAGGCGCGATCAATTGCTGCGGCGGTCAATTGTATGCCGATCAATTGCGGGCGGTCAATTCTTGGTGCGATTAATTGATGCGGCGGTCAATTGTTGGCGGTCAATTGCGGGCGGTCAATTGTTGGCGCGATCAATTGCTGCGGCGGTCAATTGTATGCCGATCAATTGCGGGCGGTCAATTCTTGGTGCGATTAATTGATGCGGCGGTCAATTGTTGGCGGTCAATTGCGGGCGGTCAATTGTTGGCGCGATCAATTGATGCGGCGGTCAATTTACCGAACACCCCCCCCCCCCCCCCACCAAACCACCTAAAGGGCACCATTTCGGGACATTTTAGAATATTGGAAAGGATGTAACTGACCAACTGAAAGTAATTCCAGTGTCTGAGTTCCGGCACTATTATGAAGGGTATAAAACCTTCTCCAGCACTGTGTGGCTTACCAAGGCAGTTACTTTGAATGAGACATTGTGTATTTGTAGTTTCAATGCAGTCAGAAATTATAAAAAAAATAGTCTCATTACTTTATTTACACATCAAAATCAATTGCCGGGTTGCCCTCAGTTACATTTCTGTACTTTGGAAGTAAAAGGTCAATGTCCAAATTTAACGATTTCGAGTTGTGTCCACCATTCATTTCAAAAGTACCTGTTCTAGTAGTAGAAGAAATCTCCATCCCCGTATCATTGATCTTGAAATTTTCTGTTAGATCCTAGCCCTACCTGTTTCAACCTGTTTCAAAATGCTCAATATTTTCAGCCTATTGTAGTACAAAACTTGCCAGCGCTACATTATTGTTCCCTGGTAATGGTGAATGACTGGAGTGCTCTGCCATTCATTAGCGTTAATCGGAAGTCAATAATTTCATTGTTCTTCAATCCCCTTATTTGGAAACAAAATTTTGAAGGTGCACGGCTCGTTGCATAAACAGGGAAACGCATTGGCCCGCCTTTAGTGGTTTCCAAAGAAAGAAAGTTGGGCGTCGGGTGATAATGGCTAAGTGCCATTATATCGTTATTGTGTGGTGATAAAAACGTCGTTTGGAACACCTCCCAGGGTACGCCGTCGCGCTCCACTTGGTGGTATTTGCCTCTTGGAGAGTAGAAAGTCGCGCAGCTTGATCCTTTTCGGGATTACGGGGCACCCAGCGCCGCACCAGAAATTTCCATATTTTCACCTGTGCTTGCTGGACATTTGAATGAGAAAATCGGATGAATGTTATTGTGGGATTAGCGATGTTCGGTCGTATCATTATGCGATTATCGCCAAAAACAGCGATATTTTTTCTTGTAACGATAAGACCAGAAGCGACCGAAGGCTTTCACCTGGAATGACGGATGAATGCTTGGTATAATCCCGCGGAATAATTGACTCACTCCATTAGTATACAATGATACACAGCTTACCGATAATAAAGGAAGAATGATTAATATTACTCAGATAACACGTGAAATACATACAATTTTGATATGACTCAGGTATGAATACAAAAGCTACTCAAATGATTGAAACGATTGTTGATACGAATTAACTAAAAGCAGTCGAATTATATCCTGTATTAAACTCATATGACGCTGACGTTACGAAAGTAACGCGTACTGCTAAACAGTAATTATACTTTATCAAACTTTAATAAACGCTTACATTAACAATAATATAAAACGTTCTGTTTATTGTAATATCATTTATGCTTATATTACACTCAGATGCAAAGAAACCGGGTCAGTGGGTTATTGTTTGCAAAAGAACCATCTTTTTTTAAATTTTGATGTTGGTATAGTCCTTAGAATAAATTTTTTAGTGTTTTACAAGCAAAGAGACCGTGAGGATATAAACAGAAGCAACATATGGTACTTATTATTTATTTAATGAACATTAATAAGCGAAAACGATAATGTACGTATACACGAAAAAAATGCATTTCTGCAAAATAAACTTAACAGAGTATAATAAATGAAAATGATAGTTAATCGAAAACAAACAAATCAAAACCCAGTAGCCACCTTGATCCTCTATGCATAACGCCGAATGAACAATAGGTAGTGAAGAACGCATAGCTTTAAATGTTATTTTCGCTTATTAAATAAACTGATAAGTATCATATGTTGTTTTTTTCTACATCCTGATAGTCTCTTTGATTGTAAAACACTAAAACTTTCATTCTAAGGACTATACCAACATAAAATTTAAAAAAATGTTTTTTTTTGCAAACAACGACCCAATGACCCGGTTTTTTTGCATCTGAGTGTATATACAGGCAGAAGAACCCGTTGGTCGATAGCCAGTTAGGGATAATATCCCCAACAAATACGTTCAGAAATACTATTATATACAGATAAAAATTGAAATGGAATTAAAATTTAGTTTGTGAGAAAACTCCTCGAAGAAGAATGTATCTTGCCTTGCAATGAATCAGCACTACTTAGGTACTTAATTCCGAAAAAATATACAAGTGGTCTAACTTTAAATGTGCATTTTTATTTCATATAATGCTCATTATAATTTAATCCGTTTGCACATAAACTGGTCCTGGTTTGCCTTCAATGCGTTCGACGGCCAAGGCTGATATAAAATTATTTGCTGTCTGCAAAAATTCAATTTTTCATAAATTTTATGTAAGAGTAACTGGTGTATAATTACAGCAATGATGCGTACTAATGGCGACTGGTCAAATATGTATGATCAAAATAAAAACATTACAAATATAATACGCTCAGCTAAATATAAACTGTGGTATTCTTGTACAATGAACCCAAATGTCTTCATCAAATAGGTGTGGGCTCTAATTTCACGTGTACGATCAAAATTTATTTATGAATATTTAATTCGAAAAAATACATATGAGTTATTAATCCTGAATAGATTTTCTCAGATTTTAAAAATTATTTCGAAAGAATATTTGTATAAAATTATTACTTATTCATTTTCTAGAAAATAGGAAAGAAAATACATTTTCCTATTTTCTAGAAAATGAATAAGTAATAATTTTATACAAATATTCTTCCGAAATAATTTTTATAATCTGAGATAACTTATTCCATTATTTATTATCATCCTACATTACAAACATCAGGAAGCTAGGTTCGCCCACACTCATAATTCTCACAAAGCCTTATAACTAATTATAATACATCCATCAAACTTTAACTTCCAAACAAATCTATTCATTACTGGTTATTCTTCCTTGTTCCTTAGTACAGCCTCACGTTCTCCGAGCACATGGCGTCAAAACATCGCCTTAAAAATTTAGGCCATTATATTTTTCCAATACATCTATAATTCATCAAAGTTAGCAGACAGCCGGCTTTCTATAATTACCTCCGTCACTGTCACATTATAATACACGTTTATTTACTTAAAAATACATTTAGCTTAATTTATACGAGATACAGCGGCGATCGGTGCTGGATGGTAAGTAAAAGTGCCAACACGAAATTCCTATTTAACAAAACGAACAACAGATGGGAATGAAGCTGCCCGTAATGGAGTGAGAACTTAGCATTTGAATTGCTTCTACTTTGTTGCTATAATTGTGTTTATAAATGTAAACGCATTTGTTTAATTGATGTTATTACGGTCGTGAGTGTAGGATGAAGGTTTACGTCGATTTAATAGTTTAGACGGATGATTAATTCGTGGTTATTGATTGAACACATGTTATTGGTTTTATAGGTCATTATATAAATACTAGATTATAACCGTAAATAGAGTAATGCAACAAATGCGGTAGTGGTATTTAATAAGCAGGAATTTTAATGATGTTCAAATGATCGTTCACTTAATTCACTATGCAGAATACTGTTTCTTACTTGACAGTTCCCAATTTTACATACATATTTGCTTCATAGAACAAAAATAAGATAGATAAAGAGATAGATAGATAACCAATTATGTGTATAGGCGCACATAATTAATCTAAGCTGCATAGAAAATAATCGGTTGGAGCTTGTGAAATATTAACACTTAAAGAACACATTAGTACAAATGTCTACTGAAGATGACATTTGTCATGTACATTTAGAGAAATAAATGTCGTTGTGAAAAAGGATAATTTGTTATTTTTCTCTAACTGCATAGAAAAGAAATAATAATTAATTTGCAACCTATCCAACCTTCGCTATATTCATAACAAATAATAGGGCGTGCAGATAAAGACAATAAATTAAAAAAACTACGTCTTCTGGTTTTGGACATCATACATTACAAAAATAACCCATAGAATTTGTTGACCAGCTTGAAATTCATCCGCAAGTCATGAAACATTTGCAAATTTTGATTTCTTCAAATTTTTGACGCTTGGATTGGAACTAGAACGTTGTGACTTTTCAAGTAACCAAGTTGTTAAACTATAATTATTATGCATGTTGTATTAGGCTTGAGCGTGACTGTGTCTTATTTTATTCCAGCTGTATATCATTATGCGAGACGCCTACAGATGTTTATAATTTGTAAAATAAGAGAGCATGTAAATGTAAATAATGCAGTACCACGTCTTACTCACCGTAACAGTATAGAGTAACATATTGGATATCGTATTGCCTATTGTACAGTTTACAAGGTAACATTACCATGAGTACCGTCTGTTTGAAGCATGAAAGAAGTAAAGTAAAGCATATAACACGCAAGAACAAATAACATCTCTTATGATTTATAATTGAAGGCCACAAAGACCGAAACCGTGGAGTTGGTAAACGACGAATGCATAATTATTCTTAACTGGATGGGACAAATGCAGACCAACTGTTGAGGAAGATGTGGACCGAGGTTAGATCACAGCGAACTGCAAACCACCAAATTAAAATAAAACTACTACCAATTATTGTTGGTGAGATAAATTATGAATGAGGCGATTTTTTTAATGATGAATGCACATATTAAAATAACTAACCTGCAGATATAATGGTTTATGTTAGAGAATTTGTAACCTATGCTCATTGTATAGGTTACAAATTCGGTATGGATCGGTATGTATCGTCGAATACAATTAATAACAATACTAGAATATTGCCAGGAACGAGAATCGAACATACTATTAGCTATGTCTTAAATTTACGTCATATGATCTTAAATATCTTACTAATTCATCATTTACAGTTGTACAGGCTTAAGCACATCAACTTTAAGATCATCAAGATCTTCAGTCCAAGTCCATTCTGATTTGTATTAAAATAAATTGTTTCATGTATCATATGCATTACAACATTGAAAGGTCGTCGGGGCATTACATCACAAATAAGGCACCTCAGAGGAAAGAATCATTCAAACTTGGCCTAAACAGTTTGTTATTGCGTATGTAGAAGCGACCAAATATGTAATAGAATTCCTGAGAACCCAGCAACTGATTACATATTTGCTGCGCATTATTACCATTCCAAAGAGGAAGATGTAGGTAGCAATGACTTTCAATAAAAATCAAACTGCATGAACATACTATACTTAGTATCTCATAACAATAATAGTAATAATAATGAGAATAGTAACAGTACTAATAACAATAATAGTAATAGTAATAATTATAGTAACCTAACTAAAATATTTCTATCTGAGCAATATTTTAATCATTCCATACACTGAACAAACAGCTGTATAGCTATAGTAAAAAAAAGTAATAATAACAGGCATCATTAAATCATTAAATGCCACAAAACAAAATGCAACTTTGAGAATATACAGGGTGTCCAAGATAAGAAATAACAGCATGAGGATCTCAGAAACCGTAAAAGTTACAAAGGCTGTTAAATCTCAAAAAAGTGATTTAACCGCCGATTTTAACAGTAAGTGAAAAGTGCAATTTAGTGGTGAGTAATATTCTGTTGAGAAAACCAGAAATATCCGCTTACTTCTAGAGATATTCTACAAAATCCGAATTCGGAGGCGGAAAGACCCTATGGGGTCGATAGCCTAATAAAGATTGTTTATATATATCCGAATTCGTTTTTATTTTTTTCTGAAGTTATTTGAAAAGGTATAAGAAAACTAAAGGCACTTTCTCATTGCCACTTTTTTAGCTCTGTAAGACAGCGTTTACAAATTTTCAGTACGACGTTTCGTTTCGAAGAAACCATCATCAACTTTAGTTTTTTATATGGCCCGTAAAAAATGTACACCCTGTATTAGATAGTATTTCCTGTTACGAATTCAACTATTGAAACCAACTATATCACAGTATGGTTTCTCATGTTTACATTCAGAAAATGGCTTGTAGTAGGCGTTGAAATGATGAAGATAAAAATTATTATCTAATTTTAACCCAGAATAGGTACTAAAATAGTAACTAAACATTATTTAGCAAGAATAGTTGTTAAACATTGAAACATTATACCTATTTAGAACCACATTTATTATTATTTTACTGTGATATGAGAATTGTTCTGTTCATTTAATGGCGACGAAGCCAGACATTATTACATAATTTTAACCCAGAATATGTACCAAAATAGTAATAAAAAATAATTTAGCAAGAATAGTTCTTAAACATTAAAATATTATAGTAATTGAGATCCACACTTTTTATTATTATACTGCGGTATGAGACTTGTTCTGTTCATTTGATGACGACGAAGACAACAATTATTATCTAATTTTAATCCAGAATAGGTATCACGATAGTAACTAAAAACAATTTAGCAAGAATATTTGTCAAACATTTAAACATTATAATTATTGATAACCACCCTTATTATTTTGTTACTGTGGTACTATGAGAAATGTTCCTTTCATTTAAATATCTCAAAATCTTAAAATTAGGTGATAAATCTTGTCTTCATCCCTCATTGCAACGCATACTAGACCAAAATATTCGAAATGTATTAACAAGCCTTTTTTCTGAATAAAAACATGAGACACCGTTCTGTGATATAAATCATTGAATTCGTAATAGGAAATGGTATTTAATACAGGGTGTACTTTATTTACGGGCTATATAAAAATATAAGGTTGATGATTTTTTCAGTTTGCTCAACAGAATATTACTGTCTACTAAATTGTGCAACTTTTTTGTAATTTAACAGCCTTTGTAACTTTTACGGTTTCCAAGATCCCCATCCCCATGCATTAGACACATAAAATATATAATATTATTATTAGTTCATGAGTTGCGAAGAAAGCGTCTAGTTTGTGCAAATTGTCCAACAAATAGTTGAAAAGTAACCATTTATATATATATATATATATATATATATATATATATATATATATATATATATATATATATATATATATATATATATAAAGACTGACTGACAAGTGGCCTATTCAAATTTTGATCATCGTTTATTTTTACTTCCTCCACATACATATATGAAGAAAATAAAGCAAGCTTGTATATGGATATGTGTCCGTGATAAATCTGATGGACACGGTAAGTCAAAAACTGCTAAAGATGTTTAATTAAATTTTGAAAATTAAGGGACTTAATTGGGACAAAAATCGACAACTAAAGGGATTAGAATAAAAATAGTAGTAGTGCAATATTTTAAATATATGAGACAAGTGCCTTTCCTGAAAGATCAGATACTTATTTATTGGAATAAAAAGGATGCCGGTGGTTTTTAATTCATATAGCAATATCTATTGACCAATAAATTATTAAGGGAAATAATGTTTATGGTTGATTGGAATCAAAAGAGTATAAAGGCACTTGTACCGTTTGAATTTCCTCTTCAAATAATTATGTTTTTCAATAACTTCGAAAGGGCGGCAAAAATTAGAAAATTATTTTAACAAATCTTAAACCGGAAATTAAAACTATTACCTTCCTCAGTTGCAGAATTCCTCGATTAGAACAGTTGAAATGTACTTGTACGGTTATTGGAAAGCAGTTGAGAGTTTTAATATAATTTGTATCCCAAGAGAACTATTTTCAGCACCATCTATGTTATCTATATATGTATAATTCGAAGCCTATCACATACCCCTTCTTATATTATGGGTCTCTGTGATATATATTTATGCAAATTAGTTATACCTTTGCATGCTTTTGTCAACTGAAAGCTTTATGCTTGGAAGGAGTAGTGGATGTACGTAGTAGTGATATCATTGGTCGAATAATTTAAAGTTTAAACCAAAATCGGGACTATTATTTTGAACGTTTGTTGATTTCATCTGATAACCAAAACAATCGTAAACTAGGTAATCGAAATAAACCTATCATGATATAATGGTAAATCATGCTTATTAGAGCCATTACTGTCAAATCCGATGTTCGATTTTATATTTATTGTACTGTTATACTAACACCTCCAAAAAGTATTCCCATAATAGTTCTTCTAATAATAATGCCAGGAATAAAGAATTAAATATAGTTTACGTTCAAAAGTTTGATTGGGGGTAATTTACGCTTTTTTTTTTGCTAATTTGTGATGAATTTGCCTTTATTCAGGCATTTATTTTTCTTGTTTGTAAGAAGGCCAAACAGATATTGAGAATATGTGATCCTCATGTTTGTCCGATTTGTCCGATAGTAAAATGTCATTTTACTCACAATCAGTTGAAAATATGTGCATTTATGCCTTTAAAGCGGTCGGGAAGTGGCTCATTGTATAATTTAAGTTCCCTGCTCGCCGGGAATACACTTTCCCAGCTAGCAAGTGTCACTGTCACAAATATTTTGTTAACTTAACAAATATTAACTGTCATTAAATATTTAATTATTTGTCTGATAATCACAAAACTTTTAAAGTAAACTAAGAACAGTATTAAATTATTTAGAACAATTATATTCAAGGTTACATTACTATAATGATTGATATTGACTGTTAACGTCAAGCCATGCTTTTCCTGTAAATTATATTGCCGAGTGTTAGAAGTCGAAAGAATTTTTGATTGGCAAAATATTTGCATCTGTCAAAATGACAAATTTGTTATTTTCCCTTGGCAACAATTTCACAGATCTTATTGATGAAATAATTCATAAAATTTTTATAAACCATGCTAGATTGTGAGTAAAATAGTATACAAACCTCGCGGAAAAGTTCATTCCAGCCTCGCGCCTCGGGCATCTAAAGAAGCACTTGGCTGTAATGATCCGTTTCCCTGCTCGGTATATAATGTACTATTCTTCGGAAAATGATAGCATGTACATTGTATTCCTGGCTGCTCTAGCTCAAAGGCAGTATTCAGATAGGATAGTAATTTGCTATTTTTCCACGGCTCCGGCGATGCCCCAAAGGTGGATAAACCCGGGCATCCCCAAAAACAAATAGGTTGGGTTTTGGGGACGCCCGAAAAAAAATCCTGAATCAAAACTTAATCAAACTTAACCTAACCAATCTATGAGAAAATTTTGGGAACCGATTCTAGAATTTTTGCAACATGACTAGTTGATAATGATCCATTAATTATTATTGAACTTGCCCAATTATTGCTTATATAAGCTATAAACGATTTTAATATGTCTGTTGAATAAAATGTTGGTACAATAAGTAAACGTATTATTAATTTAATTGCCAATAACAGCTATAATTATTATTTTCAAGTTATAATTCGCATTAATAATAAACATAAAAACAATATATTTATCAAACATGATCATAGATTAAGTTAATTTTCATTGGTTTTCGTTAAATTGTTGCAAAAACTAGGTTTTCACCTTTGGAAATATTTCATTTATAGGTTTATAAACGAGGTCTTTTTTTTAATTCTATTTGTCCTATAGCGACAGATTATAGATTTATTGACTAAAATATCTTAGAACGTTGGAATATAGTCACATTACCACCCTGAACAATTTATGATTCTTCGTTTATTTTCACATTTAATTTAGTATTTACCTATTATACCTATTAATTTTTTGATAATATAGAAAGTAATAATTTAATTATTCTTCTTATTATACTCTCCATTACTGCAGCTTCACGCTCATTTCTTCAAGAACTACTCTATTTTGTGCCGATCTGAGTAAATATGCACATTATTTCTAGTCTAGGTATTCTTCCGTTATGTTTTTTACCTGTTATGTTAAATATGTACTGTAAAATATGCACATTACTTCTAGTCTAGGAATTCTTCCGTTTTTTATTTTACCTGTTATGAGTGAAGTGATTTTATTGGGTATTATCCATGTGGATCATAAATGCAGGGTTCTAATTTAATTATGTACTTTCTAAATAGGACTCCACTTATTGTATACAGGTATCTCTCTTCAAATTCGCAAAAGTATAACATTGTGTAAGCACTTAGGTAAATAATAATTCAAAATACGAGGGTTGGGTCATTCCATGTTAAGTGGACTAGTTTTCAAAATAGCCCCCCCCTCGACCATCTTCAATTTTGATGAAAATTAATATGGATATACCTATATGTATATTTGAAAGAAATTTCTGTGAAGTTTTAGCTAAATTTATCAAATATCCGAGGCACAGCTGCCTTTCCCGTGGAGGTCACAACGAACTCGAAGCGTCTGCCGCGAGGAATTTGCAAAGTTTTATATGTTCCAGCCCAGTGCTCATCTTGACTAGCTATGGGGCTAAAATTCAACACCCTAGATCATTTTTTGCAAAGTACCAACACTTACAAAGCAATACACCAATCACAAGTTAATCTCAAAGGGATCTTAAAATTACACTGCGCGATGAATTATCAATACGTCTCAATTTAAATTGTAAGTGACAATAATATTCAGTTGAACAGAAGTAAGAAGATTGAATGGCTTAGGTTATTACTTTGTCGTATATTAGATGCAATTTTATTCTTATGCAGTAACAAGCTTTCTCTTCGAGGAAAAAACTTGGAGTTGCAAATAATGGAAATTTTCCAAGTTTAATAGAATTATTAAGCAAGTATAATCCTATTTTAATGGACCATGTAGCTAGAATTAAGTATACAAACACATTAATTGTTCATAATTTAGCACACTGCTCACAGTCAGATATTCTTACCGCTTTGAGTAATGAGGTACTTAATAAAATTGAGACAAATATTATTTCATCGACGTATTATAGCATTCAAATAGACTGCACACCTGATATTTCCCATATAGAACAGACTTCAATAATAATAAGATACGTAACTTTTTTGGATAGTAGATAGATAAGTTACAGACCCAACTGGAGAGGGAGTAACAAACACGCTTTTCGCAAAGTTAGCTGAACTTGACTTAGACATCAAGTACTGTAGAGGTCAAGCATACGACAATGGAAGCAAAATGTAGGTTAAATGCAAAGATGAGGATAATTAATATAAATAATCGTGCAATGTATGTACCGTGTTTGTCACACTAATTTAATTTATTAATAGGCGATTGTTTCCAGTACCATTCATCGCAAAATAATTTTTTTGGTACTTTGCAACGTTTGTATACCAGTTTTGCTGCATCTACTAATACTAAAAGATGGGATATTATAAAAAAAAAAAACATCTTAATAGTACCTTTAAACTGCTATGCAAGACACGATGGGAAGCCAAATTGTACATGAGCAATTTGAAGACACGTGTAACACACTTGAAGATTTAATGAATACAAGGGCAGATAGTGTTGTTACATCTGAAGTTGAGTGCATTTTAAATGAAATACAAACTATGCCATTTCTCTACCTTACAAATTTGGTTTATAATTTTTCACAAAATAAATCAAATCAATAAATTATTACATACAAAAAACATACAACAGATTTTATTCAATATTATAATACTGATGTTGGCAATGACCTAATTCAAGAAATCCTTTAAAATAATTAATTGCAACGGAAATAAAAGTAAATTGCGCAAAAGATATACTAGAGTTTATATTAAATAATCATTTTAATGAACTATTTCCCAATGTATTGATTGTATTGAAAATGTTTCTTACCATACCGGTCACCGTAGACAGTGCAGAACACTGTCTCTTTTAGCTCTTTTAGCAAATTGAAGCTAATTAAAATATATCTTCGCTCTACAATGTGTAACGGTTCGGAATATCCATATTTTGTATAAATTGATTTAACATAAAAGCACGAAAAATGATTGATATTAATTGAGACGTTTAGTAGTAATTTTCAAACAATTTTATACTCAGGTATAAATACTGAACAACACGTAAAAGCCAAGTATTTTGTTAGAATAGGAAGGGGTTATCGTTTGGGGATTTAATAAGTAATCTGATTAAATATGAATTCAATTTGAAGAGATTACAAAGGAAATTACGTGAACTTTTATAATCATTAATATAAAACGGGGTCGATGCTCGGTGACGCAATTATATAAATAATCACAGAAGAGGCCCGAGCCGGCTGATAACTATCATAACAGGTTGGTAATTTTGTATCAGTAACCTTGCTATAAAGCACATGTGAGATCACCGGAATGAGAATTAATATTAAGGGGGATCCCGTAAAATAGCAGAGTGGGCGAAATTTTAATATAAATAGAATCGTTTTACATGCGAAAAGTTTAGTTGGTTCCAAATTTGCGAGGCGACAGGCCGTTATTATCTTCGTTAATAGTATACGCGAATATCATTATAAAGAGTATTATCCGATTTATTTGAAAGTTACTGTGTTTGGAATAATATTGGTTGTTTCAAAATTGAGTAGTAATAATCGGTGCATTCCTACCAAAGTACCAAAAACAAATACCCCGATATATATATATAATCTTTCCGGTTTCATATATGTGGGTCTTCGAGAGCTTTATTAATTTATGGCATACGCTTTGAGCGATGTCGTGGAGGTTAATAAGGTAATCTTTCCAGTTTCAAATATGTGGGTCTTCGACAGCTTTATTAATTTCTGGCATACGCTTTGAGCGATGTCTTGGAGGTTAATAAGGTAATCTTTTCGGTTTTAAATACGTGGGTCTTCGAGAGTTTTTTAATTTCTGGCATACGCTTTGAGCGATGTCGTGGGTTTTAATGAGGTAATCTTTCCGGTTTCATATGCGTGGGTATTCGACAACTTTATTAATTTCTGGCATACGCTTTGAGCGATGTCGTCGATTTTAATGAGGTCATCTTTCCTGTTTCATATACGTGGGTCTTCGAGAGCTTTATTAATTTCTGGCATATGCTTTGAGCGATGTCGTGGAGGTTGATAAGGTAAGCTTTAAGGTTTCATTAGCGTTCAGACAGAAGAATGCTACCATCTCCAATTGTGTTTACCTTAGTAGACATGATTAACAATTCCCCTCACAAGCTAACAGAAGTCAGAAAAAATACCAATTAAAATGAAATAAGTAATATCATTTGAATTTCCTATTTAATAAAATACTGTCATTATAAATTTAAAATGAAGCATATAGAGGATAATACCCTTCAGGGAATAAGTATAAATTATTAAAGTATAACCTAAATAATATCTCTTCGCTAAAGTGGCAAAACATTATTTAATTATAAGTAATTAATAAAATGAATTTCAATCAAATGAAGATTTAGTTTAAATGAGAAACATTACAGAAATAAAACTAAAGGTTAATTAAATGAAATCCATAAAATTATCGAAATGGCTTGTTTAATAAATTTCATTCTAAATTTAAAGCTGAAATCTAAAAACGATAATGTTCTCCAGGGAATAAGTATGAAATATTAAGGTATAGTTTACATAATAACTGCGTAATACTGTGGCAAATTATTGGTTGTTTTGTGTAATGAGAATAAACGAGTTATAAATAATCATATTGCAAATTCATTAATATTAGTCATACGAACAATTTTCAGGACATATTTAACAAAATTGTATCTATCAAAGCCTAGTTAGTGAATCCTGAAGTAATAGGTGGAATGCGACATTGGCACAAAGGCACAAACAGTGACATATTTCTTGAAGTGGTGACATACGTAGGGCAGTTTTGCGGGCACGTAGAATTGATCAGTGTGTGAAGTCATTGACATTACTAGAGATTTCCAACTGATGTACGGATAAAATGGAATGAGACATTGGAAGGCACAAACAGTGACATATTTCATGAAGTGGTGACTTGCATTGAGCAGTTTTGTTGGCACGTAGAATTGAGCAATGTGTGAAGTCATTGACGTTAAGTACATTTTTATCCAAAACTAACTAACACTTTTTGAGTCAATAAAGAAAGTCATTAAATTCAAGTTGATGTTTAATTATTTTTGCAAATTCCTTTAAAGTGTATAAATTACTCTAAATCCATAAATATGAGTTTTTATTTTATTAATATTATTGTTACTAACACACGAGTAGTTAGGCAACACCGATTCCAACGCACCCCCCGCGAAGATTTCGATTAATTTAATCCGCGGTTTAATCGAACTTTTGATTCGCGTAAGTAGAGCAATTTGGGGGTAATTAGAGCATTAAAGCGGCGGATTCGCGTTTTAATGGGATAATCGCGGTAATTATCCGCGGTATTTGCATACAATTGCTCTAATTACGCGATTATCCGCGGTATTTGCATACAATTGCTCTAATTACGCCAGCTATTCCGCGGTATTTGCATACAATTGCTCTAATTACGCGATTATCCGCGGTATTTGCATACAATTGCTCTAATTACGCGAATCAAAAGTTCGATTAAACCGCGGATTAAATTATGGTGATTGTATTGGTGGGCAAGGGCCGGCCAACATACCACCCCCACCGCCCCCGCGCCGCCCCCGAGTGACATACCAGACTAGACGCCGCGCCGCCCCCCGCCGCCCCCGCACTGCCCCCACGCTGCCCCCCGCCGGCCGTCGCCTCACTGCGGCCCCCGACGTGGCACGAATCTCCCGCGCACCGGGGGGTGGAACGCATCTGAGCCGCATATGTTTGGCGGTAAATTACAAAGCACGGTCACGGAAATCATCCATCACCGCACACAATAAAAACTGCACCCTTCACGGATGGGAGCGTGGGAAATTAAGCTTTGTATATTAGTACTACACTGCTTATCAAAGGCGCACATCTGCGCAGATGTTTCGTGGTAAAACGCCGCCCAGAGACCGTCCATCCATCACATGACACAATAAAAACTGCACCCTTCGCCGTGTTAAATATCCGACAGACAAATACATTCCTGCATGGCTACCTGTGTACCATTCAGATGAGCCATAAATAACCGGCGGGCGGAGCCTGGGAAATTAAACCAGGCATCATAAATATGTCAATTTCATCCCGCTCACAGACATGTTTATGTACGGGTGCAGCTGCCATGCTCTCAGACAAGCCCTTCAGCGCGGCCTGAGCCGGTTATCTGAAAGGCGCAGTGTGATTTATAGGTATTAGACCCAAGCCAGATATGCACGTGCACCAATTAACTTGCCGCAACATTCCTACCTGCGCGAACACAGGGGCCGCCGCACCCCACCCCTGCGAGGGTTATTTAAACGAAAAACGCCGTGCCACGAGAACCAGTCTCCTCCGAATAGTGTCGAAGCTCACATCTAGCCCTTCAAGTTTCTTGTGTTACCCTCTGTGCCAGCACCGATCTCCTAGTGAGTGTTATCGTGTTAACTCACCGTTCAACATACAGTGCCCGGCCAGTTTCGAATAGGTAAGTGCTCATTTATATTAAATTAAATATCCGCGGGCCCCAATTTAAATAAAAATTATTAGTGCAGCGGTATAAACTTAATCGATTTAAATGCATTTTCCTGGATATATAGCAGATGCCTCACATCGTAATTTAATGTAGCGTTTGAATCAGCATGAATTAATAGTTTGTATTTTATTGCTCGCAGATATGGAGTTTGTAAGCAGCTTGAATAAGATTGGGATGGTAAAAGCTATCATCAAAATCGGCGAACTGCAGCAGGGCGTTCAACATCGCATCATCGAAGGCAGGAAAATCACCACCAAATTTGGCGAGAAGCAAACGGTCGAGCTGGAGCAGGGGATCCTATTCCTACCGAAGCGTTTCAACAGCATCAGTAGCGATGAGTTTGGGGAGGCAGTCGCACGCGGTCTGTACATCAGCAGGAGATCGGACAATGGACTGTCATTTGAGAGTGATGCAGAGAGAGCTGCGCGATAGGACGTTGTTGCTGAAGCGCAAAATCGACGAGGTTAAAAGGATGATCGAGACGCGCAAGCGCAGCATCGAAATCATCAAGCAGATGGCATCATTAAAAATAAGTGTTTAGTCATTTAATGTCAGCACAAAGAGATGAATCGCATCGATATCCTAATGAAGAGGTTTGACCGAGAATTCACATTGGAGGAGACGCTTCTGGGCGGCTCTACATTCCCACTCAATAAATCCCAAACAAAGCACGTGAGCATTGGGATAAGTCCTACTGCGGGTTTCATACCCATCGTCAAAATATGGGGTCCATTCGCCTCCATATTCTTCACAGCGGACGAGTGGAAGCAGTTTACCGCACTCGACATTGGAGGATTGACAGAGCCCATCTCGATGGAGCAGTTCGACATATATAGAGAGGCCTCACTGTGGATCGAACAGAGGGAGTTCAAGATAGCTCTGTCTGAAGAGGCTGTACATACCCTGGTGCGCATTAAAAAACTAATAGACTCTAAATTGGATATTTTATCAGAGTGCGCATTTAAAGACTATTACAACAGTCTGCTGTGCGCGTGTGCAAAAATGAATAATGGT
This sequence comes from Othius punctulatus, assembly GCA_951805005.1. Taxonomy (NCBI): domain Eukaryota; kingdom Metazoa; phylum Arthropoda; class Insecta; order Coleoptera; family Staphylinidae; genus Othius; species Othius punctulatus. The sequence goes on along the minus strand of OX638138.1, from coordinate 50,723,270 downwards.
GATTTAATGGATAATATTATGATGTTAATAGCTCCACATAAAAAATTGTTTCGAGCACAAATAATGTTAGAATATTTGTACATGTATAATGATGCTATATTGTCAACATATGAAAGTTTAAAATAAATATCTCCTATATCTAATTATGCGTCTTATTAACCACCTGCAATAAATAAGGAAAAATAAAAACAACGGATAATAATAATACTGATTTATTGCTCATCATGTTACATCTCTATCAAGGAATTAAATATATTACAATACATTTGTACTATCTATCCAGGAATTAAATACATTATCATGGCCCAGCCACTTGACAAAGACTTTGCTGCCCTTCCGCTTCAAGACCTTCTCAACGAGGTAGGTATCAGGATGTTTCGTCAGCTGCAGCTCTTCATTATAGAATGCTCCGCGTATGGGGGTCCCATGCATGTCCTCGAGCAGATATGAGGCAGGATCTGTGATTCGAGCCTGCTTAATTTTAAATAATTCAGCCGACCAATTTGGCGTGTACCCCTTCTCGAATAACGCTTTCTGCCTGCTTATTCGAACTACATCATTAACACTAAACTTTCGCACACCGGACATTTTAACGTGCGAATAAATGGTATCTAGAAGATGTTGTTCATGCTTCTTGGTGACGTCACAGGGTCTCATGCCAATAGTACGATGTTTCCTGACATTATATTCGGCGGTGGCATCGGTGAGAATGTCTATCCATGAATATGTCCCCCTCAAACTAAACGATCGATAAAGACTATTTTTTATAGTACGTATCACGCGCTCAGCCATGGATGCCTTGATTTTAGTATAGGATGAATAATGATTCACTTTATATTTAGCTAGCAGCGCCTTCATCGTAGAGTTGTAAAATTCAGTACCATTGTCAGTCTGCAAATTCTTCGGAGTACGACGCCCGCGAAAAATATCAGCGAAAGCGGCACTAACGCATTTAGCAGTTTTATCCTTTAGTGGACGAGTCCATAGGAACTTGGAGAAGCAGTCAATCACCACCAGAATGAATCTGTACCCCTTATTATCTCGAGCGTAAAAGGAGAATTCCGCCAAGTCAGCTTGCCATAGATCATCAAGTCCTTTAATGATAGTCCTCCTTCTCCCAAAGTTAACACGAGCGGGTCTATGGAGCTCATCAACGATACCGCTCTTAATAGCACTCATTATTTAGGTGCGGCTACGGGCTTGCGAGGAGTGACGCCCGGAGTACGTCTGCTCTCTCTTATAGTCTGCTGTACTTTGGTATGTATCAGCTCTCGCAAATGTACATCATCATCCTGGCGCTTTTTCTTCAGGTCGGCTAACTCGCCTATAACAAGCGCATCGTGAGCCTGCATTCTTTCTTCCTGCTGCTTCTTTGCATCATCCAATTCCTGCTTAAAAGCAGCGCCATAAGCCTGAAGTTTTTCTCTCTCAGCCGACAACTGAACAAATAACTCGCGCAGCTGCTCTACTCTGGTGAACACCATCTCTCTCAGTTTTACATCGCTATCCTCACTCTTCTTCTTCAGATCGGCTAACTCACGAGCAGCAATTACATCATGGATCTGTAGTCTTTCTTCCTGCTGCTTCTTCAGAGCATCCAATTCCTGCTTAATAGTAGCGCCATAAGCATGCAGCTTATCTGCCAGCTGCTTTTTCAGGATAGCTAACTCCCACACATTAGCCTGCAGTTTTTCCTCCTGCTGCTTCTTCAGATCAGATAGTTTCGCATCGGTATTTTTCTGCAGATTTTGCATATTATGCGCAGCAGCCTGCGAATAAAGTGCCAGTTTATTGCGAGCAGCACTAGCCGCACGCTCTAAAATATCAGCCTCCATCTTGTTCAAAGAATCTTCCACGAACCTCCTGCTAGCCGCATCGTCCAAATCCGCGGGCTCCTTTATGCGTGTGAGACGTCTATTATTTAAATCATAATGACCGCTCGACGTTAGCATAAATCCTACGCCATCGCGTCCTCGAGAGCATTTTCGCGTGCCTCCCGCTCTAAAGAAACGGCCGAACTTGTCGACGCTCATCGTATATTTGAGCAGGTAGCGCACATGTCGTTCGTTTTATTCAATTATATCAGCTTCGCGGAGCTCATCATCAATAGCCAGAATCTCATTACCGACGCTGCTATTCCCAGCAGTCCTAGCAGCATGTAGCAGACATAGCCTATCCACCAGCTTTTCTATTTTATCCCAATAGCGGTATTGTACGGGGGTTTTTAAGTCGCACTGCATCTCAGAGTCGAACTCTAGACCTCCAGTAGTTTTAGCGCGGGATCTAGTTAGAGCTGGCGAACTCACGCTGTTTAATAGAGGCGCGATAAACTTCTTATATTTATGTGAGTTATTTACTCGAACGCGGTTGTTGTCATCGAAATTGGAATATGCTATATTGGTTTTATTGATGATATCAGCATAATTGATTACATCTGTGTGGCTAAATGGTTTTGGCTTCTTACTAAAAATCAGATCGTAGAGGCCAGGGGTCCCCCATTGATGCTTCGCCCGGCTAAAAGATCCTCCCCATCTGGGATAATGGCTGAGTTACCCAGATGAAATCCTCCAGCATGGCTATTATAGACTACGCCGAATGTCTTGTCTAAGTCCTTATCATCACCCCTAACTAACATGGTGAAATATTTTCTAGGTGTAGACAGCATGTCGTCCAGTAAATGTAAGAGCTCACCCCCTCTAGACGTCGTATCCATATCTTGCTCATCGCCAGCCTCACTACCATACTCCGAAAACGATAGATTCCTCGTAGCCTTTAACTTGGCCGCATGACGTTGTGCTACTGCTTTCGGTGTGGAGCGTATAACAGGGGTTGCAGGTGTTGCCTGTAAAGCCGGGAGTATGACAAGCATAGACATGCTGGTTGCAGGTGGTTGAAGCAGGGCAGAACGTGCTGGAGGTGCTGTCCGTGGATAGGATATGTCGAATGTGCGCGGTCGATGTAGAGCAGAACGTGCTGGAGGTTAAGAGGAAAACACTTGACAACACGGTAAAAGTATTAAAAAATAAGTCCTGCATTTATCGAATGCGTTAGCCTATTAGCGGCAGTGTAAAGACAGGGACTATTATAATGATGTGAAAAAATGAGCACGCCCGATGTGATGGATAATAGGTTCGCATAAACAAGCACTTTGAGTACAAATAATGTTAGAGGGCATTTACATGTATAGTGATGCTGTATTGTCAACATTTGAATGTTTCAAACAAATGACTCTAATTAAGTGTTTTATCAGCCTACAATAAATAGAGAAATAATTCGATTTATTACTCATGCATATCCTCGAGTAGCTAGGAAACTAGATCTGTAATTCGAGATTGCTTAATTGCAGTATTAACTCTAATCGCCCGCTAGGTCATAGGTGCATTGATTTGTACACCTGTCAGAACTTGTAGCTGGCAGGGCGCTCCTCCCCACCACATGAGTTTCGGGGGGCTATCTTTAAGCTTGATTTCTGCATACATTAGGGTAGTTCTCAGGCAGCAACGACGAAGCATGCATCCACCCAAGAGCACTAACACTCGCAGTCCTCCGCATATTAAGAGAAGTAAGTACACCACTTCTAGCCAAATAATTATGAATAAATCATATATTTTATTGCTCCCAGATATGGACTTCGTAAGTAGCCTGAATAAGATTGGGATGGTAAAAGCTTTAATCAAAATCAGCGAGCTGCAGCAGGATTTATTATTAAAAATAGTATTGTATATGTTTGCATGATTTTTCTTTATTTAATATGTTCTGTTCTCTCTATACACTATGGAGGGGTGAATAAAAATAAAGTTTTACATTGTATTATTATTTTTTATTACCATATAAAATATCAACTACATACTCGTGACGGAGTGGCGGAGGGGCTTCGGGACGGTACGGAGGATATATATAAGAGAGACTGGCACAGTGGCTGTCACAGAGATATCAGTTGCATTCGAGCCATCAGCATGTATAAGTGTAATAGATGTGAGTCTTCTTTCCGGTGGCTGCGTGGATTGAAAAGACACAAGACTACTAATTCTGCCAGATTATTGAAGTGTTTGCACTGTGAGAGAACATTTACAAGAAGCGATAATCTCAAACGGCATGAAACTAAACATCAAACAAATGCCACGATGAGACAACCTAAGACCGAAAAGGATGCTTTGAATGGATCAGGGAGAACCTGTAATGACCAGCAAACGTTAAAAGGAGGTGGTGAGCTAGAGTCTCATCCGCGATGTGAGAGGTTTGGTACGATGAAGGTCGTCAAGCAGCAACAATCGCTAGAGGTGATCAATATGGATCAATGGACAGGGGTGCTGGATTCGAGCCGAGCTTCATTAGACACAGCAAATTGCTACCCAATACAATCAGGGCGCTAGTATGCGGACCCTCCCGTAGCCCCTCCGTACACTCCACCAGCCCCTCCGCCCCTCCCGAAGCCCCACCTCCATCTCCAACACCACCAGCCCCTCCGCCCCTCCCGAAGCCCCACCAGCCCCTCCGCCCCTCCCGAAGCACCACCGCCCTTTATATTCTTAAAATGTAGTAACGTGTGAGACGCTGTGATACATATGTGAGACGCTGTGAGACAGCTGTAAAACACCTCTGAGACAGCTGTGAGACACCTGTGAGACAGCTGTGAGACACCTGTGAGATACCCGTGAGACACCTGTTGGTGGTGGTATATATATATATATATATATATATATATATATATATATATATATATCCTCCGTACCGTCCCGAAGCCCCTCCGCTCCTCCACCAACACAACGAGCCCTTCCGCCCCTCCGCTCCTCCCGAAGCCCCTCCGCCCCTCCGCCACTCCGTCACGAGTATGTAGTTGATATTTTATATGGTAATAAAAAATAATAATACAATGTAAAACTTTATTTTTATTCACCCCTCCATAGTGTATAGAGAGAACAGAACATATTAAATAAAGAAAAATCATGCAAACATATACAATACTATTTTTAATAATAAATCCTGCTGCAGCTCGCTGATTTTGATTAAAGCTTTTACCATCCCAATCTTATTCAGGCTACTTACGAAGTCCATATCTGGGAGCAATAAAATATATGATTTATTCATAATTATTTGGCTAGAAGTGGTGTACTTACTTCTCTTAATATGCGGAGGACTGCGAGTGTTAGTGCTCTTGGGTGGATGCATGCTTCGTCGTTGCTGCCTGAGAACTACCCTAATGTATGCAGAAATCAAGCTTAAAGATAGCCCCCCGAAACTCATGTGGTGGGGAGGAGCGCCCTGCCAGCTACAAGTTCTGACAGGTGTACAAATCAATGCACCTATGACCTAGCGGGCGATTAGAGTTAATACTGCAATTAAGCAATCTCGAATTACAGATCTAGTTTCCTAGCTACTCGAGGATATGCATGAGTAATAAATCGAATTATTTCTCTATTTATTGTAGGCTGATAAAACACTTAATTAGAGTCATTTGTTTGAAACATTCAAATGTTGACAATACAGCATCACTATACATGTAAATGCCCTCTAACATTATTTGTACTCAAAGTGCTTGTTTATGCGAACCTATTATCCATCACATCGGGCGTGCTCATTTTTTCACATCATTATAATAGCCCCTGTCTTTACACTGCCGCTAATAGGCTAACGCATTCGATAAATGCAGGACTTATTTTTTAATACTTTTACCGTGTTGTCAAGTGTTTTCCTCTTAACCTCCAGCACGTTCTGCTCTACATCGACCGCGCACATTCGACATATCCTATCCACGGACAGCACCTCCAGCACGTTCTGCCCTGCTTCAACCACCTGCAACCAGCATGTCTATGCTTGTCATACTCCCGGCTTTACAGGCAACACCTGCAACCCCTGTTATACGCTCCACACCGAAAGCAGTAGCACAACGTCATGCGGCCAAGTTAAAGGCTACGAGGAATCTATCGTTTTCGGAGTATGGTAGTGAGGCTGGCGATGAGCAAGATATGGATACGACGTCTAGAGGGGGTGAGCTCTTACATTTACTGGACGACATGCTGTCTACACCTAGAAAATATTTCACCATGTTAGTTAGGGGTGATGATAAGGACTTAGACAAGACATTCGGCGTAGTCTATAATAGCCATGCTGGAGGATTTCATCTGGGTAACTCAGCCATTATCCCAGATGGGGAGGATCTTTTAGCCGGGCGAAGCATCAATGGGGGACCCCTGGCCTCTACGATCTGATTTTTAGTAAGAAGCCAAAACCATTTAGCCACACAGATGTAATCAATTATGCTGATATCATCAATAAAACCAATATAGCATATTCCAATTTCGATGACAACAACCGCGTTCGAGTAAATAACTCACATAAATATAAGAAGTTTATCGCGCCTCTATTAAACAGCGTGAGTTCGCCAGCTCTAACTAGATCCCGCGCTAAAACTACTGGAGGTCTAGAGTTCGACTCTGAGATGCAGTGCGACTTAAAAACCCCCGTACAATACCGCTATTGGGATAAAATAGAAAAGCTGGTGGATAGGCTATGTCTGCTACATGCTGCTAGGACTGCTGGGAATAGCAGCGTCGGTAATGAGATTCTGGCTATTGATGATGAGCTCCGCGAAGCTGATATAATTGAATAAAACGAACGACATGTGCGCTACCTGCTCAAATATACGATGAGCGTCGACAAGTTCGGCCGTTTCTTTAGAGCGGGAGGCACGCGAAAATGCTCTCGAGGACGCGATGGCGTAGGATTTATGCTAACGTCGAGCGGTCATTATGATTTAAATAATAGACGTCTCACACGCATAAAGGAGCCCGCGGATTTGGACGATGCGGCTAGCAGGAGGTTCGTGGAAGATTCTTTGAACAAGATGGAGGCTGATATTTTAGAGCGTGCGGCTAGTGCTGCTCGCAATAAACTGGCACTTTATTCGCAGGCTGCTGCGCATAATATGCAAAATCTGCAGAAAAATACCGATGCGAAACTATCTGATCTGAAGAAGCAGCAGGAGGAAAAACTGCAGGCTAATGTGTGGGAGTTAGCTATCCTGAAAAAGCAGCTGGCAGATAAGCTGCATGCTTATGGCGCTACTATTAAGCAGGAATTGGATGCTCTGAAGAAGCAGCAGGAAGAAAGACTACAGATCCATGATGTAATTGCTGCTCGTGAGTTAGCCGATCTGAAGAAGAAGAGTGAGGATAGCGATGTAAAACTGAGAGAGATGGTGTTCACCAGAGTAGAGCAGCTGCGCGAGTTATTTGTTCAGTTGTCGGCTGAGAGAGAAAAACTTCAGGCTTATGGCGCTGCTTTTAAGCAGGAATTGGATGATGCAAAGAAGCAGCAGGAAGAAAGAATGCAGGCTCACGATGCGCTTGTTATAGGCGAGTTAGCCGACCTGAAGAAAAAGCGCCAGGATGATGATGTACATTTGCGAGAGCTGATACATACCAAAGTACAGCAGACTATAAGAGAGAGCAGACGTACTCCGGGCGTCACTCCTCGCAAGCCCGTAGCCGCACCTAAATAATGAGTGCTATTAAGAGCGGTATCGTTGATGAGCTCCATAGACCCGCTCGTGTTAACTTTGGGAGAAGGAGGACTATCATTAAAGGACTTGATGATCTATGGCAAGCTGACTTGGCGGAATTCTCCTTTTACGCTCGAGATAATAAGGGGTACAGATTCATTCTGGTGGTGATTGACTGCTTCTCCAAGTTCCTATGGACTCGTCCACTAAAGGATAAAACTGCTAAATGCGTTAGTGCCGCTTTCGCTGATATTTTTCGCGGGCGTCGTACTCCGAAGAATTTGCAGACTGACAATGGTACTGAATTTTACAACTCTACGATGAAGGCGCTGCTAGCTAAATATAAAGTGAATCATTATTCATCCTATACTAAAATCAAGGCATCCATGGCTGAGCGCGTGATACGTACTATAAAAAATAGTCTTTATCGATCGTTTAGTTTGAGGGGGACATATTCATGGATAGACATTCTCACCGATGCCACCGCCGAATATAATGTCAGGAAACATCGTACTATTGGCATGAGACCCTGTGACGTCACCAAGAAGCATGAACAACATCTTCTAGATACCATTTATTCGCACGTTAAAATGTCCGGTGTGCGAAAGTTTAGTGTTAATGATGTAGTTCGAATAAGCAGGCAGAAAGCGTTATTCGAGAAGGGGTACACGCCAAATTGGTCGGCTGAATTATTTAAAATTAAGCAGGCTCGAATCACAGATCCTGCCTCATATCTGCTCGAGGACATGCATGGGACCCCCATACGCGGAGCATTCTATAATGAAGAGCTGCAGCTGACGAAACATCCTGATACCTACCTCGTTGAGAAGGTCTTGAAGCGGAAGGGCAGCAAAGTCTTTGTCAAGTGGCTGGGCCATGATAATGTATTTAATTCCTGGATAGATAGTACAAATGTATTGTAATATATTTAATTCCTTGATAGAGATGTAACATGATGAGCAATAAATCAGTATTATTATTATCCGTTGTTTTTATTTTTCCTTATTTATTGCAGGTGGTTAATAAGACGCATAATTAGATATAGGAGATATTTATTTTAAACTTTCATATGTTGACAATATAGCATCATTATACATGTACAAATATTCTAACATTATTTGTGCTCGAAACAATTTTTTATGTGGAGCTATTAACATCATAATATTATCCATTAAATCACCATTATTCATTTTTGCACACGCGCACAGCAGACTGTTGTAATAGTCTTTAAATGCGCACTCTGATAAAATATCCAATTTAGAGTCTATTAGTTTTTTAATGCGCACCAGGGTATGTACAGCCTCTTCAGACAGAGCTATCTTGAACTCCCTCTGTTCGATCCACAGTGAGGCCTCTCTATATATGTCGAACTGCTCCATCGAGATGGGCTCTGTCAATCCTCCAATGTCGAGTGCGGTAAACTGCTTCCACTCGTCCGCTGTGAAGAATATGGAGGCGAATGGACCCCATATTTTGACGATGGGTATGAAACCCGCAGTAGGACTTATCCCAATGCTCACGTGCTTTGTTTGGGATTTATTGAGTGGGAATGTAGAGCCGCCCAGAAGCGTCTCCTCCAATGTGAATTCTCGGTCAAACCTCTTCATTAGGATATCGATGCGATTCATCTCTTTGTGCTGACATTAAATGACTAAACACTTATTTTTAATGATGCCATCTGCTTGATGATTTCGATGCTGCGCTTGCGCGTCTCGATCATCCTTTTAACCTCGTCGATTTTGCGCTTCAGCAACAACGTCCTATCGCGCAGCTCTCTCTGCATCACTCTCAAATGACAGTCCATTGTCCGATCTCCTGCTGATGTACAGACCGCGTGCGACTGCCTCCCCAAACTCATCGCTACTGATGCTGTTGAAACGCTTCGGTAGGAATAGGATCCCCTGCTCCAGCTCGACCGTTTGCTTCTCGCCAAATTTGGTGGTGATTTTCCTGCCTTCGATGATGCGATGTTGAACGCCCTGCTGCAGTTCGCCGATTTTGATGATAGCTTTTACCATCCCAATCTTATTCAAGCTGCTTACAAACTCCATATCTGCGAGCAATAAAATACAAACTATTAATTCATGCTGATTCAAACGCTACATTAAATTACGATGTGAGGCATCTGCTATATATCCAGGAAAATGCATTTAAATCGATTAAGTTTATACCGCTGCACTAATAATTTTTATTTAAATTGGGGCCCGCGGATATTTAATTTAATATAAATGAGCACTTACCTATTCGAAACTGGCCGGGCACTGTATGTTGAACGGTGAGTTAACACGATAACACTCACTAGGAGATCGGTGCTGGCACAGAGGGTAACACAAGAAACTTGAAGGGCTAGATGTGAGCTTCGACACTATTCGGAGGAGACTGGTTCTCGTGGCACGGCGTTTTTCGTTTAAATAACCCTCGCAGGGGTGGGGTGCGGCGGCCCCTGTGTTCGCGCAGGTAGGAATGTTGCGGCAAGTTAATTGGTGCACGTGCATATCTGGCTTGGGTCTAATACCTATAAATCACACTGCGCCTTTCAGATAACCGGCTCAGGCCGCGCTGAAGGGCTTGTCTGAGAGCATGGCAGCTGCACCCGTACATAAACATGTCTGTGAGCGGGATGAAATTGACATATTTATGATGCCTGGTTTAATTTCCCAGGCTCCGCCCGCCGGTTATTTATGGCTCATCTGAATGGTACACAGGTAGCCATGCAGGAATGTATTTGTCTGTCGGATATTTAACACGGCGAAGGGTGCAGTTTTTATTGTGTCATGTGATGGATGGACGGTCTCTGGGCGGCGTTTTACCACGAAACATCTGCGCAGATGTGCGCCTTTGATAAGCAGTGTAGTACTAATATACAAAGCTTAATTTCCCACGCTCCCATCCGTGAAGGGTGCAGTTTTTATTGTGTGCGGTGATGGATGATTTCCGTGACCGTGCTTTGTAATTTACCGCCAAACATATGCGGCTCAGATGCGTTCCACCCCCCGGTGCGCGGGAGATTCGTGCCACGTCGGGGGCCGCAGTGAGGCGACGGCCGGCGAGGGGCAGCGTGGGGGCAGTGCGGGGGCGGCGGGGGGCGGCGCGGCGTCTAGTCTGGTATGTCACTCGGGGGCGGCGCGGGGGCGGTGGGGGTGGTATGTTGGCCGGCCCTTGCCCACCAATACAATCACCATAATTTAATCCGCGGTTTAATCGAACTTTTGATTCGCGTAATTAGAGCAATTGTATGCAAATACCGCGGATAATCGCGTAATTAGAGCAATTGTATGCAAATACCGCGGAATAGCTGGCGTAATTAGAGCAATTGTATGCAAATACCGCGGATAATCGCGTAATTAGAGCAATTGTATGCAAATACCGCGGATAATTACCGCGATTATCCCATTAAAACGCGAATCCGCCGCTTTAATGCTCTAATTACCCCCAAATTGCTCTACTTACGCGAATCAAAAGTTCGATTAAACCGCGGATTAAATTAATCGAAATCTTCGCGGGGGGTGCGTTGGAATCGGTGTTGCCTAACTACTCACACGCATTACCTCTAAAAGAAGTTGGAGTTGTCTCGATAAAGATTTAATATCAAACATAACGTAAAGAGGTACTGCCATTATACGATCACACAAAATAAAAGTAAAATAGATAAATCACTAGCCAAAACAATTATCATAAATTATAAGAATCTATGATTACAAGTAAAATATACCTAATTATTAAATATTAGAGAAACCGAAGTCTTGCAAATGTCTTCCCAAAGATTAAATTCACTTTCTATATTGAGCATTGAAAAGGATCTAGTTAAGAATGGTGACTTTTCTACGTGTGTTCAACGAAATGGCAACAAAAAAATCTAGGACTGCAATATGATGTACTATTATAAAGTGGTTGTGTAACAGAATATTATTTAATTTATTTCTATCGATAGTATCATAATGTAAGACTGCTCCATTCAAAATGGTTATTGTTTATTAGAATATTTATTTTATTTACATATTTAATTATTATGTGTTCAGGAATGCATTATTGTTTCTTAGGTCTTTGTCTTTTCTGTGTCAATTAATTTCAAATTGTTAGTAAACTTGCCAGAGTAGGGGGCCCTCAATTATATTTGCACCCAGGCCCCGTCTTGGACAAGGCCGGCCCTGCTTGCACCTGTTCTGTCACTGCTAATTTTCAACCACTACTCGTAGTTGTTTTAGTACTAGATACTTTTCTAGTAGGAATTAAAAACAAACTACAGTAAAACCTCCCTTAGCATTTATATATTATTTCTTACAATACAGGAAGCGTTTTTTGAAATCAACACATATTTGCAAGAGATACCTGTTCCGAAATGCCATTTGAAGCCCCATAAAACAACGAATATTTATCATGCCATCGTATAATTACATTTTGCGTTTACGGTCAGAGCATTGCGCAACGGATTTGTTTTCTTATTCTTGGAACAGATTCTTCACGCGTCTTCCTACATTTCATTAGTTACGCGGCAGTTACGTGCGACACGCGCCCAAATAGGAAATTCCGTTTCGTTTTTTTCTACTCTCTCGGCAAACTCGCATCTGGATCGCTCGACCGGCGCGGAATCATCGTTTCTCCCCGGCGGCTGGCAATTAATAATTTCTGATAAAGTCGAATTAATTGCCCCACGCCCGCTCCGATTAGCATAGAAAACACCAAAACCGCCAATTAGAGCTAATGCGCGATTTAAAAACAAATAGCGGCGCGCTTAAAGTGCGACTCCCACGCCTTATGGTCGGTCGCGGTCCTTTCTCCCGTCTCGTCCTCGCGGGGGGTGACCGGAAGTGCGTGATCGCGACCAGTCGGGGGCCGAGAACCGGTTTCCACGACCGAATCGGGTGCCGCCACAACCGGCGAGAAAAATCACGATACAAATCCGTTGCGATTTATTGTCGGCCTTTTTGCACAGCGTGCGTATTGCGAAAGGGCTGTCGTGCGAGTTCGCAGTTGGAAAAACGCAATGGGGCCGGATTATGGTCACTGCGGTCGTTCCCAGGACTTAAAAAGGCATTGCGATTGAGAGTTATTGCACCGATTCTAGGATTATTGGAATTGTATTTTTGTTGCGTATCGGTGAATAGGAAATAATCACGTGTGACTACCTTATATACATGCTACCTCAATAAGGCCATATGCATATTGATTAGATTATCTGTATTCAACTTACACGTTATTAATAAATAATTTATTATTGGCTCTTCAATCGTGCAACCGCAGTTTTAGTATCGAATAATTAATTATCATTATCCCCCAAATATTATTGTAGCACACTAGCACATTTTTTGAAATAACGAAACTCTTTCTTAAATGCTACTGGAATTTTAAATAGTTTTGTTTCCGGGACGCAATCAGGAGGCACATTCTGTACATTTACATAAACTTAATTTTCATAATCAAAATAATAGTAATTACAATTTCCTGTATGCACCAGATAATTATGAGTAATTCTGAATTTATGAGATTTTATAGTCGGTCCAATTTCAAGATAGACCGCGCGTAAACAATTTTACGTGAACGGTGACAATTTACAGGGCCGAGTCTACACATCACAGCAGTCACTGCGATTGCAGTAACAAAATACACTTAGTCCGGCCATACGGCAGACTGCGGGACGACCAATGTATGCTTGTGTTGAAGTGTTCACGGGCAGATCACGCATGTTAGATAGTTTACGTTCACTCTATTTTGAAATTGGACTAACTATAGTATCTATAAGGTTTTGAATGAATTATATGAGTTACACTATCTATAATTCAACAAATTGCACGTGTGCAATAAATCATGGAAACGCACGTAAACACTAAAAACGCATTATTACTCTAAACGCAACTAATTCTCGTTTTTCGCAGAGTAGAGGTATGACTTCACTATGATATGCGGGGTAGAAACACCGCACACAAAAAAAATGGGAATTTTTGGACAACCCATTGGGTTGCCGCATACCCATTAGATAGACAACCCTCGCGAAATACTACTTCTAACTCATTTTGCTGGTCAAATTTTAGTTATATATCGTCGGTGTTCTGGCAAAAGTCACCAAGTCCAATAAGGTTACTTTTCAGTAGACACATTTTAAAAGTTAAACAGGTATGAAAAATTGCTTATTTAAGATTATAGGTACGTTCTGTACACCATACATGTATGTATGTATACATAACGGCGATATTTGATATATGCATGCCTGAAGCATAGAATAAACTAATCTAATATATTTTTTTAAGAGGAGCACAACGTAGATATATTCAAGATTAGAAGAGAACAAACACAAATAGGAAAAACAACACAACAAGAGCTTAATATCAATGAACAGCATGTTAGAAACATCTGCTTTGATGGAAAGAAAGACAAAACGTTTTCATAGACAAAGTAATTTGACAGGTTTCATAGGAGAAAGGTAGACGAAAACCATGTCATGATTAATCTTTAACCTGAGTCAGAATACTTGGGCCATGTAACTCCAGATTCTCTATGAAATCCATCGTTTCTAATTTGGAAGTATCAGATCCACTTGCCTTTAAAAATCCTAGGAGTGATTTAGATTTCTCTCTCTCCAGTATCCACAATCAGGGGTTACATGGCCCAAGTATTCTAACCGAGGTGCAAGAAGAATCGTCATATGATCTTCGTCTACCTCTCTCCTATGAAACTTGTCAGCTACACGGTGTATTCAAATGTATATGAGAAATGGAAACCCATAAAAAGAGTTAGTTCTCCCGGACTACCCGCAGAGTGCGCTGAGAACTTGTAAATGTAGTAAACTGTAATGAAAAAGTAACTGTAGTGATCGCATTCAATCGTATATTGTTTGTCTGTGATCGCATGATCGCGCATTAATGGCTGCCGGCTGCCGCTTTTACATGGGCTTTCCATAAGTTTACTGAAATGGTATTTAAGGGCTGTAAGGTAGTAATTCAAAGTGTATACTAGTTAATTTTGTTGAGATATCCACAATGCAAACCCCAGGTGTCTACAAATACCGAAGCAAAGCTCCAAATTGAAAAAACGCATAGTACACGAAGGTAAGTAACCTAATCTACAAAAACAAAAGTTTTCAAATTTCTGAGGGTAGATATGCCGCTGAGAACTTGCTGCCAACTTAAAACACGGTATCAACACGTCTTATATACAAGGTGTACCAAAATTATTGTTGTTATGTAATAACTTCAATTCAATTGTGCCGCCTTTCAAATATGTACACCGTACTATTTGAGAACTGTCAATCATACCTGTCAACTGTCAGACAACATAATAACAGTAGTTTGTTAAAATGTACACTCATCAGAAGAACACTTTTATTGCTGAGGGTTACTTTCGTAATGGACGATTTGAAAATGAAGAATGGATTAATTCAATTCCAGAGTTCGTTCGGCAATTTCAACATAAGTTCCCTGACTACCAATTTGAATACTCGGTTTTGTCAACACATATTTCACGAATACTGCACCGTTTTAGGGAAACTGGTAGGGTTCAGAAAGGGAAATCCTCAGGCCGATCTTCAGTATCAGAAGAGGTTCTTGCAGATGTTCGTGAACGACTCGAAGTAAGCCCTCAAAACTCATTCGTAAATTGGCAGGAATTCCCTCAAACACCAGCCAAATAATTGTGAGAAAGAGGTTGAATTTAGATCCTTATAGGGTCTCAGTGGTGCAAGAATTGTTGCCAGTGGATTCTCAACGCCGATTGAGTTATTGCCGATAGTTTATGGAAAATTTAAATGACGATCGATTGCTCGATTTAACATTTTTCGGAGATGAGGCTTGGTTTCACCTATCAGGATATGTTAATTCACAAAACTATAGGTGCTGGCATGCTGAAAACCCTCACCTTTTTGTGGAAGCACCACTACATCCTCAGAAGGTTGGAATTTGGGTGCCTGTGTCTCGCCATAGAATAATAAAACGGTGAGAGATATCGGCAACAAATTGTCCAGCCTTTCATAGACCAATTAGATGGTGACGAATTGCAGAACGGATATTTCCACCAAGATGGCGCAACAGCTCATCCAGCCGGAGCAACGTTAGCCTATCTGCAAGATTTTTTTGATAATAGACTAATTAGTCAAGAACTATGGCCGCCACGCTCTCCAGGTCTAACTCCACTGGACTACTCAATTTTTGGATATTTAAAAGATAGAGTTTTCCAAAGAAGACTGCATACGTTGGAAGAGTTAATGGCAGAAATCGTAAATGTTTGCCGAACCATAACTCCTCAAATGCTAATCAACATTTTCAACAATAAAAGAAGATGAGTGCAAAAGTGTTTACAAGCAAATGGTAACATTTTCAACATCTGCTTTGATTATATATTTTATTTATTATTTGTTTTCTAAATCTTTACTTCTTTTTATGTTAACGTTTATTAAATAAATTACTTTGATTACTTTAATAATTATATGTGATTGTTTTATTGTCTGCTAGTCCTGAATTTGCAAGAGTAAAACATTTTATAACATTGTCAGATTTAAAGCGGAGCAATTATTAGATTTGTCGCAGCTCGTTTATTTCATTAATTCCTGCATGATTTTCAGTTTACAGCTTGTTTGTGCCGTGGAGTAATCTGCCCCACTTGGGGATGTTACCTGTGAGGACTTCATTTTCATGCATATCTGGTTATTTTTATTAACACACAATTTAAGAATGCCCTCGACTTTAAAAGTAAGGTTATATAAACAATGTACATTTAAACTCTTGGTCCCTTAAGAAATTCTTTATTGTAGTCTTTTCATGTGCTTGGAAGGCACAAATATTGCTGAAACTAATAATAATTTAGTATTTGAGTAGTGAAATATCGACTGACACAATTGAGATTTGAATTGCACGAAGATAGCTTTTAATGCCATCTTCATGAGTAATGAAGTGAAATGTCATTAAATAATTCTTCATTGTTGTCTTTTCATGTGTTTGGAAGTCACAAATATTGCTGAACTAATAATAATTTCGTATTTGAGCAGTAAAATATGAAATTCCACAATAAAAATTAGAATAGCATGAAGATAACTTTTATTGCCATTTCATGTCTAATGAGTGTAAATGAAGTTGCCCATGTCATAAATAGAACTATTTTTACTGGAGGGGAACAAAATTATTTTACATAGTTACGTAATTACAATCATTTAGGTACACCTTGTAGGTGGTCTGTGTTGTCAGCTACTTTTGTCTGAGTAATCACTTTTTTTTGCATTGATTGTATAGCTTTTCCAAGTTTTGTCTTTTTTCTTCTAATCTTGAATCATCTACGATGTGCTCCTCTTGGCCAAATTATTAAATTTAAACTTTAATTCTGTGCTTCTCTGACTGCACCTCTATGATAAAAGTGGTAAAATAAGGCTAATGCGTCAACCAAATGAGTTGTTAAATATTGCCTTTACGTATTCCTGCTAGTATCATTAATCATAGAGTTCATTAGCTGTTTTACCTGCTTTGGTTTTGAGTGTTCTATCTTATTATGTACAGTCAGTCGTTAGAATTTATCATTTTCTCTTGCCAAAGACATTCCCCCATATTCGTTTTGAATTTTAAACAACCTTTCTTAATAACAATTTTGGATATTATCATAAATTAATGTATTTTACTTTTCAGTACAATTTTTGTTATCTGTAAACCCCGTGTCCTAGGTACTTATAAATTTTGATTTTTATTGCGGCATTGCGTGATTTAGACCATGCAGAAGTTTTTATAGAGAATAACTTTTTTTCGTAAAAATAATTCAACTAACTTTTAATAACAAAATTTTCTGAAAAACAAATCCCTACTAGGTTTTTTTTTTCATTTTTTTTGCGTTAATTTTGGATCACAGTAGGCAAGTGATTTACTAAGATTAAACTGTTGTTTGCCCATTCAACAAAGCTTCACGTATTGCAAACAGTTTCTTTTTTAAATACACCGAAAAATGAAACAGTTACTGAGGTGTTACCATATTAAGCGAAACACACTGTATACATATAAAGCCAATTAACTAAAGCAAACTTAAAAAAAAACTTAAGGTAATTACGCATGTTTGTTTAGATTTGTGGACATTGAACAAAATAACAAAAAATATATTATTTAGAGATATCTAGTTAGTAATCCATTATTTCCAAAACAACAAAAAGCTCATGAAGTTGAGCTCGTAAAACTACAATTCTTTCCCCATTTAATCGTCCCTATATCTCCGCTACTTTCCGAGATCCCCATACTAAACATCCAAAAAACTCTCCCTGTATATGAAATATAGTACGGACAGATTTATAATATTTTTTTTACCGATTTTATAATAAATACTTCTATCGAATGAATACAATCTATACCACATTTTCTTCTTATATTATTAAGATTCGAATTTATTATTTTATCTTAATATTTTAATGAAGATGATCAAATTTATAAGTAATAGTAACAGCTCATGCTTTCACTATAATGTTCTGCCCAACGTCAGTTTTATTTAAAATTCAATATTAAAAAAAAAGTGATGCTTCTAAATATTACTTTCATTAATCATTAACTAAATTTACTGTTCGTACGCAAGCAATAACCTGCACACGATGCAATGACAATCTAAAAATGAATTGCAGACATTCACAACAGGCTTTGACCACTACTTGTTCGCATTGTTTTCGTTTGCGCATAAAAAAAGTCACAAGGTTACTTGGAATTGCATACACCTGAGATTTTTCATATCCCACCAGAGGTAGGCGACGATTACGTTTCTGCAATCGCCACTAATTGATACCTTTACGTACAAGCTCGTGGGCCATTAGGCCTGCGATCGCAGATAAGTGGAAACCGTAACGTGAACTAAAATAATCGCCTTAAAGCCTCCGTAAAGATAAAATGCAAATGAACGAGCGGTTATCTCATACGTTACTTGGTCAATGGGATTCAAATTCAATCTCGAAAAGAAATCGCATCCTTCGCTCGCGTGTGGTGCTCACCGGCGGCGAATGTAAAATCGCAACCAGTTCAATACGCAATGGAAAGTAATTGTTGGCTTAAATTGCCCGAACGATATTTGTTTTCGCCAAGGACTCGATACGTATTAATAACCCTTCTAATGGACGGAAGTGGGACGAAAAAGTTGTTTCTGAACGCGACGAGGAAAAAATACACACGAAGCGAACGAGTTTTACAATTACAGAAACGAAGGCCCAATTCATGCAATTAACTATCAACAAATCACCATTTCTGCGAATACACCTAATTGCGTATATCAATGGTTCACATATACAATTTTAATCTAGCCTCAAATAAAAAATATTTATTTTAAATATGCACTGCACAACTTATTTAGCGATTTAGGACCGATCGCTAGTAGTAAGCATTTGTGTTCCCATGGGCCATGTAGTATACTCCATATACGCCGTATATTCTCAGGATTTTCTGGGCCTATAGCGTATACTCTATACTAGGAATTTTGTAAAAACTCATTCAATGTGCATACCAAGAAGGCCAAACGTCAAACAGAACACTACTTTCAAAAATTTGTAAGCACGTTTTGCGTCAATTAATCTACTGGGACGCGATGTACACCACAAAAATACACCGACTTGATAATGATAGAACATATAATCGAGACCGTCGAGTATGATTCATTTGATGAATTATATTACATGTGCCAAAATAAATACCGAATTATATTTTCCCCCTTTAAACACATGCAACCAATACAAAACTTTTTATTGTTTTCTTCCTTCTTTATGAATGAATAAAACTATAACAAAAATAATACAAAACTGTATATCTCACTCCCTCGCTCTTATCTACCCAATATATGCCTCGTTTACATTCTGTATAAGTAAAATGCATACAACGATCTGACAATTTTTGTTCAATTACCCACCAGTGAGAAAGCATAGTGAACGAAACCATATATTTTTAGTAAAAAAATAAATATTATAAGTACACTTCTCTACTTCTACTATATACTCTTCTTGTGTGTTCTCTTAGCGTACAAAAAAATGTGAATATTATTTTTAACTTTCGTACAAAGAAAATTCTCCCTATCTTTAATTTTCAATTAATCATTTTGAAAATGATTAATTGTAATATTTCATTTTTTTTCTGCGTTATCCGAGATTTTTTGAGAAATCAGATATCAGATTATCCACTATTTCGAGAGAAAATGAAAGGATTGCGCTCCAGATTCCGTGTTGCACGCGTTAGGAGTAAGCAGATTTCGTGTTCCCATTTGTCCAGCACAGCGATACCTGGTTTTCGCATTCTCATGTTTCATGCGTTGAGTAATTTGCACGTTGGATAATAATTTGAACGGTGGCGAATGTGCTGCTGCCAGGAAGGAAATTGTTACGGAGCATGCAATGTTAGGTATACAAAGGCTAGGCTTGTGAAGTATTTGATCTATTTCGAAGTAAATAGAAACTTCTATTAAATTATATAACAACTTTTTGCGTATACAGGGTGTCCCGGTTATCGTGCTCAACATGGCATCTCTTAAACGGCAAGAGATAGACAGTTCGTTAGATTAGACAAACTAATCCTGAGACCCAGGCCTACTTTGCAGATAAAGGTTTTAAAAATTGAATGGTTTGGGTGCTACTGAAAAACAAAACACTTACACTGCATTTTCAATTTTGCGCTCTAGTTTATTTTTTTATAAAATTTATATTGAAATTATATTTTTACATTATTAAGGCACTTTTCTTAGAATTCGTATAATTCAAATCTGTTATTATAATTGACGTTATATGGATATTGAGATTTTAACACAAACTGTTTTAATTCGTCACCATGTTGAATTAACGAAGGCAAAAAATCGCATTTTTTTACTTTCTACTGTTTCAAATATATTTTTTGTTCATTATTTACCACTGAACATATAAAAATATAGTGTTGTCGAAAATCGAATCACTAAGCCTTGAGATAGAGCGAATTCGATCCTGTTTAGAACCGGGTAAAAATCGATTTTTTTACTTTGAACTGTTTTAAATATATTTTTTGTTAATTATTTAGCACTGAACATACAAAAACTTAATGTTGTCGAAAATCGAATCACTAAGCCTTAAGATAGAGCGAATTAGAATTAGAAAATTGCATTTTTTCTTTTCAACTGTTTTAAATATATTTTTTTGTTATATTTAGCACTGAACATATAAAAACATAATGTTGTCGAAAATCGAATCACTAAGCCTTAAGATAGAGCGAATTTAGAATTCGAAAGTCGCATTTTTCCTTCCAACTATTTTAAATATATATTTTTGTTAATTATTTAGCACTGAACATACAAAAACTTAATGTTGTCGAAAATCGAATCACTAAGCCTTAAGATAGAGCGAATTAGATTTCGAAAGTCGCATTTTTCCTTCCAACTGTTTTAAATATATATTTTTGTTAATTATTTAGCACTGAACATATAAAAACGTAATGTTGTCGAAAATCGAATCACTAAGACTTAAGATAGAGCGAATTTGAATTTGAAAAATAAGTGTTTTTAAGCTACCCAGAAATCCAACGATTTTAACATAATTACATAGATAGTTACTTCGCCATGGTGACAACGATTTGTTAGTAAAAATTTACAAAAAAATCATTTTTAATTTCAATTCACTTGCAATTTCGTTGCGAATTACGTAGCAAATACTCTTAATAACTGATAAAAATCGAAACAAAACCTAAAATAATAGTATAATTATACTCTAATGTTCCTTCATAAATTAAAACCTGATTATTAAATTTTATTTACTTTTATTTTGCTTTTCAAGGTATATAAACAATTTTAGACGCTTCACAGCTTAGTTTCAATACAGAACGTACAAATAAATGGTACAAAATAAAACAAATATATTTATTTGAAATAATGGTATTTCAAATTCTTTGCACATTATACAAAACTTACCAGATCTGGTATCTCTGGGAAATGATATGTGCAGTAGTAGAATTTCATGACTCACCTGAAATAAAGAAAAATACAATTAATATTATACTAGTTAGATGTAAATAAAAAATATATAGTTGCCAGTGTATTAGATAACCTAACCAAAACAAATCTCCTCTAAAAATAATAACTTTGGCTAGGACTCACATAATTTTCTACAAGTTAGCAGCATATTAGATCAAAATTGTCACTGACGTCATTAACTTAACGTAATCTAACCTATGCTACTCACCGCCTTACTGCATACATTAAATGTTACATTTCGTTGACGTAAAATTTCTCTATTTTTTACACATTTAGAAGCTTATTTAATTGGAATTAAAACTTTTCCAAATTTTAGAGAAAAGGATAATTTTATTGACGGAGAAGTATCCCGTAATGTGTTTTCATAAATATAAGATTTATCCTAAAAACAAGAACGTTTTTAATGTTAAAGTTGGGTTCAATTATATTCAGTTAGGTTGGGTTAAACTAGATTAGGTATAAAAATTACTCAAAATGAAATTTATGTTAATATAAGTTTAGTAAATTAAATAAAACCACTTTGTTATTTCCACTCACAGTTTCATTTTTGAAAAATATTTAGTAACTGCAGTTTCGACTGAGTCTATTCATTACCTAGCAGATAAGGGGCTTTAACTCAATTTGTTGGAATCATTAGAAATTTTCAAAGCTTTATCATCAAAAGACGGCACGACCAATCTGAACTTATATTCTCCCCTCTCTTTAATTGTTGCAAAATTTAATGTATATATAATGCGTTTACTCTTATTTAATGTACTTAGTTGATAATGACTAGAACTTAGTCGAAACTGCAGTCACAAAATATATTTCAAAAATAAAAGTGTAAGTGGAAATAAAAAAGTAAATTTGTTTAATTTACTTCTTTATAATGTTCCACAAAGTAACGGCTACCAGTATACAATATTTAAGTATAATAATAATAATAAGTTGTTTTGAGGATGTCAGCGCTGTTAAGCACATAAACTGCACATAAATTTCGCTATCTGTTATCATTCTGATTAATTGAGCATTGTTGTTTCTTCATCTGGTATTCCATGGAGCGGTTTACTAATGATACTGAACTTTGTGTCGCGAAAAGTTTCCTGGACGCGCGATCTCACTTAAGGTTACGATATTTAATGAGTAAAATCAACCATTTTAGACCTTTGCCCATGCGAACAGCACTGCTGTTGAAATAAAATAAATCCTTTGTTTACCATATCAAATTATTCTTAAAAGTACAATAATTCTATTAACATTCGTGATAATCTGTCTGAGGATCTGACCTCACATCCTTTAGAGAGTACAGAGTTAGATTAGATTAGATATAACACAAAATAAGTGTACGGGTCCATCATGAGTTACATATTTTATCACGTAAATCTATACATCTAAATATCTATGGTCTCAAGGCGGTACCTCTTAACTGCATTTTTTCATAATTTCACTATTTTATGTATTTACTTCAGAATTTTTATAGAACTTCTGTATTTTAAATCATGAATTAAGATATCATTTCAGAGGTATTTCAGAAAACTTAAAGCTGTATCTGCTGCCTTTTAAATATTTGTTTTATCTCTCCTGTAAAGTTTGTAATTTGTCAGTTAAGAGGTACTGCCTTGAGATTAATATCTATACACGAAATAAAAAATAATATAATGTAAATTATGGTGATATAAAGCTAACCGCGAAATATTCACAAAAATAAAATTTGTCGTACGTAAAATAATACAGTATAACGAAAGTTAGGTTCTAAAAATGATTTAGTACAAAATTTGTTACATACGGCATATGAAAAAAATGTTACTGAATTCGCAATATTAGTCAGATATGTTAGGGCATTTAAATATAAATATGACTGTTATGGTGAATGCGCCGGGCTAATTACTCTGCTTAAGCTTGCTAACTTCTCAACTGCTACAAAAACGGGACATCTACGTTTTACAATATGTTACGGATGGTAAATTATTTTCCGTAGTATTAAATATTAATAGAAGCAATAAAATCGGTAAGGACTAAATGAAACTTTTCCATAATATTATCTTAATATTGATATAAATCAACGTACGTACTGCACGTACTTACCATGCGAGATATTACTATGGATGCCATACTATTTAATTTGAAAGACGTATTATTTATCTGTCAAAATTGTTTGGAGCCTCGCTCAATCTAATAGAAATATGCTAAAATCTCTAGGCCCGTATCTCTAGTCCCTACTTGAACAAGAGTTCGATTCAAGTCCTATATTTGTGTATATTTGGTTGCGTTAGGTGCATAAACGTTTATAGAAAATAGGCAATTAAATACCGAGTGGCACAATAGTAGGTAAACAGTTAGGAGTACAGTTATTTACACTGCAATACTTTTATTATAAGTTTAAGTACATAGTTAAACCCTGTGTTTTATTGTCTTGCATCATACATATGAATTTACCTTCCTAAGTTGTATAAAG
Source organism: Othius punctulatus (assembly GCA_951805005.1). Taxonomy (NCBI): domain Eukaryota; kingdom Metazoa; phylum Arthropoda; class Insecta; order Coleoptera; family Staphylinidae; genus Othius; species Othius punctulatus. The sequence continues at coordinate 50,699,421 of OX638138.1, read as the reverse complement.
GTACAAATTTATTCTAATTTTGAATAAAACAATTGAGCCGTTGAAAATAAAAGTGGGGTAAGTCCATTTTTTTTAAGTTAAGAAGTCCAGAGATATTCAAGGGACAACATTCCTTTTGTATTTGAGGACTTATTTAAATTTACAAAAAATGGACCCAACATTGATTTTCAACGGCTCAATTATAAAACTCTGGTTGCAATAAAACGTTGATGGTTTTGCATATTGTGATATTTTGGACAAAATACGGAGAATTTGGCGTATTTTACACCAGATATCAAGTTACTTATCTAAGAGGTGCATACGATTGTACATATTAAATTATAATCTTTAAAGAAACAAGCTCTTTGTTCAATATTTTGTAGTTTAACTCTTGAGACTTGCTCAAGAATAGTATTTTGCAAACGGTTTGATGGTATGATGAAAATTAGATCTTAGACATTTTCACATAATCCAAAAAATCCAGGAAATTGAAAGCACATATCATCGTCTATAAACTTCTAACATCTGTAAAGCCACAAAAATTCAGATATTTAATTATTTAGTTTCTGTATGGTGTAAGTCACTTTTGAAATATTTAGTTTAGTTAAATAGTGTTAATATGGATATTTCACAAGGAAAAGTAGAATAGAAATTCACTAAGAGAACCTAGGAAAATGAGAAAATGAGACCAACATGCAATCAAAATAAAGTAAATGCATTGAAAGTGACGAAACTAGAAGACACTATTCCTTACTCTGCCTATTATCTGCAATTAAACGCTGATACATTGAAGCGTGTAAGAAAATCTCTTGGTATATGAGTACAATTAATTTAAAATTGGGTTAATAAATGACGCTATGGAATAACAAACAGTATGGGATTCAATAACGAAATTAACAATAATTAATATGGAATGGGCATGAAAGTACTCACGGGCCGACTGGGCCGAATGCGACCCAACAGCGCCTAAACTGCCCATGCCATAAAGCTCATAATAGTTTAAAGACCCTTCTTGCCTGGATTTTAAAAAGGTTCGGCCCGTATTTTACTTCAAAAGTGACAACACATTTGACATGGACTATAGCTAGATACCCCACACTAGTATCAAATATGATCTTGATTTATATGTTCTAGCTTTTTTAACCCACTTTTTTTTAATTATCTCATTAAATCAACATGATACTTAGCTAAATCATTTTAGAATTGCCAGATGACTAAGTCGCTCTTGACTAGTTGTGCTTCTTTGCCTAGTGTTCAATGAGTTTTCCCGTTCTGCTGAACAATCTTTCAGCTGAAAAAACAGTACCTACCTACTCTACAGAATAATTTAATGGTTAGGCAGATTCTTATAAATATATCTTGAAGTTTTTTGTCGTAAATTGCATTCAGACGTCTAATCTGGCTTCTTTCAATACCGAAAAGTGTCTTGTAAATGCTTTTATGTGAATATTCAGATTTTGTCAGTAAGTTTTCTGACATATCATCTTCATGCGGTTCCGGAGAAACAATGAGGCAGGCTTTTTTTTCAGGAGAGACAAAAAATGATTCTTAATTATTGAGTTATGAAGTAGGAAGTAAATAATTTACAATAAAATCATTACCAATAAAATGTATTTGTTACCGGCCAATCCCGGTTTCAGGACAAACTAGTTTTGCCTAGGCTAAACCGATACATCCGCAATGCGAGCCAAACTAGTTTATCCCAAAATCAACACATTGCTGGTTAGGTCAGGTTATGTTTGGTTTTGTATGCTTTGGTTAGGTTAGGATAGGTTAGGAAGGGTTAGGTTTGGTTTGATTTCGGCCACGTGTTGACTTTAGGATAAACTAGTTTGGCCTAGGATAAACTAATTCATCCTATCGCGTTGTAGATGTACCGGTTTGGCCTAGGCAAAACTAGTTTGACCTGAAATCGGGTTTGCTCGTTAATATATTGACTTTTGTAATTCTCAATAATTAACAATATTTTTTCGTCTCTCTTGAAAGAAGTCATAATTTTACAGTTGCATCATTATTGCTCCAAAACGGCGATACGTATTTACAAGGTTTGCTGCTCTTGCGGTAAATTGGCCATCGTCCAACTTCTGAATATTCAAAATGGGTGAGAATAATCCATATATGACATCTGATTAAATTTTAAGTCACCGAGAAGATAAGGAAAACATTTCTTGGCAGCTTACCGAAGCTGCCTTCACAGTAAATCTATTTTCATTCTGATATGTTTAACTCGGGAGAAAAGTAATTTCGCTTCCTTGGCTGGTTGGCTTGACATAAATAACAGCCGCAGCGAAATTACTACTTTTCTGCTTTGTTAAACAAATAACTATTATCTCCATACTATTTTTTCTCAACCACGAGGTATTAGAACTTCAGCAACTATTTGAGAATTTCGTGAAGATACATTTTCTTTGAAATTTTCCCTTTTAATAAACAACAACGTTTTTCTTATTTCGTATTTTTCTGAAACTTGAATCTGATGCACTTCTGTCAGTTTTAATTTGATGCCTTTGCATTAACTAGATAATTGAAAATAGAAATCAATGCATATGCTCGTTAATGCCTCCGATATGTCCTACATCGCAACCGAGCGGAAAACTCGCCGATTAGTAATTTAAATCGTTGAACCGAACAAATAGGAGCGAAAAACTCAAACATAGCCTTGATCAGAAAACCGCTTCTGCTCGATCATAGAGCGTTGAGGGTTTCGCAACTGACCCGTGTGAAGTAACAAGAAAAATTGGAAATTGTGCGGCACGCGACCGGTTTCCTGTCACCCTCGTCAAGGACCACAGCTCGGCCGGGAAAAGCTCACTTGGAAAAAAGCGGCTCGCCAGAGATGCCTTGCGACATGGCATCGGCCGGCCTTGAAAGGCCGTTTTCATGTTGATCTATTTGCATACAATCGGCTTAGTCGATAGGTTAATGAATAAAGTACAATTCGCGAATGTATGAATAATGTTCTATGATATGTAAATTAATGTCATTGTGGATTTTAGAGAGGTATAGTGTAGTAATTGCTCTTAGCAGCGGTGCAGCGGTTTAAAATGTGCAATATTTATATAGTGTTAGTGAATAAAGATTTTTTTTTCATGTCAATTGATAAATAATTATTTATTTTACTACTTTCTCTACTCATGAATAAGGAGAAGTTGCACCAAGATCCCATATGTAAGGTTATCTGCTGTGCAACGAAATGAAAACTTCTTTTTATATTTTATTTTATTCTAACTTGCTTGGGCTAACATTACCATAATCAACCCCCCGATAAATTATTAATCCTGTACCGGTCTTCCACAGACCGACTCGAACAATATAGTGTCCTCAAATGCATCGTTGCTGAGGTGATGCTCACACAAATGTTTATTAATGTTACTCATTATTTAATAGTAAACTTATGATATTCAACTAATCTAATAAAACTAATCATAGCATTCAAATTTTACATTTGCCATCAGTTGTCAGAGTGTACAGTGCCACCGGTTCTTATTTGTTCATTTTGTATCATTACCTTATAATTAATGCACCTAAAAAAATTCAAGATGTAAATTAAGAAATGATATTATTTGATATACTTATTTCTTCGATTAGTCACGTTTTACTGAAACATTATCATGAAATGTATAATCTATACGAATTAATAACATAATTAAATACTGCTTATATTTTTTTATGATATTAATTAACACACCTAATAGATATATACATATTCAACGCGTGCAACAGTTAGAAGTGAACTGTATGATTTCCAATTGTGTAAGAGTTACTTGTGGCCTTTAAGGAGCGATATGGGTGTCTGAAATGACAAGTGCACTATCGATTGTTGTTGCGATTACTTTCTGTATATTAGTTCCTGGTCTGGTTTAGGTCACTTTGCACGCATTACGCAATGCAAACATATTATTGTATTATAATTATTAAGTATATTACGTTCGTATTCCGTTATTGTAATGAGAACTGCATTCCGTGTCGCTAGCGTTATTGTCAATTAAACAATACTTTCATGTTCTAAAGTGACCTACGTCAGGTCAATCCAATCCCTGATTTTGATCAACTATTTAAGAACTTATTGTAAACTTTCTTCCATTTTTATTTTTAACTAAGTTGGCTCTGTTAGGGTGACAGTATTGTTGGCCAATGTAAAAAGTCACTAGACTTGATAAAATAGGTTATATTAAAAAAAAAAGGTTGAAAAATGACAAAAATTAAAAAATGACAAGTTCCATTGGGGAATTCAGTTATTTCCGAATTACTACCAACAAAATTACTAGCTATTCACAGACCCCCTCACGCAAAAACATCGCGAATGGAGAGTAGGAAACGTGAAACAGTTGGCAACATTGTAGCGAGAGCTGAGTTGCGCTTATAATTTTTTCAAATATTCTTACTATGGCGGGCATAATATTATAATAATTTTAACTCGTCCGTTTCTTACTTTATATGTCAAGAAAATGCAAAAGATATTTCATTTCATATATTTCATTTCATTTTAAGGCATATATTTTTCATTTTTTCTCAAATGTAACATATTGACAATTGTACACCGTTGAAAAGAGAATAAAAGTACTACCAAAATCAATATTTAAAAAAAATCCTGTTATATAAAAAAAACTGATGCCGTCATAACTTTAAAATCAAATGACGTAACAAGAAGAAATGGTGCACGTCATTTAATTAAAATCGATCTACCCCTTCGAGTTATTTTCCAGAAAATTAATCTGGACGAAGTTCGAACTTAAGTGTTACTTTCCTTTCAAACTGCATAAAAAATGGTATCAAAATTAATTTATGATTTTTTAGTATCGGCGCATGTTATTGATATTCTAAAAATATTTAAATAAAATACGTTTCTTTGTTTATATCCCAATGTTAATTAAAATGTGTGACTGTAGTTTCCATCACGTTTGATCATCATCAAACTTAGAGTACAATAAAATTCAAATAAAACACCTATTTATACATATCTGTAATACAGCTTTGAAAAGTGGGGAGTAAACGAGGTCTCTCTTGGGATTACGCTTGGACTTTAGAATTTCGAGTGACTCAAGTAGGTCCATCTTAAGACCTTATTCGACGAAATGAATTATCTGCAGTACATCCGTTTCAAAAGAATGCCGATTTTCAATGAGGTGGTTAGCAAATGTTGAATAATCATGGTTAAATCTAAACGATCTCATATGTTCTTTCAACCTAATGTTGAAATTACGTCTAGACTGGGCAATGTAAACCCCTTTACAATCTTCACAAGTTAATTTGTATATTCCTGGTATGTTGAAATTGTTAATTTGTATTTTAGCAATAAATATGGTGTTCCATAATTTAACGTATGGTTTGAACGCAACATTTATATTGAGTTTATTAAGGATCTTAACAATTTTGAGGCTGACATCTCCGAAATATGTTAGGGATTTTATTTTCGGAGTTATGCGCTGCACAACGTCATCGAAACTATAGTCACTAATTTTAATAAACAGTGTGATATAAAGAAAGAAAAGTGTTTGTATTATTTCATTTCATCATGTATCACGAAGTTGATGCCTCCAACATTGACCAATTAAAAATATTTAGCTTAGTACCACATACTTTAGCAGATTATGTTGAAATTTAAAGAGTGTTCACGACATCGGAAAAGAATTCGATCGGATTAAAATTTATAATTTGTAAAACTGTTACGAGCCATTAAAATTATAATGGCAGCAATTATCGTAGTAATAAAGTTATTAGGTAGGTCTCATGAATGGTGATCGAGTGGGCAGGATCGGCCGATTTCATCGTTTTGAATTGAATGGGACAATTAGAGCCGATAAGATCGTGTGCTGCTCTCAAAAGCGAACATCAGGAGAAACTCGGTAATCGTATGTCGTTCACGCGAGGAAGATAAGGAATATCGTTAAATGCTGCTAGTTATACAGTACATATACAGGGTGTCTACGCTAAACCGTTCGTTAAAAGTTTACGGGGTTGCCGTTGTACTAAAAATTTCAAAAAAATCCTCGTTACACGGTTGAATCAGTTGTCCTCATGTGAAATATTTTCAAGTTTCTATCACTTCCGGTTCCACCGGAAGTAGCACCAACTTTCTTATTTTAAATGGAACACCCCATATATTATTATATTTTTGAATTCCTCGCTTAAATTGGAACATATTTTGTACGAACATATGTACACTTATCTCTTCTAGTTTTCAAGAAAAAAAAAGTTTTCTAAAATTTTGACCTCTAAAAGGTAGCCTGACATCTGTCTATAACTTCTCTTAGGAATAAGATAAAATTATGAATTAAATTTCTAATTATAGATTGAGGATGCCTCTATGAGTGACATAATTGGAAACTGTCAATTTTGATAATAAGTGTTCATAAAATGTCTATATCTAAGTGCCCTCTTAAATATCCTGTAATTCATTTTTTTTAAATGGAATGGCCAATTTTTTATTGCATAGCACGATAGGGAGAAAAATTTACTACAAAAAAGTATAATACAACCATACTCCTAAAGCAAGTATTTTTTGAAATATTTCGAGGATTACTTTTTCGTCGCATTTCTGCAGGGTATAATTGTGCATGTCACAAGTGCACTTTAGTAGGCATGTGATATGCTTTTGTTTTATCGCCATTGTAATGCAACTGTCAAATAATTAAACTATTTAGAATAAAGTATTACAGAAATCAAAATCAACAAAATGAATCATTACACAAATCAACAAATTATCAATTTATTATTTTTACATGGCAACTGTGATAGAATTGTTGTTCTGACATGTAGAGTATTCAATAAAACTTATCCACATTTGCCGCCGATGAATAAATCAATTCCCTGCTTAAATTGGAACATATTTTGTAAGAACGTATGTTAAGTGTACATACGTTACCAAGAAAAAAATTTTGTTCTAAAATTTTGACCTCTAAAAGGTAGCCTGAATGAAATATGTCTATAACTTCTCTTAGGAATAAGATAAAATTATGAGTTATATTTCTAATTGTACCTAGAGGATACCTCTATGAGTAAAATAATTGGAAACTGTCAATTTTGATAATAAGTGATAATTGTGCATGCCTTGTTTTTTTTTAAATTGACTGTACTGAAGATTTATCAACGCCTAAATCCTCTTGAGCACAGCGGATAGATGCTTGTGGATTAACTTGAAAATAGGCCGGTCGACACTATTTCTTGCACTTCCTCATTTTCCATAACTGGCTTTTGTCGATGTCTTATTGCATTCACTTGTCCAAATTAAACAACATTTGATTCCAATCTTCTAAATCTTGTTTTATTCATCGGCGGCAAATGTGGATAAGTTTTATTGAATACTCTACATGTTAGAGCAACAATTTTATCGCAGTTGCCATGTATAAAAAATAAATTGATAATTTGTTGATTTGTGTAATGATTCATTTTGTTCATTTTGATTTCTGTAATACTTTATTGTAAATGTTTTTATTATTTGACAGTTTGCATTACAATGGCGACAAAACAAAAACATATCACACGCCTACTAAAGTGCACTTGTGACTTGCAAAATTATACCCTGCAGAAATGCGACGAAAAAGTAATCCTCGAAATATTTCAAAAAATACTTGCTTTAGGAGTATGGTTGTATTATACTTTTTTGTAGTAAATTTTTCTCTCTATCGTGCTATGCAATAAAAAATGGGCCATTCCATTAAAAAAAAATGAATTACAGGATATTTAAGAGGGCACTTAGATATTGACATTTTATGAACACTTATTATCAAAATTGACAGTTTCCAATTATGTCACTCATAGAGGCATCCTCTATCTATAATTAGAAATTTAATTCATAATTTTATCTTATTCCTAAGAGAAGTTATTGACAGATTTCAGGCTACCTTTTAGATGTCAAAATTTTAGAAAACATTTTTTTTCTTGAAAACTAGAAGAGATAAGTGTACATACGTTCTTACAAAATATGTTCCAATTTAAGCGCGGAATTCAAAAATATAATAATATATGGGGTGTTCCGTTTAAAATAAGAAAGTTGGTGCTACTTCCGGTGGAACCGGAAGTGATAGAAACTTGAAAATATTTCACATGAGGATAACTGATTCAACCGCGTGACGAGGATTTTTTTGAAATTTTTAGGACAACGGCAACCCCGTAAACTTTTAACGAACGGTTTAGCGTAGACACCCTGTATTTAAAAAACATATTACACATGTTGTCTGCATTAAACGTTAATACGTAATGATTTCCGTCAAAAATCTTAGAACATGGTTTGCTGTGGTCATGATAAATCATATTCGAAGATATTACTGAGGTTTTTTGGGAAACAGCAAAAAAAATAATGATTGCCAGAAAATGGATATAGAACTACAAGAAGAAGAAGAAGTATGTAATGATTAGCTCCACAAATTTCAAAACATTGACCAAAAAATATTCCTGAAGTAAGTTCGGCGTCTCGTTTCTAGTGCCCATCGTCTATAACAGCGTTTTCCAAACTATGTTTCGCGGAACGCTGGTTTTACGTAAAAAGTGAATAAGAGTTCCGTGAAAAATTATCAAAATTAATATGAGCCTCATATGGATCTATTGATTCTATTGATATTTCTACAGATGGTGCTCAAAGCAATGATAGGAAAGAATAAGGCACTGTAACACGTATCCTTCTACTATAAGAGCCACCAAGCATGTGTAACTGTGTTTCGGATAGACAATAACAAAAAAAACACAAATTTATGAACTATTTTGGACGAAGCCGTAAAAGTTACCCACTATGTAAAATCTCGATCAGTTCAAGTTGATTTTTGTGCAGTGAAATGAGTTGTGCACATAGTATGCAAGTGAGATATCCAGATGAATGCACTATTGAGCCTATTTAAATTCCGTAGTGTGGTAAATTTTGATTGTACAAGATAGTTTGAATTATATAAATGCCAATAAAGTAAAAGCAGTAAAAGAGCTATAAAATCGTAATATTTTTACAACATTGATACTATTTTTTTTCAATCACTCTGAACAGGGGAAGTGAGTTATTCTCTTTGAGCAATATTAAGCAATGTTGACTAATGAACCAGAATGTATTTGATGAATTATTACTTTGGAAAAATCTATAAACTTAACCAAATATATTGTCAGAATCAACGTTTGATATTAGGAAACAATCTAGAATTATTGCTTCGAGAACTATTGTAAAAAAATATTATACCGCGCGATTTTTTTATCTCTGAACATAGGATATGTTCAGTTTTAAAACGACAGTATCAATCATACGCTAAAATTTAATATATGCAACCAAATTTACTAGAGTGGGTAACTCAATTATTTAAAAAAAATGACAAATTCATAACCCATTTAATAAAACGTCAAAACTGTAGACAGAAAATGTATTCAACGCAAGAAAAGATACAATCTGGGCAGTGCATCTGTACCAGTGCACAAATACAGAGCACTGGTAACAATGTAGTATTAGTATACGGACTGTGCGCGATTTATTTTCTGTGCATTATCCTGAGAGACCAATACCATCAATCGGAACAATTAGTAATATAATCGCCAAATTTAAAAGTAGATGATGCATCTTCGGTAGTCATCATAAATTAACTACAAGATGCCACGTTTTGACTGAAGAAATGAAATTAAACATGTTATGCTATGCTGAAGAAGGTACTGATGAAGAAAATTTAAATACTTTCTTGCGTTGAATACATTTTCCGCCAACAATTTTGACGTTTTATACGTTACGTAAATATACGTTAAAATTATAAAAAATAACCTGAGACACCAATCGCATCATTCCTGTTCAAATAGGAATCATCAACTGTTAATCCCGAAATAGTAACTCATTTGTGAAAGTGCCCTATTTAAACACTTTCTTGCATTGAATACATTTTCTGTCAATAGTTTTGACATTTCAAATGATCAAGTTGCACGTGCATGTAAATTTGGTTGCATAACTGGTTGCAATTGATACTGTCGTTTTAAAACTGAACATAGTCTTTGTTCAGCGAAAAAAAAACGCGCGGTATATGATATAACACAGAATGCATACGGTTCATAACGAATTACTGTCACATGAAATGCAGTCCCCCTTTTTCTACCTTTCTCTCCAATAATCCACCTTTATTGTTGATGTTCTCTTTCGTTCACCCCTGTGAATACCACCTCGGTGCTAGCCAGAAAAGTGAAGACGGCGCCTTCGATCTTAACAAGGTGGGGGTGCGGATCCACGTAATTTTAGTACCGCATTAGTACTAGGCGGTAAATTACGAAAAATGTACCGCAAAGTAAATTTATTTAACCAAAAATAAATAAAGAATAATGTGATCCGTACAAAAACTAAAAGGCGAGCTAGACTATCTAGCCGCTGCACAATTTCCGCAAAGACGTCTGATGCCGGTGGTTGTACATATACACAGCGCAAGCCTCGAACCGGAAATAGGGGGTCTCGGATGGATCTTCAACGGACCCGCATAACACCAAATAACAACGTACATTAATCATACTATTCAAACCTAGTCACAGCCCATATTCCGCATAAATGCTCTTCTTTCAAGAGAGAAACAAAAAAGGTCAAACGTGAATACTAAAAAGTAAACTGATCCTATCAGTTTTGTGTGTCCTCATCGAACATTCTCGTGTTTCTGGGAGGGGGAGGGGTGGGGGAGTGCTCCTGATGCCGCTCACTATGTCTCATGGTCCCTCTTTGGACTCGGAGTGGCCTGGCGTACTGAGAGATGATGGGTGTTGTCACCCAGGAACGAAACCTCTCAAGAAATGGCCTAAGAAATCTATAAGGCCGATATCAGTTATAATCTAGGTTGCTTTGATCCAGTCCTTGACTGATAGTGGTCGGACCACAAACCACAAGAGGTTCTCATATCACAAATCACGTTTCAGTGGCGGTCACAGTATTCACTGACTTTTTCACAGACAAATATCTTAATATTGTATATTGTAACTTACATAACTTAATATTACTAATTGTAATATTTAATATTGTACTTACTTTTCGTTGACATTTTTGCACGAAAAGTCCCAATGCCGGACAAAATTCTATTGAATTTTCACACAGTCTTCATAGTTGATGAGTCTTGCGTCTAGCTAAGTTTTTATAACAAAGAAAGCATATTATATATTTTTTATAATTCCTATCTGTTTAAGCACGCGCTTGTCTTTAATAATATCTGGAATTCCCACGCTAAATTTTGTGTTGCAACGTTGGTGCGTCGTGACGAACTTCGCGTCATATATCATATGATTTGACAAATGCAAGGAGGTTATCTATGTGACTTGCTAATAAATTAACGGAGTGATTTGTTTATTTAATTTGTAAAATGCATGTAGTATGTTGCAACGCGTGTGATGTAGGAAGATAAATCGTAGCAGTGAAATTTGTAATGAAAATATCAGTGATGATTATATGTTATGTGCAACGAAGGATCTTCTGAGACAGTGGTAATTAGACCAGCATTGGCAATGATTTAAATCAAAGCAAATATAAGCAAAGTAATAATTGATTAGTACGGATACACCGCTTTTTTATCATCATTTCTTAGATTTTATTTTAAAAAAACATGAGTTAATTCGTGATGTAAATCTATTGATTTAAATCACATCTAAATTTGCAGAAACTGATCAGAAATATATTAAAAAAAACAAATAAATCAAATAAATCATGATTTATTTGATTAAAACAAATTTTGATTTTTGATTTTGTTTAAACATGATTTATTTCAACCCTGATTTACAGTGATAGTTACGCCAGTACGCATAGCACAAGTGATTATAAAAACCTCTTTGACTGAATTGCCGGTTTTTTAACAAAAAATACGAGAAACTGTAATTAAATCATTTATGTGCAAATTGATCAGCACTAGCGGTTCTGTATAAAGTACTTTTACAACATCATATTTATGCTATATACCGGACTTTTTTTTATTTATTACACATAACATTGACAATGTATATCTGGTTGCCTGCACCTACCCGCAAGGAATGTTCCTATGTGTAACTTAAAATAAAACTGTCAACCGTATATCTAGGTGCAGGCAACCAGTTATACCTACATAGATTTCACGATGTAACATAAACCATATAGGTTATTAAGAAATCGCAAAAATTCAGTTTTAATGAAGAAATTCTAACTGTATGGTATTTCAAACAGTGTGGTTCATCTAAAAGCGATCCTACGGGCCTTTCCTGTACACAATATAGGATAGTCAGTTTCATTTCTTCTGTTAAAACACGGTTGGTTTTATCCCGTAAAATTTATAATAACATGCAAATATGTCACTTGAATGAACTAAAAAGCCGTATACGTACTTCATAAGCCCAAAATTCATTACAAATACTCTGCGTTGCTTCCAAGACCACGCCTTGCGGGAAGATCCTTCTTTGCTTTGAAATACACGCAGGGCATTTTGAAAACTTGCTGGGACATCAGGATTTAACCACACTTAACCTTTTATGTTGTTTTGTTTACTGTTAGAATTGTTTGAATAAATTTATTTCTTCATTTTAAACTGAATTTGTGTGATTCCTTTATTGTTAAAAACATAACCTATCTGTAAAACGTTTTATACCAAAATTGTGACAGTAGACGTCAGTGTATAACTGGTTGCCTACGCCTACGTCACTACATACATTGATTTTTTTTTAAAGTTACAAATAGGAATGTTACGTGTAATAAAGAAAAAAGCCCGGTATATAATTTTCATATTATAGCTACGACAATCAAATCAAAGTTCAGGAACAGACTTGATGCTGCACAAGAAGAGAATTCTACTATCAAATAGTGTAATCAGTGTATACTACTATCATTGCAATAGTGTAATATCAAAATATTTTGTAAGTTTAGACCCAAAAACATCGAAGTCAGTAATAACAGTTATTTATGCATTAAGGGAGTAAACGAAGGTTTCAATCCCGAAGCCGTAAGTTATGCCAGAGCTACCGTAGGAAGCGAGGCCATTTTTGGCTGAGAGATTATTGACGTATATTCAAAAAATGCATACACATTTTTTCTCCCCACCGCACACAGGCCATTTGCCAATTTTAGACAATCAGCCGAATATCTCAAAGCTAAGTGGATCAAAATTGATAAAACTTTCAATCTGAAATGAACATTAAATGACTACTTTTCAAAAGAAAAGCCATTGAAAACGTCCACCGCTAGGGGGCACTTTGTTCTCTGCATTATTAATTTTTTTCATTATTTTTCAATAATGACTTTTACGATTATTTTTTTTGTAAATTTTCTAAAATGTTATGGAAATTATGACAATCTGAATATCTGGCTTAAAACCTGGCTATAGTACGATTATAATTTCGCCACAAATTATATTTTTTGCCACGATTTTTTTAAATTTGTTTATGCTTTCACTTTTCGACTCTATATCAATTTATTAAACGTTTAATTCAAATTCAAATACTACACCATGTCTTTCATAGGGAGATTTTACAGCGCGCCAAACGTCGAGTAAGCTTCTCCGACGAATTTCCACGTTATCTAAAAATGGTAATAACATAATGTGGGGCAGATCGGGGCAGCAAAATTTAATTTTGATGATTAGTTATATACATATTGTACAAGAAAAAAAAAGATTCATCGCAAATCTAGGCGAATCTGGTAACTTATCTCTAGTTAAAATTTATGAATTTATCATAATTACTTTAGCCTGCATCATGCTTTAAATTGGATAAATATTTTAAGCGGGTTATTGTATTTCCAAAATAACCCATGATTATATTGCATACATGTCTGGAAAATAGTTAACTATGCTTATAATATATTTTCACTCAACACAAGTCGAAATAACTGATAACAAACTTGAACGTTCCGAACGCTCGAAATTTTGATATTAAGAGGCGCTTGTGAAGAACGTAATTTGGACAGCGATAGTAGCTACACGAAAGGATCAGAGGGATTTATGACAGTACCTGCTAATACATTGGACATTCTACTAATGATAATTACAAAAATAACCGATATTCCAAATAGTCAATTTTCGATTAAATGATCGGCTGGAATAGGAAAATGGGCCAGTGTGACCAGTAAGTTTACATATTTATTTCGATTTTTGATAGTTGAAACACTCGTTGAACATTCTCATAGTGACAGTATAGCCACAGCTGTCAACTACACAATTTTTAATGTCAATTAAATGCATATCTGTCGTATACAAAGGCTGAGTATCAACGCCCGACCACATATTTACACGCATACACACACACACACACACACATACACATCCCACGCTTTGCACCCATTACCTGAAGTAACATAATGATATCCAAGATATCAGATGATGCCTATAAGTAAATATTGTGAATTCATCTAATGTTACTGTTATCTACTATTACAACATAATTAAATAAACTACACACGATTTACTGTCTTGGGTTAGGTTAGGTTAGATTTTTATGATAGACCGTTTAATTATTCTTTTGTTATTCCCGATATTCTCCGATTCATATTGTAGTACTAAATGTGTTGATTGAACACTTTCTTATAATTAAAACTTTAACTATTTATTATATTTTATCACGTTTTACACAGATATAGCAATTTTATTATTCACGTTGGTGTGCAATAAATATTATGCTTTCTTAAGTTTGTTATCAAAAACGTGTCGTGCATCTCTTCATAGCTCCTAGTTTCGCAAAAATTATGCAAATACTTCAAGTTTTAATGAAGTGTTCGTGCGGGCCGGTGTGTCAAGTGGCTTTTAATTATGTCGCGAAATCTCGGTCGACCATGGACTAAACAGTAGAAAAACCTCGGATAGGGGAAGTGCAAAAAGCGCCTCGCGTCCGGCACGAACACCTCTTGTAGCGGAAAATTTTCTTGCAAGAAACTTCTGGTTTTTGCGAAGCCGAACGCGAAACTTTCATGGTTTGGCATGCCTTCCGCGTGTGATTTACTACTCTACAACCTCATTATGAAATGCGTCTGGCTAACGTGAAGTAATCGTAATAAGCATGCTAATTTGTTAATATACGAGTTGCAAATAGTCTACAATATGATGTATAAGACCGGCAATACAGACGGAATGTGAACAATTTAGGTTAATTTTCATAGAAGTGATATTCTCCATCATCAGATGCAAATTATTATTAAATTCTTGCTTGAAAATGAAAATGAATTACAGTGTGTTATAATAATTAATTGTAGGTGTCTCGTTTTTCGACTGCAATCATGTATGAATCGCTTCCATTTGGTGACCTAGACTTAGAGAACTGCCTGAGGCCTTTAATATTTCATATTTTACATTTTTGTATAAAGTTATCCAATCGAATATACTTTGCGTTGACGCAACAGTCTGTGTCTGCATCTATTAATTATTAAGTCACCAGGTTTTCGATACACTCTTTTATGGGCAGTCCATACAGGGGAACAAATGAAAGCGGAACAGGCATAAATACGTGACAATTTCACCACCAAACCAATCCGCAAATCACACCGCGTCGGCCCATAAAAAAATCATCGAGGAAACCTGCAGAAGTGGCCAAACCGGAAAACGCCGCGGTCTTAAGCGGAAAAACCAGCCGGCCAAATATCGCATAACAAGCGGTGAAACGGTCCACTTAAATATTTATGAACCGTTCGGTCCGTCCCGGGCGCAAAGAAGGAGTGGAAAGTCTGGAGGATAATGTATTCACACGCTCCGAAATCTATATATTAATTACCGGGCGGTGAATTACAGACGCATTCTGTCGGACACTTTGTTGGGTAATCGCAACGGGCGACTTTTTTCCTCACTTTCCTCGTCACTTTCCACGGCGGAATCCGATTAGCGGATCGACGAGTCTATTTTTTGCCTCGCTCACTTGGCGGTCGCGTTGAATGGCGTTAATGAGTTTGCTGAAGGCAATTAGCGGCATTGAGGAACCAATGCGGGTTCGCGAGGCGTTTACAAATAGCGCCTTGTTTTCGGCACTTTAAACCAGACGTGTTAATCGGATGCTAAACTTATAACAACAGACATGCGATAAAACGCAAAGAATTATGTTACACAACTAAGTTTTGCCATACATTGTTTATTCATAGCATATTTCAAATGCAGCCTCCCCAGCCCCCAGCCTTCGGATACTTACTTCACTGTCTTATGAAAATTAAGGTATTTATTGTCGTTCAATAAATTTTAGCGTCACTTATCAGTAATTGTCCAATAATTTATCGATTATACAAAAAAAAAGTCACGTTTTACCAAGAAAAATGCATTTTTTATATGGGCTGTAGCTTTCACCGGGGCAGCTCGGGGCAGCTGTTTGCTTTGGAAAAAAGGTCTGTGTACTTTATATTTTTTACACCCTTAGGAATTTCTGGCGGCACGAGGGGGGGGGGGCAATATTTATTTTATCGCTGCTAAACTTTATGCTAGAAATAAGGTAATATTTCATAAATTTCATAAACTACTGTATTTTACTATTTGCACTTCTATGAGTATTTAGTATTATTTAACAATTACTCAATTGTAAAAAATATTGTCTTATACAGGGTGTCTCCTAAACAACGCCGCTAGCCATAACTCCTTTAGTTATTGGCCGACTTCAATAAAACAAAAACAAGTTTAACTGGCTCCACATGTTCTTCAAAGGGGCCCCAATT
Source organism: Othius punctulatus (assembly GCA_951805005.1). Lineage (NCBI taxonomy): Eukaryota > Metazoa > Arthropoda > Insecta > Coleoptera > Staphylinidae > Othius > Othius punctulatus. The sequence goes on along the minus strand of OX638138.1, from coordinate 50,682,878 downwards.
TTCTGTTTTTGCAAAATCAATTTTCATTTTAGCGATAGTCAACTTTTTTTTTTTTCAAGCGGTTACATATATTTTCTTCTGGTAGAGATTATTTATCTGAATCCATAGATGTATAACAAGTTGGCTTTGATGGAATCATCTTTGGATTCAGAAAACTAATCTCTACCTTAAGAGATGTCTCTATTTATCAGCACCCACGTTTCACACCCGTACGTTATTATCGGTCTGTAGATTGTTTTGTATATTCTCATTTTAGTTCTCTTACTTATTTCCTTATTGTTTATGAAGCTCCCTTCCACTAATAGCTAAGTATGTCTTGATTGCATTAATTATTCTTATGCTCATTTCTCTTTCCACTCTTCCATAATCTGTTATTTCTATTCCGAGATACTTAAATTCTTGCACCTTTTCGATTTTATGATGTTCAATTTTCATATCTAACTTTCCCTTACTCCCTACCACCATAACTTTCATCTTATTGTAATTCATTTGCATTTCGTATTTCTTTCGATTCTCATTCCAAATTCTCAAATTGTGTTGTAGATTTCTTGCATTGTCAGCTATTACTACTACGTCGTCTGCAAAAGCTCCCTAGGATATTTTGATTTTCTGCATGTTTTTGTATCCTATGTTTGGTTGAACTATTGCTTTCTTTGTAAATTTATTTTAATTATTTTTGTGACTTCATATTATTTTAAAACTTATCTTAAAACAAGTCATTAGTATTTTTTTCTCGATAAAAAAATCTTTTGGTTTTTCTGTTCTTATTTTTGTAATTGATGATGTTGTGATAATAATTTTTTTCAGGTTGATCAATGTTGTTTTATTCCAATAGTTAAAATCCAAGCATACTTTCCTAATTTTGTTTTAACTGACGTTGTTTTGAATGGTAACAAGATGCATTCTGCACATTGAAATAATAATTTAATAGTTTTACTTTAACGCACTTTTCCTCATATTGTTTCAAATGTTACATATTGAAAATGTCATGCTGTTGAAAACATAATAAAAAGTACTATCAAAATCAATAATAAAAAATATAGGTTGTCATTTAAAAAAATGAAATAAAAACTTCAAAACGGAGAGAGATGGAAAAATGAAAATGGTCTCAAAATATTTGTTTGAAAAAAATCATTTTGACCTGTTGGAGCATTTTTCAAAAATTTATACAGGGGAAAAAATAAAGCTAGGTCTTAATATCTCATACGCTCTCTGTATATTTGCGTTTGTATTTCTGTCGTATATTTCCTGTATGATTTTAATTGTTTTGTTGTCAGCACTACTTGTTTTTAATATTTTCCATACCTCGTCTCTTGTTACCATATCAAATGCTTTTTCCAGATCTATAAATCCCAAATATGTACTTTTGTCGAATTTCATTCTCTTCTCTGCTATTTGCTTTATTGTAAATGTGTGGTCCTGTGTCGATCTGCCTTTTCTGGAACCACTTTGTGCCTCTTCTAGGCTGTTCTCTACTATTGGTGTTATACGTGTATTTATAATTTTCTCTAATAATTTCATCGCAGTACTAATCAACGTAATCCCTCTATAATTACTACAATCCATTCTGTTTCCCTTTTTAAATATTATCACTATTAGTGCCACTTGAAAGTCTGTGGGTATTGTTTCCTGTCCCCATGCTATATTCATTATTTTTTGTAGAGTTTCATTTCCTGTCCTTCCCATATACTTAACCATTTCTGTTGTTGATCTCGTCCTAGTGCCTTTCCCGTCTTTGTGTCCTTTATGGCTTCATCTTCAACTATACCGTTATTGATGTTTTCCGTTTCTTGGTTGTCGTTATTCTTTTCCTCCTTTCTACTCTGCCTCTCTGCTGTTAGTAGTTCTTCAAAATACTCTTTCCAGCGTGTCATTACCTCTTCTTTCTTTCTTATCACTCTTTCATCTGTATCGTTTATAAATATTATTTCCTGCTTTTTCCCTTTCCTGCACGTTTTTAATCCTCTATATAAGAGTTCCAGATTTCGTTTGCTGCCTTCCTCCATCTTTTCACCAAATACTGACCATTTTCTTGCTTTGGCTTTCTTAATTGCCTCTTTGACTATCGTCCTTTTTCCATATATATCAAGTAATTATTGCTATTTTAGCCCAACACGTACCTTTTCCATAGCTACTTCTTGTCCTGTATCATTTGTTTTATTTTCTCTGACCACCACGATGTTTGTTGCTTCTTATTTGATCTTTTCTGCTGTCCACATACTTATCGTGCTACTTCTAACATATTTCTTTTAAGTTTGCTCCTTTGCCATCTTTATCTGGTCCATATATCACGATTATCGTTCTTCTCGTGTTATTATCTTTCAGTGTAATTTTTAGTATTCTTGATGTAACTGCCTTCCAATAATTTATTGTGTGTTAAATGTCTCTGTGTATGATACATCGAATACCTTCTGCTGTTCTTTTATCTTGTTCGACTCCACTAAAAATTATTGTGTGATAATTGCTTGTTTTGTACATACCCCTGCCATTTTTCTTGGATTCTGCTATTGCTAGCATCTTTACTTTGACTTTTTCAGCCTCTTTCTCTAATTAATTTTCTTTTCCAGCCATACTTCTGATGTTCCATGTTGCTATCTTCCATGTTGAGAGTTTTCTTTTGTCTGTATTCTTGTTAGTGTCTTTTGTCTTTAGTCTGTAAAGTCAGATTTTTGCTATTAATTCGTCTTCTCTTTCATCCTACCGTCATACTCTACCATTTATTATCAGCTTTTTGTATCCCACCTTTGTTGTGTTTCCCTGTTCCCTTTCTGCGTTTGCCTTTTCTCTTATCTTCCTTTGTATTTATTGTTCTTTTGTAGTTAGGTCGTCATCAATGTATACATTCCTTCTCACATTCTTTAACTTATTCTAGTTTCTCATTACTTTTATTTTATCGTCCATTGACTCCAGTTCTACATTAACCATATTTGTATTTACATTTCTCAGCTTGTAGGTTTTACTCATTTTTGTAACAGTTCCCATATCTTCTGTTATTAATTTGTGAATTTCTTCTTTTATATTGTCTCTGACTGCCAGTCCTTTCGCCACTATGTTATTCTTTTGTCTTAATGTCTCTCTTCTTTCCAAATCGTTTTCCAGACTATTTATTCTTCTCGTTAGCCCCATTTTCTCTTGTTTCCATTCTCCCTCTTTTGTTCTTATGTCTGTTCTTAGTTGTGTAATTTCGTCTTTTATTTTCACATTGTGCTGTTGACATTTGTTTTATCATTTGCTTGATTTCATCCATCTCATTGCCAATTTTGGCAGTTGTCTTATCTTGTTCTCCAATGGAGTCTAAATCAGCTTGGCCTCTTTTATTTCTTTCATTCATCTGCCTCTCCTATGATTTGCAGCTCCGCGGTTATAGCCGCCGTATCAACTCCTAGGTGCCCCATTGGTTATAGGTTATATTTTTCTGACTTTCTGTTTTCTTCTCTTTATCTCTTTCTCCTTGTTGTTTCCATTCACACTTCTTCACTTTTTTTCAAATTCACTTTACTATCGTCAATATCCCACGCTCGTTATGTCCTAGTTTAGCGTTTTAATAACGGATCTCATTTTCTGCTGATACGACAGTCGCCAGTGAGTATGAGAACACGTCTACATTTGGATTTTTCATACATTTAAGTATATCCTCTTCGACTGTATGAATCTTTAAATCGTCGTCCTTTTCTGTTTTCAAATCTTAATATATGAAGTTTAGTTGTAAGAAATTATTTCTTATAAAAAGAAAAATTAGCAGCACGGTCACATACAAAACTGTGCCGTAGCAACCATGGGTGCATAGGACTTGTACTCGGAACATAAAACATACAAAAACTATACTTGTCAATCGCCCACCAAGGTCGGCTATTAGTAAACTCGAGTTTGAAAGAAATTCACATGAAAATGTGAACTATTTCCACTTAATGGTATTGATTAATAACTGCTAATTTTGTGTGTGCAGTTACAAAAAAAGTCGTTATCGCGTTCGTTTCACACTCACGGTCGGTAAAAGTACCTTATTGTGCTCGCTGTCCTTCACAGCGTACAGAAGAATGACACGGTTTTGTTTTTTTTTTTCTCAACACAGATATATCTGTTCGCGTGTATGCGAGCGCGTTGTTTGATCGGACCGGTAATAAATTTAGATTTAATTGCGGGGCCGGCTCCACCTGGCATTAATCGTACCATACACAGACCCGTCTTAAGGTTTATACCATAGCCCCTATGAACGTTATTAAAATTCTACACCATCACACCAAATCATGAGTTATGTAATATGTGTGATTTTGATAAACGATGAGTATCAACACGTATGTCGGCAATATATCTATATTTCTGGGCTAATGCCTCGACTTTAACAGCAAAATCTCTCAAAGATAACGTTCTATTTTATCGTCTTGCATAATAAATAACAATTAAAAATTTTGTTTTGCCATATAGAATAAACATAAATCAAATTAGATTTCAACGTTCAAATAAGGTTGGCCGAAGTATCAAATTCAGGTAGTACCAGTAACTCCATAAAGTTGAAAACATTTCAATTGAGTAAAACGTCTTCGAAAGCCCCTCTCTCATAATTTTGAAGCCGAGTCATATCGTAATTTTTGAAATAATGCGTAACTATCCTATAGTGATGTACGTCTGTCATTAATATTCAATATATTTACGCACTTTTCGAAAGTTCATTGTCTGGTAATATCCGACATAATACTATTTATATGTCAAGAGCATAATAAGATGTTTGTGAATGATAATTAAACATAACATACTATCGAAAGTGTCTACGCTTATGCGCAAATACGAAAAAACCTTTGTTTCATATTTTAGTAAAGTTTCAAATAATTTGTAAAATTGTCCATCAAAATGTCGGTTGCTTAATAAAGGATGGAACCACAACTTTTGACGCTTCTTATACCATCTCAATTTCAAATTCAAAGCACAAATGCATGTGCACTTTCTATAAAATCCATTTTATACTGACTGAGAGCAACTAATTGGTTGTTAGTGTGCACTCAACAGAGGTGGAAGCAACTAAGACCAACTCAATTATTTAATCACCTTGATGAAAAAGTTGCTGGTATGCGGGAGCCCTAAGAGTTCGACACGCTACTTAAACTCTGTTCCATTTGTATTTTTAACTAAGTTGGCTCTGTTAGGGTGACAGTATTGTTGGCCAATGTAAAAAGTCACTAGACTTGAAGAAATAGAGGTTATATTTTATAACCGGGATTTATATGAGGCAACATTGCCTCAATGTTGAGTATCTCCAAATTGAGAATCAATAGAGTACAGAATTTATTTGCTATTATTATTTTACAAAAGCAAATCAGACAATTTATAATATAAAATATAGTTGATTATTGGTTTACTTTAAACCAGCACACTTGAATGATTGAAGCAATAATTTAATAATTTTAATATATGAATTAGGCAACGTTGTTAGAAATCTGACATTTAATAATTTTTTCACTATCAGATCATTTTTGTTGGTGTTCATGTGTAAAATTTTGTAAAATGAAACTTCAACCTTCTCAGTTGAAAATAAAAATGGAACAGAATATATGCGCATGCACAGTTTCATGCACAGACCGAAAAACTCTCTCAATCAAATCTATCATTTTGACAGTTGACAAAGTTTAACATTGCTCTAAAGAACTAAACGAGCTATAATTGCACTTTATTGCCATAAAATGATAGATAACGCGGTCGAATAAAGCATCTAAACTGACAATTTCAGACCGGTAATGCATACATGTCATTTGTTGTCTAAGTACTTATAAACTAATGTCGATAATTTAACGACGTTGAGGAATATACGAGGGCAAGCTGATAAAAAAGGTGGGTAACTATGAGGAAGTTAAAATAAAAAAAAAATGTCATCATTTTTCCATGTAGTCTCCTACTGATTCAACACATAGATTGATCGATGTGGCTTTTATTTGTTGAAAATTCATAATTACTAATGTATGAAATAAAGTTACGCACTTTTTTAAAAATTTCAAAATTGTTTTTTATTGTTCACGACAATTGTTTCGCCACACTGTGGCTTCTTCAGGTAAAGAAATGATACATAAACTGGGTACAATTTGCTTAAGTAGTGTATTGAAGGGGGTGGGGGGTAGCTATTAACAAGTTTTAAAAATATTGAGGAGCGGTGAATGATTGACGTCCATTTGGTCGTTAAGTAGAACGACGACGCGAAACAATTGTCGTGAACAATAAAAAACAATTTTGAAAATTTAAAAAAAAGTGCGTAACTTTATTTCATACATTAGTAATTCAACACATGTTTTACATCTTGAAATTAATAAAAATAAACCGTTAACATTTTTTTTCTCTTGCTCTGCAAAAAAATCTTCAAATTCCCAAACTAACTCCTAGTCATTGACAAATTTTTGTCCCATTAACTTTTTTTTTAATTTGCTGAACAGAAAATAGTCACAACACGCTAAGTCAGGGCTAAAGGGAGGGTGATTTAATTCTTGAAACTTTAAATCCTTCAGAGCATCTTGGACAATGCCAACTCGGCATTGTCATACAAAAGCAAAATTCCATTTATGAAATTTTCTTTGCGTTTTTCTCTTATTGCTTTTTCCAATTTACCTAAAATTTCGGCATAATATATTCCTTTCACGGTGGTTTACCGTGGTAGGTAATCAATCAACCAAATTCCTTTCCCAAAGACCGTGGCCATGACCCTGGCTGCAGAATGCTGGACTTTATACTTCTTTGGGGACGGAGACCCTTTATGTTTCCATTGCATGGATCCACCCATGCATGCACCAATCCATTGAATGAAATCCTGTTTGCTTTCAGGATCATGGTGATGAATCCATGTTTCGTCACCAGTAACAATTCTTTGTATAATCCCTTCTTTCTGCCCTTCACAAAGCACCAAAAATTGCTGAGAATTTTCAACTCGATGCTGCTTATCGAACGGGGTCAGCATTTTTGGGACAATTTTGAATTCACCTTTGACATGCCAAAATAGTCATGAATAATGGTCCAAACACGTTCCCCGCTGATCTCCAGTATTTCAGCTATTATATCAATTTTGACTCGTCGATCTTCAAGAATAAATTCTTCCACTTTTCGAATAGTTCTTCCCCATCGTATAAAACCGTTAAATTCTGGTCGAAACAATTTAAGTGGGGTCGGGAGTCCATTGAAGATGGACATCACCCATTCTTGGGTGATCATCCATCACCCAAGAATGGCTGAATTTTTACGGCCACTATGAGGATCATCTTCAACGGACTCCCGACCCCACTTAAATTGTTTTGACCAGAATTTAACGGTTTTATAGGATGGAGAAGAATCGCCATAAACAGGTGACAGGAGATTATTAATTTCCATCGGACTATTTACTTCTCTTGTTAGGAATTTGATTATGACACGGTGCTCAATTTTTTTCATTATAAAAAACTTGACGCGTCTGTATTAGAAAATTTCTCGAGAAATGTACAACCACAACTGAACAATGATAATTGCGTGACAGTTTTCCGACAGTTTTAGGAATATAATAAAAAACAATTTTGGTTTTTCATAGTGTCCTTCATGTGTCTAGTCAATCTTAGTCTTATCCCAATGAGTAGTTTATGTTGACAAAATTCTAACAGTTTTGTGATTTCTATTGTACAAACTGCGGCAATGGGCATACAAGAGATTCCGCGACGAATGTCACTCATCTGCCATTAATTGCTTTATTTTAGGTTTTACAACTCCACCTCTTCTTCTAGTGAATCCTTGGGAGCATGATTGGAGAGCATTGTTTGGATTCTGAGCTTTTCGGATAACAAATCCGTTAATTCGGAGTTCTGTTCACAACTCATTTCAAAGACATGAGGCATCCTATAATGCGTCACTAGTAATGTCTAGACATAATTATGTAAACATGACTAAGCAGAATAGAAATTAGGATTGGTATTTACGATGCTAGGTGGAGATTGGGGCTTTGAGTTGGGATTCACCAGACTATTTAGAATTTATAATTCTGATTTGCAAGACTTGATATAGATTAAAATTGAGATTTAAGAATTATCATGGGAATTTACTAACGTATAAATGAGTTAGAATTAGAAAGTTAGAATTGAAATAGATTCAATAGACTATTTCAGAATTAGGGGTTTTGAATGAATAACCTTGATTGAGATTGAAAATCTATACTTCCGTACAGACTGTACACCTAGGTTATTCATTCGGTACTATTAATATGTTGATGTTTAAAATGTTATTTATTACTGTGAGTAACGTCCATAAGACATTATTGCAAGAATAGTTGATGCTGGATACATTTCAATACCCAAAATAATTCAGAACGTACATCGCGTTGTCTTCGAGCAATTGCAACAGATTGAAGCACGCTTCTTCTGAGCGAGGTCGTTATTTTCATACTAATTTCAACGGCAAGCGAATGCAATTAACAGCCGCGTCCTTGCCATAGGTCACTATGCGCGCACGCCACATAGAAAGGTGAATGTTTACTGCGAGTTTTTGTACAAGAACGGATTGTGTTCATTTAAATACGTGATCGCTCAAGTTGTTGTTGCATATTATTATGCACGAAACTTTCGGAGAAGCAAATTAGCAGTCATTAAGACGATTAATGGGTCAAATCGTTGGGCATAAAAACTATAATTTTGCCCAAATTGCATGCAATAAGTCTTTATTGTATGAACATATGTGCTCCGTGAACGACTTTTTGTGTACCAAGGCTTTATTGCTTCAATCGGCGGAAAACAAATGAAACGGATGAGAAAAAATTGAGTAGTTAGTTGAGTAGTGGAGCTAGGAGAGTACCTAGTGGATAGGTCACTTTGCAAAAACAAACCATTTTGTATTGTACTTATCAGTACCCAAATAAGTTTTTTAAACTGTTATAAAGCTAGCAGGAACCGAAGAAGAGGTAATATCGCCATCAATAAACCTGTTCGTAGCAAACAATCCCGCATGAAAACAATCATTCCCCTCTCCCCCCAAGTATCCGTAGTTTCGAAATCGAGATCCATTCCGGGCGATCGGCGCGTTCCGGTGCGGATTCCGATCGCACAATGCATGGAAGGACAGGGCAATTATCTGGACAACTTTCTTTCCAGTGCCGAGGATGTCGTCGACGTGAATTAAAGCGGCGCGGTTTCTTGCCAAGAGGTAGCCGAAATTAATAAACGGCGTTGATTGATCAGGACGGGGCGGTCTCGTCGCGGCCGATGCTGGTAAAAGTGGGATGATGAGTAATGGGATCGGCCGTGATCAAAGGGAGAGAAGGAGCCCCAGGCGGCCGGCAGGGCAGAGGAAAAGAGAAATTTTCGTCGGCGATGATCGATCGAAGTATCGATCAGATGCCCTTATGAATAATGAATATTGTAAATAGTGACGAAAGAAAAATACTTGCATCTAAAAAACATAACCTTTTTATATATTGTAGAAAAAATAAATTGTAAATTGTCTTTCGCCACGAAAAAAACATAAATTTTATAAAATATTAATATTAATGTTACTGAAACTAATTACTAGTTATCGAGAATATCCAGACCCACCAGATCGAAACTGGCTTCCTTTAAAGAACATGTCTAACTGTGCAATATTTCAATATTTTAATATTCTCAAGTGTTGCTATTGGGTGACGAGAGTTATGGGAATATGATGTAGATATTAACAGATTATCTTCCGTCTCAAAATTATAAGTTCTGGTTTATATCAAGTACATACTGTCTAATTTAGCTTCCTAACTAGTAACTACAAGTAAGTAAGAAACTTGTAGTTGTATCGATCGAAATTGGGAGGTTATTGTATTTCTGAAAGGCATTTCTCAGAGAACTGCAGATTCTGAATGTCTTCAAAATTTTATTCAAAACATAAACTCTCCAAATAAATTAAATTTAAAAATCATGTGATCGTCAAAACTCACGAGCTAAAAAATCAGGAGGTACGGAAAGAATACGAAAGACTAGTAGAAAGGGGATTCAAAGAGGAGACTGACAAGCAAGAAACAGAGGTTGAATTAATATGGGAAAAGTTCGAAAGAAACGATACAGCAGCGAAAGTAGCGTGCGGGACAACATATGTAGCAGCAGGGAGGAAGCAAACAAGGTGGTGGAATAAGAAGGTAAAGGAAGAAGTAACAAGGGAGAAAATAATATGAAAACAGTAGCTACAGACAGGAACAGAAAAGGACTACGAGATATACAACAAACAGAGAAAGAGAACTAAAGAAGAAATACAAAGTGCCAAAACAAAAGCCTGGGAAGAGTTTGGAGAGAAGATGGAAGAAGATAGCAGAGGGAACCAGAAACATTTCTTTAAAGTATTAAAAAAATCTCAGAACAGAGAAAAGAACCCAGCCAAAACAGTAAAAAAGGAGTAGTACTGACAGAAGAAGAGGAAGTCATGAACAGATGGAAAGAACACTTCAAGGAGCTGCTAGAAGGTGAGGATGGAAAGACGAAAGAACCCAAGCAAGGAAACGAAAAAGAAGAGGGATGTAAAATCCAGTCAGGAGAAATAAAGAAGGAAACAATAACAGAGGCAGAATTAATAAAAGCAATAGGCAGTATAAAGCTAGGAAAGGCAGCAGGCCATGAGGGTATTACACCCGAGGAAATGAAATATATGAGAAAGAAAGGACAACAGCGGCTACTAGAGATCTGCAAACTGGCATGGAAACATAAAAGAATACCAAAAGACTTGGGAGGTAGCAGTGATAATACCAGTGTATAAGAAGGGAGACAGCAGACAATGTAACAAATTCAGAGGCATATCACTTCTCAGTGTACCGGGAAAAATATACGAGAAAATTCTTGAGACGAAGCTAAGGAAAAGAATAGAACACCAACTACACGACTCCTAGAGCGGGTTCAGACCAGGACCCAGTATGCAGGACCAAATCTTTATGATAAAACAGATAACTGAAAAACATCGAGAGTATAACAAAGAAGTATACCTATGTTTCATAGATCTAGAAAAGGCTTTTGACAGTATACCACGGGAGGAAATATGGAAGGGACTAGAGGAAAAAAGGGCAGGTGGGGAATTATAAAGGCAATCCAGTCATTATACAAAGAAACGAGAAACTACATAAGAACCGGAAACAGACAGACAGAAGAATTCAGGACAAACCACGCAGTGAGACAGGGAGGAATACTAAGCCCACTGTTATTCATATCAATAATAGACGATATAATAAAAGAAACAAGGCTGAGAACCAAAGGAATATACGTAGGACACAGGTATATGAGGAACATAGAAAACAAAACAGTGTGCATTTACAGATGATATAGAGGTATTCGCAGAAACAGAAAAAAAGCTAAAAGAGAATGTGGAAATATGGAAGGAGGCTCTAAATAAAACGAATCTGAAGATAAATAGAGAAAAACAAAAGTGATGGTGATAACAAAGGAGAACAAAATAACCAACATACGAATAAGCGGAGAACAGATAGAACAGGTGCAAGAATTCAAGTATCTAGGAACAATAATAGACAGTCAAGGAAAATATGAAAAGAATATCAACAACAGAGTAAAAACAACAGGAATACTGTATATAGCACTAAGAAGAGCATTCATAAACAAGAAATAAATATAAAAAATACGAAGATGACAGTTTTCAGAACAATATTTGCACTGACATACGGGAGTGAAACGTGGGTGATTGACACAAGACAAAAATCTAAAATACAAGCGACTGAACTGAAGTACTTAAGGATAGTGGAAGGAGTGACAAGGAATGACAGACTGCGTAATGTAGAAATAAGGGAGAGGTTGGGAACCACATCGATAATGAAGAAAATAGAAGAGGGACAATTAAGATGGTTCGGGCATATAAACAGACTGAGTGAAGAGAGGCAAGTTTAACAAGTGTGGGAGGCAAGAGCAAACGGGAAGAAAGCAAGAGGAAGACCACAGGAAGCATGGAACAGTACAATAAGCAAAACGCTGCAGAAAAATGGAAAGAGTTGGAAGCAAGCAAAGGAACTAACAGGCAACAGAAAATAATGGATAAAATTCCATAAAAATAGAATTACACCTCAACACCCAAAAGGGTAAAAGAGGGAAAGATTAAGAAAGAAAGAAAGAAGATTAATACATTTTGGTAGGAGTTGGAAATTATTTTGGTGCTCTGTTTGAAGAATTTGGACCACAAGTCCTTAAAACTTCGAATTTCATCAGTTTTCACTTCATAGACTGTATACTTCCCTAGTTTTATTTTGCACAACTGATCATATTAAAATATCATCTGTAAGTAAAATGTTATTTGTGGTGTGATTTGTCACATGTCATATAGTCAAATACTTATATCAAGGTTTAATTACAATTAATAAATTAAATAACAATATTTTCGAAATAAACTTGATTTTGGAGAATTTTGTTGTATTTTTGCATAGTCGTTTAGACGGGTTCTTTAATATTGGAGGTACATTTTCGTAACGTAGTGCTTTTTGCAGTTTCGCTTATTGTTGAACTTGTATCATAAATAACTTTATGTCCGACTGAATGATAAAGTTCGGTTTATAGTACAGTTTTGCGTCCATCAAGTACCTCTTTATAGTACTAGTCAAGTAAAGAAACGACAATTGATACATAATGACTAGTTCATTATGAAAAATAAAACGGACGGCTGTCAATGTCAGAAATAGCTGCTTTTAAATTGAACCAGCTAAACATCAAATAAGTACAATACAAATTGATTTAGTTGACAGTAGTGACTCTCGTTTTTTCGATGTGGTCACAGAATTTATTACTGTGTGTCAAAATGAGCTACATTTACTTTGTGCACGAATATACCGTGCGATCAATAATTATTTAGATCAGGGCTGTCTAACATGAAGCCACTATTTTTGCCACTAAATATATATATATATAAATATATCAGCCAAAAACCGAAAAGCAGTCGGCCCGGATGGAATAAGCTCTGAGATCCTAAAGCTCATTAACGAGGATAATATAGATATCCTTACAAACCTACTCAACAACATTTACGATACTGGCACGATACCTCAAGACTGGTTAAGATCCACCTTCTTGCCAATACCAAAGAAGATGAATGCGAAACCTAGTGACCACCGACTAATAAGCTTAATCAGCCACGTGCTAAATATACTCCTGCGAATCATTCATAGTAGGATATACAGAAAATGTGAAGAATTTGTAAGTGAAACACAATTTGGATTCCGCGGCGGCTTTGGCACTCGGGAAGCTTTGCTATCCTTAAATGTGCTTGTGCAAAAATGTATGGACCAAGGGAAAGATGTCCACATATGTTTCATCGACTATGAGAAGGCATTTGACAGCGTGAAACACCAGAAACTAATAACACGCCTTACCGAGATTGGCCTAGATAGCAAAGATATACGTCTCATTAGAAACCTCTACTGGGGACAAACTGCGAATGTCAGAGCAGACGATGTTGTAACAAACGAAGTCCAAATCCTCAAAGGTGTCCGCCAGGGATGTATCTTATCCCCGCTGCTGTTCAATGTCTACTCAGAATGCGTGTTTCAGGAAGCACTTAATGAGGTGGAGAAAGGCATTAAAATAAACGGAACCTTTATAAATGTAATACGCTATGCAGATGACACAGCAATATTGGCAGATAACCAAGAAGATCTACAACACCTATTACAACTGGTCAATACAGCAGGGCTTGAATATGGTCTTAAGATCAATATAAAGAAAACTAAATATATGGTCATCAGTCGAGGTAACAACTATAACACACAACTAACCATAGGAGGACAAGCGGTGGACCAAGTGGCCACATTTAAGTACCTAGGCTGTCAACTCAACGAATCGTGGGACCCCGAAGGAGAAATTAAAATCCGAATTGAAATTGCAAGAAACAGCTTCTGCAATCTCCAGAAAATGCTCTGCAACAAACAACTGTCACTTCATCTACGAATAAGAATGATGAAGTGTTATGTGTGGTCAACGCTGTTATATGGTGTGGAGTCCTGGACCCTAAAAATCGTAAGCATGAACCGCTTGGAGGCATTCGAGATGTGGCTCTACCGTCGCATGCTTGGAATACACTACTCGGCCCACATTACTAATGAAGAGGTTCTCAGAAGAGCGGGAAGAGATCGAGAACTCCTCGCTATTATAAAGCAGCGCAAAACCGGATATCTCGGACACGTGTGCAGAGGACGCAGATACGAACTTCTCAGACTCATAATGCAGGGAAAGATAGAGGGGAAACGAGGCGGAAGAAGATGTCGTGGCTCCGCAACATTAGAGCATGGACGGGCATCCGAGACGCAGAATCCCTATTTAGAGCAGCCCAAAACCGAGAGCAGTTCAAATTATTGGTCGCCAACCTCTAACTAGAGATGGCAACATAAGAAGAAGAATATATATATATATATATATATATATATATATATATATATATATATATATATATATTACCCTCTTATACGAAATATGCACAATTCTTACATTAACGATAAAATACAAATGAAGTAACGTGTGACGCCACTGGGATGACATCGGACCGATCTTGCTCGATCAACCTTGAATATTCGAGACCCCACGCGCACGTATATAAGAATTAAGAAGGTTGAGTCAAGCGGGACGGGTAGAGTTAGTTAATAATTGTTCTAGTGTGCGGTACGCACCAATTCTAAAGCCTTTTTAAGTGAAATACTCAGTGAAATATGCCTTGACAGAAAATAAAAAATAACGAATGAACATCGAGTTTATAATGGCCGCTGGGAATCAGACTATTTAATCACAAACAATAATAAAGTTCAGTGTATTGTTTGTATACAAGTACTATCGGTTCTCAAATAATATAATATGAAACGACATTTCACTACGTTACACGAGAAAACATTTCACCAATATACAGGGGAGTCAAGAAAGGCTATCATTGCGGAATATAAGAAAAAACTAATACAACAAACACCTTTTGTTTTAAATCTGACACTGATATCAAGTCCAGTATTGCCGCTTCTTACGAAGTAGCGCTGGAAATTGTCAAAGCGAAGAAACCTTTTAGTGATGGAATACTGATTGAAAGTACCTAAAGTACTGAAGTGAAACAAAAATTTCCGCAAAATTCGAAACAGTCTCAGTGTCGCATCAAACAATTGCAAGACGGGTGGACCATATGAATCAATATGTATCCAAAAAACTGCACGATACGGTTGAAAAATGTAAATATTTTCGCTATGCCTGGATGAAAGCACCGATCTGTCCGATAGTAGCCAGCTTTTAATTTTTATCCGAACTATTCAACACGACTGTAGTGTAGCAGAGGAGATGCTTGATCTTATTCTTCTCTATGGTAAGGGTACAGATATTTTTGAAGCTGTAAATAAGGTGGTGTCAGACTACGGGGGTTTCGATTAATGTTCCTGAATTGTCACTGATGGAACCAGAGCTATGATAAACTAGGTAATGTAATGTAACTAATATGTAACTGAAATTGGATATGCAGGACTCTTGAAACAAAACATCAATTGTTCTATGATACACTGTATTGTTTACCAAGGGGCCCTTTGTGGAAAATCCTTCCGTCAAATGAATGTCATGAAAGTGGTTGATAAAATAACTAATATTATTAGAGGGAGCAATCGTGCTTTGACTCACATAAACTTTCGTGATTTTTCAGCCGAAGTAGATGCTACATGTGGGACTTCATGTGGAATTAGGCTTCGTTATGCTATTCGCACAGTGGACGCCAAAAGTATACGTTAAGTGTACCATGTATTTATTTCTATATGTTATACTATATTTTGCTTTTTTGTATTTGCTTTTTCATTGATTGGCTTACCACATCTGTGAAAAACAGCTAAGTGAATAAAATATTTATTATTATTATGAGTAGAGTACTAGAAAAGACAAAACAGGTGGCTCTCAAAAAACACTGATACAAAGGTCATAATCAGATAATGTGAAGGTGGTGTTGTTGTGTGTTGGTATCAGTAAAATGTTCAGAAATCTGAAAACACAGATCGCAGAAATGGGTTATAGGAAATGGCGGACTGGCCATGTGCAAAATTTGGAAAATCTCATATCTCAAAAAGTGAGTCGTTTTTTGAAATGAAGCATATAAATGCAAAAAACAGTCATTTGACACGTAAACAACTTAACAAGCCATTAAAAGACAACGAATCAACTTGTAACTGTGATCGAAATTTTCTGTTTATTATTTTAATAATGTAGGTGCTTTATTTAGAAATGTCAGATTTATTACTAAAAATATGTTTTTCAGTGTCTAGTGTACGAATAAGAAAATCGATTCGAAATTGTTTTCCAATCTTCGTAGAGGCGAGTAAGTATACGTTTCTAAGGCTAGCCCGGCAAAACATTCGCTTATCGTTTTATTTGTAGTTGTACAATGTACTTGTCCAAATTAAGTTATAAATTTCCAAAACCCTCCATCAAAACAACAAAAGCTTCAAAATTCAAGTCACACATAATAAAACAACATTCTCTACAACTCAAGGAAATTCATAAATTTCTAAATGATATTTTTTGTGTTTTTGATGCTTTTAATTTTAGATTTAATATTAGAAGAGCAAGAATGTGATGGATGGGAGGGGGGATATTTATCTATAATAATATAGATTATATATATATATATATATATATATATATACTAAATAAAAATTGTTATTTGAAACATTACTTTATTCTACATGTTTTTTGCTTTCTTAAATTTTGCCCATAACTCTTTTACTATATAAATAGTATATAATAATGGAAGAAGAGATTAAATATTTGAATAAAACAGTCCAGTTTATTTTGCATCGTATTTGTATACACTGATTCCGAAGAGCACGTTTTTGAAAAATTGATTATCGAACAATTTACATTCGAAAACTTAATTTGAGAAGGAAGAACTTGATGTGAATAATATTCTACGTATATAGAGAAGAGCAGTTTTGTGCAATGAAATAATGACTGTCCGAAAATACTAACTTTTTACGTTTGTTAGTCGGCCAAAATTTCATACATTTCGCACTTGTACGTAACGATGCAGATTTGCCTCATTTATTATCCTCGCGACGGAGCGAGCTCGGACCTTACAGTTTAAAGCTCGTCCATAAAGTTCTAAATTAGGCACTTATTACATACATAGCTATTGTTTAACTAACTATTTAAACCGACCAAATAAAATAAAACGTTTTGGAAGTATCTCAAAGTGTATATAGAAAACGTAAAGTGACAATTCGCACCAAAGGCAGTTTGCTTCTAATGAATATTTGATGAAATGTGATACTGATATGTTAATGTTATTTATTTATTTTTTTAACCAGAAAACTCTGCTCATTCTGAAATTTACATTTTAATTAAGGAATTTTGGATCAAAATTTAAAAAACCTCAAATGATACGTCGATTGAACTAAGGGTGTTACAGGTCTATGTAACCAGAAAACTTTACTCATTGTGAAAATGCCATACCTACTATGATTTGCATTTTTATTAAGAAATTTTGGAACAAAATTTCAAAAACCTTAAATGATACGTCGATTTGAATGACATATTTCAATTATGCGTAAACAGTTTCTAAATAACGTCCAAATGCCAAGTAACATAAATTTAAGTACGCCTGCTATAGCGTAAATTTGAATAATGTGTTTTATTTTTCACCATCTCCACAAGATTATGTAGTTTCTTTTAACCAACTCTCCACCTCTTACCATTTACGAGATCCCCATATTGTTCACCATAACTGGGACACCCTGTATATTTCAGCATAATTTTGTATGATCTATTGACTTTACTTTAAACTTTAAACTTTAAACTTTACTTTAAAATTATCAAAAATGGAACATATAAATGCTAAAAAACCTACATTCTGCCAGATACACAATATACACATACTGAAAATCTCTGTAGCTTGTGCAACAAAACTCTTATAATCTTCCTTCGTCGCACGGGCCAACGACTAGGCGGATATGATTCGTACGATCTTGGTCAGGATGATTAAGATAAAGATTAGGATCCGCAGACCCGAGGCTTGATATTTGAACCACGGTAATTGGTAAAACGCTCCTCAGGAGGTTGTCAGTGTCTGAATGTCGGATATTGAGAAAGACGACGTTGTAAAGACTAGCCAAGATAAAACTTATGCATAGGTGGAAACGTTAAAAGGCAAATTTTATCATTAAGATTGTTTTGACCGTTACTAACATTTTATAATTGGCCTTACGTAAATATAATAATTCGAGTGCGTAAAATCGTTAATTATTGTTTATTCGAGAAAAAAGTGGTACCACTCGAGATAAGCCGTTCCGATGCAGAGGAAAACTGTTCTTACTCAATCCGCCAGTGAGTTGCAAAATTGGTTTGTTTGTTTTTGGTGAGAGGCAATTTGTGTTCCTTTGAAGGCAATGGTCGAGTTTTTTCAACCGTTGTCATATAATTGGGCCGATTAATTAGCTAAAAAAATGTTTCGATTACTTTAGTATGTTAATCAAACTTTACAAAGGAATACGTTTAAGCAGAGAATAGAGCGTATGATTAGCCAGTCATGTAAATTTTAGAAATATAAACAAAAGGTCGTAATAACTTCTAATTAAAGAGAAAACTAATTTCAGGAGGAAGCATTAATTTGTAGATTCGCATTACTTCCTCCGCTGTTGCGAAAAGTCGCGCTCACCTTTTCACCAGCCCAATGTATATGCATGGCCGGATGCAAATGAAGTAATTAGTATCAAATATAAATATTCAAGCCTATGAAATTATCGAAAGGAATCCGCCGTGTCTGGGGAATTCGCTCCGGAACCGACCAAATTTCACCGCCACTTTCTAAGAGCCGTAACGCGTTTTCTGTGTGTGTTTTTATTAATTGAAGATCGCGATTTTACGTAACGTCTCATCGGTGGGTTTTCATAACCGACTTAATTACAGCAATAATGACGTTTACTTGGTAATTGGCACGCAATAAAGAAGCGATGTTATCATAAAAAAATACGGAATCACCGAGAAAAAAAAACGTAACGTTTAAAGAGCATCGGAACCATTAAATATGCACATATTTATAAGATGATTATTAATTAGCAAAGATCAACAAACTTTCAAAAAATTAATAATATTCACATATTTCACCAATAATAAGAAAATTAATATTTTTTCATCTAATATGATTATTTTATAAATTAAAAAGTAATCAAAAACTGCTATTTGCATATGTTTTAAATGATACTACTGAATTATCCAGCAAAAACATAAAACCCCTACACTCATTTAGGTCTTCAAGGGGATTTCCGATTATAGTTAAGTGTGGGGATCTTGGAAACTAGCGGAGATACAGAGACGATTAAATGGGGAAAGAATTGCAGTTTTACAAGCTCAATTTAATGAGGTTTTTGTGTTTTGGAAATATTGCATAGCTAACTAGATATTTCGAAAACATATATTTTTTGTTATTTTGTTCGGTGCCTATGGCTCTGTTATTATTGACTTTAGAAAAAATGTGTACAGGAAAAAGTTATAGGTAATTATGTGCTTAATAATACAGTCTTACCGATTATTTTATTTAAGCTTTAATTTTTGAGTTATGACACAAACTTGTGTTTTTTCTAATGGAAACCATAGTCGGCTATGCCTTTATAAAAAAATACCTCTTTTCAAGGATTCTAATGATATACCATATTACATAGGTATTGTTATTAATAATTGAATTATGGCCCTTTTCTTCTTTTCAGTTTCGAACTTATCGAAGTAGTACGCTAGGGAAACAATTGATAGATGCAGACGACAATTATCGAGGTGGCCGATCTCCCGATCTGTCCGTTTCAGATTTTTATTTATGGGGAATGGTAAAAGATAGGGTGTATCAAACCACGTACGTCACAGTAGATGACCTTAGAGAAGGTGTACTACAAGTTTTTGCTAATATTGATGGACGCTCCATTAGAAAAGCAACAAATTCTGTTTTAAAAAGGTGTGCATTAATCATAATGGTAAACCTTTTGAACATTTTTAGTCGTAAAATACTTTCCTAATTTTAATTACGTTATTTTGGTACTACTTTAAGTTACGTTCTAATGTGCTTGTATTGTTTCTCAATTTATCGTCTGTCGTTCCCTCTTTAGTAGTTTGGTACTTATGTAGTTTTGATTTATGAGAAATTATTTTTATATAAAATAGTAACTACAACGGAATAAACTTTTTGCACCAAAATAATAATGTTTATAATTTCGAAATAAAAAGAAAAATTTTAATAACTAACTTAAATTTTATTATTTAACGCGTTGCGCATCTATCAATTGTTTCCATAGCGTACTTCTTGAATTGTTCGAAAATAAAAACTAAAAAATGACCATAATTTAATTATTTATAAAAATAACTAAATCAGGTGGTATATCATTAGAATAGTTGAAAAGGGGCATTTTTTATAAAGTCATGACCAACTATGGTTTCCATTAGAAAAAACTCAACTTTGTGTCACAACTCAAAAATTATAGCTTAAATAAAATAATCGGTTAGACTGTATTATTACGCAGATAATTACCTATAACTTTTTCCTTTACACATTTTTTCGAAAATCAATAATAACAGATCCATAGGCACCAAACAAAATAGCAGAAAATATATTTTTTCAAGATATCTAGTTAGCCATGCAATTTTTCAGTTAAAACTGCAATTATTTCCTCATTTAATCGTCCCTCTATCTCCGCTAGTTTCCAAGATTTCCATACTAAACATCCGAAAAAACTCACCCTGTATATATATATATATATATATATATTGCATTTGTATACAATGGGTGACTCAGATATTGTGCTCAACATGGGGCTATAGTAAACGGCAAGAGATAGAGAGTTGATTAAATTAGACAAAATACTCTCGAGGTCTACTTAGCGAGGAAAAAAATAAATAAAAAGAATGGTTTGGCTGCCAAATTTTCATGGTTTAGCAAATAAAAAAAACTGCATTTTCAATTTTACGTTTTAGTCGTTAAATCAAATTTATATTGAAATGATATTTTGACATCATTTTGAGTAGAATTCAAATATGTTATTAAAATTGACGTAACATCCATATTTCTTGGAGTGACTGTTTCCCTTTTGTCATTCAAGATTATGACGAATAGTTCCTATAAACATGGGTGATAAGTTATACCGTTGTTGGGATACAGGGTGTTGTACAGGGTTTCATTTGGAGTTCAATATAAAAGATGTAAATTATATTTTTTTGTGGAATCAGTAGTCTCCATGGAGATTATTTGTCAATGCTGGGTATAAAGTTTAATATAAAAATAAATCCGCAGTCTTGATAAATTTTGAGGTGGACATGACTACCACAGGTCCAGAAAAAACATCGATCCACCTCACATCGTTCAACTATGAGATTTTTAAGATCTTGAAAATTTTCAATAGGGGTTGTGTAAATAAGTGACTTTAAATTTAAAAACAAATCCAGTGGATCGTATTCAGGTGAACTTGCGGGACAAAACTGTGATCCCAGTTCTATCCAACGTTCGGGATACACATTATTTAAAACTCATGTACGATTAGTGCAAAATATAGAAAAGCACCGTCGTGCATAAATAACTTACGAGGAAATATGGTTCTATTAAATAATCGCCGATAATACTAACCGAAACATTAACAAAAAAGTTAAAACCCTGATACAACTGTGGCATGTTGGTTTGCATCAGACTATACATATAGGTTATTATGGAAATTCATAATTCCATGTCTGGAGCAGTTTGCTTCATCAGTAAACTATACAGTGGTAGCAAAATTTCGATTGTTTACAATCATTCCTAAAGGCCATTGGCAATACTCTACGCGGTACGGGTAGTACCGCGTAGAGTAACGCGGTACTACGTACCGCGATTGATTAGCAAGAATTGATTAGCAAGAATTACACACGCTAAATGTGATATTGGTACAATACATTGTCTTTTAGAATATTCAAAACAGTTTTGTATCTAACATGTACTTGATGAGCAATTTTTCTGGTAGTACTTTCTGGATGTTCGTCAATAATTTGAAGAACCTGATTTCCAAGTTGTGAACTTACAGTTCTGGAGTTCTAGGTAGGTAAGCTCAACATCGTTTTTATTTTGATTAAGCAAAAGTTTCAGTTTGAACCATGAAGACGTAAGTTTATTTGAATTGATTAGTTAATTGAACTATGTTCACATAACTAATTGTCAGAATTTCAAAGGCCGCACTGAGTAAACATGTACTCTCTCATTAATTTTGTTGACCAGTAGTTTGACCATGAAAAACATATCGATTGAGTTCCACAAAAAAGGCGAATCTGTATTTCGGTATAGATGCAGGTTGGCCCATTTCGTAGAACGCAATCGATACGGGTGAATCAAATTTCACATAAACTCAAAACTCGTTTAATAAAAAAATAAAAATTAACACGCTGTATCTCAATAAGGACACAAGTTTCCCCGCATGTTTATAGTGATATAGTATGAACTTTCGGGTCTGATTCATAGATGGCATCTATGGATCTATCATTGATCCATGAGTGGAACTTCATTTCAGCCCTACAAATGAACTTGTACCCAAAACACGTGTGGATTTGATCATGTACCTCTCTGGATGTGCCGTGGTATACAGTTGATTCCCGTATTCAGTGCCTCACATTGTCGTATTACTGGAGCTCATGCGAGAATCTCTCACGTGGTCAACCAGTTAATCGATGGCCTGTTGACTGGTGCACATATTT
Source organism: Othius punctulatus (assembly GCA_951805005.1). Lineage (NCBI taxonomy): Eukaryota > Metazoa > Arthropoda > Insecta > Coleoptera > Staphylinidae > Othius > Othius punctulatus. Next base: position 50,660,250 of record OX638138.1, on the reverse strand, counting down.
ATCGACTTGCCTACCGCAAAATCAAATGTGCACACCCAACGAGCGCCTCCTGAAGTAATACACACCGAGTTCCTCGCATGCCAACGAGTGCACAAGGGCATTACAGGCCTTTAATATCGTTCAACAAACTGATCCCAGATTTTTGTCACCACCCCTCTTTCTCCGTTGAGCTACCCGTTGACAATAGGAACTTTTAGTTCCCATCACCCACAACAATACTTGAGAATACTTTGGAAACACCCTGTACAACAAAACATTCAAAAATATTTGAATGAATCAGAAATTGATCATAAAAAAATAGTAATTTCACAAATTATCATATAATCCTATAAAACATAAAAATGTTTCCTTAAAATTCCTTAAAAAATAATTAAACAACGGCAATGCTATATATTAATTGCAATTTAAAACAATATTTTAAATTCTGATTTTATATCAGAAATTTGCTTCTAAACTATAGTGATAAGTCGAGCAAAATTTCGACACAGGCTCTAAAAAATAATAAAACATCGAATAACAGCTGTAGTTTTATCGTGTCCTTAATTATTTGGGGAACAGGTAGAGGAGATATGGCATGAAAGGGACAATTTTGGTTTAAAGAGTAGTAAATAAATGAGTAAATAATTTGAACTTTTACGAAGCGAATTGAAAACTTCAATTAGTTCACTACTGAAGGAAAATATAATACTAAACCTTGATTTATTCTTATACCGGGCTTTTTTTCTTTATTACACATAACATTGACAATGTATAACTGGCTGCCTGCACCTACCCGCAAGGAATGTTCCTATGTGTAACTTAAAAAAAAACTGTCAATCGTATATCTAGGAGCAGGCAACCAGCTGTACCTACATATATTTCACGATGTAACATAAACCATGTAGGTTATTAAGAAATCGTAAAAATTCAGTTTTAATGAAGAAATTCTAACTGTATGATATTTAAAACAATGTGGTTCATCTAAAAGCGATCCTATGGGCCTTTCCTGTACACAATATAGGATATTCAGTTTTATGTCTTCTGCTAAAATACGGTTGGTTTTATCCCGTAAAATTTATAATAACGTGCAAATGTGTTATTTGAATGAACTAAAAAGCCGTATACGTACTGCATAAGCCCATAATTCATTACAAATACTCTGATTTGCTTCCAAGATCCTTCCTTACCTTGAAATACACGGAGGGCATTTTGAAAACTTGCTGGGACATCAGGAGTTAACCACACTTAACCTTTTATGTTGTTTTGTTTATTGTAAGGATCGTTTGAATAAATTTATTTCTTCATTTAAAACTGAATTTGTGTGATTCTTTTGTTGTTAAAAACATAACTTCGCCGGATAACAATATATGCCAAAATGGTGACAGTAGACGACAGTGTATAAATGGTTGCCTACGCCTACGCCATTACAAACGTTGTATTTGAAAGGGACACAATAATTTACAAAAGGGACAGTGTGTAATAACAAGGAAAATCAACTTGTACCTACTGGTATTTCACATACGAAGTAACTAGTATACTTAACAGTACACGATAAGTACGTCTACTGTTAAGTATCTATACTTTAAAAACACATTGTTAAAACTAATTGGAAAGCAGTCCTATATTTATTTTCTTAAAGATAATACAATGAAATTAACACTTCCACATATGTTGTATGTGTAAGAGATTCAGTAGGAAATTAACTCAGTCTCAGAGTTTTTATTACTTATCAAGTCAAAATCCGTATTTGATATAACCGTCCCTTTCATAACCGTTTGTTGCGTCCCTTTCATAAATATCACACACAAATTAAAAACACAACTTCTAAAGCTATGATTTTATCTAAAATATACTAACTTTTCGTTCTTCAATAATTTAATATACGACTAATTATATACAATATAAACCGATCAATAAACCATTTACAACATTTCAGAAAACGTTTGGTAAGAATTACAAAAATTTTACTTCACAAGCATAAAGCCGCCGTCTTTGAAATAACAGAAACTTATCATTAGTGCGAATAGGTATGAATTGGTGTAGCCACACAACATAAATACTAACGTTTTGGTAAGATTTGTAATTGTTGCGTGGTATGAATTGTCCCTTTCAATAAGTGTCCCTTTCATCCCACCTCTCCCCTACAATCGCTGTGCCGATTTTGGAGGTAAAAGTAGAGTGTGTTGAGAATGGAGATGACGAAATACGCGATGAAGTGTGAAACACAGTAATGAGTGAAATAAGACAAGAGTATGGATTATGTATGAAGCTAACATAAATTGGATTAAATTAAAATTAACGACCAGTGATTTACAGCTTGTCTCTTTAGATATATGTAGCGTGACAATAATTTAAATTGAAATACTGAGAACATTCTCCGTGATACATTTACATTGTTGCGGATTTTAAATCAAAGTAAAAATAGGTAATGGTAATACTTTATTTCAATTAAACATATTGAAATATATTTAAAAGCGTGTAAATTAAATAATTTTTTTTTTGTCATAAAAAGATTTTTTTTAATTGAAGCCATTTCCATAATAAGAGATATTTTTATACTAAGAGGCATTTGATGATTGGAAGTAAGTACCTACTTACTGATCACTAGGTATATAGTTTTAAGAAATATTAGTATTTAGATTAATAATGGTAGCAAATTTTACAGAAAACACTGGCTTGACATTATTTTGGTATAGTTAGGTTGTTAGTTTTTTTGAATTTGTTATTTACAAACTGATAAAAATTAAATTCAATGTAGTGTTCACAGCAACTCAAGAATGTTAAGCACATTTGATTCAGACAATACAAATGCATCTTATTATTATCTGTAATTTCTGTTAACAAGTTTTTGGAGATCTATCGTATTTAAGAAGTTATTGACAAAATCATAAATATGGTATGGGAGAACACCCACGTCGAATTTTGGGATATATATGTTATTGTACACCTACATTAAAGTAATAATCACGTGTCTGTGACATGAAATTATTTTCAGATAAATGCGGAGGTTAATTATGTTATTATGCTGAGTGGGATTTTAATATTGACGTTTAAATAAGATAGTAGATTGTTAGCAAATATACGAATTACATAAAGAATATGAAATAATAAAATCTGAAACGGACAGAATATTCCACAACTATCTAAAAATTAACCAACCATAATGATTAATGTACACAATCTCATTCAGTGTGTCCAACTTTCATTTCTACAATTTAGCACATTTTATCGCTCTCGTACTTTTAATTCCCATGTTGTTATCGCTCGATCTACATCGGTGTCTCCGACCGGTACTTGCTTACAAGAGGCCGGCCGGCGTGCAGCACCTGAAATCCTCATCGGACCACCGCGACGAACAACGGAAATTCACTTGACCTTATCGATGTACGTACATGTGAGACCGAAAAAATCGGGTCTGACATTTCGGGCTGGGCCCGTATACGGGGACACACTCCGAAGGTTGCCCAAGTCGTTTTCGATCGTCTTTATTGTGGTAGCCGCGATAAAAAAGCATACCAAGTGCCATTATTTGATTGATTACAAAGTTCAGTTTGGCTTTGACCATTTTTGGCTACCGATTGGTCTTACGAAATAATAAATGGTGCTTACAATTTATAGTCTGATTTATAAGATTAACGTCCCTTTAGTGATAAATTCATAGACTGTCTAATCGCTATTGAAACCAATAACTTGTATAATAACTTGTATAATAAGAAGTTTATTTAAAACTAGCATGTACTTGGTATTGAACTAATTACACGTTATTATTAGTGCCAAATTAATAATAAAGTACGGAATAAAATTCATTGAATCAAAGAATTAATTTTTGGAAAAAAAATGTAGTTATGACATTTCGATATATTTATCAGTATCAACCTGAATGTTTTCGAATACTTTGCAAGCCCTTTTTTCTCTCTTCGCGTACTCGGAGGTAATGCGGGTTATAACCCGTATAGGAAAGCCCTCAAGGAAATGCAAAAAGATAGGGGGTGGTAACAGCACCACGCGTAAAAGGCTAATACAAAAGGTGTACCTAAATGATTGTGGTTATGTAATCACTTTAATTCAATTGTGCCGCCTTCCAAATTTGTATACCGTACAATTTGAGAACTGTCACTGTCAACCATACCTGTCAACTGTCAGACAACATAATAAGAGTAGTTTGTTAAAATGTACACTGATCAGAAGAACACTTTTATTGTTGAGGCATACTTTCATAATGTACGATTTGAAAATGGAGAATGGATTTACTCAATTCCAGAGTGCAGTATCAGGAGAGGTTGATACAGGTGTTTGTGAACGACTCGAAGTAAGCCCTCAAAAATCAATTCTTAAATTGGCTGTGCAAGCTGGAATTCCCTCGAGCACCTGCCATAGAATTGTAAGAAAGAGGTTGAATTTACACTCTTATAGGGTCTCAGTGGTGCAAGAATTGTCGCCAGTGGATCCTCAACACCGATTGAATTATTGCCGATGGTTTATGGAAAATTTAAATTAAGATCGATTGCTTGATTTAACATTTTTCAGTGATGAGGCTTGGTTCCACCTATCAGGATATGTTAATCTACAAAACTATAGGTGCTGGCATGCTGAAAATCCTCATTTTGTTTTGTGAAAGCAACACAAGCAGTCTCGCCATTAGAATAATTGGGCCAATATTCTTTCATGACACAATAAACGGTGATAGATATCGGCAACAAATTGTCCAGTCTATCATAGACCAATTAGATGACGAAGAATTGCAGAACGGATATTTCCACCAAGATGGCATGACAGCTCATACAGCCGGAGCAACGTTAGCCTATCTGCAAGATTTTTTTGATAAAAGACTAATTAGTCAAGGAATATGGCCGCCACACTCTCCAGAGCTAACTCCACTGGACTACTCATTTTTTGGATATTTAAAAGATAGAGTTTTCCAAAGAAGACAGCATACGTTGGAAGAGTTAATGGCAGAAATCGTAAATTCTTGCCGAACCATAACTCCTCAAATCAGAATCAACATTTTTAACAATAAAAGAAGACCAGTGCAACTGTGTTTACAAGCAAATGGTACACATTCTCAACATCTGCTTGGATTATATATTTTATTTATTAATTATGTTTTATAATAATTTACTTTGATTACTTTATAACTATATGTGATTGTTTTATTGTCTGCTAGTCTTCAATTTCCAATAGTTTACATTTTGTAACATTGTCAGATGTAAAGCGGAGCAATTAATAGATTTGTCGCAGCTCGTTTATTTCACTATTTCCTGCATGCTTTTCAGATTACAGCTTGTTTGTGTTTATGCCTGCGAGGACTTCATTTTCATGCATAACTGGTTATTTTTATGTACACACAATTTCAGAATGCCCTCGATTTTAAAAGTAAGGTTATGTAAATAATTTACATTTAAACTCGTGGGCCCTTAAGTAATTCGTCATTGTAATCTTTTCATGTGGTTGGCAGCCACAAATATTGCTGAAACTAATAATAATTTAGTATTTGAGGAGTTAATATCAAATGACACAATAGAAATTTGAATTGCATGAAGATAGGTTTTATTGCCATCTCCATGAGTAATGAGTGAAATGTCTCATGCGTCTTTAAATAATTCTCCATTGTTGTCTTTTCATGTGTTTGGAAGCCACAAATATTGCCGAAACTAATAATAATTTCGTATTTCAGCAGCCAAATATGAAATTTCACAATAGAAATTAGAATAGCATGAGGATAACTTGTATTACCATATTCATGTCCAATGAGTGTAAATGAAGTTGCCTATGTCAAAAATTGAACTATTTTGACTGTAGCCGAACAAAAATATTTAGATACAAAGTATTTAGATACACCTTGTACTTACCTAAAAGGTCTCTAACGGCCGATATGAGTTCTAATCTATGTCGCTTTGATCTAGTCCTTGACTGATAATGGTAGGACCACCAAAAACCACAAAGGGCCACTCAAACCGCAAATCACGCGTCGATGGCGGTTAAAATTCCGGTAATTCACCAACTTTATCGCAGACAAATGTCTGACCAAATCGCGTGCTTGAGTAATAATTAATGCGATTTATAACCAATATTAGTCAGATATATATTTATCCCAATTAGATATTATAAGGTCAATTATTTTATGTTGTGAGGGTCACACCTAAGCTTTAATTTGTATTTATTACGGATATATTCGTAAATAATTTCATTGCATAACGAATAAATTATCATGAGTACTATTTATTTCACAAATTTTAATTTTAAGTTAACTTTTAAAAAATTCCTTCATTTCCCATCTCTGAGATTTTCATATCAAGATTTTGTGGCTTCTCAACTTATCTTATCCATCGAAATTAGCTGCAACTAGGTGCAATTAATAAAATTAAGTACATATTTAATACCGGATGACAAGACTGGCAAATTGCGGTTTTAAATTACAATCAAAAGTAATGATCATTGCTAGACCGAGAGATAACCAGCCTATTGCTGTAATGGCGGATGGATATGAGGTAGTGCGAAAAGTCATTTAAAAATAAAGTCATAAAGTCTTGGGTTCTATTATCTCTAATCAAGGAACCGGCACTTAAGAAATAAAACAAAAATTAATAATGGCAAAAACAAAAAAAATAAAGCTAATTAGAATATGGAACGAAAGAAGTATAAGCAAATTTACGAAAATCTGATTAGTTAACTTCTTAATTTTTCCTCTAACCTATGCCTCAGAAACTTGGACCTTATAGCAGACAGACAGAAAGAGAATCGAGTTTCGTGCTATGGGTATTTTGAAGACTACTTAGAATATCATCTGTGCTGTCTATCGCACTAATCTGTCGGTGCTAGAGAGCTCAATATTAAATGAATAAATTAATTCATGAAGATCAGCCAGCGATATTTTGGCCACAATGCCTGATGTGAAAGAAAAATGGAGAAACGTATAGTAGCGGAAAGTGAATGAGAAAGGATCTACGCATTTTGACATTACGTGTACGTTATACGGATAACAAGATATATGTTTATCGCCCAGATTATTCAAACATAAAGATAGTGAAGATGAGGATGGTGTAGTAACAAAAAAAACCTTTTTTTTTCTTCTTGAATTTAAATACTTAAATATTTGATAATACTTATATTTACAAAAATAAACATTGTCAAATTTTACAAATTTTTGTCTGCATAACTTTTAAAAATTTTCGAGCACTTTAGACGCAATTCAGGGATTGAATGGCATCCAAACGTATGTAAAATTTAAAAAAGAAACGTATTTGCAAAACTCAAAATCGCAAAAGTTGCATGTTCTTCCGGGTAAACCGAAAGGGGAAATGCAATTTTTGTATTACCTTTTTATAGAACTCTTACTACTGTATAACAAAGTTATTATGCATTAAATTGGAAACACTTATATTTACGAAGATAAAAGCCATGTCCCTGATTTTGGACTTCCGTTCCACTGTGTATCGTAGCCAATCTCGCAATCATAGTCGTACGCTCATAAACTAACGTTACAACTTTTTTATCCTCTGTGCATTATAGTTGGACATCGGGGTCCCCCATTAGGCAGCAGTTTTACATAATATCGTTGTTAACGTAACATTTACGAGAAATCAAATATATTTTATTATGGATAGCTTTTTCATAGCTTTCTTACTTTCAAGAATATATTTGCAAAAGTAAGTTATAATGAATTAATAATTTAAGAGAACAATTACGGTTTTAATTTGGTTGTCATACAAATCAATTTAAGAATCGAAGGAAATATTGAGGCGCTAAATTCGGTCCATTATTATTTTGTCTAACTATATAAGGTATCTTAGCCTATTTAGGTTTTCGTTGCATTTCTCTCAGAAAATATATTAAAAAATTCTATGTAAAATACATTTTTTTTTCCAACTGTTGGATAGAGTGAGAAGTTTCAAAACATTGTTATTGTTATTATCGTTTATACAACAATGACATAACTCAGGCGGGTGATCTATCATATCTGGAATTTTTTTATCGTCCATATTCTACACATTAGTTAGCTCACACCGACTACTCGACTACTGCTCACACGGATAAGTGCTTACATTGACAAATGCTCTCACGGACAAATGCTCTTACGTACAATAGCTCACATCGATAAATACTCACAAGTAAGTAGTCTCTATTCACAATGTTTTTGAGTCATGGGAGTCTATGAATATCTAGTAATTTTTTTGGCAGTGTTTCGGAAATAACTGAATTTCCCAATGGAACTTGTCATTTTTTTTTAGGTTAAGTTGTTTTCAATTTGAGGTTATATTTATTAAATAATATTGTTGCCAGATGTAAAGTTTAAATTATTAGAGATGGAAATGGAACGACAGAAAAGAAAAAGAAAAATAATGACAGAAGTGAAAATTATTTCTTTATAATAATAATAATAATAATAATAATAATAATAATAATAATAATCGCCTTTATCCTTTTAGACCTTTCGGTATAGAATATGTCAGTTACATGAAGTTATACACAGTATAAAACATATCAAATAGAATAAATACAATACAAACACAATAAATACATTATAACACAAAATACAGTTACAATACATCGATTTAAAACAGTGTATGTCAAATTTTATTTAGCCTTCTATCTATTTCGCCTAGGTGAGATGCTCTTCTATCGAATAGTATCCCTTCTCAAGTAGAAATACCTTCAACATATTCTTGAAATTGTGTAGTGATGGGTTCTCCTGCACGTTATTATATATTCAGTAAAAAAGAATAAATAATGATATCTTTAAAAACTAGTAGTGAAAAAAATTATAAATCTGACAACATGGTAGGAAGCAAATATATAATAGACATCGGCACAAAAAAATAATCAATTTTCGTTGACTCCATCAGTTTGTCCAACATGACAAGAAGAACACCCAGCCAACTCGGTTGCAAAAAGGTCGTGAATGTATAATACGCATAAAACAAATCTTACATTCATAAAACTACCGATGAATACACAGTTATCGACACAGATATAAAAAAAAACCTAATGAATGTCGTTTAGAATTCGAAAATTTTTACGAAGACAATTCTTTCTTCACATACTACGTAGAGTAAAATAACAAAGCATTTGTTAATCTACAAATCCTGACAAAACATAAATTATTAGGAAATAAAACGATACAATGAAGTAAGAAGTAATCATATCACATAATAAAAACAAAAATAATAAATTTCTCTGTAATCACAGAGTCTCATGAAAATGTTATTTTTATGAGACAGTTTAGATAAAATAGAACACGTACTCTAATTTTAAAATATTATTAAAACAATACTGACCAAAGTGGTGACTCACTTCTGTTAGACCATTGTCAACAAAAAACTAATCAACACAAAGTTACGATACGAAATAATTAAATATCAAATCGGAGTGCAAAATCGGGCACACAACACATGCTCACACACAAACATTTTCCGAGCAGAAATTTTTCATGTAACGTGTAACGGTGCACGTTACATGCAAATTTTCTGCTCGGAAAATGTATACTGAACCCTCTGTACACTGTAACCTCTCAATGTAACCTGTCAATAACGTATTACTGAATAGTTTTGTGAATGTGAGATTTTTTTTTTGTGAAAATTTGTCTGTGAGCATTTATTGTTGTGAGCTTTTATCCGTGATAGCATTTATCAGTGTCCCAGTGGAATAGACACAAATTAGTGAAAAGATTTAACTTTAGAGCCAATAAACTATTATGAAAAACGGTTCTAATTCTCAAAGCTTTCCAGCAAACGGGAACTGTTTTCATACTGAAATTTAATTCGCTTCGCATTGTATGCGCAAAATTGTCGTTTTGGGTTTTGCGCACTAATTTAGCTTATCTATCATAAATGTCATATTATGCGCTTTTGTAGTAAAATCGATGCATTAAATTAAATATACTTTATCTATCGCAAACAAATTTATAATTATTATTTTTATTGTTATTGTTGTTTTAATATGTATTAAGTATTTATTACCAGTCTCATTATATTATTATTTATAAAGTATTTATATTATTTTTATTATACATTGCTTAATTCCATTTTTGTAATTTTTATTATAGTAAAAATGGTAAAGTAAATTAAATTCCATCGCAAGCAAAATTTCTAAATATTATTTTTATTGTTTTATTATTTAATATTTATTTATTATTTATTTATTTATTTATTAACAAGCTAGCCAATACAAGTTTATATACATGTAATGTTTGACATAAATATAATATTTACCATTTATATGTAGTCGTGGTACCTAAGTGTCAGGTATTACTTGTATGTACACTATACTCTTGAGCCCTATGTGTTAACTGTGCTTATTACTATAGAAATTTAAAAAAATAGTAATATTAAACTGTTATTTAGTATGTATTTATATAATTATTATTATACAATGCTTAATTACATCTTTTTTATTACAGACATATTTCTGCGATTGTAGCTAATTATAGTCGGTAGCAGCATTGTTATACTAGGGAGTTTTGTTTATGTATTTCTTCGAACCTATATTCCTTCACCTATATTCATTAACTTTTTATCTTTCATTGGTGGAGTGTTTATAACTTAATTATCCAGTAGATTTGCAAACAGATTATCAATATAAATAATTGTTTATCTCTGTTTTGTTGCCCGATTCAGTGGCTTTTATTCCTATAACTTATTACTTTTTATTACTTTAATAATAATTATAATAATAATTATTATTATTATCCAGTAGATTATAATAATTATTATTATAATCCTGACAAAATTGTATGAACTTAAACTTCAACGAAAATCATTAAAAACGTAATTATCTTTTTGTAAATATCACTTGAATTTCTCACATTTGTCAGTAACATTTCTTCATGATGCGATAGGTTACGTAAATTTTCGATCTTCAATTAATTGTAAGCGGGAGAGTGACATTCAAGTGCGTGGATTGGATGAACAACACGCCAAATTGGTAGATTTATACTTACGCCCAAAAGTTCAATCCCGGCAGCAAACTGAGATTAACCTTTAGGAAGTCACGAAGTGTCTAGTGGGATGATTCGGTTTGCCGAGTGTTGGATTCAATTGCCTCGTGACATTTAATAAGAGTCGGGATGTTAAGTGGATCAATGGACCCCTAACGTATTTACAATTAATTATTTTTAGTGTAACTGCGGTTTTGATGATTGAAAATAGTATATTATTTAACGAGCACATAATGTAGGTTATAATTCATGAGGATGAATTTTATACACTAGCCGAAGGCGAGTGTCTAATCGTCCGAGTGAATCATAGCCATTATGTGCGAGTCAAATACGACGTTTTATCTATGACTTTTTAAATATAACAATTCTTATGAACAAATTTTTGTATATAAGAAAACAATTGTTAGCAATCAACTGTACATATATAAATGATGTAAATGACGGATGAATGATAGATTAAATGACAGCGTACATAGGAAAGCGGAAAATACGCGTGAAAAGCGATACTCATAGTTAAATTGAAGAGACCGCAAAATGTTGTTTTTCGAAGTCATAATAGAACCCCTGTTGTATTATAAAGTCATAATACAACCCCTCTTATATTAGTACATTATGTTACCTTAGTTACGTACATAATGAAGTTATTATTTACGGGTCACATATAAAATATAGTAGTGCGTGGAGAACCGATCACGATGTCTGAGATATTGGCGCACTTGTGAAGCATAAACTAATTAACTCTTGCACCTAGTTGAACTAGTATATCTGGACAGAAAATGCACTCCAAATTTACGCGGGAATCGATGAAGGAATGAAACATTTAAAAGCGTCCTATATTTGTATGCAAATGTTTGTAGACAATTCGTTTCTTCTACTTCGAATTTATCAACAAATTGGCCATATAAACGTAATTATTGTTGCAATAGATGCCTATTATCTCAACTTTCGAAAGCCATTGCGAGTGGCAACTCAACACGGAGCTTAGATACATACATTTCACCACCAATTTACGAGCCAATGTGTACCTTTTTACAACCGTTACTTATCGGAACGGTGAATGGGCGTTGGTCATAGTCGGATACAGGATAATGACAATAATCATAGGCATTGATAATAGCGGAACGGTAAGCGAGCCGGCCTAGGAGTTGCATAATCTCCAAACTGACTGCGAGCTGGGGCTCGTTACTGTCCGAAACGAGTGGGCGCAGGTGATAGAGTGCGAGGGCGGTGGACAGCGTTGCCTGTATCAATAATACATAATATATCACACGATGGCCCACGCCAGGAGCAGGAGCGAGCGGTGAGGTGAATTGTGGAGGGCGTCGAGTTGGGTTTTTTGGTCTTCACCGCTTCGAAATGCCAACAAGTTTTTCGGATGTGAACGTCGTTAAACGATTTGAGGTATCATTTCTATGATCACAACGCCAGTTATGAGATAGATGACAAGTTGGTGTGAGGAATTTTGTAAACAACTTGTGCTGAGCTGAGAACAACTTTTTTTGATTCGTTTGTTATACAAATTCTGTTTTTTTGTGGAATATTTATGTATTATTGTAAATAAAACTATTAATAGTGTGGTCAAAGCGCAGAGATTATTGCACTTGGCTATCGTGCCAAAGGTCTCAGGTTCGAACTCCATGAGCTCCAAAAGATTTCGAGCAATTTAAACGCTTTAACATCCAAGTGCCGAAGGGAACTGAAGCAAGTGCCCCGTGTACTGTTAAAATTGTGGTGGATTGCTCATAGGCGACGGTAATTAGACATAGCAGCAGAAATAGGCTTTCATTAAATAAACAAATGAAAGCAAAAGTGTAGTCACTTATTTAGGCTCGACACTAGAAAACAATTTTTAGATTGATATGGGCAATAGTCCCGATCAAATTATTGTATCCGTAAATTATGACATAGACACGGCCCCTCTACCATTTTTTCAGGTAGTAATAATGGATATATTGACAATGAAGAAATGGATTTTTTTGACGCCAATTAAAAAACTTTCATTAAAGCGATTTTCCCCATTTCTGACATTTTTAGTACAGCTATTGATGGCAAACCAGTTATGGTTGGTCAAATAGGGGATTTAATAGAAGATAATGTAGCCATCGGATACTCTGGTTTGACAAAGAATAGCTGCATGGTACATAACAAAAAAGAATGCTAATGCATCAGAATTAATCATGTCACACAAATTGTGGTGAGGGATTTAAACATCACCAATTGCAGTCATTTGAGTCAGTTAAAGTATAGACGCTGATTTTAGCGACATAATGTACTTAACTGAAGTGAGGTGGTTAAGTCGAGATAAAATTCTGAAAGATTTTTGAATTGTGAAATAAAATGAAGTCATTTATGGAAAATTTGTAAAAACTTGAAGATAAATAATGACACTGATTTAGAATTTTTTGGTGGATTTGATCGATCAGGACTTGAACATGCATCTTCAAGGTAAAATCCAACTCATTGGAAACAAGCTCATGTTATGGAAATTAATGCCAACTTTTTGGCTAATACTGTATGACATTTATTTGTGTCAAAATAGCCATGAATAAAAAATGGTCCAATGTGCTTATTATTTATTATGTCAGCCAACAGATTAACTCTTGGTCGTTCTTAATGACGAATTAAATTTTGAATATGAGGATTCGAGCGGGTACAGTATCTATAAAGAATATTATGGAGTAAATCAAAGGAATAGGCACTTACCGACAACAACACACGATCACATTGTTAAAATGTACAACCACTGTCTAAAAAACAGCACACACCCAATAATCTGGAAAGAGGGTATTATTATCACAATCCCCAAGACTGGACTAGATAAATCAAAACCAGAAAGCTATCGACCTATTACACTACTCCCAGTTTTGGGGAAAAACCTGGAGAAAATAATGCAGAACAGGATATGGAACCTCATAGAAGAAAAGATACCCAAATACCAATTCGGGTTCAAACCCGGACTGTCGACCATACACCCCCTTTACATTCTGACGAACAACATACAGACGACGTACTTACAAAACAGACATACCGCAGCACTATTCCTGGACATAAAAAAGGCTTTTGACACTGTATGGCACACAGGACTACTATACAAAATGCATACCCTACAAATACCTAGATCCCTCATCCTATTCATCCACAGCTTCCTGACAGACAGACAACTACGGATAAGAACAAACAATTCATACTCAAGATCATTTTCGCCAGAACAAGGTTTGCCACAGGGTTCTCCTCTCTCGCCCCTCCTGTACAACATATATTGCCATGACATATTAGGAACAGACAACAGGCAGACAGACTTAGAACAGTATATCATACAATACGCCGACGACACAGCATTAATAACACATAAAAAACGACTGGATGACACAATAGACACACTTCAAATACTGACTGACAAAACAATGGACTGGTTCAACAAATGGAGACTCGAACCCAACCCCGCAAAATGCCAACTCCTTATTCCCAACCACAGAATCAATAACAACTCACCGACAATACATGTTAACGGAACAAACGTATACCCCACAACGACGATAAAATACTTAGGAATGACGATTGACAATAAGCACAAATTCGACAAACACTTACGGAACACAAAGACGGAAATACAAAAACGAGCAAAACATTTTAGATGCCTGACATACGGAGGAAGAGGGATATCCATTAGTACAGCAACAAAAATTTACAAATCCATCTGCAGGCCCATGATTGACTACGGCCAGATCATACTAAAAAATGTAAGAAACACCTGCAAACGAATTACGGACGTAACTGAACGGAAGACATTAAGACTTCTCACTAAATTAAGACATAAGGACAATCATCTTCATAACATATCAAACATAAATTTATACAAGATCACCAAAATCATACCCATCCAACAAAGACTAGACAAACTACGAAATAAATTTCAACAAAAACAGGACAATAGGACAATACTCGACGAATTGTGTATTAAAAGACAAAACAAACGCACTACAAAATTACATCCGACAAAAACGCTTCATGAAACATATTACACTTCATAACACTCTCTTCACACTATCAAAATAATCACTCATGAATCACTAGGTAATGTTATATAATATAATATGTAATGTAATGTACAATGTAACGTACGTATAATGTAATAGGCAAGGCGGAAAGACCCTATGGGGTCGATAGCCTAATAAAGATTGTTTATATATATATCAAAGGAATAATGAAATTTTAAAAATACTGACCGATAATTTTGTGAATTAAATTATCCATTTATATATATATATATATATGTTTTTGTAATTTGTTCTCTTAGTAGAGAACCGGGTATTCGGCCAGGGTCAATAAAAACACAATATTTGTTTTACACTTCCTCCAAGCTTTCGGACATATGTTTGTGTCCTTCGTCAGGGATGTTACTAAAAACATTTATTAATTATTCCAGCAACAAAAGAAAACAGTATATACACATATGGGTAATTATTTGATTAGTTAAAATGAAAACTTACTATTAATTTGTGTTGTATATGATTAGTGTCATTAATCTTTTCATGACAGATAAAAATTATTTTATAATTATATTTGTTTTTAAGAACATATATCTAGATTATATGTTTAGATAATAATTTTTCTTTATTTTTGTGTTATTTTGTCATTCCTAGATAATTCTATTAAAAATGAATAAATATTACTGAGACCGTCGGTATCAGATTTAAAATTCATGCTATTTTTGATGTCTTTTTTAATATGATACATCTCCAGAAAAAGTCTCCCTTTTTTAGAGTTGCAATAATCTATCACAGTAGTGTTTTTGAAATCAGGTCTATGGTCAAAATTATTGGAGTGTATTGCTAAAGCACACGATTTTTTGTTGAGCTTACAATCGCTTCTATGTTGTGTTAATCTAGATTTCAACCATTGGGTGGATTGGCCGTAATACGTTAGGTTACAATCACTACATGGAATTTTGTATACTATATTTGATTGTAGTTCTGGTTTACATTTATCTTTTAATTTTGTGAAAAATTTATTATATATTGTGTTCACGTTATAGAGTCCAATTTTAATGTTATCATTACTAAGTGTAGAAATTAGGCGTGGTGAAAGGTTTTCGATATAAGGAAGTTTCTTGTAAATCATTTCTGGTTGATTGATTGATGATAGAATATTTTTATTGATCATTATATTAGTTCTTTGGTGGTATATTATTTTATTTACAAGTCGTTTTGGAAAACTGTTTTGGATCATTATTTTTGACAATAATTTTAGGTTTTTTGTTATGAAAGATGGGTGACAAATTTTGTTTATCCTGTTTTTAAGCCCTAAAATTACACTTACTTTAACATTGAGTGGTGCATGGGATGTGTAATTTATATATCTACCTGAGTTTGTGGGTTTTTTGTACCAGTCGAGGATTATACTATTATCTGGTTTTCTTATTATAAGGGTGTCTAGGAAAGGTATTTTGTTATTTTGTTCTTGTTCTATTGTAAATTTTATGTTTGTGTTCCACTTATTAAAAAATTCAACTATATTTTGCACCATACATGATGGGATTGCCATTATAAGATCGTCTACATATTTTTTAATGAAAAAAGGTTTATACGGTAAGGTTATAATTACATCATCTAGAAGGTAATCCATTGTTATCGTTGCCAAAATAGGACTAAGAGGAGAGCCCATGGGAGTGCCGAAAATTTGTTCGTACGTCACTTCTTCATAAGTGAAATAGCTATATTTGCATATGAGCATTATTAATTCAATGAACATGTCTTTATCAATATCTGTGTGTGGTGTTATCCTTTCAAAGTTGTCGCGTATTATCTCTGTTACTACGTCCATTGGTATTTTGGTAAAAAGAGAGATAACATCTAATGATATAATCACATAATCTTTAGGTAGTTTCAGGTTATTAAATTCAGCAGCAAAACTGAAAGTGTCTATTACATTATAATTTGTTCTGTTAAAAAATGCTACATGTAAAATCATGGCTAGAAAATTTGAAAATTTATATGTCGGTGCATTAATGGAAGAGATAATAGGTCGTAAAGGTATATCTTTTTTATGGATTTTTGGAAGACCGTAATATTTTGGTGGAATGCTATTATACGTCATGAGACGTTTTCCCATATTTTCATCTATAATTTTTTTATTAATTAGTGTTTTTATTGCATTGTTGATCTTTGTTTGTGCGGTTAGTGTTGGGTCTTTTTTTAAAATTTTGTAAGTTGTTTTATCTTCCAGTAGTTTATGCGACTTACTTCTGTATTGATCAGATGTTATAATGACAGTGACGGATCCTTTGTCTGCGTTTGTCACCATAATATTGGGATGGTTTTTCAAAAATAGACTTGTTTCTCTCTGTGAGTCTGAAAATACTATGTTTGATGGTGTAAGGACTCTATTTGATAAGATGTTCGTAACTTTTGCTCTGAGTAAGTTTTGTTTGTCAGCGGGGACATGTTCTAGGATAGATTCAATATCAGCTAACATGTGACCAATGTTTATTTTAATTTTGGGTACTTCACAACAATATTGTGGACCTAATGAAAGTAAAGTGTGGACATTAGGTGGTATCTTAACGTTAGTACAGTTAAAAAGCCAGTTGTCGTTTCTAACATTGATTGTAGATTTTAGAGCATTCTCTTTTAATGTTGCGAATTTTATTTTAAGTTTTTGTTCTATAGAATTTTGAATAGATAAATACCTACATCTCATGTATAATTTATATTTTTCAAAAACACTTACTGGTAGTGCTGACTTGCATAACTCTATGATATTTGTTATTGACTTTTTTATTTGCCATATGTCATCGTGTGTAATTTTTATCTCTAAGTTTAGAATCTTTTTTGATAGCTTGTTATTGAAGTTTGTAATGCTATGCTGTAGTTTTTTATTCGATGTATCTAGGAGGGACGTTAGATGTTTTGAATTTTGAGTTATGTGTCTTGGTAGGATTCCAGATCTTCTGCATCGTAGGAGAAATAGTCTTCTATTATTACAGTTTGCTAGTTTGTTTACTTGAGTTGCCCATAATTTCAGATTTCTTGTAACTGTGATACCATATCTGTTTTTGATATCTTCATAAAATCCCATTATTTATATTTATTTTTAATTCTTTATCTCAGCCGTATATATTATATGTTTTTGTAATTTGTTCTCTTAGTAGAGAACCGGGTATTCGGCCAGGGTCAATAAAAACACAATATTTGTTTTACACTTCCTCCAAGCTTTCGGACATATGTTTGTGTCCTTCGTCAGGGATGTTACTAAAAACATTTATTAATTATTCCAGCAACAAAAGAAAACAGTATATACACATATGGGTAATTATTTGATTAGTTAAAATGAAAACTTACTATTAATTTGTGTTGTATATGATTAGTGTCATTAATCTTTTCATGACAGATAAAAATTATTTTATAATTATATTTGTTTTTAAGAACATATATCTAGATTATATGTTTAGATAATAATTTTTCTTTATTTTTGTGTTATTTTGTCATTCCTAGATAATTCTATTAAAAATGAATAAATATTACTGAGACCGTCGGTATCAGATTTAAAATTCATGCTATTTTTGATGTCTTTTTTAATATGATACATCTCCAGAAAAAGTCTCCCTTTTTTAGAGTTGCAATAATCTATCACAGTAGTGTTTTTGAAATCAGGTCTATGGTCAAAATTATTGGAGTGTATTGCTAAAGCACACGATTTTTTGTTGAGCTTACAATCGCTTCTATGTTGTGTTAATCTAGATTTCAACCATTGGGTGGATTGGCCGTAATACGTTAGGTTACAATCACTACATGGAATTTTGTATACTATATTTGATTGTAGTTCTGGTTTACATTTATCTTTTAATTTTGTGAAAAATTTATTATATATTGTGTTCACGTTATAGAGTCCAATTTTAATGTTATCATTACTAAGTGTAGAAATTAGGCGTGGTGAAAGGTTTTCGATATAAGGAAGTTTCTTGTAAATCATTTCTGGTTGATTGATTGATGATAGAATATTTTTATTGATCATTATATTAGTTCTTTGGTGGTATATTATTTTATTTACAAGTCGTTTTGGAAAACTGTTTTGGATCATTATTTTTGACAATAATTTTAGGTTTTTTGTTATGAAAGATGGGTGACAAATTTTGTTTATCCTGTTTTTAAGCCCTAAAATTACATTTACTTTAACATTGAGTGGTGCATGGGATGTGTAATTTATATATCTACCTGAGTTTGTGGGTTTTTTGTACCAGTCGAGGATTATACTATTATCTGGTTTTCTTATTATAAGGGTGTCTAGGAAAGGTATTTTGTTATTTTGTTCTTGTTCTATTGTAAATTTTATGTTTGTGTTCCATTTATTAAAAAATTCAACTATATTTTGCACCATACATGATGGGATTGCCATTATAAGATCGTCTACATATTTTTTAATGAAAAAAGGTTTATACGGTAAGGTTATAATTACATCATCTAGAAGGTAATCCATTGTTATCGTTGCCAAAATAGGACTAAGAGGAGAGCCCATGGGAGTGCCGAAAATTTGTTCGTACGTCACTTCTTCATAAGTGAAATAGCTATATTTGCATATGAGCATTATTAATTCAATGAACATGTCTTTATCAATATCTGTGTGTGGTGTTATCCTTTCAAAGTTGTCGCGTATTATCTCTGTTACTACGTCCATTGGTATTTTGGTAAAAAGAGAGATAACATCTAATGATATAATCACATAATCTTTAGGTAGTTTCAGGTTATTAAATTCAGCAGCAAAACTGAAAGTGTCTATTACATTATAATTTGTTCTGTTAAAAAATGCTACATGTAAAATCTTGGCTAGAAAATTTGAAAGTTTATATGTCGGTGCATTAATGGAAGAGATAATAGGTCGTAAAGGTATATCTTTTTTATGGATTTTTGGAAGACCGTAATATTTTGGTGGAATGCTATTATACGTCATGAGACGTTTTCCCATATTTTCATCTATAATTTTTTTATTAATTAGTGTTTTTATTGCATTGTTGATCTTTGTTTGTGCGGTTAGTTATTATAATATATACGGCTGAGATAAAGAATTAAAAATAAATATAAATAATGGGATTTTATGAAGATATCAAAAACAGATATGGTATCACAGTTACAAGAAATCTGAAATTATGGGCAACTCAAGTAAACAAACTAGCAAACTGTAATAATAGAAGACTATTTCTCCTACGATGCAGAAGATCTGGAATCCTACCAAGACACATAACTCAAAATTCAAAACATCTAACGTCCCTCCTAGATACATCGAATAAAAAACTACAGCATAGCATTACAAACTTCAATAACAAGCTATCAAAAAAGATTCTAAACTTAGAGATAAAAATTACACACGATGACATATGGCAAATAAAAAAGTCAATAACAAATATCATAGAGTTATGCAAGTCAGCACTACCAGTAAGTGTTTTTGAAAAATATAAATTATACATGAGATGTAGGTATTTATCTATTCAAAATTCTATAGAACAAAAACTTAAAATAAAATTCGCAACATTAAAAGAGAATGCTCTAAAATCTACAATCAATGTTAGAAACGACAACTGGCTTTTTAACTGTACTAACGTTAAGATACCACCTAATGTCCACACTTTACTTTCATTAGGTCCACAATATTGTTGTGAAGTACCCAAAATTAAAATAAACATTGGTCACATGTTAGCTGATATTTAATCTATCCTAGAACATGTCCCCGCTGACAAACAAAACTTACTCAGAGCAAAAGTTACGAACATCTTATCAAATAGAGTCCTTACACCATCAAACATAGTATTTTCAGACTCACAGAGAGAAACAAGTCTATTTTTGAAAAACCATCCCAATATTATGGTGACAAAAGCAGACAAAGGATCCGTCACTGTCATTATAACATCTGATCAATACAGAAGTAAGTCGCATAAACTACTGGAAGATAAAACAACTTACAAAATTTTAAAAAAAGACCCAACACTAACCGCATAAACAAAGATCAACAATGCAATAAAAACACTAATTAATAAAAAAATTATAGATGAAAATATGGGAAAACGTCTCATGACGTATAATAGCATTCCACCAAAATATTACGGTCTTCCAAAAATCCATAAAAAAGATATACCTTTACGACCTATTATCTCTTCCATTAATGCACCGACATATAAACTTTCAAATTTTCTAGCCAAGATTTTACATGTAGCATTTTTTAACAGAACAAATTATAATGTAATAGACACTTTCAGTTTTGCTGCTGAATTTAATAACCTGAAACTACCTAAAGATTATGTGATTATATCATTAGATGTTATCTCTCTTTTTACCAAAATACCAATGGACGTAGTAACAGAGATAATACGCGACAACTTTGAAAGGATAACACCACACACAGATATTGATAAAGACATGTTCATTGAATTAATAATGCTCATATGCAAATATAGCTATTTCACTTATGAAGAAGTGACGTACGAACAAATTTTCGGCACTCCCATGGGCTCTCCTCTTAGTCCTATTTTGGCAACGATAACAATGGATTACCTTCTAGATGATGTAATTATAACCTTACCGTATAAACCTTTTTTCATTAAAAAATATGTAGACGATCTTATAATGGCAATCCCATCATGTATGGTGCAAAATATAGTTGAATTTTTTAATAAGTGGAACACAAACATAAAATTTACAATAGAACAAGAACAAAATAACAAAATACCTTTCCTAGACACCCTTATAATAAGAAAACCAGATAATAGTATAATCCTCGACTGGTACAAAAAACCCACAAACTCAGGTAGATATATAAATTACACATCCCATGCACCACTCAATGTTAAAGTAAATGTAATTTTAGGGCTTAAAAACAGGATAAACAAAATTTGTCACCCATCTTTCATAACAAAAAACCTAAAATTATTGTCAAAAATAATGATCCAAAACAGTTTTCCAAAACGACTTGTAAATAAAATAATATACCACCAAAGAACTAATATAATGATCAATAAAAATATTCTATCATCAATCAATCAACCAGAAATGATTTACAAGAAACTTCCTTATATCGAAAACCTTTCACCACGCCTAATTTCTACACTTAGTAATGATAACATTAAAATTGGACTCTATAACGTGAACACAATATATAATAAATTTTTCACAAAATTAAAAGATAAATGTAAACCAGAACTACAATCAAATATAGTATACAAAATTCCATGTAGTGATTGTAACCTAACGTATTACGGCCAATCCACCCAATGGTTGAAATCTAGATTAACACAACATAGAAGCGATTGTAAGCTCAACAAAAAATCGTGTGCTTTAGCAATACACTCCAATAATTTTGACCATAGACCTGATTTCAAAAACACTACTGTGATAGATTATTGCAACTCTAAAAAAGGGAGACTTTTTCTGGAGATGTATCATATTAAAAAAGACATCAAAAATAGCATGAATTTTAAATCTGATACCGACGGTCTCAGTAATATTTATTCATTTTTAATAGAATTATCTAGGAATGACAAAATAACACAAAAATAAAGAAAAATTATTATCTAAACATATAATCTAGATATATGTTCTTAAAAACAAATATAATTATAAAATAATTTTTATCTGTCATGAAAAGATTAATGACACTAATCATATACAACACAAATTAATAGTAAGTTTTCATTTTAACTAATCAAATAATTACCCATATGTGTATATACTGTTTTCTTTTGTTGCTGGAATAATTAATAAATGTTTTTAGTAACATCCCTGACGAAGGACACAAACATATGTCCGAAAGCTTGGAGGAAGTGTAAAACAAATATTGTGTTTTTATTGACCCTGGCCGAATACCCGGTTCTCTACTAAGAGAACAAATTACAAAAACATAATATATACGGCTGAGATAAAGAATTAAAAATAAATATAAATAATGGGATTTTATGAAGATATCAAAAACAGATATGGTATCACAGTTACAAGAAATCTGAAATTATGGGCAACTCAAGTAAACAAACTAGCAAACTGTAATAATAGAAGACTATTTCTCCTACGATGCAGAAGATCTGGAATCCTACCAAGACACATAACTCAAAATTCAAAACATCTAACGTCCCTCCTAGATACATCGAATAAAAAACTACAGCATAGCATTACAAACTTCAATAACAAGCTATCAAAAAAGATTCTAAACTTAGAGATAAAAATTACACACGATGACATATGGCAAATAAAAAAGTCAATAACAAATATCATAGAGTTATGCAAGTCAGCACTACCAGTAAGTGTTTTTGAAAAATATAAATTATACATGAGATGTAGGTATTTATCTATTCAAAATTCTATAGAACAAAAACTTAAAATAAAATTCGCAACATTAAAAGAGAATGCTCTAAAATCTACAATCAATGTTAGAAACGACAACTGGCTTTTTAACTGTACTAACGTTAAGATACCACCTAATGTCCACACTTTACTTTCATTAGGTCCACAATATTGTTGTGAAGTACCCAAAATTAAAATAAACATTGGTCACATGTTAGCTGATATTGAATCTATCCTAGAACATGTCCCCGCTGACAAACAAAACTTACTCAGAGCAAAAGTTACGAACATCTTATCAAATAGAGTCCTTACACCATCAAACATAGTATTTTCAGACTCACAGAGAGAAACAAGTCTATTTTTGAAAAACCATCCCAATATTATGGTGACAAACGCAGACAAAGGATCCGTCACTGTCATTATAACATCTGATCAATACAGAAGTAAGTCGCATAAACTACTGGAAGATAAAACAACTTACAAAATTTTAAAAAAAGACCCAACACTAACCGCACAAACAAAGATCAACAATGCAATAAAAACACTAATTAATAAAAAAATTATAGATGAAAATATGGGAAAACGTCTCATGACGTATAATAGCATTCCACCAAAATATTACGGTCTTCCAAAAATCCATAAAAAAGATATACCTTTACGACCTATTATCTCTTCCATTAATGCACCGACATATAAATTTTCAAATTTTCTAGCCATGATTTTACATGTAGCATTTTTTAACAGAACAAATTATAATGTAATAGACACTTTCAGTTTTGCTGCTGAATTTAATAACCTGAAACTACCTAAAGATTATGTGATTATATCATTAGATGTTATCTCTCTTTTTACCAAAATACCAATGGACGTAGTAACAGAGATAATACGCGACAACTTTGAAAGGATAACACCACACACAGATATTGATAAAGACATGTTCATTGAATTAATAATGCTCATATGCAAATATAGCTATTTCACTTATGAAGAAGTGACGTACGAACAAATTTTCGGCACTCCCATGGGCTCTCCTCTTAGTCCTATTTTGGCAACGATAACAATGGATTACCTTCTAGATGATGTAATTATAACCTTACCGTATAAACCTTTTTTCATTAAAAAATATGTAGACGATCTTATAATGGCAATCCCATCATGTATGGTGCAAAATATAGTTGAATTTTTTAATAAGTGGAACACAAACATAAAATTTACAATAGAACAAGAACAAAATAACAAAATACCTTTCCTAGACACCCTTATAATAAGAAAACCAGATAATAGTATAATCCTCGACTGGTACAAAAAACCCACAAACTCAGGTAGATATATAAATTACACATCCCATGCACCACTCAATGTTAAAGTAAATGTAATTTTAGGGCTTAAAAACAGGATAAACAAAATTTGTCACCCATCTTTCATAACAAAAAACCTAAAATTATTGTCAAAAATAATGATCCAAAACAGTTTTCCAAAACGACTTGTAAATAAAATAATATACCACCAAAGAACTAATATAATGATCAATAAAAATATTCTATCATCAATCAATCAACCAGAAATGATTTACAAGAAACTTCCTTATATCGAAAACCTTTCACCACGCCTAATTTCTACACTTAGTAATGATAACATTAAAATTGGACTCTATAACGTGAACACAATATATAATAAATTTTTCACAAAATTAAAAGATAAATGTAAACCAGAACTACAATCAAATATAGTATACAAAATTCCATGTAGTGATTGTAACCTAACGTATTACGGCCAATCCACCCAATGGTTGAAATCTAGATTAACACAACATAGAAGCGATTGTAAGCTCAACAAAAAATCGTGTGCTTTAGCAATACACTCCAATAATTTTGACCATAGACCTGATTTCAAAAACACTACTGTGATAGATTATTGCAACTCTAAAAAAGGGAGACTTTTTCTGGAGATGTATCATATTAAAAAAGACATCAAAAATAGCATGAATTTTAAATCTGATACCGACGGTCTCAGTAATATTTATTCATTTTTAATAGAATTATCTAGGAATGACAAAATAACACAAAAATAAAGAAAAATTATTATCTAAACATATAATCTAGATATATGTTCTTAAAAACAAATATAATTATAAAATAATTTTTATCTGTCATGAAAAGATTAATGACACTAATCATATACAACACAAATTAATAGTAAGTTTTCATTTTAACTAATCAAATAATTACCCATATGTGTATATACTGTTTTCTTTTGTTGCTGGAATAATTAATAAATGTTTTTAGTAACATCCCTGACGAAGGACACAAACATATGTCCGAAAGCTTGGAGGAAGTGTAAAACAAATATTGTGTTTTTATTGACCCTGGCCGAATACCCGGTTCTCTACTAAGAGAACAAATTACAAAAACATATAATATATACGGCTGAGATAAAGAATTAAATATATATATATATATATATATATATATATATATATATATATATATATTTATAAAAACTGTTCATTGGTGTTTAGTGTGTTAAACAATTCTTCACAAAAATGTGTACTACTAATTTTATCCTATTCGCTGAGGTATTGAAGGTTTTGAAACTTGTATGATTTAAACCTAAACTCCTTTGAAACTTTTCGGATTAAAAATCGGGATATTCCGAAGTAGTAGCTTATTTGTGTAATAGAAGATATTGGTTCTTCTTTAGCATAATATAACACGTTTAATTTCATTTCTTCAGTCAAAGCGTGGCATCTCCTAGTTATTTTATGATGACTACCGGAGATGCATCCTGTGCTTAAATTTGGCGATTATATTACAAATTTTGCGATTATATTACAAATTGTTTCAATTGATGGTATTGGTCTCTCAGGAAAATGCACAGCAAACAGATCGGCACAGTCCGTATACTAATGCCACCTTAGTACCAGTGCACTAATTGTATCTTTTTCAACTCCCTTAATAGACAGTACACACTTTCGTCCCTCATATGAGGGAGGAAAGTTCTACTTTTCCTCCTATGAGTGGCAAACAACTTTGCCTCCCTAGAATAATACTTAGAATAGAAACATTAAATAGCTGTGATAATAGTGTAGGGTTTTCTTTTATTGATAGCGCCGAGGGTTACATGACCCGAGGCTGTAATAGTATTCACAACCGTGGTGTATATACTATTTTTTCACTACTAGAATAATTACAATCATTTAAAATTACATATTAAAATACAACAAACATCTGTCTCACATCAATCAAATTTTGACATTGACGTTTTCAACGAATATAGCAAAAAGGCCGGCTAACTGTGGTACATATATGCTTATCACCCGAGAACTACAAAAATATTCCCCGTAAGATAAAACATGAACCCCGTTGCAAAGTATGTATTCACATTTATTTTAGTCAGTTCAATATGTTCAACATAATCTCCTTCGAACCACGCAGCCGGTTTAATAACCGTATTCAATCCATTACGTATTTTATTCAACTGGATCACAACGGTAGCCGTAATCCATTAAATGTGCGACATAAGCCTCGTACTATTTTTATTTATAAAAATTTGTACGTTTTTTGTATACTTTGATTTTTAACAATATACTTATTCTAAATATAATATTTTGACATTTGGTTTTTTAATTGCCATGCTCAAGAAAATATAAAATTTATGCAAAACACTGTGAAAGGTCGTAGAAAAAATCATATGTATTACTCGGGAAGAAAGTGCATCATTTCCTCCAGCGGATATTTGATGCCTGACGCAAAGCGGAGGTCATCAAAATCTAAGGTGAAAATCTCTTGTAATACAAATAGCTATTTCTTGCGTTGAAAACATTTTCTGTCTACAGTTTTGACGTTTTATTAAATACGTTATGAATTTGTCATTTTTTTTAAATACTTGAGTAACACACGCCAGTAAATTTGGTTGAATATATATTGAATTTTAGCATACAATTGATCCTGTCATTTTAAAACTGCACATAGCCTATGTTCAAAGATTAAAAAAACCGCGCGGTATATATAGAAAAATCTCCAGCTATCAATATTCCCAAAAAAATCCTCATTATTTTGGTATATTTGCGACTCTGTTTTCAATCGACACAAATATATTATCTGCGAACATGTAAATGGAATGCATAGAGTTGTAATCTGCAATTCAGCTCAAAGAAAAATTTTATCATGTCTCTTCACTTTACTTTCGTCATAGCAATCTTCCCACAGCAAAATATCCCTAGCATTACAAATACACCTTCTTCATGACATAGTATTTTGGCACGTATGTATATAGTCAATGCCAAATAATTTGCCACTTTTCCCATAAAACCGAAATCCCCCCACTGGTCCAATCAGAATGCACCCCAAACCGCAGGAACGATTTTGAGCCATAAAGGCATAAAACAATAAATTTATTCCTTTTATCCCTTGCACTTCAGAAATGAAGTGCTTTGGGATAAGCAACCGAATTAGTCATGCACTTTAAGGTCACTATTGTATCTCAATAAACTAGGAAGCTCTGAAAGATCTCTGTTGTCGTATTTCTGTTGTCGGACTTCCGATAGGAGAGAGGAGGGACTTTGATTTTTGTGGAAAGTGACAAATTATCTGGCATGTACTATAGTATCTACTCGACTTCGAGTTACGAAGTCTGGAAGAGCGCTGAGCGTCCAGGACCGTCGCCAAATAATTTTCTTTTCACGAAGATGCTTGTAGAGTCCATGTCAAATGTGTTGTCAGTTTTTCAGTAAAATGCGGACCGCCCAATTTTTATAATCCAGACAAGGCGGGTCTTTGAACTATTATCAGCTTTATGGCATGAGCAGTAAAGGCGCTATTAGGTCGCATGCGGCCCAGCGGGCCCGTGAGTACTTTCATCCCCATCCCACTCCGCCTATTTTCCATTAAATTGTAATAGACATCGATTTGCAGCTTTACCACTCCTCGCCTTAAACCACATTATTGTTTAAAGAGTGTTTTCTTGCTTGCCCGCGCTAGTACCAACTGCCTGGGCATTCACGAAAGGGAAGGCTGGACACAATTTTACTGCAAAAGTGACAACACATTTAACATGGACTATATCTGTGTACTTGTATTGAATCTGTATTTATTGATACCGGTTCTGGAATACCCAGAATACACACTCAGATATACGAGGGTGGTCTGAAAAGTTTCCGACCTAAAGATACAAGACATTTTTTCAGTTTTTTTTTAAAATTTTTCTACATAGTCTCCTTATTAAAAGTCTCCAATTAAAAGAACTCCATGACTATCCCAAAAAACAGACGCAATCACTTTCCCAGCCGAAAAAAAAGTTTTTGCTTTTTTTGGAGCCGATTCCCCTTTTGCAGTCCACTGTTTGGACTGTATTTTTGATTCGGGCGTATAATGGTGTATCCAAGTTTTATCTACAGTAACTAATCGTCGCCAAATCTCGGATTTATTGCGCCTAAACTGCGCCAACAGAGCGTTGGAAATGTTCATTCGAACACGTTTTTGGTCTAACGTGAGCAAACGCGGCACCAAACGCGCGGATAGCTTTCTCATGTCTAAATTTTGATGTAATATGTGACAAACACGTTCTTTTGACATGTTCATAACCTCTGCTATCTCTCTCATTTTAATTCGGCGGTCGTCTAGCACTATTTGGTGAACTTTGGCGGTGTTTTCGTCGGTAGTTGCACATTTTGGACGTCCCGAACGTTCATCGTCTCCCAAGCTCTTACGGCCATGTTTAAATTCAGCTACCCAAAATTTCACCGTGGTAAATGATGGTGCAGAGTTCCCATATACAGAATCCATCTCAACTTTGATTTGCGTAGGCGTATTGCCTTTCAAAAACAAATATTTGATGACAGCTCGATACTCGATTTTGTCCATTTTCATAAAAACACTCACATCAACATACTCAAACGACTGTTACATAACAACTGCGCATCCAAAATGGCTGAAATTTTGTGTGGGACCTACTGAGGCATGCGTAAACATATTCCCCAACTTATGTAAATAAGTGCTGCCATCTTCTGGTTGAGGTCGGAAACTATTCAGACAACCCTCGTAGGTGTAACGACCACAATTCGTAGTTAGAAATTTATTTTCAAGTAAACGCACTACTAGATATTTGCGAGCAAACATTTTCAAGGATGAAGTACACTAAGAATAAAATTAGAATATAAATTTGTGAGAAGGACTCACTGAGAATTGCGACCATTTCCATCGAACCTGCCACATTTTAAATTTAACAATAAAAAACATGTTTGTATGCATGTTTGTATGGTTGTATATTTGTGTGTATGTATGTTTGTTTGTATGTTTGTATGTTAGTATGTGTGTATGTTTGTATGCATGTTTATATATTTGAATATTTGTTTGTTTGTTTATTTGTATGTTTGTATGTTTGTTCGTATATTTGTATGTATGATTATTTGTACGTTTGTATGTTTCTATATTTGTTTGTATGTTTGTTTTTTTAATTATTCGTTTCTAAGTTTGTATTTGTATATGTTCGTTTGTATGTTTGTTTGTATGTATGTTTTCATAGTCGACGGAAAAGTATTGTAACTAACTCATGTATTAATAAGCGAATAATAACCCCAACCATTAAAATATCTCGATTATTAATCGCATCATTAATACACTAGTTCGTTAAACTACTTTTAAAGACGATTTTTTATGAATCAAAATTGGTGAAAGGCTCGTTCAATCTAATGAAATAATTTAATAATTGTATACATCTGGAAATGTACATCTGGGAATTACAAATCTGGCTATATCGGACTGATGAGTTCTAATAAGAACGAAACCGGTCTCCGATTGCCCGAGGAAATAATTCTCAGATGTTATTTCAAATAACTTTACAGTTTATGAATTCACATTAGTGTATATAAACTGTTTTCCTGGGATATGTGCATAAATCGTTCTGTTAGTTTGATGAAGTGATATAGAAAGAGTTTTCTTTTTGTCGTGCATAGTACTTTTTTTTAAGTGTTCAATTATAACATAGTATTTAAGAATGCTAAACTGAATAGAGTACGTATATTATTAATGAATGGAGAAATAGCATATGCATGTAGCTGTAAAGATACTAAATATGTAAATCTAATGGCTAATACTTTACAATCCGTTTGACAGCTTGGGAAATGTAATGTTTACAATCTGGTGAAATATATTTACAAAGAGCTGAATACTCAAGAGAAACATTACATCAGTAATTGTGAGAACAAATTCATCGATTTTATTGATATTGACATTGCCATACAGATGATGCCAATAATGATTACATAGCAAACAACTACTCAACAGTCATTGCACTCTAAAGGAAAAAAATCGTCAATGCAATATGTTCATTCTCTTCACAATTGCACAAGTTTTCAATGAACCCGTAACTCAAACAAGCCTGAATAACAAAATCTATAATTCTATGTCCAGAAAAAAGCTAGAAACGACGGGCCTATTGTTGCTTTGACGCAATCTTTAACCTCAATCAATATACTCATAACAACTTCGTTTGAATTTCGACCGCGTGATTGACGTGTTTACACGCGAAAAACGCCGGTTCCCCCAAACACTGTCGAAACTACGCAATTAGCCGGGTGAAATGAAAGCCGAGCAGTTAAATAACAAAAAGGTAAAAGAAAATAAAGGACGTTTGTTTTGGGCCAGATCAAACTGCGCGAGCGGCCCATTATCGGGACCCAGTAACGAGGTGCACGACTCGTATTGCAACACATTCCGCGTCAATTAATTACACTAGGACATAATTGGATTGTCAAAGATGCCCATTGAATTAATTTAACGTCCCGGCCCTGGTTATGTAAGAGTTCGTCGAGGTTTCGCGGATAGGAAAAAGACGCGTCTGTGGGTGGCAGCAGGAAGAATGCACTGGAATTAATGGTAAATTATGTAAATAGTAATCACCAGTTTTTGTACGTGTTTATGTTTTTTTCCAAATTACCGTTTAATTATTAACCGATATGCATAATTTAACTGGCGCACAATAATTATGTCATTGTGAATTGTGGAGCCGTGTAATGAAATCAATCGACACGGAGTTACTGGAATTGTTAATGAGGCTATTACAGCTAACGGTTGTAAATCATATCTATTCTATTTATAGACTTTTAACATTATATAAATACATATTTCTTACTTTTGTTGCTAAAGGTAGTTTTTGCCTTTTAATGTGCAATATGTACCAAGCATTAAATGCTCCGAGGTATGCTTTTCCTGTTTAAACAAGCTACTTTCAATATGCAATGACGTACAGTCGTGATCATTAAAGTGTTGTACAACATTTCGGCTGTGTGAATGTGACTTAATTTCACAAAGTTCAAAAAAGTGTTGTACATACAAATTTTTGAAAGGTTAGATCCAGGTCTATTTAATTAAAGATACAGTGCGAGCCTTTGATGAGTAAAAACACAACCACCGATAAACTTTTAATGGTAGAATAAATAATACACTAAAGATCTAGAGTAATTAATTTTCATATGAAGAATACAATAATAATAATTTTTGTCACTGTTAATTGTCACTTTGACAGTTTTGAAATGTATCTACTATTGACAAATTATACAGCCAACTACCTATTTCTGTACAACACATTTTTAAACACGACTTACAACAAGCCAATTATCTGTGTACAACACATTTTTGAACACGACTGTACATGACGAAATATTTGCCGGATAGATTTTATAATAATTTCAAAGAATTGTAAGCATTCAAACATTTGTAAGAGAGAGGTGGTTATTTTGATAGAAATTAGCCTAAACAATGAAGTAATGTTCAAACTTTCTCGGTATCTCGGTAGTCGGTCACTTGAAAACTTTCAATTTCTATTACTGGTCCTAGCTTACTAACTGCATTGATGTTTTGAAAACATCTGTTAACCCCATCTGAGTTAGGGGTTACACCACTGTCTCTAATGAAAGCACTCTCTCAGATTTACCACTGACTCCCTCATTCGGGATTTCACAGGCATTAATTCCAAGCAAGCAGGTTTTTCAGCTTTATTTATAATAATTATCAATTATTTTACAGATGTTTGAAGCATAAGTATAACGTTTTTGTTTGACTTGATTGTTTATTTGTACATATCAATAACGACCGGCACATTATCCAAGAATTCGTTATATTTTTATAACAATTTTTACACGGAATATAAAAAATAACATTCTCGGAAAGTAAACGTACAAACTTTCCTCTAACGTAATCATATTTTACATTCTTTGTGACTTAAATAACTATTGATCTTACAAATTCTAAAATTTCGTGGTAAACATCAGACCAATAATAATTAACTTAAAGCAATGGTTATTAAACAAGTCTGCAATAGAAAAGTGAGAACAATTACGCGTGATCTGAGTAAGTGCGAGATACGTACCAAACAGAGAAGACAGCAAAATCGTGAATGGATATTATGTACCTTGTTTATCACATTTATTTAATTTATTAATTTGATATGCTGCCTCAGGTAACATTAATCGCAATTTCGCTTTGTACTTTTCAACGTTTTACATCAATAAATGCATTTCATGAAAAAATTGAGGCTAGATGTAAGGTACTTAGGTCCGTATCTATAGTCCATACTTGAGCATGAGTTCGACTCAAGTCGTATATTTGCATATATTTGGTTGAGTTTGGTGCATACACGTTTATAGAAAATACACAACCAAATATGCGACTAGAGTGTAAATCATGCTCAAGTACGGACTATAGATATGGGCCTTAAAGAGGCAATGCAGACAATTACCTACAGATAATCTGGATACATCGCAACTCGTAGCATTTTAAATGCGCAAATACCATGCCATTTCTCTTAATCTTGAAAACTTAGTATACTTGACATGATCAAAAAATGCGTGCAATTATTTAATTTACAAGGAAATTTAAAAATGTATTCATCAACTTTTATAATATCTCCTTCAAAATTGTCCACATCTAATATAATGCACTTATTCCACCGTTTATTCTAGTCTCCAAAACACTTCTGGCAAGCTCATTATGGTATATCGTTCAGCTCCTCCAGCGATTTTGGGTCATGGTTCATTTGGAAGCTTCCATTGAGTTTATTGGGCTTTTGTTTCGATGTCATAACCTCATATCACCCATGTCTCGTCACCCGCTATGCTGTGCTGAAGCTATGTATGTTGAGTCATTGGGAACATCATCATCATTTCGTAAGCGATCATTTTACGACGAATTTGTTGTTGAAGATTTAACAATTACTGAAAACCATTTGCTAGTATTCTCCAGTATTCATGCCCAATATATTGGTAAACATTTCTTCTCCTTATCAATACGATACACGAACTTCTTCGGCAACCTCGCAAATTGTAATTCAATGATTATCAAATATGTTTTTCTTGAATTCTTCCACTTTTTTTCCGGATTGAAGTTCTGTGTCACCCATCTCTATTATCTTCTTCAACTGATTCTCGGCTATCTTGAAGGAGTTTATACTATTTGTAAATCACTCGTTCATTCTACTCTCCACTCACCCAATGACTTGCAACATTTCCGTTACTTTATAGCACTTACTTAGAAAGCAATAGTAATTGTAAGTTTGATCGCCACCATCGGTTGTTCATTTCTATGTGGCCAGGAGATCGTATGGGTTATACGATTATTTAACCGCCAGTTGCCCTTGCCCTCTACCATAACCCTTGGTGCACCACGAGGAGGCGAACTAGGATTGCACTAGCACTATACAGAGCGTTCAAGAAAATGGTGTCCACTTTTACGATGGACACTAATAGATGGCACTGGTCAAGATGCAAATCAAATATGTTTAGCATCGTTGCTGAAATTTTTCGTAGGAGAGAAGCCAATAATTTAACCAGATTTTTTTAAATGTTAATATTTGTTATTATTTCGTTAGAACTAATTGGAAAAGTGGACATCACTTTCTTGAATGCTCTGTATTATGATAGTTATCCTGTGAGATCTTCACTCCAAACGAGCTCGAAGCTAAGGAGTATAGTACATCCTACGAGTGTGACAGGTTCTTAGGTTAGTCCTTTTTTACCTCATTTTTAAACTCCGTAACTCAGAAACGAGAGAAAATTTCTAAAAAGTTATCATCGGGGGGGGGTCTTCGAAGGAGGGCACGACCTCGCGCTTTGCGACGCGAAGTGTTAATTACCCCCGAGATTGGCCCGGAACATAACTAGCTCAGTTTTTTTTCCGGAGAGCGCACGGTTTACTTATCTGTTAGCCGCTGGGACCTTCTGCAGGAGGAGACGGCAATGGGGCCTCCGGGAGCGGCACGACGTCGGCAACACTATGTAGCACTTTGGATTGCGGGGTGGGGGCGAGCAAATAAAGTCGGGGTTGCACGTTAAGGGTTTAATAAATCGTTAATGACAAAAAAAAACCAAATGAATAAATGAGAGAATGATAATGAAAAAAAAATAATATGGAAATGAAGTCAAATAAGGTGAGGAGTGAGGTGCGGAGTGGATTGCGTGTGTGTGGATGTGTGGGTGTGTGTGTTGGTCAGAAGACGTGCTGACGAACTCCTAGTGGTTGTCGCTGGAGCGGTGAGTGTGGCGGTCGAGAACGGCACGTACGGCGATCAAGACGTGACTTGTGTGGTCGAGATCCGACTCGTGTCGTGGATGAGAACCAACTTGTCCCGCGATCGGGAATGGACTGACTGTCTATTTGGGGGATGTTTCCTCCCTCGCGCACCTTCCACTTAGAGGCAGCGCATGCGTATTTTGTGTGTTGTGTGTTGCGATGTAAGAAAGGGAGGCGGGCTAACATTTTGGATGAAGGCGCATGTCGACGGGGATTAACTTATTTTGGAAAAATAAATGAATAGACGCGAGTTTAAATGAGATTCGGATTATGTTAATTAAGTAATGGTTAACTATGTGATTAAATGCGGCGAGTGAATGAAACGATGGGTCTTATGAAGTCACAGGCATGAAATACGGTTTTCCCTGATCGTGCTAAATTGGGGGTGCCATTGTCGGCGGTACTTCGCCGACAAAGCGCATTAGGGAGCCGGGTATTCCAAACGTAACAGCCGGGATTACGACGAGTGCCGACGATGGGTTTTCCCTGAAATCGGCAGAAAAACCAGGGAAAGGTAATTAGGGTAGGCCATGCCGGTGACAAAGTGTATTCCCCCATTTCGACTTAGAATGTGATACTGCATAAGACCTGTTATAAAACACCCTGTAGGTATATTGAATCACATTATTAAAACAACACTTTAATTGAATGGGTGAATAAAATGTTTACACTTTCACTTTATTCACGTTGACAACGCGAATGAAGTACAAAATAAAACGTAAATTCGCACTATCCTTGATATTTTCGTTGTCATCTGACAATGTGACACTTCACGCAAATTCTTGAATTCTGATAACGAATTGGAAAACATCTTTATGATACACGTGATTAAAGCAATTTTATCCACTATAACACATTATCACACTGGGCTTTGCCTAGACTATTTTTTCATGGACAAAATTCAATCTAATTAACTTATACCATAAATAGCTCTCTAAATACAACACTATTTCTTTAAGTAAAACACTATATTGAAATAAATTTGGCGATGATGTTAACGGAAAGTATATTGATAAAATCAAACAACCTACATGAACTGTTTGAGTTTCATTTAAGGCATTAAATGAGAAGGCTAATTGCTTAAAATGAAAAAAATTGATTGGGTAAATAATGCACGGTTTGAGTTTAAAAAAATATTGTATTGTCTGCGACACACAGTGTCTTCGTCATGTTTTTAAACTCAAATTTTGCGTTATTTACCCAGTCATAATAATGAAGTTTAAGCAAGTATCCGCCAAATCTATTTCCATGTTAAACAAATTAGATATTTTCATGGATAAAAATCAAATTTACAATTCTGTAGCATTACTATCAGTATAATGAGTTTTAAATATCAGGCAACGACGATAATTCTATACATTAAAGCAGCTGGAAATATAGATCTTATAAAAACGATTCAAGAATATAGATTAGTTCTGCTATGTACACAGGGGTAAAAATTCATTCTCAGGCCTCAGATACATATATCTCTAGGCCCGGCTCTGATACAGTTATTAAATTACACAAAAAAATAAAACTAATACAATTATACCAAAAAAACAATAATTGTTAATCAAGCTTTAAAACTTGAAGGATTGAATAATACAATAAGTTATTTCTATGTGTTGTTCAGTACTCCAAGACTGC
Source organism: Othius punctulatus (assembly GCA_951805005.1). NCBI lineage: Eukaryota > Metazoa > Arthropoda > Insecta > Coleoptera > Staphylinidae > Othius > Othius punctulatus. The sequence continues at coordinate 50,623,828 of OX638138.1, read as the reverse complement.
TCCGTTGATAAAATGTTCCTATTTTTGTGTTTTTCAGAGCGTGTATTTGTTCAATTTATTATTATAGAGAGATAACAATCTTTATTAGGCTATTAGCCCTCGATCTTTCAGCCTTAAATTATTATATTACTTTAAATATTCGTGATTTTTTTAGTAATAATTTAGGAGTATTATTTAGGTATGTATCTTCTCTGTGCCAATTACACTGGTAAACAAAATTGTAATTTTGTCGTGCCACATAAATTTTTATGGTATTTTTTACTTTAATAGGTAGGTAGATAGGCAGTAAAAACAAACCTGTTAGCCAAGAATTTTATTCTCTTAAGTTATTTAAAATATTTCAAAACGCACCTCCTAAACCAAATGTATCAAATGTAAAAAAGTTTTATTATGAAGTTACGATCTAAGATTTTCTAGCAAATTTAGCTAATGGTTGGTCCTTTTTGATTTTCCAGCAGTAATCTGGCAACATATTTGGGTTCCATTTGCCCTGGTAACGTGTTTCCATCTTAGAAATGTCCTGATGGAACCTTTCTCCATGCTCATCGCTCACAGCCCTCGACTGCCCCATTCACATAAAAAGTATCAGAATTTAGTATAACCCAGCTGAAGTCCGAGTAATAGGGAAACAACTTTTAAATTGCCACAGATTTTGAAAGAATATCTACTGTACTTGATTTTTGCAAGTAATAACTTCATGTTTTCGTAAGTTTTGTTTCATATTAGCAGCATGGGCCAGAGGCACAGAAGGAAGTATATTTCCGTTATGTAGTAACAGTGCTTTTAGATTTGTTTCAGAAGAGTCAATGAATAAACGCCACTGGGAGGGATCAAAATTTGCGAAATCTTCATAACCCAATGCATATCATTACAATACACCAAGTCCCAGTCTTGAGAAGAGTATGATCTGAACTATTTATTACGGTTTCGAAAATAGGTGATTTTAGTTTCATGATGTAGCAAATTCCATCCTTTTAATCGGGATCCTAATAGTTCTGACTCATTTTTTGACAATTTTAAATCGCGAACAAAATCGTTTTAGGTCTCTTTGAGTTATCAAGTGTGGCTTGGTTAGAATTTCTTCAAACTCAGAGTCATAGTTCTCTTCAACACATTGGCTTGAAGTGGAGGATTGTGTACCGTCAATCTCAACGGACGCAGATGCAATTGGTATAGGCAATTATGAGGGATTGGTCTTATAGCTGAAGGTAAATTAGGGTAAATAACTGTGTGTTTTTTCTTGATATTTATACTATTTACGTAAATTTACGTCAGTAAGACAAAAATAGCAGGCCGAAATGTGATCTCTTGGTTCGGTCCAAATCATGGGTACAGAAAAAAGCATATGACGGGAACCTTTCTTTCAATCGGTTAAATTCTTCACACACGTTATGCAGCAAATATGAGGGGCCCAGGATTTAGCTTGATGGGCCACAACGAAACCAAAATACCGGCGATAACTCTCCAAGACTAGTTTTGTGAAATTTCGTCTTTGTTTTTTGAAAGCCAGTTCACCACAAACATAACAAAAATAGTTAGGATCGTTACTACACTTTCTCGGCATGTTACCGCAGTTAATAAATCACAATATTTTGATGAAATCACAGACGAATAGTTTGATGACATTTTTTTTATGACAATTTCTTGATTTTATTGCCGTAGTACTAGTTATAAGTATTAACGTATCACAAGAAAACTGAGGCTAATTAAAACAAAGCAACTGCAGTTTTATAATGAGGGTAGTTAGCTAAACCAGCATTAGCTATCAAAGTTGGCATGACTACTGTTGACCAGTCTTATTTATAAATTGTTGGTGAAAGATGCAGACACAATTTTGATTGCACCCGGGCCCCGTCTGGTCGAAGTCCTGTCCTGTTGATACGTCGACTTGATATTACTTAATCATCTCTAACGATACCTCTGGCAGAATCAATAAATTCGATCATTAAAGCATCGCTGATTAAACGCGGCCTGCCATGATATTGGGTAATGTTGACGACTTTTACGTCCAATTTCACCAGGGCGTCGCTCGTGGATATCACTTTCGTCACACACGGAGGGCGCCCGGGGGCCGGACGAGCGCCCGAAAAAAGGGCAAGGTTAGAGCTGTTTCGTTTTTTTCGACTCGTTTTTCGGGTGCGTCGATTGCGACCGGCCGTCAAATGCCACGACCGCCGCGAGATGCAGCGTCCAAATTACTTTCTGCCCAATTAATCCACATTATAAAATTTACGGCTTCATAAATACCATAAATTATAGCGCTTGTACTATTAAATTCCTAATCGATGCGCGTTCTCTAACCTTTCCACAAGCCGAAATTGGAGATTCCGCTACGCATTGCAAAATTGAACGAAATTGAATGTATATATTTCAATTTGTTCATACTTGCGACATTAAAAAATAGTAACAAAATTAGGACAGTCATAAAATTGATATCATTACAGTTTATCGATTAATTCATACTACGCTATTTTTTTTAAAGTTAAGTAATCGTATTAATTTATTGATAATTATTACATGGGGAAATTTTTTAAATAAATTCGGACGTAAACAAAGTTGTCAAGCATTATAAATATCTAGGATGCATATTTGTAATCATGTAAATCACTCTCTGGAAGTCATCTTTATTCAATGACTATTTTATAACGCGTGACATAACTTATATGTAACAAAATAGTTTTCGTGTTTACATAAATGAAATATACATACTCACACACAAAAGGTTACCGACCTTGCTCTTTCTGCCTACTTTCCTCGGCGTTTCCATAATGGCTCGTGGCAGAGACTGAAAATCCGCGCACGCCGGCCGTTCCGATTGAATATGCATGAAATTACTCTATCACATGCAAATTAAGATGAAAGAAACCCGATAGCTGTAATATTTCACTCAATGTATTATGCTATCAGTGGACGCATTCGTACGAATTTTATGTAACATAACTTATTGTATCAAATTATATTGTTTTTATAATTCAAGTGAAATTATAATATAAGGTATTCAGTTTGCCCTTCTTATCATAAATGCAGACTTGGTAAACTGATTATATTATGACATATTATGTTTAATGTTTCTTTGATTTTTGTAGGTACCTTTAACAAAATCACCCAGGGATGAAACCATATTGTTCACAGAAACGGATATTTTGTAGAAAACTCTGATGAAATTGCAGTGATAGTATTGATAAATGCATTTGATGTGCAATGAGCAATGTTGGGTAAAAAATCTACCTTTAATTAATTTAATTAAATTCCTTTCTGTCATTTCTAAATACATTGATCGACTGTTAATTATATAATGACCAAATACAAATTAGAAATATTGGAACTACAAGAGGTGAGATGGAAAATGAAGGAAAACTAGACAGAAAGAACTTCACGCTATACTACTCTGGAGAAAAGAAACAAGGGGAAAATGGCACCGCATTTATGGTCAACAACTATGGGAGAAGGAAAATAATCCAATTCAAAGCAGTGAACGGCAGAATAGCATACATAAGAATTGAAAACAAGCAGGCCAACATAATGATAGTCAACGGATATGCGCCCACAGAAGAAGCGGGGGAAGACACTAAGCTGGAATTCTATGACAAGCTAGGAGAGATCTGTGACGAAATATCCAGGAACGATATTCCAATTATAATTGGCGACTTTAATGGGAAAATCGGGAAAGAGGAACAAAACCGAGACGTTGCAGGGAAGGAAACAATATACGACAAAACGATAACGGCTCACGAATATGCAACCTAGCAGCAGCAACAAACACATTCGAAGCAATTACGACATTCAAACACAAGAGAGAACATAAAATAACATGGTTGGTACCAAGAAGAACAGATGAAAACCAAATAGACCATGTGCGCATCTCAAAGAAATGGAAGAAAATGATACAGGATGTTAGATCTTATAGAGGAGCCAATGCGGATACGGACAACGTGCTGATAATTGCAAAAATGAACGAAATTATAATCCGTAACAACAATAAAGAAGAAAGAAGAAGGAAATGGCACCTAAAGAAGCTAGATAATGAGAGCACAGAAACAGAATATAGTTCTGCAATTGAAAACAAACTCGCCGCCGAAGAAGCAACAACAATAGAAGAGGACTGGAGCAGAATAAAGAACACTATAATAGAAACGGCTGAACAGATAATAGGCCTGAGAAATAAAAAACCAGCAAAACAATGGTTCGACGAAGAGTTCCAGGATAAAAGTGCAGAAAAAAATCAAAAAAGGAAGAAATGGACAAAGACAAAAAAGAAAAGGACCTGAAAGAATACAGACAAGCACAACGCGAAGCAAAGAAACATACAAAAAGAAAAAAATAGACTGGCTAGATAAAGAACTACAGGAAATAGAAGCAACTAGCAAGGACAACAGGAAGCTATACGAATATATCAAACAAGAGAAAAACAAAAGTAGGTCTGCCACCAAAATCAGGAAGAAAGAATGGGAAGAATATTTCACGAAAATATACCAGGAAACACAAACAGAGGACGAGGTAGCAGTAATCAGTGCGGAAGACGAAGAACCACCGAACTACGAAGAACTCATGCAGATGATAAAAAAGCTAAAACTACACAAAACAGCAGGACCGGACGAAATAAACAACGAACTGATAAAGAATGGAGGTACAGTACTAACCGAGAGAATATACTGTCTAATTAACAAAGTATGGAAAGAAGAAAAAATGCCCACGGACTGGAAGAATGGACAAATAACACCAATGCACAAAAAAGGAGACACAACGAAATGTGAGAACTACAGGCCTATAATGCTACTAAATACCACGTACAAAATACCAAGAGAACTAATAAGGAACAGACTAACACAGCACACGAAAGTCAAGATAGGCCCATACCAGAACGGGCTCAGAAGAGGAAAATCAACAATAGACGCCGTACACGTACTGATACAAATAATAGAAAAATGCTACGAGTACGGAATGGAGCTACATATTCTATTTATAGATTTCAAACAAGCGTTTGACTGCGTAATAAGAGAGCAACTGGTAAAGGAAATGGTGGAAATGGGAACACCCAACAAGCTGATAAATCTAACAAAAATTACAATGAACAACTCAACGGCAGAGATTATCACAAGAGACGGTAAAACAAACAATGCGAACATAGGAACAGGAGTAAGACAGGGAGACGGTCTATCAACAGTAGTTTTTTTACATTATGCTAGAAAGCTAAGGCATTATAAGCAAAGTGGGAAACAACAAATCACAAATACAAAACGAAACACAGATAATTGGCTACGCAGATGATCTCGCACTGGTAACAACAAGTAAAAAGAGCCTAGACAAAACTCTAGCAACAACTATCAAGGAGGCGCACATAAGAGGTTTAAGCATCAACGAGGAGAAAACAAAATACATGCACAGTGCCCGTACGCATGAAGAAGACAAACCGGCAAATATACAAATAGCACAGTACACATACCAACGGGTAAACAGCTACAAATATCTAGGAGTCACAGTAAGTGGAAGCAACGACAGATTTATCCAAATTAGCGAAAGAATAAAGGCAGGGAAAATGGCCTTCTGGAACTACCAGAAGCTGCTTAAAGACAAAAACCTCAGCACAAAAACGAAAATAAAAATCTACAAAACTAACATAAGAACAGTAACAACATACGCAGCAGAGACAATGTGCCTGACCAAAAGAGACGAAGAAAGAATGAGAATACTGGAAAGAAGAATTATAAGAAGATCAGTGGGCCTAAAGAAAATACAAGGACAAGAGCACAGACCTATAAGAAACGAAGAAATAAAAAGCATTCTAGATGAGGAAGAGATAGTAAAATTCATAAAAGCATGGAGGCACAGATGGTATGGTCATATATGAAGGAGCCAAGACCCCATATTGAAAAATATCACGAGCTGGAAACCACCACTCAGCAGATCAAGAGGAAGACCGAAAATAAGATGGCAGGACCAAATATACGAAGATATGCGAATAATGAAAGTCACAGAATGGAAGAAGAAGGTGTAAGAGAGAAAGGAATGGACGAAAATAGTACAAGAAACAAAATCATACAAGAACTTATCAATGAAAAATAGAAAATGAGCTCCAGGAAAGATCCGGCTAATACTCTAGGAATCTAGATCTATAAAACGGTTAACATACGAATGTGCACGTCATTCAAGTAAATTAATAGTTGAAAAACTGAACTGCTAGAATATTATTCATATCAAGGTAAACAATACGGAAATATACGTTTTTCGTTCGCCTCGCTGTAATTATTTTTTCTAAAATTGAAATGCATAAATTAAATTTAATATTATCACAGGTATAACAATGCAATCCTATAAATTTGCATATTATAATGGAATTTGTGAAACAGATGAATTTGTGAAGGTCTGAAGCTGCGAGACGGAAGTGCTAATTCAATTTAAATGTTACTTTGGGCATGAAATATTAAACGCTCAAAAGTATTAATTTATATAATTTCGCGTATTGCCTGTCATCGTCTCTCATCATCGCGTACCTTTAACGACCGCCCGGAGATGCTTTCTCCGTTATCACTGTTACGTGAAATGCAAATTAATCATTTAAGTATAATAATAAGGATGTAAATTATTTTTTTGCGTAAGAATCTGAGTGGTCATATATTTCATAATTAATTTATTCCCGAGATTAATTTCTTGTACTTAATACTTATTTTCCGCATTAAATTAGTAAGAACATGTAAATAACACACGTTGTGCCATTTACTATGGTAAAAATATAAATGTTATGAGTTTTTTAGTGCATGCCCACCATCAACCCCCAGATTAAATGTTTCTTTGACGCTTTTACGTGTTGGATTTGAAACGGAACCGTATAGTGTGCTTAGAGCAGGAGAAAGTGAAACAGATAGCGGAAAATTGTGGTGCGAGAGAGATTTTGGTACACAAAAGTGTGGCGAATATCTAATTGGTTGCATCTTATTAACACATAATATCACTTCATCACTTCACTTCCCAAATCTTCTCCCTCGCACCTCAATTTTTCACTATCAATTTGACGTTCTCCTGCTATAAGCACACTCATGATGTTCTCTTTCCGATACGATTTGTGGGCTATGTGTCTCAGGATATAACAATATGTTTGAACACAAATATTTGATTATTGGAATTTACAGGGTGGCCCACCTATCCTCGCTTGGACCATTGCAGGTAGACTAATGCAAATTGAGGAAAAAATCAGATTGAAAGTTATTGGACACTTTATGTGCTACTTTCTAAAATTATTTTCGAGTGTACAGAGTGTACCATAAATCAGGGACACAAAATTTGGTCTCTTTTTAAATGGATCCCCTGTATTCATAATATAATTCATAATGGCTTATCATAAGGCTTCATAAATAATATTTATTTTTTGGATCAAATAAACGTTGCCAAGTTATTCACATTTTAATAAATTTTTATAAAAAATCATAGACGTGGAAAAAAAATCGACAAAACCTTCTTCCAGCCATTTGAAAGTAACAAAATTCAATCGTGGTTTCAGAACACCCTGTGTATTCAACGTGACTCCAAATATTATGAATGTTTTGGCACATTACTTGGGTACTCACATACCCAGATTCTTTCATTGATCTCTTATAATAAGGTTTTGTTGATTTTTTTTCAGCTCCATGATTTTTCGTTAAATTTATTAAAATGCAAATAACTTGGCAACGTTGCATCTGGTCCCTAAAAATATAACAAATTTGGGAAGCTCACATGAGTCAGATGGCAAAATTGAATGAATATACAGGGCGTTCCATTTAAAAATGAGATCAAATGTAGTGTTCCAGATTTATGGTACACTCTGTACACTCGAAAATAATTTCAAAAAGTAGCACATCAAGGTCCAATAACTTCAAATCAGACTTTTTCGCTCAATTTTCATTAGTCTAGCAGCAATCGTCCGAGCGAGGATGGGTGGGCCACCCTATAAATATGTATATAAATATTTAATCTTAAACTATTGCGGATCCATGATTCATGATCATTTCTTATATTTGAATAAGACAATAACAAGTCACTTACCAAAAAAAAAGTAGATCCACGTAGTAAATTTTTGACAGCTTACCTGTAAAAAAAACATAGTCGTTAATATTTAAAGTATCACAGATATATAGTAATACAAAACACGAAGAAAGGAATATAAATTTCGGCAATTAAAAGTTCACAATTGCCGGTAGACAAAGTTTCGAATAAATGAATAAACAGGCGTTTCTTTAAATTATTTGCTCACAAAGAGGAAATTTGAATGCACATTCTGATCCCAGCATACATTATTAATCATAGATCAAGATTATTATTATCCTAGCACAGAATAACGATTAATATTCATATTTATACAGGGTGTCCTACGCTCATGGACCATTAAAAGTTTGTGGGGTCCCCGATAAAATATAAGTTTGAACATGTATACACATGTGTGTATATCTATCTTTTTTGTTTATGAAATAAAAATTAAATTCCAAGATGATGACCTCAAAAGACGTTATGAAATATGGCTTCAATTTCTCTTGGAAATTAGATAAAAACGGAAAATTTTACTCTAATTGTATTTGAAAGGTACATACATTATTATCATTATGGCTTCCCCATTTAATTTGAAACATCTTTTGTAGACATGTGTGTATACCTATCTATTTTGCTTTCCGAGATAAAAATTAAATACCAAGATTTTGACCTCAAAAAGACGTTGTGAAATATGGATTCAATTTCTCTTAGATATCTTATTTCGGAACATTTATCTCGAATTGTATCTGAAATATAATTGATTTTGTTGCAGCCGAAAATATTGACAATTAGTCATTCAAAAATGTCATTACTTAAGTGCCTACTTAAAGTAGGCGTGTTTCATTTTTGTTAAATTGAATACTTTTTATCTCTTAAAGCAATTGGCATGACTATTTGCTACAAAAAAAGTATTATACAACCATATTCCCAAAATAAGTAATTTTTGAAATATTTTGTAAATTCTAATTTCTGCATGTAATTTTGCCTATGCTATTTACACATGCATCATAGTTTGCAAAATATGCTTATTTTTCGCCACTGTTAAGTGCCGATAACTAATGTTGAGGAAATTTCAATTTTGAAAAGTTCACTTTAAATGTGTTAATATCCCTTAGTATCTTAATATAGTTATAGTTATCCTTTAAAACATCCCCCAAACGAACTTTTGTAATTATTCGCAATTATCTCGTAAACGGCGCACCGGCTCAATTTTTTTGTATCAGGTTAATGGAAACAAAATTTGGAACAAAAATTACATGGTTTGCCACAAAAGCCATGGTTCGCAAGGTATAGAGGCCGGAAGTAAACTATCTAGTAAACCAGTCGATAAGACTTTTTGTCGGAATAAATAATATAGTTTTGAATCTTTTCAGAAGTGAAATTTCTTTGTTAATATTAGTTATCACAGTTACGAAAGATAAGCATGGTTCGCCAACTATTATGCATGTGTAAACAGCATAAAGCAAATTACATAATGCAGAAAATCGAATTTTCCAAATATTTCAAAAACTATGTATTTTAAAAATATGGTTGTAAAATACTTTTTTTGTAGTAAATTGTCATGGAAATTGATCAATGAGGTAAACAGTATGTCATTCCATTAAAAAATTGACATACGCTTCATTCAAGTGGGCACTTAACTAAAGACATTTTTGAATGACTAATTGTCAAAATGTTCAGCTGCAAAATATATCACAATCATAGAGGTACCTTTCAGGTACAATTCGAGATAATTTTTCCGTTTTTATCTTATTTTTAAGAGAAATGAAAGCCATTTTCCATAACGTCTCTTTGAGGTAAAAATCTTGGAATTTAATTTATATCTCAGGAAGTAAAAAAAAAGGTGTACATTGGTCTCTACAAAAGAGGTTTCAAGTTTTTTCGCACTACCATAGTATACACACATCTCTACAAAAGATGTTATCAAAATAAACGGAGAAGCCAAAAACATAATAATATATAGAGTGTTGAATTTAAAAAACAAAAGTTGATGACAACTTTCGGTAGAACCGGAAGTGATAGAATGTTGAAAGTATTTCACCTGAGGAGAGCGAAATCAACCATATTTTATGGTGGGGATATGATAGGGTGGGAACACCCTATTTATTATTATGTTTCTGGCTTTCCCGTTTAATTTGAAGCATGTTTTTTAGAGATGTGTGTACACTATGGTAGTGCGAAAAAAACTTTTTTGTAAAAATCGAAAACGGTTAGTGCGGAAAATATGCTATGGGTGGTAGAAAGTCTGCACAAAAAATTGGGATTTTTCGAACTCCTTGGCTGCCGCATTAGCCAGACAACCCTAACGAAATAGCTGTTATTTTAGCTATAAATTATGTTACTGGTCAAATTTTAGTTGGATATTTGATGTATGCATGTCTGGAGCATATAATAAAACTAATTTAATAATTTTGTGAAGAGGAGCACAACGTAGATATATTTAAGATTATAAGAGAAACGACAAAAATACGAAAAACAATACAAGTGCAAAATATGAAAAAAAGGCCTATTAGAAGCATCTACTTTGATGGAAACAAAGTCAAGTGAACGTTTTACAAAATAATATGACAGGTTTCTATGGAGAGAGGTAGACGAATAGCATGTGCTGATTCATCTTGAACCTAAGTCAGAATACTTGGACCATGTAACTCCGGATTCTGGAAGCACTCCACCGCTTCTAATTTGAAAGTATCAGATCCAATTGCCTTCAAAAATCCTAGGGGTGATTTACATTTCTCTCTCCAGTGTTCAAAATCATGAGTTACATGGCCCAAATATTCTGACCCAGGTTTAAAAAGAATCGTCACATGCTCTTCGTCTACCTCTCTTCAATGAAACTTCATATACTTTTGTCTAAGTAATCGTTTTATCTTTCTTTCCATCGAAGTATATGGTTCTAATAAGCCGGTCTTTGATATTTTGCTCTTGTTGTATTGCGTTTCCTAATTTTGTCTATTTTCTTCTAATCGTGAATCTTCTACGATATGGTCCTCTTGACCATATTATTAAATTACTTTAATGATATGCTTCGGGCATGAATATTTGAAATATTTAACCAAAAGTTTGACAGAAATCTGAAAAACGGAAAGTGCTAATTCGTGAGGGTTGACTGTGCACCACTATGATAAAAGTTCAAGGCTAAAGCGGTAATCCATGGAGTCCAAATAATCCCAAAATTTTTGGGAATAAGTTTCTACCTAGCCGTTACCAAATTTAAAAAAAAGTTTGTTCGCAAGGTCAAAATCTTGGAATTAAATTTTTATCTCAGAAAATAAAACATATAAGTATACATACATCTCTATAAAATATGTTTTAAATTAATTGAGGAAGTCAAAAACATTATAATATCTAGGGTGGTCCATTTAAAAAAACAAAAGTTGATGGCTACTTCCGGTTTAAGCGAGAGTAATAGAAGCTTCAAAGTTTTTCACTCAAGGAGAATGATATCAACTATGTTAGGATGATTTAAAAAATATATATAATATCGGGAACCCTTTCATAAGGGTTATAAACTTTTAATGGTCCATTAGCGTAGGACACCATACACAGGTTTGTTTTGTTAGTTTACCGTAACTTTGTAAGTGATACTTTATAGGACCTGACCTGTAAAGCTTTACAAGGTCCTTTTCAGGACAGCTTTTTCTTTCCGCCATCCAGTAAATATTTTATATTGCTTGTCATACCTCTATTTTGATCAATTCGGAACCACAACAGCACTTGCAGCATTCGCAATTAATTTGCCGTTTTCTTTAACAGCATTTAAATCTTCATTTGATATTTTAAAAGTGTCAACGTGACATATACGATATCTAGATCTAACTTTTAATCTATAACATTAATTATTATAAAGGGTGGGCCAGATACAAGTTTCTTTTTAAAAATGCAATAAAATGAACAAAATTTATTTATTTTCCATATATTATAGCTTCATTAGGAAGAGCAAACATTCCCATTAATGATGGAATACAACTTCGTTCAAGTGGCTACCTCGGCTGGCTTCGCAGTAGCGCATTCTGTCACACCAATTTTCCAAGACCTTATTGATGGTTTCGGGCTGTAGCTCACGGATCGCTTGGATGATATTGGCCTAAAGTGCTTGAATCGTTTCTGGATTGTTGGCATAACATTGGTCATTCACGGTTTCCCACAAAAAAAAAATCCAAAGGGGTCAAATCGCAGCTCCGAGGCGGCCAAATGACATCGCCAAGACGGCTGATAACACGATTTGGAAATTTGGTGCGAAAATGATCGATTGTGGCATGAGCTGTGTGGCATGGCGCGCCATCCTGCATGAACCAGAGGTCGTGCAATTCCATGTGTTCAATTTCAGTAAAAAAAAGTCGGATAAGATGGCTCGGTAACGCTCACCGCACCATAGGGATTTACATGTAAAAATTTAAATCTTTAAATATCGTATTCCGTAATTATTTTAGAGAAAAACTGTAATGAACTCTATTGTAAAGCAAAACATACTGCGTAAGTTTAGGCGTCATGTAAGTCTCTATGGTGCATGGTCCGACGCACCACCCGGTATAAGAGAGTAGAGTTTTTTTCAGTATGTATTTCGATGAACTATGATGTGTAGTTTTGTTGAAAGTATGCATTAAATACAAATGCTCCTTGGGGATGGTAATAAGCCATAGCTGCAAAAATAGGTTAATTGATACAATTCCAAGAAACAAGTACCGTATCTACAATAACGTAATGTCTAGTATAATACCTGTTTTAGATCTTGAGAAGAATTTTTCTGGATAGGATTAAGTGACCCGAATAAAATGACGTTCGCGTCCATTAATCCAATTCCGCTGGCTAGAATTCGAAAGTAACAATGGACATTCCTTCCTCGCTCCGCAAGAGCGCACACTCTACTCCGTCTAACAAAACAAAACAGAAACTCACATATTTACACCGTTACCTACATATCCACATACATACAATGTGGGCACCGTAATGAGAGTTATGTAACGTGGCCGGTATGAGAATCGAGAGCTGGACGCTGGGCGGCAGTCTGGACGGCCTTATCTCCAGTGACCATTCACATAACAAATAACGATTTCATGCTCGACCGGTCGCGCATTACCACTGGGTAAATCGTCGAGCAGGTGAATGATGAAAAGAAAAGAGCAGTGTTTGTAATCACTTCGCAAGAAAACCAGAGAATACAATGAAAAAAATAAAAGCAATGGCAATAGCAAGAACATCAGATCCCTAAACGTTCATACACAAACAAGGCTGATAACAGACTGGCAAATATCGTGAGAAACGAAGAATCAGAAACTTAACGACCTTTGGGAAGACTTCGAGAACGATGGACGACTCCTGCATATCTGTAAAGCAAAAGCGCGGATTTGTTGAAAAACAAGCGAAAGGTCCATCATCAGAACAAGAAGAAAGCCCCAGCAAAACAAAAAAGGCAATATAATACTCAGAAAAATGAACATGTCCATTACTCAAAGCAAAATTATCAAACACTCTATGCAGATATTGTGAAAGTAATAAACCCCAACACTTTCTGTGGACGCGATATGAACATTAATTGTAAGACTAGTCTACAAACGATGGGCGTCAATAAAGGACAACTCGTCATAGACATACTTTAACAGTTAAGGTTATCCTAGCTTGAGCTAAACCGATGGCGGGTTATAAAGCTATTGACTAAATAAGTCAAATTGTAATCTCCAAATTTGATTAAGGTTAAGGTATTTTATAACAAAACTTATTATTATTTCTCTAGAGTCTGGCCTTATTTGAAAAAAAAAATCAATATTTTTGTAATACATTCTTACGAAGTAAGAAAAGTAACGCATAAATTCGAAAACTTCGGTAATAGTATATTATATACCAAGGTTGTGAAGTATACTATTATAGCCGAGGTGATGACCCCGCGAGGCGATGACCCGAGGCTATAATAGTATTCACAACCGTGGTGTATATACTATTTTTACACTACTAGAACAATTACAATCATTTAAAATAAAAGTTAAGTATTAAAATTAAACAAACATCTGCCATCACATCAATCGGATCGATCCAAATTAAAAAGGTGCTTGATTACCTCTGTTCTTGCCGGCTAAGGCCGCAAAAATGACGAAGATTGTCAAACGAAAATTTGACCACTTGCATATGCGGTTGTCAGCTGTCGGCTGTTGGGATTGGGTTGTCGCAAACTGTGGATCTGTGGACGGACGGACGGGCGGAGCTTAGCTGCGTCGCCTCGGACAAATAATGCGTAAACTAAGTACTGAACGTACCATTCACAGTGCGTAAAGTGATACTTTTGCGCACAAGTGCGTAAAAACATCAACTGTGCGTAAAATAAGTTTGCGCACAATTAATTCGCTCAACAATATAAAACAAAATACACTCAGATGCAAAAAAAAACGGGTCATTGGGTCATCGTTTGCAAAAGAACATTTTTTTTAAATTTTGATTTTGGTTTAGTCCTTCAAATAAAATGTTTAGTGTTTTACAATCAAAGAGACCGCCAGGATGTAGAAAGGAGCAACATATGGTACTTATTATTTATTTAATGAACATTAAAAGCTAAAACGTAAATGTACGTATACACGAAAGAAAATGCATTTCTGCAAAATAAACTTAACAGAGATTAATAATGAAAATGACAGTTAATCGAAAACATATAAGTCAAAACCCAGTAGCCACCTTGATCCTCTATGCATAATGCCGAATGAGCAATAGTAGTGAAGAACGCATACCTTTAAATGTTATTTTCGCTTATTAAATAAACTGACAAGTATCATATGTTGTTTTTTGTTTTTTAGAAAAAACTTTTTCTACTACAGTTTGGAAAACTTTTAAATATACCCTGCGTTTTTATCTCTGAATATAGGCTATGTTCAGTTTTAAAACGACAGTAACAAATGCATTGCAGAAATGCAACGGTTATGCAACCAAATTTACTAGCGCGTGTAAATAGATCATTTCAAATATCAATACTGTTTTGAGAAAATTTATTCAGCGCAATTATTCCAATTCAAATGGTACCGAGATGGCAATAGTATACGGATTTTGAGGAGTTTATTTTGAGTGCATTATCTTGACAGACGAATCCAATCAATCGAAACAACGTCTAATATAATCGCAAATTTTAAGAGTAGGTACATGATGCGCCGCTATTGGTCATAATAAAAGAACTAGGATATGCCATATTTCAACTAAAGAAATGAAATGAAATTTAATATGTTATGCCAAAGAAGAACCAATATCTTCCATTTGGAAAATGAGTTACTATTTCGGGATTCGGGATTTCGGGATTTTTGGCATCGCAGGATAATGCACTGAAACTATTCTCGCACAATCCGTATACCAGCCAGTTTGGTATCTGGCTGGTAATTCTCCTATTTAAACACTTTCTTGCGTTGAATACATCTTCTGTCAACAGTTTTGACATTTGAAATGACCGAGTTCTTGTAACGCGGCCTGTAATTCTGGTTGCATACCATTGAATTTTAGCAATGAATTTGATACTCTCGTTTTAAAACTGAACATAGCATATGTTCAGCAATTAAAAAAACATGCGGTATATACTACTAATATGAGTTAAGAAAAGTAGAATATTTCCTAACAAGCGCGGAAATAATATTTTAACATTAAAAGTTATAAGTCAATTTATTGGAATTGTACATGTTATTTTTTATCATTATTATAAATGTTAACAGAAACATGTTCACAATTCGTGAGTGAAATTCCAGAACAGGCCTTTGTGGAAGTAGAAATAGGGTTATTATTTACGTTAACCTCTTCATTAGTGAAAGGCGAACAATCTTGCCTCCGCTATTTAATTTCAAAATAATTCCAAAATATTAAAATTATCCAAATTTTTTTTCCAAATCTAGTAGCAAAAATTATGTGTGCAACACGTAGGAAATCGAATTTTATTTCCGTACACGGCATGTTTTTAACTCGGTTATCGCCTCGATCAAAAATCCCAAGCCTAGTGAAAAAAAAAAACATTTCCTAAATTATTGCACCAATAGCTATTGTATGATACACTTTCGTAAATTAGTACTTTTCTGCAAGAGCGTGAATTTTGATAAACAACCTGCGGCCGAGTGTATGTTCGTCTAGTATGTTCTTTCGAGGCTAAATTGTATTTTTTTACCAATGTAAATACTAGTTATTTATGATACAAGTTCGGCTGCGCCTCGTTCATCAAAATTCAGGCTCATGGAAGAGAACAGTACTTCACGAATCATAAATAACTATTTTTTACCTTGGTAAAAAAAGAACAATTTAGCTTCGAACGAACATATACCTTTTAACCTTGGCAAAAACACCATTTTATGGTGTTTTATGGTGTTTCACCCTTATCGAAAAAATCAACTTCACGGTGTTTTGATACATGATATAATGATGTGTTTTTTGACTAGTAGTGCAAAAAAAATATTTAAGACAAAAATCTCGAAGGGATACAGTGACTTTACTTAAATGACGATGATCTTGATGATTTTGTTTAAATCACAACCTACATTTTTTATTATTGATTTCGGTAGTCATTTTTATTCTGTTTTCAATAGTATCAATTTTCGCTATATACTATATATCTATAATTTAATATTGGCACAGAGATAGCGAAAATATATAAAACATTTTATAGCAAATGCTAGATAATTTGTCACTTTTCCTATATAACCGGAACCCCGCCCTCTCTCTGATCGGAATGAAGAGAACAAATGCAAGTGCATCTATCGTAGCGGCCTTGATGTTGAGGTACGATTGTCCCGATAGTCCAGAGACTTAAAATCCTTAAGTAATGAGGTGGCTGCTAATTGCAAAGCACTTAATTTCTAACGGATCAAAGGAATGCATTTCTGGTTTATGGCTTTATGGCTCAAAACCGCTGGAGCAAATTTATCGTTCCTTCTCATTAGTTCGACAAACCAGCGGGAGGAATTTTTATGGGAACAGTGGAAAATTATTTGAAGTACGTGCCCAAGAAATCTTCACCAAAACAGAGGTTCATAACTCTTGTTAAATTGTAAGAATATTCCGTTGTCTAAAGCGGATCCACACAACACTAAATGCACGACAGAGGTCACCGACCAACGCAAAGCGAAGCGACGCCTTGAACGAGATATGGCACTCGAAGAAGAAGATAATTATTCACAATAAATTAGCATTAATTGTTGCATCGAAAATCATCTAGCTGATTGTTGGATCAAAAGGAAACGTTACCAATCGTTTTCTCATCCTTACACAACATCCAAAGTTAATTACCTACTGTGAAGCGAGAGCCGAGCCGGTGCGATTTCCTAATTAAGCATTTAAATATTTTCGGTACTAATTGATATTTCGAGTTCAGAACAAATGTCACGCTTACAGCCGAAAACGTGTAATTTACTGATGCTCTAGGCGACGACAAACGATTTTCTGACTACACGTCTTCATCGCCGCTCAAGAGTAATTATATTTGTTAGAAAAATTATCCCAAACTGGCCATCGATCAATATATGTTTCGTCATATCTTATTTATGTCAACATATACCACCCTTTGGCGAAGGTTACAATTGGTTAAGAATTCGTAAAAAAAAAAATCGTAAGAATGTGTACCAAGTCTTCAGAAGTAACAAATCTATGCATACGTATGTTTTCCAAGAGTTATTCAAATTTTCTTCCAAATTCCCCGTTTTTGGATAGGCACTCGAAGAAGAAAACTATGAAGTGGTAAGAATCTACTTAATATCAATTTGTACTTAAATAGATCTAAGCATAGATTTAGAATTGCTTCGTAAAATGTCGGACTCTATAAAACTAACCAGCCAGTTTCTCAATTACTTAAACTGGGGCTCGCACCCCAAGTCTCCCCGCATACAAGGCGTGCATTATAACTTGTTACTAAAACAGGTGCCTAAAATCGTAGATTTTCAGGCATTTCCATAGGAGTCCGGCAAGCTCGAGCCAAGAACCAGACATTATGACATCGATTAGGCATGAAAGTGAAAGGTTTGATATTTCTTTTTAAAAAATCACTCGTGAAATTCATACGTGCATATTGTGTAACTTTCGGCGAGCCGCGTGCGTTCAGCTAAACGCGCAGAGTGGCTCGAGGAAATCGGCTGTCGAAACAATTGCCGATTGAAAAATTGCGTCCCGCAGTGAAAATAAAAGCAGCAGAAACGAAATTAAGGAACAGTCAGGCCTTAGCTAGAGTAATTACCCAGGTGAAGGGAAGGCGTGTATTGTTATGTCGCGGCAACACGTTGGGAGGTGGTTTTTGAATGGTGGAAACGGCAGATATAACGATAGTTCAATATGCTATTGATCAGGGTAATAATTAGTGAGGCACTCAGATTTTAGAAAATGTTGTGATCTATTTCAATTGTAAGTTCGATTAACCAACAACGTAATCGCATTACAGCGTGATGCAATGACGTAATTGATTAGTGCGCTGCAATGTTCTTATATGGTTTTATAGTGCGTAGGTCGATGTTGAGGATTTGTACAGTGCGCGGCTTGCATGAGGCTGTAACTCATTTGCGGTACTTCCTGTAAGCTGATTTCTGAACGAGCGGGGATTTGTTCTTATACCAGCAACAAAGTATGACAACTTTTCAAATTTGATTGAGAGACATTACAAACAACTTTTATAGTAACTTTAACCAATTAGGTATTGTCACTGTATGGTATTATGATTAAATTCCGATTGTAGTTGACTCACATAAATTCCGATGCAGTAATAAAGCTATAAAAATCGTAAGATTGATTGAGAAATTTTTATTATATTTGAATTTTCTATCGATATAGTTCACTGAAAAAAAATATTTCTGAAAAAGTTGCAATAACTTGAAAAAAATATTTTATTAGAATTAACGTATTATACTGTGACCGGCAAAAACTCGGCATCGTATATAATTTTTTTTATGGAATTTAAAAAAAAAAACATTTTTTGAAGTTGGGCTGGCCTTAAAACCTAAATTAGTCTCGCCTTTAGGATAGGCAACCAAAAATTAGTAAAGAGAGACAAGTAGACTAGAAAAGTCGTGACGTCAGGTAACTTATAGATAACCTTAGCTGGTAAATAAATTATTTCTCCCATATAAATAACATTGAACTCGGGTGAGGCGTAGTCGAGTCTGGAATAGCAAATGAGTCTGAATAAACTTAATTTAGGTGTTACAAATAACCTTTTTTGTGTATTGTAAGAATATAATTTTTACGCACGGCGGTAGTGGCGAGGTTGCCTGTAGAAGTACCCTAACGCGTTAATTAATTCAATTTCTCCACTGACTTCAGTCCCGTGGAGTCCAAGGGACCACGAGGCACGGAATAGCCCCGCCCACCCCCTCGCTGGTGTTGGACACAAAACAGATAGGACTATTTTACTTTTATTATTGATTTTTGACATTTTTTTGCTCTTGATTTTATACGTAATTTGCGCCATTATCTTTTTTTTTTCAATAGTATGGTTACTGTACGTTGTTATCTGGCATTGTTAGGGGCGTGACCGATTCAACCGACATACCACGACTTCCGGGTTTGAGACGTGCGCCTGTGTACACAAACGTCGTGTCAAACTTAATTGGGGAATCTGCGCCTCGGTATATGTAGATCGTCTAACGCGCCCCTTTGGTTTTGTGTTTTTATTTACAGGGCAAAGAAGTTGTTATTGTCGTTTTAGTCGTTCCAGACATTAGCCACACTGATCTTAGGTGTTGATTTCTGGGCAGCTATGTGAATAATCGTACTAGTCTAGATCGTCTAACGCGCCCCTTTGGTTGTTGTACGATTTACCATTTAATAAATTTACGCCTTGTTGTGGGATAAATTTTCGTGATTTATATAAACTTTTCCCGAGTTCATGCACTTCTACCACTTTATAATTATATCACATGGAGCCGCACCTCCAACTAGTTAAGGCTGAGGAACTACACACGCTGTCTCCACTCAGTTAGCCAGTGCCAAGGTGGCTTCTACAGGGTTGAGCACTAAACGTCAACCACAAACATGGAGTATTGGACAGAACGTAAGAAAAATTGGGTTTCAATGTGCTCCCACACACACATTCAAACGTTAAATTATGTATAATTAATGTGAGCAAATATTTCCGGAAAATAATAATCGTAGTAACCATATTGTTTTAACCATGGCAACTTTTTCGAATTGAGTCCGGAAAAGACTCATTTTAGGGACTTGAATAAGTCCGTAAAATAGGTACTTTCTGAAGCATGAACAGAAATAGTTATCCTTGTTACAAGTACCTATAATGAAGTTTTTTGGGACGAATCGTTTCCGATGATTTTCCGGACGAGGAGAAGAAACTTAATTTAGGTACGTGTTAAAAACAACATTTTTGGTATATGCTCTAAAAAATACATACAAACCTTTTATTATGACATTAATCAATGTCAGAGTAAATACATATTTATAGAGAACAGTGAGCTTCCGATTTTAATAATCATGCCACCATAGTAACCACATTATTTCGCCATAGCAATGGTGACCATGGCAATTGTGCCAACCTCTTACCGGCCTTACCGGCCCCTACCACCTCATGAATACTTTTATTATTCCTGTTAACTTAATGCCCTGAAGTTTGTGTAAAATCGCCACCTCCATTCTTCATTTTTTAGTACACCTTTATATACAGGGTGTCCCAGGAGAAAGCTAACCCTAAATATCTACGATTTTTTTTTCACGAAATCGCTGAAACACGGCAAGTTTTAGTTCAAGGGGGACAATTGTGTTCAGGCAAATATTGGACCCTAAATATCTACGTAATTTTTTTTTCACGAAATCGCTGAAACAAGTCAAGTTTTAATTCAAGGAGATAACTTTGCACAGGCTAATTATCTTCAATTGTTTAACCCCCTGGTCGCAGGAAAGGTAAACCCATTTTTTCACAATTGGAGTAGCGGTCGAGTAATAGCTAACTTGAACGCTTACCTAATTTGCAATACAAAAGTATATTAATTTTAAAAATCTGTCAAATAGTGTTCTGTTACCTTTCTCTTTCTTTGGCGCGCACTCAACGTATCCTAACTCAAGCTAACCTAACTTAACCCAACCTAACCTAACCAAACCCAACCTAGCACAACAGAAATGACACCGTAACTCTAAGCTTTCGGCCTATAGATCAGGTCATCAAGGCACCGGCCGCAGGCGCTCTTTCTCTTCAATGTCCCCAATTCCCATAGTTATACAGGGTAGTTACTTTTACGACGCCCACCATTAGGATCCATTAAACGGAAATATATACAGAGTTGGTCAAATGGGATAAAAGTTTTTAATTCTTGTGCCTTTCAATATACTGAAACGAAATCCGGGATATCTCGCACAGTTCTTGAAATATCGCTGAAAACCTGAAAAAGTGCACTTTCCTTTTCCTTTTATAACTTTTTTACTTTTGAAAGAAATTTTACGAAACTTGGCACTCTTACATTTTTCGACGTGAGCTTTCAGATGACAGTGCCAAACATTTTCTGCGCCAACTAGATGCCCAAATTTTCATCGTCAACTTTTGATTTTCTTATGGCCGCAATATTGGATTTTAATAGCATTCAAAAGAAAGAAAAATTCCTATTTCAAACATGTATAACACATGGGTAATCTGACATTATTTACCACTAACGACATATCGACATTTTAGAAACTATGCAACATATCCTATTCAGATTTCTTTTCAGAATATTAAAAGGCATGAAAATAAGAAACTTTATTCCCATTTCACCAACTCCGTATATATTTCCGTTTAATAGATCCTAATGGTGGGTGACGTAAAAGTGACCACCCTGTATAGGGTTCAAAGTCAAGTGTTAACGAACGATGTTAACGAAGTTTAAATATAAGTTTCTGTGAAAAATCATTATGTAAATGATGAGTTAAAACATTAATGATACTGCCGAAGGTTCACTGCACAGCAATACATAAATGTGAACTCATTTTCATGTCAGGTTATTATTACAAACGCATACGTGCTTCATAGTTGCAAATTCAGTTCCGTTGACATTAAATGATGTTTTCCAATAAATGTATAATCTTGGAGCAGTAAATAAAATTACGGTGGTGCAGGACAGTATTCCAGGAATACGCCCTAAAATATCATCGCTGTAAGTACTATAGTTTCCACAAAAAAATAAAAATAAAAATAGCCGTTGCACGGTATAACCAAACATTACCGCTGAGATAATGGGCCATGGGAGACGATAACCAAGTAATGTACCGATACTTTTAAAGAGTTTGCCAACAGTGAAAAAGGTCAATATTTGCATGATGCGCGCGCAGGCGACTAATTCTACATATTACCCTTCTTCTTTTGTTAATATATAGGTTGATATGCGAAGCACTGTTATAGTTAGTGTCATATCTTTTGAACCAATTGTAACGTTCTTTTTTTCGCGTACACACATGATCGCGCGGCGACCTAGCGAGCTGCTGTGGTTCTCCCCCTTCTTTCCCCGCGAATTCGCTAGTCGGCGGACCCAAAAATTCCATTCGTATTTGAGTCCACGCCGGCAGGTCGTCATGGACAAAGATCCGTATAGTTTGCGGGATAAAACGACCGCCATTAAATCGTGATATTGTTGGAGTGTAGGTGTCGTTTGCTGGTACCCTCCCCCACCACAGCTGTGTGCTGGATTAATTAGACCTCGAATCATTAATACTTAACGGCGGTTATCGTCATGTAGACCAAGTCGTTACGGGTGAACGACCCGTATCTACAACCCTGGCCCACATCCGACCGACGCTGGGTCAAGGAATTTGATCGACGTAATCCGAAAGGAGGGACCACGAGACGGGACGTCAAGCATCTCCCCACCATCCACGTAGAAAGCCGGCACCCTGAATTACAAATAAGATTTCTTATATTGATTTATTTACTTATTTTAGTTTTTGGATTAATTATACGCCGTATTAATTATGACTATATACATATATTGTTAGGACAAGTTTGTAGTCATTTCTGCTAGCGGCTCGCGCCTGTGCATATGCGCTATACTACGGAAACCACGTCACGGACTCACATCGTCTAACGCGCCCCCTTCTTTTCTTGTGTGATTATGTGCGATCACTCTTTTTGTTTAATTTTTATAAATAATAAATTCACATTTTTGTTATGAGGAAATGTTTCGTAATTTTATTAAGCTTCTCCGGATCCACCCTTCCACCTTCTATTTAAATTATGTGGAACCCGATATAGATATAGATAAAGGGCCGCAGACGCCGTTTTTACTGAGTAAAAGCCCTGGCCAAGGTGGTTCTTTTTTTTTTTAGGATGGACCCAAGATAACAAAGGTAGAGTTTAGAGGTGAGGCAGTGAAAGAGAAAATGGAGTGTGACAAAACTGTATTATCTCTAATATTACTGATGATACAAAAATAAATTAAACACGTTAGTACGTTTTTTATCACTTTATTTTTTCGTTAAACACGACTGCAGTTTCCACCACAACTGGGTCATTCTCAAGTGAATCAAAATACAAGTATGTAGAAATACATTCTACAACGTAGTAACGTGTTTTGTATCATCATGATTAATTATCACATAGTAACGGCTTCATCCATCAACTTTATCTAATAATACTGCTAATATTTGCTGTAGAATGAAAAATCAACAAGCCTGTATGGTTGCCAGCTTGTATATTTTATTAGAGTGTGCTCTAAGGAGAGGCAGCAGTTCATCTTGACAACACCTGATTTGCTACATTTAAATATGATCGATTCTGTTTAATGCTATTTGTTAGTTATTAGCTCTTTTTTCATTTTTCTTCTTTTTATCGTTCTATTCGTCTTCGATCCATTTTTATCAGTGCATAAATAATGATGTAAAGTCAAATGCACTTTTAGAATTTAAATTTAGTGGCATTGGCATTGGCATTGGTAATTTAGTGGCAATTAGTGGTATTGCCTACGGGCGTAAAAGTATGTAAATAAATTATTATAAATTTATTTATCAACAATTAATATTTTAAATATTGGTATAGCATTTTCACTTGAAATTGAAAATGTACCTGCAATGAGGGTTTATTACGGTCAAGGGTTCTCCATTGTATGGTGTGCGAAGAGGCTCTGAACTCTGTTCTCTTCCCATTATCGGTCTTAAAATTCCGTTCGCACAATGGACCGCAATAAACACCCTTCGTAGGTAGATTTTCAATTTCAAGTGAAAGCACTATACTTTGAATCATTATGTGTTCATTTTAGATAACTATCATTTTGTATCTATCTCCTTAATCAAGTTTAACATCCGCGCAGATATAAGTTCACATTTGTGTACCATGAAAGTTAATTAAACATCTGACGATGTACCTTACAATGTATTAATCAAGGTTCACTTTAAATAACTACCATTACTAATGTCAATAAATAGTTCTGAAAATTTTCCAACGCACCTTGTCCCGACTGGTATCACTTGGCATACATTTCTAGCAATATCAACTTTTACTACAAGCGTCAATATTTTTTTATCATTATTTAGCCAAAGCAATTACAAACCAATAAATAATGTAATTATGGGTTATCTGGGTCCTAAGTAAAGTTCGTCGATTAAACGCCGGTAAATCAGTTCACGAGAATCGATAAGCTACCCAGTCTGCAATTAAAAGCACACGTGCTATTAGCATACTCTATTATTACAAATAACACGTTATTATGATTAATTTAGAAGGTGCCCGATATATCACACAGAGCTCGAGTGACAAGTTGTTTGCAGCGATTGTCTTTCCATCTGGTCTTTCTAGTCTACACCAGGTACGCGAATAGGCCAATCCATAAATAACGTTATTATAATATTGTGATAAAAAACTCCGACCGCTGCAATGTTGTACAAAAAAACTAAACTGGCAAACCTTGAGTGAGATTTTAAGGTCGTGCGATCGTAATACATGATTCATTTATGTTTTTATGGTGGCAACTGTTGATTGTGTGTTATGTAAATGGTGAAGGTGGTTGAGCTGTGCATGATTTTGCCGGTGAACTCCGGTGATCCTACTGTGACTTTGATATCTTCGTAATTATCTTTTGATGGTTATTGTTATCCCCGTCATTTATATTTGGTGCTGGTACGCATTATTTCAGGAGTATTTTAGACCATAATCAAAATATATATAAAAAATCCCAAGTTAACAGCTCCAATTGTTGTCATTATAATTAGTATATATTACTAATAATTAATAATTATGATCAATGACCCTTTTACTTTCAAAGTACAGATATATTATGCTGAGGCGACAGTCACATTATGTTTGTTTCAGAAACCACCATATTTAATCGTTTGAACTTTTATTTTTAGTTTAGGTGTATTTTATGAAAATAATGAACAGATGCATACAGTGTGTACATAGATTGTCCGCCCCATAGGTGTATTTGACCAAAAATGTTCGATTTAAGAAACCAAATTCTACAAATAGCTCCAGATACAAATAACAGTATAAACTTAGTAAAATCATTCATATACAGGGTGTTTTAGGAATGCATATGAGTAAAATGCTTTCAACTTTCATATTGTGTGTTAAGAAAACAATCCGGGAACTTTGAGACAAATAACACTGCCCAACAAAATTATTCTGTTTGTTTTATTTTTCCTTGGATTTGTTTAACGTTTTTATTTTATTTTAATGTGCTAATTCAAGTCAATGCGATATCAGTTTTTGTACAACTACTCAAGTTTTAGAAGTATTTTGAAAAGACTCCTGCTCAACCAAACTTGAGATTTGGCATAAATTTTACCAATATTATAGACTTTATTTTAAATTGCCTTCCACATTTGTGCATTCTCTGAATTCCAATACCATTCCTTTTAAATGTTGAGTATATGTTGTGGACGAACATTTTAAATTTAATTACAAATTAAAATTTTGTGAAAACTTTGTTTTGGTGATCAGAAATTTTCTGGAAAACCCTAAGTCGGGCGACTTTTTTAGTTAATTGAGACTATGCTGACCAATTTGAGAAATGTAGTATTAAACTTCAATATTTCCACTGACATATAAATGAAAGACTGCACCAAGTATACGTACAATGGAAGACCGTTATCAATGTAAGTGGGATATCCATATGATGGCAGATTACTGCTGGAGTATACAAAGAGATCAACTCAAGCTACGCATTCGAGAAAATCCTACAAAAGAAGGTTTTGTAGTGACTTTGAATGATATTTAAAAAAAAACTATGCTAAAAGTTTGCACTTATATAAAGAAAGTGTTATTGTATTATTTCAAAAAGTAGAGCTGCTAGAGACACACCAATATTTTTTTGGTAATTAGCACCTTAGATGTACTTAGAAACAGTCATTAAATCTCAGGAAAAAATTCAGTGTTGACCTGTTTAATTTATAGGAAAACATGATGTTGAAATGTTGAAAGATGAATTTGTAACGCAACCCTTAAAATGAATTTCCATAATGTCAGTACTGAATTTAGGCGTAGAATAGAAAAATGTGTGGACGTGGGAGGCTCATAATGTTGAATAAAATAATAAAAACTAAAGTTTGTAATGTGTACCTTTTTTTTTAAATTTGTACCTGCAAAATAAAGAAATGTTCGCGGATTTTATGAAAGTTCAATATTATTAAGTGAAACAACTTTTCGTATCTTTTATAATAAAAGCATGTTACTTCATGTTTTTTTTCTATGTGCACTCCTAAAACAGCCTGTATATGAATAAGTCTACTAAGTTTGTACTGTTCTTACTTTTAGCTTATGCTAATTCCAGAATTTTGTGTCTTAAATCGAACATTTTGGGTTCAATATACCTATAACCTAAGTCCTGTATATTATATACCTATACCCTATAACCCATGGGGCGGATAATCTGTGGACACACTGTATATATCTAACTACTCATTATAAGTTAATACAACAGTATACTAAATTATGTATGTATTGACACTTTGATTTATGAATTTGATTTGATAATAATATTTGTAAGACAGGGCAAAATAAATTGAATGGTAATACGTTAGAAATACGGTGGTGATGTTGTGATAAGTAGGCAACACAATTTGAACAAAATCTTATGATAATGGATTAGTTCACAGCCGATTTTGGCTCACTTTAGTGTCGAGTACTTTACGACTATTTCATAGTAGGTAAGTTATGAAATGTATACGGATTGTTAATTTGGGTTAGAGATTTTCAGTTTATTGTCTTTAAAATGATTACAGTATCACAGCTTGATAATAAATGTGATTTTTGAAAAGGTGCGCTGAAATTTTGAAATGAGATAGAAAACGACATTGAAAAATATAAATAAAGGTATAAAAAATATTATCCACATAAGTATTATTAGTTTATATTGCCACCAACCTGAATACCCGAATGTAATATATTGCTTATTTGCTGGTATTTTCGATTTTTCGTTGAAATATGTTTTTAGAAACATGTGCTTGCTAAGTAAGTTCATTAGTGCAGGCATCGTGTCAACATTATAAGTAAGTCCCAGTCCAACATTATTCTGATCTATGTGTATCCGTGCTTCCTTCTGCAGAAGAATAAGTAGCACACGTATATGAAAGTTGGTTTCATTACCTTATTTCAAATTCGCATATGTTTACGTCAAATCCAATTAAATTAATCGTCTGATTTATTTATACTTCGCCTTTAATCAATTGCATATGCACCGTCATAAGTGGAATTAACACAATTGGCACATAAGGGTTGTGCACATTTTTTTTAAACTTAAGTACCTAACTCATTATGCAAATAACTAATTTATTTGTGGTTGCAGGCCAGGATTGTGTCTTTGTGTCTTTGATTATGTCTTTGATAATAATTGGGCAAATGCTTCTAAAAAATTCAAGTTTTAAAACTTATGGAGCTATTTCGTGGCCTCATCAGTATTTGACAAATCATTCAAATATTTGATGTCAGAATAGTGATAATTTAATTTTTATATAAAACATACCTGTCAAGGATGGAGAAACCTATGCCTTGACTCCTCTATACCATAAGGTACAAGAGGATCCGCTTAATGAGATGAGATGTTCGACAATTCAACGGTTCGAAAAAAATTGACTAAAATTGATTGTTTGATTTTTTAAATGTGCAACATGTGACAGTAGTCCAAACGTCAGCGTGCATTAATTTTCATTTGATAGGTGCAAGTCGTTTTTTTGTATATATCCTAAATGTACAAAATTGAAAATATCTTAACATTAATGAAATTAATTATTACAAATTTTAGAGCATAAGATCTTTAACAGTTTACTTTTTACACTAATTTTAGTGTCGTAAGTAATCACTTTTTGAATGATCCTACATAATTGTATATTATACGCATGAGCGAAGCGCAGCGGAGCGAGTGTTTAACGATTAGAGTTGTATAGAGACTTTTATAAAACGTGGTGGGTACTAAGCTTTTTGTATAAGCAGAAATTATTTAAAGACAATGTTTTTGTACCATTGATAATATATCATTATAATGACACATCATATTTTGACATATTGATGACAAGTGACAACTAACTTGATAATTAGTTTCAATTGATATTTGCGATTCAAAAACCTTGAACTAACTTCAGCGCGTGACCAAAAAGCCTATTGCTAAGTTCACTAAAGCGCACAAAGTTAACTAGCTGTGACTTGTATTTAAATGATCAATTAGCGTCATGGAAACATTTGCGATAAATGGCATTTTAAAGATGGAAGTAGAAAATAGCTATTTGTATTACACGGGAGTAAAGTGGAGCATTCTCTCCTGCGGACATTTGATGCTCGAGCAACAAAATCTAAGGGAGGAAATGGCACTTTGCTCCCGAGTAATACATATGCTTTTTTCTACGACCTTTCACAGTATTTTGCATAAATATTATATTTTCTTTTGCATGACAATTAAAAAACCAAATGTCAAAATATAATATTTAGAGTATGTATATTGTTAAAAATCAAAGTATAGAAGAAACGTTGTAACGGTTCTTAAATAAACATGGTTCTTTTGTGGTTCGGAAGTTGGTAGTACGGGTGGCAACGACGCGTGGCCGGATCTCCAATACGATTTCCGTTTCCGCCACGAGCCGAAGCAGGCAGAGAATCGCGTGTCGACAGTCACTTTGATTCGACAAGCAGTCTCGTGTACAGTGCAGGCGCGCCACGAAATTTGGTGGTTACATTACCGCAAACCGGATTCCGGGATTTAATCGTGTGCGTCCTAATATCTCCACTGGAGGATTAAAACACTGATATAATATTCAATATCAGTTCTCACTTTGAGACATTTTAAATCTGGTGATGTAGGAGTTAGATAGTCAGCTGTTGCGATATTTTCGTAGTTTTGAGTATCGCTGATTGTCTTTCGTCAAACCATACGGATAGGGTGGAGACCGTTATATTGAAGTAACAACGAGGTTAGCTCGTAGCTGCGACCTCACGAGCGCCCCTCGTATTTCGCCAGCTGCACGCTGTGCCACCAAAAGTTATCGCCACTTGGAACGGCGCCTAGGCGTCCGATCGCCAACGACCTCAGAACCCTCAGAACTCCCAGACTTCCTGCCGTAAATGGGAACAGAGTTTTGCCAATGCCAACGACTTGGCCTCTGCCCAAAACGCCTAAAACCACGGGACGCATTAGTAAGATCACCACCACGTGTTTCACAAAAAAATAAGCCCGTTCGCTCTAACCACTTACTCTAGTTAGGTGTTTTCTCGAGCGTATGCAATCGACTCTCAGCATTGTTTCAATGTTCTGACGTTAATCCTTAATTAGTTAATCTTACGTAATCCCCCAGTGGAGATATTAGGACGCACACGATTATATCCCGGAATGCACTGTACATGAGACTGCTTGTCGAATCAAAGTGACCGTCGACACGCGATTCTCTGCTTGCACCGGCTCGTGGCGGAAACGGAAATCGTATTGGAGATCCGGCCACGCGTCGTCGCCACCCGTACTACCAACTTCCGAACCACAAAAGAAGCATGTTCATTTAAGAACCGTTACAAACTACGAATGTTTATATATAAAAATAGTATAAGGCTTATGTCGCACGTTGAATACGTTTATTAAAACGGGCCGAACTTATGTTGA
Source organism: Othius punctulatus (assembly GCA_951805005.1). Lineage (NCBI taxonomy): Eukaryota > Metazoa > Arthropoda > Insecta > Coleoptera > Staphylinidae > Othius > Othius punctulatus. The sequence continues at coordinate 50,593,850 of OX638138.1, read as the reverse complement.
ATGTTTTGAGCTGATTAAAATAAATGGGAATACATACATTGCAACGGGGTATGTAGGTGGTAAGTTCTCGTCTTTCGGGGAATCTCTTTGTAGTTCTCGCGTGCTAAGTATATGTACCACAATTAGCTGGCCTTAGCTGGCCGCATATTCACTATATTCGTTGAAAATGTCAATGTCAAATTTTGATTGATGTGATGACAGATGTTTGTTGTATTTTAATGTTTAATTTTAAATGTATATAATTGTTCTGGTACTAAAATATAGAATATACACCACAGTTGCGAATACTATTATAGCCTCGGGTCATGTAACCCTCAGCGCTATCAATAAAAGAAAACCATACACTATTATCATAGCTATTTAATAGTTCTATTCTAAGTATTATTCTAGGGAGGCAAAGTTGTTTGCCTCCCACATATGAGGGAGCCAAAGTTGTTTGCCTGCTATGGGAGGAAAAGTAGAACTTTCCTCTCTCATAGGAGGGACGAAAGTGTGTACTTTCTATTTAGGGAGTAGAAAAAAGTAATTTTCTGAACGACCCCACAAGTAATTTTTAGTCGATGTAAGCTAGTGAGACCTACGGCAGGAATCAATACGTATAATCATAATCAGTATGCATTACAATTCGTCTCTCTTGACTACTCATATCGAACGTTGCTAAATGCCTAACATGTTATTTAATACATTATTCGCACGCGTCTAAAATTCACGTAGGTGAGAGCGAACGCGATAAATTTCACGTTGACCCATTCATTCGGCACACGAAGTCTTGTAGCGGTAATGTTTTTGCCCGAGTAACCGATATGCCATATGAAATGAATAAAATGAAATCAGGTGTGACGCTAGCAAGAAATGAACATGTTGAATTAGATATTATTTTCACTTTCATTCTTATTGTGTTATACATGATGTTAACGGTTGTGTATTTTCTGATAATCAGCCACAAGAATTTTATATGAGCAATGTGAAATTAATCGGGGTAAATCAATTCGAGACTCTAGGCGCACACGTTTTTGGTGTCCGCCAGAATATTTTTAATAAATGGACTTGGGAATAGATTCAAAAATTAGTTAAAAAAAAAAATTAAAAGTTAAACACGAATTTAATTATAAAACTATTCATTGATACATTAAGCACGGCCTGTTCACTGCCCAATGGCTCCAGGGTAAATAGAATGCGCCCAGTGCACCGAATCTACTGTTCTATGCTGCAGAACACTGAGTCCTGCATTTCACCTCCTGTCTTCTATAGCTCAGTTGCTAATTAAGTTAGATTTATTTGTGAATATAATATTTTTGTTTATACAGGGTGTCCCAAAAAAGTGTGACGTCATGATGATAAATATTTTTAGACTGTATGCTGTATATTTTGTTGCTTATTTCGATGCCTTTTATGGTTACCTACATAACCCAAAAAAATTATTGAAATCGGTTTGGTGGTATCAGCATATATATAAAAAAACTAAAAAATCAGTTATGCGCCAGCTTTGGTTTAAACAATTAATAAAATATAAAATACACCCTCTCTAATAAAATTATACAAGGTACTTAATAAATAAGGTCTAACTGTCCCGTTAACCAAGTTTGATTGATTTGAATTATACAGAGTGTCCAAAATTTACTTTTCTTATTTTTAACGAGACCCCTATATATTTTTATTCATTCCATGCGTAATTAAAAAAAACGCGTAATTTTTTTTTTTTATATTTACAACACTATCGCAATTACTAACACATTAAAAGTTGTATAATAAAACAATATTAAACTAATATATACTGTGATGTAGAGGTCAGAGTACATTTACGATTTTTAATAGGTTGTTATGAAAGTACTGTTTATTTGGCAAACTCGTAGAAGTATTTTATTATCGTACAGTGTAGAGTACAAGGTTTCGTGAAAATCTGAAAAACAAATGCTTTCGAAATGGCGCAATTTGAAATATGAAAAACGAATATGGCGCCCACAATAAAACTGATTTGTCACTGTCACTTTGTCACTGTACAAAATATCTAATCTTTTTCTACACATTCTTAATCAGCAAATAATTTAGCAAGCTTTCTATCTCTTAAGATAAGTGAGATGTCTCTAGAGTGGGGCTGTAATTTGAATCACTGATTTTTCATTGTCCGGCTTATTTCTCCTAAAATATCATAGATACAAAATCAAGATAAATATCAAACTTGTTAGATGCAACCTGATCTACAAAATCGCGCAAATTTGTTTCCCTATTTTCCAGAAACATATGTAACCTTTTTAAATGTAATACCCTGTATATCTTTAAGAATCACTAGTATATGGTGAAACATCATTGGTGAAATAAGTGTTTTTCCACTCCCTGCATGGTAAGTACACTATTGTAACATTGATTTGGTGGAAGTAAGCCCCACTTACCGATAAAGCTTTGGTTACTAGGAGCGACAGAGAAAACCTTGTAAATTGTAACTTGTGTTTTTTTTTTTAATAATGACCATACCAAATCAACAAAGATTATTAACTAAATTCCACGTTCCCAAATTTTTCGCAATCATCAAGAGATGATGATTCAATGGCGTTTGTGATTCTTGTTTTCAAAGTGTTGGGGGTAAGTACTACGAGTCCGATTTTTGTTATCGCAGAGTAATAAATCAGTTTGAGTTTGAGTACAAGAGGAGAGCGATTTGTAAAAAAAAAAAATGTTTTTCCACTAAGCTCCACTTACCGATAAAGCTGTGGTTACTATGAACTACGGTCTAAGTAAGTGAAAAATTACATCCCTCAGGGAAGTAAGTAAAATAATTTCAATAGCGTTCTTTCTCTGGCACCAGTCTTTAAAACACGTATACGCATTTTGATAACACCCCTTCGACATCTCCGGCAGTAGGAAGTAACAGGCAGCTTCTTCAATTGCTATTTCTTGTTTATTTTTATTGGAATTCATTTTACAACTGAACGAATGCAATTTCTGTCATTCACACTCTGTTTGAAAAATAATCTTAGCAACCAAAGCCGTACTGACATTTTGTTCATGTTGCGAAAATAAATTAATCAAACACAAACAATTAAACCAACTTCAGGAGTGGAAAAACAGTTATAAGCAATTCGACAGGTAAGTTTTGACCAGTCTCGATCTTTATTGCTAGCCCTCGCTGTCGCTCGGGCGCAGACTCGACCTCGACTGGTCAACGATACTTACCTCTCTTAATTCTTAAATAACTATTATTGGAGTAAAACAGCACAGCATATATTTATTTATTATTTGTGTTTCAATATTCATCTGTCTTAATAAAGTAGGGGCAATTAGGTGCGTTTGACAAGTTTCTTATTAAACATGTTTGTATTTTTAATAATTTAGATATAAACTGGACAATGAAAAAATAGCCACCCTGTATATACTCAAATACACTGATACAATATGCCGACTGTATGACAATTAATTCTGTATTGAAACCAATAAATTCGGAAGATGGTGATGATTCACAAATTGTATTTGAAAAATGTGCAAGATATAAGGTATTCACTATAGTTGAAATTTCGAAGAAATACATGGAGAATACGTCTAAAATTCTGATGACTGACAGTTGCGTTAACCAAGTTTTATTGATATGTATTATACAGAGTGTCCAAAATTTAGTGTTAAACTTTTCAAACTTTAAAGCACTTTATTTTTCTTAGTTTAAATTGGAGCCCCTGTATATTTTTATATCAGTCCATGTGGAATTAAAAGACAAACATTTTTCCTAATTACAACTCTATAGCAATTTCTAACACATTAAAAGTTATGTGCAGAAAACTCGATTTATCAACAATTCCAACAGCCATTATAATTAATCAAAATCGAAGGTGGTTTGAAAAACAATTTATTGACATTAAAATTTAACAAAGTGACAAGAGCCAATGTTGACTGTAGTAATATAAAAGTTTAAAACTCTTTTAGCTAAGGTCTTTATACCCAAGATACCAAAATGATTGTTTATTCGATTGCATCATAAGGTAGTATTTTTCGGTATGAAAATCTGAACGAAAACGCCATCATTTTGTTAAAGACCATAGTTTCTAGGTAACGGTCTCTTTCGTCCTAAGCCGAAAAATATTTATCGGCAGCAAAAATAAAAAATCAATATTTAATTAATTTATGGCGTAACATGGCTCTTACCATAGAATAGTGAGACCATACAGTCGAAGATTTCATTTGTTGAAACAAATTTGAGAAATATGCCAGTAAAACATTCTCAAACGAGTTTTCTGCAAACATATTTTAATGTGTTAGGAATTGAGATAGGATTGTAATTAGGAAAAATGTGTCTTTTAATTCCGCATATAATTAATTACATAAAAATATACTGGGGTTCCAATTTAAAATAAGAAAAATAAAGTGCTTTAAAGTTTGAAAAGTTTGACACGAAATGTTGGACACTCTGTATAATCCATATCAATAAAACTTGGTTAACGCAACTGTCAGACCTTATTTAATGAGTACCTTGTATGTTTTTATTAACGAGGCACTATTTTTATCCCTTATTAATTTTCTTAACCAGTGGTGCAAAACTGATTTTTTTCAGTTTTTATTTTTTTGTGCTAATATCACTGAACCGATTTAAATAAAATTTTATGGGCATGTAGGCATCCATAAAGGGCACCCAAATAAGCAACAAAAAATATACCATGCAATCTAAAAATACAAATCATGATGACGTCACCCTTTCTTGGGACACCCTGTATAATGAAAAAATATTTTCCTGAAATACACCCCAGAATGCAAGTAAAGTCTGCAAAATATCAAAATCCTAACTCAATTAGTAACTGAGCTATAGAAGACGGGAGGTGAAAAGACGAACCCTGTATAATCAATCACCTTCCACAAACATGGAAACAAATGCCCAAAAAAATTACGCGCTTTAAGCATATCTACTGGATAATTGCCACTACGAGCTGGAGGAATACGTTATAATTATTTTTTTATTTCGACACATCCACTATAATGTACTTTGTTTTATGGGAATAAATAAATAAATAATTATAATTATTGTTATTATTTTATCTTGACAATTTTTTTATGTCAAATAAATTCATATCTCGGATTGATGAGGCTGATACATGATTAAACTCCATGTTAATATATAAATAGAACACAATTGGTGTGAGTTTCACAAAATGTTTAATGTTGTACTACGATCATTGTTTCGCCACACAGTGGCTTCATCAGGCAGATGAAAACTGATGTTCTGCAACTGTTGACAAACTGTTGACAACATGTTCACAACATTTTGTGAAACTGACCCCAATTGTGGTCTATTTATATTAATTCATATCTGTTGTTTTAAAAACCTGAGTATCAACCCACGACCACACACATCCTATGCCTCGCACCCATTACCTGAAGTAACATCGAACCTTCCAAGATATCAGATGATTGTCTGTAAGTAAATATTGTGAATTCATCTGATGTTACTGTTACTATATATTAGAACATAATTAAATAAATAATTAAATAAACTACACGTGATTCACTATATTCCCTAGGGAAAATTGATATTTGATTCTCTCCGGGAATTGTCAGATATGTAAGCTGTCGGTTTATTCCCGGTCGGGAAAAAATATATACGAGTGAGGAAAGCCATGAAGATTCGTTGCATATTGTGATGAAGTACTTTATAAACTATAAATACTATAAAGAGAGCTTTCTGTATTAAATTACCAAATACATTTGCTGTAATACAGTGCTTCTATGCAAATAACGTATTTTGTGAGATATCACGGTTCACATAGTTTCCGGAGCTATTTTTTGCATTGGAGCACTGTAGTATATTGAAGCTGATAGATAATCCACATAATTTTTCTCTGTGGCGATTTTGATATACGGTTTTTGCAAAATCAATTGTACAACGTGTCCATGTAACGGATTAGTTTTACGGATTGTTATTCTGAATAATTAAGTTTATTAACACTTAAAGTTAAAGTTAAGAAAAATACATTTGGCAATCTTGTGAGTAAATTACAGATGTTCGAATCAGTCTCACAATCACCATCATCATATGTTAGTAAATTAGCAGTATTTACAAAGTTTTCCACTAATAAAATTTAATTGTCGACAGGAAATTTTTCACTGACAAATCTAGAAATAAAAAATCTAAAGGGTTTTGATCTGGTGTACGTGCTGTGCATGCTTTGCAATTCGATTAATTTGCGGCAGGGCCTCGTCCTCTACTAAATTGTTACTATAAAACTAATATTACTATTAAACTACTACTAAGAACTATATAATAAATATTTGATAATAATAAAAATACAGGTTTTCGTTGGAAAATATATATGGTCGTAAATAACTAGTTATTATTTAAAATATGGTAAACATGAATATAACTAAATGAATATTAATATTATTGAAACATTGAATACTGAAGAATAATATTTTGCTGCTTCAGTTTAAATCTTTACCGCCTGTATTTTCACATTCTCTCTATTTATATAAGAATGGACTCTTCCATTTTTTAACATGATACAATTTCTAGAAACTGCATATCGGAGCACATTTTTGCGGTTCTATCTCGAATTATATGGGCATTCTATAGGCTTCCACGAAGCCAATTGTCGCTGAACACTTTCCATTTCGACCGAAGTGTATCGCTCACTTATTTCTTTCGGGACCGTATTACGAAACCAGTGCGAACGAATTTGGTGAAATGCTCGCCTTGTTAGGTGTCCGCCGGTTGCGATTCCGTAATTCCACGTGTCTCGTAAATTATCGCTTCCTTACGCTTCCGTAAACACGCAATTTTATACCTCTATTAATTTATATAAAAAGCAGAGATTGGGCAATACTTTCTGGTTCTGTTATTACTGCAGGCTATATGAGTACGAAAATAATTTTTAATATGGCACAGGAGATCAGTCTCCTCAAAATGCTGTTAAAAAAGCAGGTGTAGTCAAAGCATTAAAGTACAGCACATATTCCTAAACGTAATAAATAAACTTCAGAAAACTATTCTCCGGTATTTCAATAGTTGAGGATAAGTTATCTGATGATATTTATACCACAAGGAGATTAGAAACCCATTGGGCGCCTAGTATGTAATTTGACTGAGTACCTTATGTATCCGATTACCATCATAAGCCATCAGGGTGTGAGTATCAGCACCCAAAAGCTAGCAATAAACTCGTAATAATAACGTCAACGTACTAAGTATTACCCTATCCGTTTATTCCTACTGAGTTACTTCACAATACAATAATTATTAATTACTATTTCTATATATGTTCCTACGATATGTTGAATTTTTGACCCCGATGAGACTCACTTTCATTCACAACGAGATAGAAATACGCTTCGTCATTATTAGCCTGTAAGGAGTAACCTTTTACTATAGATAATTAAACGGTATATTTATCGCAATGTAATTATAAAAATCGACATAAGAAATGCGAAGGACGAACATATAGGCAATGTAATACAATTCGGAGCATATCAATTTCAGATAATGTGGTTACATATTATAAATAGGGCGGCGGTGGTTGACAAGTTACCTTCAGTCCAATGTCACTCATACCAAGTATCGCAAGTTTGAAAATTATTGAGCCCTTAAAATTTCCTAACACCCCATTTTGAGGAGAACTGAACATACTGTACAATTTATGGTTATTTAAGGTTCAATGCGTACTCAAATCGACCAATCCAAAACGCCTCGACAATACAAGGTACCAACTCAAGGGCAAATCGATTGGTCCTACTGATATTGCCCCGAGCAGATGCACGGAATGTCTGTTCTTATCCCGTTTTATGGCTTTTCCGTTTAAGTTCGTGAGATCCACTATGGGAGATTGCAAGAAAAGCATGAGATGCAAGAGAATTACTACTGTGAACTAAATTAATTTGTATTGTACTTATTTAATGTTCTTAAAATTAAAATACTCTTCCTGACATTGACAGCCGTCCGTTTTACTTTTTCATTATATACTTGTCCGAAATGTATCAATTGTCGTTACGTTATTTTAGTAGTACTATAAAGAGGTACTGTATGGCCGGAAAACTATGCCATAAAGCGAACTTTATCATTCAGTCGGACATAAATATATTTTCATTCTATTGCATCATCATTTTTCGGTATGCAAATCTGGACGAAAACGCCATCATTTTGTTAAAGACCATGGAGGATAGGTAACTGTCTTTTTCGTCCTAAGCCGAAAAATATTTTTCGGCAACAAAAATAAAAAAGTCAATGGTTGATTAATTTATAGCATAACATGGCTCTACCACAGAATAGTGAGATCATACATACAATCGAAGATTTCATTAGTTGAAACAAATTTGAGAAATATGCCAGTAAAACATTCTCGGAGAGAGTTGCAATATTATTTTCTTGGCGGTATGTTTCAAATCTTTGATATGCCATTTCATAAATTTATTTTTATTTTTGCGGAAGCAACTCTATCAAAACTTGATTTGCGGCGTCTCGCATCTCAGGAGGAGTACACATTAACTCGTCTTCACTCGACATTTTAAAATGATTTTAATATTTTCGTTGTTGATCGAACGTCACACTGACAACGTAATACAAATTTCACAGCAATTTGTTTTTTTTTTAATGCAGTTTGTAAAGTTCTTGCAATCGAATAAAAAAATATGTATGATATACGGATGACAAACCGATTTCGTGTTTTGTCCTTATAACATAAAATACTATTTTATTAATAATTGATAGAACTGAAATGCTGAAAATCTAAATTTACATTTTTATTTATATTTCCTTATTGCATTAATTTTAAAATTAATGATTAAAATTAAAATTAAAATTAATAGTCATTGTCAAACTAAGTTTGACAATGACTATAAAGTAGTCGAAACTGCAGTAACTAAATTATTTTTGTAAAATAAATGTGTTAGTGGAAGCAACAAAGTAAAATTGTTTTAATTCATTTACCATGTTCCACAAAGTAACGGCTACCAGTATACAGTATTAATTTTATGTTTGTTTTGCTAATTGTTTTAATGTTTTTAAGCATTTTTAGTATGTTTCTAAGCACCCGTACTTTTATAGGTTATTTTTCTGGTCTCTAATAATATACATATCCCGAAAATATGATGCGCAAGTGAATGTGAATATGATGAAAAGGTCGTAGGAAATGAAATAGCATATGGATTAGAATTAGATCGCGTATACAAAACAAGTATTTTCTCTTCGTTGATTTTACGCACAGCGGCAACTTAGTTGAGCAATGTCTGGTTGGAGTTGCCATGCAATGACTACTTGATACAACAAATTTTTGTAACGTATAGAAAATAATGTGTGTTACTTGGCCAAAATTAAAAAAAAATAAAAATTGTAAGTAATGATGCAGGTCTACAATTGAAGTAGACCTTGAACCAATTACTCCTGCCAAAAAAAAAACGGACACAATTTGTTACTTCATTTTCCAGACTCCGTGTCATGGGCGCGTGTTTCCTGAAGCACCGTGCTAGTTTCTCTGGACAACAATCGCCCATCTCGCTGCAAAATACCGACAAATTGCTGCTCGACAATGACGGATTAATTGCACAATTGCGTGAATTAACCGTAATCGCCATGGTAATGAGGCGCATACTTTTACTGCTGCGGGAGGCTTCTGTGGAAAATAGTCGAAACAATGCGAACCTTGTGAATGCGTAGGTGTTGCCACCTATCCGAATCGACTGGGCCTTGGAAAACAGATCACGAACCGTGATGTCAGGAATAAGTGTATAGGAATTATGGTTTTTATTTGATTATTAGTTACCGATTGCGTAGAGGTCGCTATTCGAAAGGATCAGTTATTGATGTATTGAGACTGCGTGGAATAGAGACTAGAACTGGAACTTTAACAATGCTGTATAACACAAAAAAATAATCAAATTACATTGTTCCATTGGTCATTAATCTCTATCCATACCAAAATAATAGTTACGGAAAAGATAACTTTTATGCTCTCTCTCGGTTTCTTCGCCCCTGGAGTTGAGGCAGCTCTCGATTATAAATATTAATAATTCCCTTGGATTTATTTGGACGTGGGAAGGTGGGACGCGTGCGCTCCCATAATCGACACCATAAGGTTCACGCTTTGGAAGGTCGACAGGTCGGGGCGTTCCTTCCGAGGATCCCCGTGGTCCGGACTGTGTTCCTTGGACGTGAGTAATCGCCAATTACCCAAAAACGATATGTTTATGCGGACTCGGACCCGTGAGTAATAGTCGTTCGTTCCATAATTGCGCACTCGCTCGTGAAATTTGTGTTGTATCCTGTTTTGCGGATGATGTACGTTATTTCGCTTCGCGAATGGGGATATGTGTTCAACGTGTGTAAAAGGAAACCGTTCAAATAACGATTTACAACGCCGGCTTTCTAAATATACGCGTGCATTTCCTAGGATTAATCGAGCCCAAATATGGTCTAATAATGCAATAATGGAAGAATAACAATTACTGGATTTCTAACATTTAATTACATTCGATTTCGATTATGGCCAAATCACTAACCACAGGCTCTGTGCAGTCGCAAGCAAGAAACATCCACCAATTATCAACTTCATAAAGCGCATCCTTTAAGATTCTTAACATCTATGCAACGGTTTTCGTTTGGGGGATGTTGATAATTAGAAAACGAATCGTAAGCAGACTGCAAATATTATAATTCCTTCATATCATAGAATACGATTAAAAATCTTGATGAATAGCAGCATTTACAGAAAGGGGACTACTTCATAAACATGCGGGACGGAGACCATAGCACGCCACCTAATCTTTTGACATGCCGACTTCTATACCGCGGTACGTGACGTACCATAAACATGTCATCACATCATAAATTCTAGTGAGTTATTTATTACTCCTAACATCTTCAGCATTAGGGGGTGGGTCCAAGTGGCATTTAAAAGATGGTCGTGTTTGGCTCGCGTTACCCTCACAGGAGTAACCCACGCACAGTGGCACAGCTTTGGCCGCTAGCCGGACAACAATCCACAGAAAAGCAGAAACATCATCAATGTCGTTAAAACTAGTGCCAGGATTTTAATTATAGTCTAATGCACCCTTGGTACAAAGAGTTTCTCTTTAAGAAGAGTTTGAATGCCAGTGTTACACCGAAACGAGTCGCGTGTCGTGAATAATTCTGGCGCCTACTTTTTAATGTATGATTATTATACTTGCTTAGTATTTTTTTTATTAATCAGTTACTTTGTACGATATATACATGCTAAATTATAACCAAATTATTTCATCTTGTTTATTTTTCCATAAGATATGCAAATAAATAGGCGATATTTTTTGTGAAATAGGGTGCACTAATTATGCAGGAGTTCGCAGGGGTTCAAATTGTATGGCATAGTATGCTCTCAGGATTCATTTATCATATGCCATTTCGTTCATCTGCCACCTTTTGCCACCTTCGGAGTTAATAGTATGAATGTAGAGCGCGTCCTATCAAAAATGAAACAAAGTCACTTTTCTGCTTACATATTTTTTAGTTTTATTTTGATTAAATTATTGTGGAATGTCAATTTCATTTAAAATTTCATTTAATAACATCACTGTTGATTTTATTTCAAAAAACTGACCTACATTCATGCTTTACGAGATATTTACGTTTGATAATAAAAAAGGCTCCCCTTCCTACATTTTAAATAATTGAATCTACACTTTCATGTTTTTTTGTCGACTTTAAGTGTCAAAAAGCCAAATACAAGATTTCAGATTTTTGTCCGGCCAAAATCGCTCCTGTCCCACTGTGCGACGGCCCGAAAATCGGCCGGTTTCGTAGAAATTAAAAAATTTCAACGAAATTATCAAAACGAATTCACCAGTAAAGTAGTTAATATAAAATTATTACGATTGTACTATATTTATACTCAATTTAAAACAGTTGTAAGTGGTTAGTGAAATTAAACTAATCAACGTTTTCTATCGACAGGTGCATCGATAGTAAGTAACGGAAGTTAATTTAATCCGTTAAAGTTAAAGTTAATTATTTTTTTAATTATAATTTAACAAAATTTAGGAAACTAGTTTTAAATATACAGAAAACGTATATTCATTTGAATTTAATAACAAATTAGTTTTTATATTGTATTTTATCAAGTTTTTGAACTATTTTGCTTCACTTAACAATTGAAACTACCAGTTAATTATGATTTAAATCAGGGAACTATTATTTTGGTGGGAACTGAAAGATAAAATTAGAGAATAAAAATACTCTTGAATTACAAAACATAATTTTTAATTTATAAAAAAATATTATAGTTATTGATTATTTTTATTATAAATATTTATTATACCTAACTAATAACATTTACGGCATAATGTGCACAATGTGTTGGTTACACTTGCAACACGTACGAAGCAATTTACATGAAAAACTACACATCAACATTATTAAACTTCGATGAATCAGCGCTAGGTAATCCATTGCTGGAAATCATACAGACAATTACAATTCCCAAATCACTTCGCGAAAAGGATTGCTCTTAATGTCATCTATTAAGAAATTACGATTTCGGAGTATATTCGATTATATTGTTTGGAATTGAGGGTTAATCCATTCATTGTATGAAATTGTCAATGTTGCATTGTAAATAAATTATAAATATTATGTGTAATTAGGTAATCCTATTTAAGAAGGCGCTCGGCATTATTTCCGTCAGTACTTTTCTGCTACTGAAGATGGTCGCATTGCGACCGAAATGTACTTTTAGTTTAAGATAAATGTCTTTGTGAAAATTGTGTTCCGTATTTTATCTTTTCAACAAGTAACAAGATGGAAATAGTGCAGTATAATGTTATTTAATTAAAATCGCTATATCCCTTGAACGAAGTAATCGAATTTATGCGTTACAATGCTTTATGCGTTACTTTATGCGTTAGTTACAATGTCAAATAAATTTTAAGTGTCCTCCTCCCTTGCGATACCTCATTTTAAAACTTTAAAAAATCCTAATCTAGTGACGCAATAAAAAAAGATGTTTGTCGATTCGTTTTGGAAAAAAATAAAAAAATAAGAAAAATTCCAGAACAATTTATATTGAACAAATCTAAAAAAATTAACTTAGATTTGTTCAATATAAATTGTTTTGGAATTTTTCTTATTTATTTCTTTTCCAAAACAAATCGATAAAAATCTTTTCTTATTGCGCCACTAGATTAGATTTTAAAAAAATCACTCGTCACGTCAAAAATATTAAAGGCAATACTATTATTTTGAATAATTTTAATTATTTTAAAAGTTTTCTCCACATTTTAAGACATTGTTTGGCGAAGATTAGTTTATACCTTAAGAAGCACAACAAAATGATCTATTTAACGGTGCTATTAATGTTATTATGGTTTGAATAGGGGAGCAAAACACAGAGGAAAACTATGTTCCCATATTATTCCCCCATGTTCCGCGGCAAATCGTTCACCCGTTATACAGGGTCCGTCATTTCACCTCCCGTCTTCTGTATCTCAGTTACTAATTGAGTTAGGATTTTGATATTTTGCAGACTTTACTTGCATTCTATGGCGTATTTTAGGAAAATATTTTTGATTATACAGGGTGTCCCAAAAAAGTGTGACGTCATGATGATGTGTATTTTTCAATTTCATGGTATATTTTTTGTTGTTTATTTGGGTGCCCTTTATGGATGCCTACATACCTGAATGAAATTTTATTAAAATCGGTTCAGTGATTTTAGCACAAAAAAATAAAAACTGAAAAAAATCAGTTTTGCACCATTGGTTAAGAAAATTAATAAGAGATAAAAATATGCCTTGTTAATAAAACCGTACAAGGTACTCATTAAATAAGGTCTGATAGTTGCGTTAACCAAGTTTTTTTGATATGCTTTATACAGAGTGCCCTAAATTTAGTGTCAAACTTTTCAAACTTTAAAGCACTTTATTTTCCTTATTTTAAATTGGAGCCCCTGTATATTTTTATGTCATTCCATGTGGAAATTTAAGACAAACATTTTTCCTAATTACAACTCTATCGCAATTCCTAACACATTGAAAGTTATGTGCAGAAAACTCGATTTATCAACTATTCCAATAGCCATTTTAATGAATAAAATTTGAAGGTGACTTTGAAAAACAATTTATTGACATAACATGTTTTGTAGTTACAATTAATATCTCGAAAGTATGAAAGGTTTCACAGATCTTCGTCTAAACCTATTACACATCGTAAAAGTATTAAGTTTTGTATAAAAAATAGTTTTAGTAATAAAATTTCATAAAAACATAACATAACTGTGCATTTCTAAAATTAATTAATTGCTAGAACTTATGTTCTATATGTCTTCCGCCCTCTTGAAGTCACAAACGAAGACGAGTATGAAATGACATTGCCACTCTTCGTAACAGGTTGAATGTAATATTTTGAAATGCGAATATGAAAGTCATATCCACATTTGTAAATATAGGTCATAATATTTGTCATATTATGAATATCATATTTTCCATGACAAAAAGTAATTTTGCTATCTTGGATATAAAGACCTTAGCTAAAAAAGTTTTAAACTTTTATATTACTACAGTCAACAATGGCTCTTGTCACTTTGTTAAACTTTAATGTCAATAAATTGTTTTTCCAATCCACCTTCGATTTTGATTAATTAAAATGGCCATTGGAATTGTTGATAAAACGAGTTTTCTGCAAATATCTTTGAATGTGTTAGGAATTGAGATAGGGTTGTAATTAGGAAAAATGTTTGTCTTTTAATTCCGTATGGAATTACATACAAATATACTGGGGTTCCAATTTAAAATAAGAAAAATAAAGTGCTTTAAATTTTGAAAAGTTTGACACTAAATTTTGGACACTCTGTATAATGCATATCAATAAAACTTGGTTAACGCAACTATCAGACCTTATTTAGTGAGTACCTTGTATGGTGTTATTAACGAGGCACTATTTTTATCCCTTATTAATTTTCTTAACCAATGGTGCAAAACTGTTTTTCTTCAGTTTTTATTTTTTTGTGCTAATGTCACTAACCCGATTTCAATAAAAATTTATGGGTATGTAGGCATCTATAAAAGGCACCCAAATAAGTGACAAAAAATATACCTTGCAATCTAAAAATATATATCAAGATGACGTCACACTTTTTTGGGACACCTTGTATAATCAAAAATATTTTCCTGAAATACACCCTAGAAAGCAACTGAAGTCTGCAAAATATCAAAATCCTAACTCAATTAGTAACTGAGCTATTGAAGACGGGAGGTGAAATGACGGACACTGTATAATTAAAAAAAAACTTGATATTTTTTTAAATATTCAATTTTTTTCATGTTTTTGTCGTTTACTTTCAACGTATGTTGTAGGAATGGCTCGATGCAGCGTTACTTTTCATTAAAATGAACTATATTTCTGCTTATAGATAATGTTTTATAAGTATTACAAAATTGTACACAAAATATTCGGATATACTAACATTGACATGAGTAGGTACTTTGTTTTATGTATGGTTTAGTTTTTAAGATATAAAAAAATGATGCTATTTTATTTAATTGTTCATTTCAATGACGATGACAGAATGTGTAGATTTACTAGCAGTATTTGAATTTTGAAATGGTCAGAAAAGGTCTTCTCTACCTGATTTTACATCTGTACCAAATATTTACGCGGGAAGAAATATTTTGGCCATGTGTCAAGCTAGAATCTGTTCATTGTACACCCGAACGAAATATTTGAGAGGTATTGTCGCAAGCGATTTCCGCCCTTAAGTCTTTTAAATTTTCCCAACAACTTTATAATACTACCTGCAATAGTGTTTAAAGAAGCCTCCGAGATTTTATTCTGGTGGTGAATATCTCATATTGCTACAAAAATATACACCTTACACCGTGGTGTAAGAAACAAGTGACTGCGGCGTGGTCGCCAAGAGAGTATTTGTTTGCTATCTGTAATGACAAAACTCTTAACGATGATAAGAATTGATTAATAAACAAAAAAAATACGTGTTCACGTTTTCAGAAATAGAATATTCTACAGTCGATTCTCGATTTGTAAGTTTATCATATTACACATGTGGACATGTTTGTTGCTATAAGGGGTTAATTTTAAGAGCACACCGGAGCCCTACTTTAAATTTTTATAAACATTGCAAATCATATATTTAAAAATTGAAATTTGTATCATGTGCGATTGTAATATCTCTAATAATAATTTATTACTTTGTGGACATTTAGATAATGTATATTATTAACAGAAAAATTACGCAACGCTATTTATTTAAATTGTAAAACGCAAAATATAATTTATTTATTATGCAGCTATAAAATATTTTATAGTAGTATAATTAAACTTGTCAAATTTTGTATTACATTATTATTACAAAAACATGATTAACATTAAGAAACAGAATATAATACAAAATTACAATAACAATAATACAAGACAAAAAGGTAACTCGATGGCCGAAAAAAGGATGAAAAAACAGGCACAAAGACATACCCTATATCCAATACCTAAATACTATAAAATGTCAGAATCAACAAAAAATAATAATTAACGAGACATTAAAGTCAAAATAAATAAATTTATCCAAGCGCAAATGTGAGGCTCTATGAAACAATAAAACGTCGAATACATAAAATACATTTTATCAAGAACACCACTTAATAATACGTTGTAAATTAATATAAATGTTAGATGTCAAAAAATGACGTTATTTCAATAATTTTTTTTTTAAATAATTTAAAATCTATTTTAGCGCGTATGTTTGTTTCATTAATATGTTGTGTATAATTCACCACTTTCGATTACTTGTTAAAATCGAGTGGCATAGTGTTCACTAATGAGGCACAATAATTATTTGTCAGGCCACCCCAAATTTGTGGAATAACCACCTCTCGTCCTTTCTTTGCTATGATGTTGACTCGAATCCCACTGACGGGTCATCGCAGACCATACATTTTCTATTGAATTCAAATCAGGTGACTTTCAAAACACATACAGAAAACGATAGAAATACGACATTTTATAAATCATTCACAATTCAAGGAAACTTAAGAAACAAAATTAACCATTTGAAATAGACAAAACTATCAATACAGAACACAACACACAATACCTTAATGACCAATCTCAATTAACATTTAAACCTCTTTATAAATTGTTAAATAATCCATTTAACACATAAAACAATAAAGCAATTAAATAAAACTTCATATTAGACATCTATCAAATTAAAATTACATTTCAAATAAATTAAAGATATATAAAGGTAAGTAAATAATTCTAAATATATACATATAATATAACCAAAATACTTGAATTGAAGAATTGATTTTACTTTCTATTACCAAAATTAATACCCCATAAAAATAATTTTCACACATTTAAATTCTTCCCCACACTAACAAATTACATAAACACTAAATCATTTATACACACTATAACATTAAACACATAACAAATACTATTATAATTTATTATTAAACATTTTGTAACAAACTTGACTTCAATTTCATATTTAACTTAATTATTTATTGTATTCTCGCAGATATGCCTCTGACGGTGGATGTTTATAACTGAAAATAGTCGGGCGAAAGAAATAGATCATAAAATAAAATAAAAAATAATATTATTACCATTAAGTACTGAATATAACAACCTTAAATTAATTTTAATATATTTACCTACCAGAACGTACCCACAAATTCTCAGAGCTACGATCGTTCCACCTCAATCCACCCGATTTTTATTTTTGCGATCATATAAAAACAATGGTACCTTAACGAAGTTAACACCGAAGAAGAGTTGCGAAATCGTATACAATCTGTCGCCGAGGTAGCCTGATTGAGATCGCGCATATAGGCTCATTGATGGGAGCTCAATTATGCATCGAACATGTAGGAAATATCTTCCAACAGTTGCTATAACGATTTATACATTGAAATCCCATTCAAGCCAAACCAGCCAATGGTTGGGCATGGGGCGTTGTTCCCTTGGATGGTCATAACTGTCACGTTCGAAATCAGGGGTGCTGACATATTCGACATATTTATGGCTTGTAAACACCTTTTTCTCGCTGGGAGATATTATGGAAAGTGCACCGGCACCTGCGGGACGCCGGGTTCAGGGTTCAGAGGTTTCGCAATAAAAATTCTGTCCGTCATAAATAAAACAGCCCTTGGAGGGAGGGTCTGGGCAGAGTTTAAATATGGGATCCAAAATTATTTAGAATCCATTTTTTGCGATTATTATAGGAGTACAATAAAGTTTTTATTTAATTTCTCAAAAAGTTGTTTCAATTTGTTTATAACAAATATTCCTCGAGATTTGTCTCTGGAGCGCCCTACAGAAAACATTATTCGGGATGTGTGCAAAATATCGGCGACAAATCTTCAGCCATTTTTGAGTATTCTTTCTTTTCAGTTTTTAAGGCTTAGGGCTCTTCATATAGCATATTTAACATATTTTGGCATTTATTACATATTCTAGTATATTTTGCATATTTTTTGTACATACTATAGCATAATATTGCAATGTTTGTATAAATTTGTATTTTTGCTAAAATTAGATTTTGACAACAAATCATCTTGAATTACTTAGAATTAAATTGATAGATGACGTGAAAATGAAAGTAACTAAAAATAAATAAATCATATTACAAGATTTTGAGAAATTACAAATATTTTAAAACCTTTCTAAGGAAAAGAATAGAGCATGGGAAGTTTTCGGAACAAAAATGGAAGAAGACTGTAACAGCAACCAAAAACTATTCTACAAAGTGATCAAGAACCTACGCAAAGATAAACCAATAAGACAGATATCGATCAAAGATAAGACATAAGAAAATTATTGCAGACTGAAGAACGAACGATGGACAGATAGCGCGAATATTTTAAAGAACTCCTAGACATAGAAGCAGACGAAAATATAGTAGTTACCCCAATAAACTATGAAAGGACAATCGATGACCAAGAAGAATCAAATTGGCAATAAAGACCCTTAAAGGAGGCAAGGCAAGTGGACATGATGGTATTATTCCTGAAATGATAAAGAACATGGAAGAAAAGCTGAAATGATACTGTGAGAAATATTCAAGAGAGCATGGGAGGAATTAAGAGTCCCACAAGATTGGGGAGTAGGGGTTATACTACCAATCTATTAAAAAGGAGATAAGACCGATTGCCAAAACTATAGAGGCATAACTCTCCTCTCCTCTCATAAAGTGTAGCGGGAAAAATATATGAAAGTGTACTAGAAACAAAACTAAGAAGTAAAATCACAAACCAAATTCTTGACTCGCAAAGTGGCTTCAGAAAGGGATATAGTGCCCAAGATCATATATTTACCCTAAACCAGGTAATTGTAAAAATGCGAACCCAGAATAAAGAAGCCTGCCTGGCCTTTATCGATCTAGGAAATGGCTTTGATAGAGTACCCAGAAAGATAGTTTGGGAAAGTCTATATAAAAGAGGGATTCCACCGAATTTGATAACAGCCATCAAAAGCATGTATACAACAACCAGAAATTATATTAGGACAAATAACACCCAGTCAGAAAAGTTCACCACAAAAGACGGACTGAGGCAGGGAGGAGTGCTTAGCCTAATTCTCTTCATCATTATAATGGACGACATAACAAGGAAATGCAGAGAGAAAACAAAAAAACTATCGATTCGGTATAAAAACATGAAAGAGGTACTGATTTCGGAATGTGCATTCGCTGACGACATAACATTACTGGCACCAACGGAAAAAGAACTAGAGAAAAGTATTACAACATGAAAATAAGTCTTATCTCAGTACAACATACAAATAAATGTAACAAAAACAAAAATGCTGGGGATAACACAAGATGAAAACAAATTAAGATCGAGATAGACAGCACAAGATTGGAACAAGTAGATGAATTCAAGTACCTGGGAGTCACAATAAATAGTAAAGGGAATAACGAAACGGGCATAAATGAAAGAATAGATAAAGCCACAAAGTTGTATCATGCACTGAATAAAGCGTTTATTGGGAGAAAAGAAGTATCGACAAAAACAAAAATTACAGTGTTCAGGACAATATTCAGACCGATACTCATTTACGGCAATGAATCATGTATATTAACAAATAAACAAAAATATTAGATCCAAAAAATAAAGATGAAGTACCTGAGAAGAGTAAAATGTATTACAATAATGGACAGAATAAGAAATGACGACAGAAGAGCAGAACTAGGAGTAAACCCAGTACTACAAGAAATTGAGAACAATAAATTAAAATGGTTCGGACATATAACAAGAATGACAGAGACCAGACAAGTTAAAAGAATATGGGAGTGTAAAATCAGACCACAGAGAAATTGAGGAAGACCAAAAGAAACCTGGAACAGCAGCACCAACAAAATTCGAATACAAAATGGTTTAACGTGGCAAGAAGCGAAGAGACAAGCAAGAAACAAAACCCAATGGCGACACCTAGTACATGGAAAGAAAAAAACAAGAAGAAGAATAGAAGAAATGCAGCCCCACACCTTCGGGTAGAAGGGGTATATAATTCAGTAATGGCCTTCATATGATCCAGTAATCTAAAACTAATACGCAATAAAAAAAATCTCATTGATATCTTGCGTGATTTCCAAAAATTCGCACTACTTCGATTTTCATTATTTTGCGAAAAGAAATTTTCTGGGTAGGTAAAAATCACTCGGTACATCTGATACGAGCTAATACGGGTTTTAAGACAAGCACAAATTAATACTGTTAAATATATTTTTTTGAATATCAATAATAAAAAAAATCCCATATGATGCCGAGTGCCGACTTTTTGGCGGTCACTGTATATGTGCATATTTTAATAATAACGGACTGTAAATATTCCTTTCTTTATTGATGATACTTACTTGGACTATTTAGTTCTCACCTAGATCACCTTGATTTGCACAACTATATATCTTACCTGTTAAGATACCCCTATGAACTTCTGGATATCTCATTTTGTTTCTATGAATTTTTATATCTATCCACAAGGACAATAAACAATGGTTTGACCTGTGGTAGTTTATAGGACGTATAGGACTTATAGGATTATAGGACAGTAAGCGGTTACCCAGTGATAGACTTCATAAAAATTTTATCCTGACGATCACTAAGTGCATCACTAAGTGTATTAGGTTCAGCGGGACAAGTTCATTAGTAGACGATTTAGATGGTCTCTACGTCTCTAAATACATAAATAAACAAAAAACCTTGGAGGTCCAGACTAACTAGTCAAAACAACTAACCTACCGCAGGACTTTAGGGAAGAACGCCAAGTCCTAATGACAACATAGAAGGATGTTAGGTGCATTACAGACTAGACAGTGTTTTTGATTGAAATCGATTCAACTGCATGAGTTTCAAGTCAAGTGTTGCTTTATACAGAGCAATATTCTATTTTCTCAAATGTCTGCCACAGTTACTGATACCGATACTGCATATCAGTGGCGATGATACCAGAGTTAGGCTTTAATTAATATTAATAAATTATGCATTCATTATATTATAGTGTATTATTGTTGCAATGAATAAAACGTTTCTTCGATTTACCACATTTAGTTTTATTCAATTGATGTTTGCCCTCCTTTTAATTGTAAACGAATTGGTCATCTTTTAATTGTGATCAGGGCCCACTACTGAGTTCTACAATGCAATTTTATGGTTTTGTTTTGAGATGTCGAAGATTAGATTTACCCTGACACTGAGCAATGTTTTTTTTTTATTCTGGGCCCTAGGAAATACAGTACATCAAATTTAAGTACATGCATAGTGTTTTTAAAAAATGCGTCATTTGTATATAGTCATGTTCTCCTCATCAAGGCAAAAACCTTAAGAACATGTTCCTAAAACTGATGCCAGTGCAGCACAAGACCTCCATATTAATATGAAAAATTACAATGGTCAACACAATTTTGTCCCTTAGATGTAAATAGCCGATTCCGATCGAAATTTTTGCGCTGATCTTAAAAACGTCAAAGATATTTTTCTAGCACGTCACGTTTTTGTGGTATTTCAATTTTTGCAAAATGTGTAACTTAATTTTTTTCGGTATGCAGACCGATTCCGATTATTTTTTATGGCAATACTGGATTCAAATTCAGTTTGACAGTAACCGGTATCACTTTTCTAAATATTTTTTTTGTTTTTGTAAGTAAATAGCGGAAATACTAAGAAATATTCTAAATAAAAAATGCCCTGCTACACATTTTTTTTTGCATTTCGTACATATGCATAGTAAATACTTTCTGAATAATGCACTTAAATTGAAGGCACAACACATTCGTCAAAACTTGTCGACCAGTGTTATTAATGCAATTTGGGATAATACAAAACACAACAATTATAATAATAATTGCAATAATGCAATAATAATGTAACTATTGTGAAATTTGTGTCGTATCCTTTTTTGCGTAACAATTATACATTATACATTTTTATCGGTAAGCTATGAGTGATATGAAATATTGTTACCGACTTAAAATATAAATTTTAAGATTATTTATAACACTTAAAATAATTTTGCAATATTTATTATATTTGAGAAATTATACATAATTGTACATGAAAATATCCATTTCCGGTTGTCAAAATTATATTCTAAGCTTGTTAATTCAAAATTTTCTAAAAATGTCAAGTTTAAAATTTGATTTATAGAGTTGTCTCTACAAACGATGGATAATGTGAAAATAATATACCAATAAAATTGATGTTGATATTGTATTAATATTTCTACTTCGTATTATTAATAATTCTTCATATTGGATTTTAAATATATTATAGAGATTAAAGTGGTTGCGTATTTGTTAGGGATATCATCCCTAACTAAGTATAGAACTAAAGGGTCCTTCAGCCGTGGGATTTATGTTCGTGTGTGTATTGAGATAGGGTTTGTTACTCTATAAATTTGCCTCCGATATCTAGAGCGCTCCCAATGATGAATGCCATTAGTTTCTCAGAACAAATGTATTACCTATAGCAGGGCTCAAACCCATAGGTCTTCATTCATGCCAGGCAAGCATTCTAACCTATCAGACAAACTAGCGGTACTGGGAGATTCTATAAGTCTGTAAAACTAAGCCAAGCGCCCCAATCGAACAGAAAGTTTTGTTTGACATGTAACACGACCGGTGACCAAAGCACCTAAGTACTTCAAAAACCAGTTCTTCAACTACAATTACTTCAACTATCGATTACTTTAACTGAAATTACTTCAACAAGAAAATACTTCAGGCAGAATTACTTCAACTAGAGAATATTTCAACTGGCAATTTCTTCAACTCGAAATAACTTCACCTTGCGTCAGTTCAGGTTAGGTTAGGTTATGTGTAGCAGTTGAATTATTCCCTAGTTAAAGTATGAAGAATGAAGTATTTTCGAGTTGAAGTATTTTTGAATTGAAGTATTTCTGCGTTAAAGTATTTTCTTGTTGAAGTAATTCTAGTTTAAGTATTGGTTTTTGAAGTAATCACATGGATTCCCTGTGGCTGCCCGTTCTCACATCCTTACTGTAGGAAACACCGCACCGGTCTCATGGATTAGCTTCGATAATACAGGGTGTTAATTATGTGCGTAGACAAACTAAATGGGTCATTCATTGATCAATTCTAAAGGTTCATACACAAATGGGGTCTCAACAGCTTTGTTTTCAAAATACAGTTTAAAGAAGTTAAGAAAATATATATTAAATAACAGACAATCTTACAATGCTTAAGTGGAAGATTTTAGAAATCGCATATAAGAGTCATGTGCCATTATTATAAATAATCATGATATTTTCGAACTAGTCGCCCGTCTGTTGTCATTTTCAACAGTTGCTGATGAGTCAATGAGGTTTGTTTAATTATTTCCATAGCAGTAAGGTATTTTTTGTACCTTGTACCTGAAGTTTTGTATCTATTGTAAGATTGTTTCTTATTAAACAATATTTTTTTAAAACTTTATTTTGAAAACGAAGCTGCTGAAATGTGTATATGTACTTTTTATATTAGAATTTATCAACGAATCACCCCTTTAAGTTTGTCTACGTTCTTAAGTAACACCCTGTATATGAATTGAAGAAAACATGTGAATACTGCTCCGAAATGTACCAACATAGCAGGAACAATGCTAATCTGCATAACTAAGTATTGCGGATTTTTCAAAAACCATGACCAATTGCAAAATTATCCAATGCTTAGTTATAACATAGTGAATTATAAAGCGTATCAAGAGCATGCAAAATTTCGTTGACTTTTAGCTTTCCTGATCGAAAGTTCACACTGCTCCAAATACGTCTAGCACACACATGGGCGTTCCCTTTCTTCCCAATTTTTCCCTCGGGGTGCGCTCCCAAAACCGATCACCATTGTTCCGGTCGGTTCTTCGAACTGAAGCTAATGCAAATATTATGCAAATGCCGTGACGAAGAACAATGCCGCGTGAAAGTGGCACTCGCAAAAGGCGCGTGTGTGCATGGGACGATAAGGAGCTAATTGGTGGGCCATGGTCTAGACTGGCACCTCTAGAAAATGCCGCGATGGGCGTTCTGGGTTACACATGCATACAAAAGTACACTCCAGACGCGTCTCATTGTGCATCAAAAAGGCGGATATGATAATGATGGCAATCATGTCCATCACAAAAATTATGCCTTCTGCATAAATGTTTTATACTTTCGTACTCGCAATTTTCTACTATGACATGACGAGTACTTTCGAGGGGTCTTTCAACTTATACGAGGGCGGTTTGACGGAAAAGTGACTTTTCAAAGGTTTGTAACACTTTCGCTATAATGATTATGTTGCTAGCTCCTGGGGTCTTTCGGAGGTCCACTGTCAAAATTTGGCACCAATCTGGCAGATAGATTATGTTTTATACTTATTTGAAGAAAACTGTTTTCGTTGTTGTGTAAATATGGAGAAAAAATAATTTCGGGTGTTGATTAAACATTATTTTCTGCGTGAAAAAACAATTAAAGAAACCGAGGAAAAGTTACGTTAATATTATCCAGAATCTGCCCCATCCAATGGAATGATTTGTAAGTGGTGTCTGCTTTTAAAAGTGGCCATATGAGCACGGTTGATGCAGATCGTCCGAAACCATCATTTACTGTAACTACTCCAGAAATGGTTAATAAACTCTATGGCCTTGTAATTGGCAATCGTCGAAAAAAAGTTCGTGAGATAGCTAATGAAGTATACATCTCAACCGAATGGGTATACAATATTTTGTATGAACATTTCAATATAAAAAAGCTATCCGCGAGATGGTTGCCGCGTTTGCTTAATGGTGATCAAATGCGCGCTCGCATTAAGAATTCAGAAGAATGTTTGGCCATCTTCAACGTAATTCGAAGCATTTTTTTCGTCGATATGTCACAGTAGATGAAACTTGGATACATCATTATACTCCAGAAATAAGAATACAGTCTAAATAATGGATTTCTCCATGCGAACATGCTCCCAAAATGGAAAAAACATTTTTTGCGGCCAATAAGGTCATGGCGACATTTTTTTTTGGAATTCTAAAGGTATAATCTTTATTAATTGTTTACAAAAAGGTAAAACGATAACTGGCCAGTATTATGCTGATTATGCTGATACGTTTGGTGCCGAACTTGAAAAACCACGACTGCATTTGATGAAGAAAAAAGTGTTGTTCCATCACGATAATGCGCTCTCTCATTCGTCTGCAATTGCTATAACTAAATTGGCTGAATTTCATTACCAATTAGTGCTTTATCCGCCATATTCGCCAGATCTGGCTCCCAGTGATTTCTTCTTATTTCCAAATTTAAAAAAATGGCTGGGTGGAAAAAGATTTCAGGCAAATGAAGAGGTGATAACCGAGACAAATTTATATTTTGAAGACTTTCCGAAAGATTACGTTTTGGAAGATTTAAAAAAACTGTAAACTCGCTGGGCTAAGTGTGTACAGTTGAAACGGTGTCATGTTGAAAAATAAAATATATTTTTAACAGAAAAATTACGTTTTCATTAAAAAGTCACTCTTCCGGCAAACAGCCCTCGTATATACCGGGTAACAAATATCTTGAAAACTACGCATGGCTCAAAAATGTTGCGCATGTAATGTGTTCTTCCCGAAGGGTCGTATCCAATGATACCAATTTCGGCCCCGAAACACCTATTTTTTATCGCTGGTTTGAATTATACGTGGAGCAATACGTAACTTATATTCCAATTTTTTTTTTCAATTTTTTTTATAATTGTTAAAATTTATTTGTGAAATTGGTGAAATGAA
The DNA here is from genome assembly GCA_951805005.1 of Othius punctulatus. Classification (NCBI taxonomy): domain Eukaryota; kingdom Metazoa; phylum Arthropoda; class Insecta; order Coleoptera; family Staphylinidae; genus Othius; species Othius punctulatus. Next base: position 50,567,669 of record OX638138.1, on the reverse strand, counting down.
TGTAAGATATACGCACCAGCGCTGTCTAGGAGGAAAATGAAACATGTGATAGTTTTAAGTATTTAGATGCCAAGGCGCTTTGGAGTGAATCGGCTGATATATTGAACAGGTGCATTGAGACCAATAAGTCGTGGAAGGAATAGCGAAAAGTTAGTCAGTTTATTTAAAAATACAAATCTAGTGCAATTTTATTATGAAGAACGTTCACTCGAATTGAATAATATTAAAATGTATTATTATTATTATAAAAGAGTAATGCGACTAATAAAAGGGCTATAACGGAGTCGGGTGGACGACAAAATGAAACTGAAACTTTCACAGAGGCAGGGGATGAAAGCTTGGAAATTGTAGGCAGAACGTCCCTTGAAGGCTACCAAGAATCACCGGAGTCTAATGTTGAATTTATACACTGCGATAATGTAAGTTTAACAACTTTTCTGCATGTTAATTGTTGCTTATAAAAGTATACTGGCTGGAAACCTTAACTGGAATAAATTTGGTATTTCGCAAATGAGAAGTTCTAGAAAAAAATCTTCGGACAGGCCCATTTTTGTTCGAATTTATTCCAGTTAAGGTTTCCACCCTGTATACTTAGGTATAATAAAATTATATTATATTCAGATATGTGAAATTCCAAATTCTCCATTGATACTGGGCGAAGATGAATCATAATCACATGTTGTGCTTCTGATTAAGTGGAACAAACATTGATGTAGATCCACCAAGTGGAATAAACATTATTGTAGATCCACCAAGTGGAACAAAGGACAAAGGTAAACATGTCATATTTAGCATAAGACAATAATACGTTTTCATTATAAATGTTTGTAAAAAAAAATCGTTTGTCATCCCAACGTTTGTTAATATATTTTGTTGCACATTATTGTAATGAGAATTCAGTATTAATATTACTCCGTTAAGTCTAGAGTGCTTGGTTATCGCAAAATCATCAACAACGCGAGCATGCGTACGTGATATTTGGTAAACAAAGCTTGATTATTTCGGGGATTACCCTATTTTTGCGTGCACAGAACGCATCTGTGGCTGGTGTGCTATCAATTCAGTCCTATTTATCTCAATATTCAGTGCGTTATGCTTGTGCCTTGTGTGTATTACGTGTTTATAAGTTTTCTTGTATAAAATGCCGAAAGTAAAACCTTCCGTCGATGAATGGATAGGTGGACATTCTGAATTAAAATATGAGAACCGCAAATTCATTTGCAGGGCTTGTATCAAACCGGTAAATTTTATTTTGTGTTGCTATTGGCCTAAGTAGAAGCAAGTATTATATTGTAGATTAACTGCGAGAAAAAAATTAACATAACACAACATATCCAGTTTACCTGGAAAATTTAAAAAAAATACAAATCTGCAAGCAGTACCTTCAGTACCCAGCAAACTATTTTCGAGTCTTTTGCGAGTTCTTCTACACAGAATGAAAAGGAATTTTACTTTGATTTAATACGATGGCAATACGATGGTATCTTCTAATATTCCGTTAAAAGAACTAGATAATAGTATGTTTAAATCTTTTTTACAAAAATACACCGGTAGACATATTCCTGCCGAATCAACCATTCGCAAAAACTATGTCGAGCAAGTATATAAACACACTATTGAGGAAATAAAAAAGATAATTGACAACAATTACATATGGTTCTGTGTAGATGAAACTACTGATTCATGTGGTCGGTACTTGGTTTAATTATTGGAGTATTAAACGAAGACTCCACCAGTGCATTTTTAATTAGTTTCAAGCAGTTAGAAAAAACTAATGGCAATACCGTTGCCAAATTCGTTCACGATGGATTAACCCATTTTTTTTTTGTTGCCAAACCCCGTACCAAATTATAAATTATTATTGATGCTTTCTGATGCCGCTGCATATATGTTGAAGACAATCTTTTAATTTTTTAATCGGTTTTAATCGAGTTGCTGAACGATTAGACTGCAATTTCCCCTGATCAATGATTTGATAAAAACGAAAAGAAAATTTTCCTAAAAGCTCCACTCAGGGTTGAAATGTTTAGGGAAATAATTCCAAATGCACCTCTTCCTCCGGCACCGGTTATAACTAGATGGGTTACGTGTCTAGATGCTTCCTGCTGTTATGCCGACCATTTCGATTCATTTAAGGAGCTCTTGTTAGAGTTTCCCGAAAATGTGTCAGAGGCAATTAAAAAATGCCACAAAGTTCTTAAAGCTAGGAGGGTTGTACACAATTTAGCATTTCTAAAAATGAACTATAGTTTCGTAAGTTTCGTAATTATTGTTATTAATATTAATCACCAAAACGTATGTTATTAATATATTACTTTTATCTACCAATAATGCGTTCTTATACTCTGATTTTTCTAAACTGGCGTGCAAGTCATCAAAATAATAATCATAATAATGACGACACAATTTTACAAGGTTGCCAGCTGTCCTGGGTATTTAAAAATGGCTGCAATCAGCTGTTGCGCCCATGCAATCTTGTGCGACAGTGCGCGGTTCGTATCAAATTCGTCGACTTCTCTCCCGTTTCTCGTACAGATATCAATCTTGTGGTTATGGTTTAACATCTACAATGGCAAAATATAAAAGAGTTTGCACCGTATTCGGGTCCCACACTGACAGCGACAAAAATCTTGAGGTTAGATTCGATTCCCGGCTGCAGGCAAAAGAAACGTGAAATATGTAATGAAGTCAAATGTAACATGTGAAACGTCAAAGAAGTTTGGTTATGCACACATGTATGAGCATGTGTTAGTGAAAAAGATCTGGCATCGTCGCCGAAAAAATATCACGTCGGCCAACATAACATGATTTATTACATGATTGGCAGGCGAAAATTGTGTCCGCGGTTAATAAACCGATAACCTATTTATAACCACAGGTGATCAGTGGTATGTAACAAATGATCCTCAGATTAATTTCGATTCTTAAACTATTGTTATGCATATTCTCGAAATCAATCACGTTGGTACGAAAAAACCTCATCGCACAGCTGATTGATGACGTGCACGCCAGTTTAGAAAAATCAGAGTATATTAATAAAATTATGTTTGTTTTGTTTTTCTGTATTTTCATAAAAAATAAAATACGCCTTTTCATGATTTTTCTGCGTTTTTGTACTTATTTTAATCTTTATGCTATTTCATATGTTAATTTTCTAAGATTTTTATGCATTTTTAAGCGCTTATTTTGTAATTTTTTATGCTTATAAATCCGCGCTTTGATTATTATTATGAAAAGGGATGTGGAAGCTAAGGAAAATATAGCAAATTGCTTAGAGAAAATTGCTCATCACTTTAGATAGTTTTATATATTATTAGTTTTATAAATTAGTAGTTTTTATATATTCTTAGTTTTATATACACTCAGATGCAAAAAAACCGGGTCATTGGGTCGTTGTTTGCAAAAAACCCATTTTATAAATTTTGATGTTGGTATAGTCCTTAGAATGAATGTTTTAGTGTTTTACAATCAAAGAGACCATCAGGATGTAGAAAAAAACAACATATGATACTTATCAGTTTATTTAATAAGCAAAAATAACATTTAAAGCTATGCGTTTTTCACTACCTACTCATTCGGCGTTATGCATAGAGGACCAAGGTGGCTACTGGGTTTAGATTTGTTTGTTTTCGATTAACTGTCATTTTCATTTATTATTCTCTGTTAAGTTTATTTTGCAGAAATGCATTTTTTTCGTTTATACGTACATTATCGTTTTCGCTTATTAATGTTCATTAAATAAATAATAAGTACCATATGTTGCTTCTTTTTACATCCTGACGGTCTCTTTGATTGTAAAACACTAAAAAAATTATTCTAAGGACTATACCAACAACAAAATTTAAAAAAAAATATGGTTCTTTTGCAAACAATAACCCAATGACCCGGTTTCTTTGCAAATGAGTGTATTATTATGTATACGGTTTACTGGTGCAAGTAAACCTCTCCGGCAATCCACAATGTGTGTAGTCTGTATAACTTATCAAATCTAATATAAGTTTATTCAATAAAATAGTTTCTTATAATGTTTCTTTGTACAGCTCTTCCCGCCACCAAGTCTGGATTATCTCGTCTTTCAGTCATATTTGGAACTAAGTCATCATTAACATCAGGCTCGTATATTCCAAAATCTAGTTCTACTTCCTCCTCAATAGGAGAATCGGGTACATTATTAGCTATGCAAATATTGTGCAATACCACACATGTGTTTATTATTTTTGAAGCGGTTTCAGGGGAATAATGAAGTACTCTATATTTCAAAAAGCAGCGGGATCTCATCTTCAACACTCCGTTGCACCTTTCAATAATAATTTAACGTGTACTCATTTGTCGTTCATTATAGGCTGTTTGTGGAGTATTGGGCAGTACGTCCGCCATTGGTGTTTGAAGCCATGGTCGAAGTGGGTAACCCGAATCACCTAAGTAAATTTATTAATACCTAATATTTGCATAAAGTGAGATGCCTATAATTACCTAACAAGTAATAGTTATTTAAGCATTAAGGGAGGTAAGTATTGTTTACCAGTTGTGGTCGAGTATGCGCCCGAGCGACAGCGAGGGCTAGCAATAAAGTCCGAGACTGGTCAAAACTTACCTCTCGAATTTCTTATAACTGTTTTTCCTGAAGTTGGTTTAATTGTTTATGTTTGATTAATTTATTTTCGCAACTTGAACAAAATGTCAGTACGGCTTTGGTTGCTAAGACTATTTTTCAAACAAAGTGTGAATGTCAGAAATTGCATTCGTTTAGATGTAAAATGAATTCCAATGAAAATAAATAAGAAATGGCAATTGAAGAGACTGCAGATGCTGCCTGTACCTTATTACTGCCGGAGAAGTCGAATGGGCGTTATCAAAATGCGTATAAGTGTTTTAATGAGTGGTGCCGGAGAAAGAACGCTACAGAAAACTTTTGAGGGAGGTAAGTGTTTAATTACATCCCGTTGTTCCAAACCAAACCTTTATTGGTAAGTGGGCCTTACTTCCATCAAATCAATGTCACATCAGTGTACTTACCATGTAGGGAGTGGAAAAAAGTTATTATACCTATGGTTGCGGTATAAGTGTTCCATGGCATTCCTTACACAACTATTGTTCCAAATAAAACTATCGTGAAAGTACTGCCAGGATAAAGGGAATTAACATTTAATATTTTTAATCGCCAGTCGCAAATTTAAGGACATAATATAATAGATTTAAATACCTAAAGGAATATGTGATAAGAAATGTATTATCAATTGAACATTAATCGAATGGTATCGTTTGCGATTCATATAAATATGTTCGGGGTATAAGTCATCTTCGATTTTTGGTAGGACGATCGCTACGTGGATGCAATTTATACACCCGTTAACCCTTGGAAATTTATAGTTACCTAAGATATTATAAAAATGGCAATATGATTTGAAGTGATTACTTAGATATTATATTATAAAATAGTCTTGTCTAATTAGTTGCATCTCATTCAATGTATTTGTAAATTTAACCCAATTGTTCACAATTTCAGGACGTGTCATAGCATTGATGATCTCATTAATGCACCTAGACACAGAAGATTGGCTTACTGCAAAATTAATATTTTGTTCAATATTCAATTGGTAACTACCCGATGCAAAAAATCGCATTGCTGCTAACACCTTGAATTATATTAATTTTAGAGAAATTTTAAGTAGTAATGGTGTATATTCATACCTTCGTAGGGATATCTAAAGCTGACGATCTTGTTTGGCCAGTCATATATAGTTCCAATGAATGTATGAGTTCATCAACTAAGACTTTCGTCAATTTAAATAATCTGACTAAAGCAGTATCAGTTAGCTGAAAAGCATAATTTCTGAAATGATAATGTCTGCGGTTTCTACCGTTTGCTAATTCAGCTTCCTCTAAAACCCCAATGGTAGGCAAATTCACTATATCATTTAGGTTAGCCATGTGTCAAAACACGACGCGACGTACTTATGCACAACCACTCGTAAAGTTGCGAATGAAATTTTAAGTATAAGTTTATGTTACGACGGTCAAGAATATACATTTTGAAAAGCATACGCAACTATTGAAATTAACATACGCAAAGTTTGCGAACGATTCGAGAATCTGCGCCACAGAGTCCCTGCAGTGGATGCCAACGACCTTGACACCTCATCAGAAACAACGAAACAATCCTAACGTTGGGATGCTATTCCCGGCCCCTTGGAACATTCCCGTATTGTACAACATCGATTGTGATTTGTGCAGACAAAAGCGATAAACCGACAATAAAAATTGGTTAATTGCGGCCTGCCGCAGCCATCCTTGCAATCACAAGAACATCGTGCGATCCTCGGGCTCACCCCCGGCACCGACGCCCATTACCACGCGGCTCCCGCGTTTTTACTCGCCAAAACAATGAAGAAGCGTGCGCGATTCAATTGTCTCTCCACCCAAGGTCGTAAAACAGCCAAGGATCCAACAACGCCCCACGCGCCCAAAACAATGGAGCGTGCCTCTAGAGAAATATGGCTAGCGTTCGCACGTTCCTCCGTAGCCACGCTCTCCATCCACCGGACCTTGATCTAATCCAGTTCGCGGCTTATCCTCGTCCAAAATTCAAATTCGGTGACCGTCCTAAAATGATCCGCGGTGCAACGAGAGCGCGTCTCGTATCTGCATAAATCGCTTTTCGGTATTTGCATTCGCGTTTGAATAATTGATACCGTTTCGGTCAGTGATGGATTACCATGAAAGTATGTGGGATACTGGACGTAGACAAATTGTGCCATGATCACTATTGAAAATCAGGCGTGTAATTAATAAAAATATCCCCTGTTGTATCGGTAATATCCCCTGAAATTGTAGGGTTGTCAGATTTTTACTAGATCAAGACACTTAATTATAACTTTAGGCATAGCATTACCGTTATGACTAAGATCTATAATTTATGGGTGAACTAATAATAATATTCATATATTTGCTCATTGTTTTCTTTCTTTTGCAATAAGCTGTGAATAATCCTAGGCTCGATATTACTACCTCCAAGTAACTTTAACCAACGACTACTTCATCATTAATCTTTTTAATAAGACTCGGACTGTTCGGACAGAATGCGAAGGGCAGTATAGTGCAGTTAAGCAGTATTTACAAAATGAAGCGAATAGTAGAGAATGCGGGCGAGCGAGCATCAGCTACGCATTCCTTTAGGTGTAAAGCTGGGTACCGATCTGGGCAAATTTGCACGTACGAAAGTATGCGCGCACAAACGCTCATATGAATATGGGGTGAAACTTGTACGCGTAATAAAGCCTCGTCCACACCAAGCACACACGAACGAACAAGCGTTCGTAAACGTTTGCACGCGTTTGTAAACGTTCGCGTTAGTAAACACCTCTCACACGTTTTGTTCACTAACGTTTGCAAATGTTCGCGAATGTTTTCTGTATTTGGTGTGGTTTCTGAAAATTTGCCCACGCACACAAAAAACGTGGTCTGGGTGTGCGCGCAAAAACCCGGTTCCGTTGTTTCAGTTATTCATAGAGCCTCGAGTAAATTGTTAAGTGGTCATTCTATTCACAGCAAGTGCAGTATACATAGTAATGCACATACTTAATAAGAAAAAGAAAAAGAAAGTAAACGATTTCTGTAACCACATTGTTCTCTACCTGGAAGGTAACTGGAGGAAAATAACAGATAGCGAAGTAACTTCATTACATCCTATTAGGTAATGGGCAAACTGTTTTAGATTATTTTACTTTTACGCAAATAGAGCTATGGCGGAATCTAAAAATATTGTATCTACTATTATCCGCAGCTGGTGTCATTAATTCCGCGGCAAATTATCCATTTTCTGTTTAGATAAGAGGCGCGCACAGGCCGGTCCACCTCGTCGCTTGGGATGGTGGGATGGGTACGATATGAGCGGTGAGCAGCTGCGGCGAGCGGCCGAGCGACAAAACAAACGTTTTGTTTACGTTTTGAATGTAGCGTGCTGGAAAAACTTGACGCTTTGCGCTTGTCGGTCATCACTGCTACTTGACATTAATATTCGCCAACGCTCACCGCTCGTATCGTACCCGAGGCCTAATACTGAGCGAACAAATCCTTTGACAAAATAGTATAAACCGACAAGCGGCGAATCATGTTTGTCCGTGCTTAGACTTTACACGTACTCGTTTCCACCCGCACTATCTGATCCTTTTACTCTAAGTATCTACCTATTGTACACAGCGTTCAAGAAAGTGTTGTCATCTGTTCTAACTAGTTCCAACGAAATAATAACAAATGATAATATTTGAAAAAATCTAGTCAGTTTATTTGCTTATATCCTATTGATTTGCATCTTGAACAGTGGCATCTATTAAGTCCAACATAAAATTTAACACCACTTTCTTCAACGCTCTGTGTTAATGATTTTAAATGCACGCATGTACAGTCATGAACTCTAGAATGTCACTGTCGGTAAGAGCCAGCGGTTCGTCATCCTTGTCTCGTCTTACCTAGCTACCTAATTTGCAGTACAGTGGCATATTAATTTTAAATATTTGTCGATTAGTTTTCAAGAAATTAATTTTATAAATTAAGCAAAGTATAAAATGAACATTTTATTTCGACTAAAATATTTTGTTTTATATTTTGTTTAATAACCCCGTGGTTGGCCGTACCTAGAGCGAGAATAAATATTGTAATAAAATTCAAAAACTTAACGAAAGAATGAAACCGACAAAAGTGAATAAAATTAAGAATCTTAAATTAAAATGTTACCTACCTTTTTAGAAAATATAATAACACTAGAGGAGTTTTTTTTATATCTACCTAGCTATGAAAACAATATGCTATCGCCACAATTTTCTTGTCACATTTCTGTGACATTTTATGGTGCCACCTCCAAGTTTGGTTCTAATCACGTAAGGTTTATCATTTTTATATTAGTTTAAAGAGACGAAAATTAGTGATTTGCAACACACAGAAGCGTGTGTTTAAATAAACAAATTTGCGAGGCGAATTATACCGCTTTATCTCAAGATGAAATGATAATATTTTGTATATCCGCTAACTCCTTGCTTTCATATCTAGGTAGATAACATAAAAAATTGATATGGTTGGATTTTTATTATTTTTGTTATATTACAATGATTCCTATCAAAATTTCAATAATTTTAATTTGTAAATACTTCGTGTCCAATTTTCAATTATGTTTTACAAACTTTCTTTTAACTTCTGGCAAGATCTGAATTATTTTAGTAGTAGAAATGTTGTCCCTTGCATATTTCAAAAATTTTCTCAATTTAAAAAAAGTAGACTGGGGTACTTTCATTTTCAACGGCTCATATATATTTTTCTATTCGTTTGTCATTTACTCCGTGATAAATAGACAGTTGCAATGTATGGAAGTTACCATATTGTCACCATTGTTGTCGAGTTTAAACAAATTTTCATCATTGCTGCCAATTTCAAGAAATGCTGTCATAAGGTCATCACGAGCAATTACATTTTCGTTAGTTTCAATTTCATCATATTCATCTTCTTCAATGCTTTCGTGAAGATGATCCGATTAATCGCATAATAACTGAGCTGTCCTAATTACGTCAACCAGCGTCAACTATGTAAAAACGTCAAGTTTTCGTTGTCAGTGTCGAGCAAATATTCTTACTTTATTTAGTGATTGTCGAAAAAAGATATTAAGCATTTCAAAACATTCAAACAGATAATTTACTGCAACGATTGCGTATTGCGTATTGAGTTTGTAATAATGCAGAAACTATTTGCAAGAATAACATTTTCTGGAAAGTTAAAAATAAAATATATCTAGTGTCCAACTTTCTGGCGGACACTGTATATAAATCAATGATGTAGACGGAAAATATTTTTTTCTTTTATGTAATGCATACATGATAGTGACCCAGAGCCCCTGCAGGCAAATTTTAGAGAGCCGGTCACTCGATGACTGGCCGGTTCAATATACAGGATAACAAAGAACGCCGAATTGCTCCGAATGCAACTTCGTCTCTACCGTGCTCGACGAAACAAGGACGGCGAACCGCTGGCTCTTACCGACAGTAACATTCTTAGAGTCCATGACTGTACATGCGCGCATTCTGTTCGTGCGTGCAAATTTGCTATAATTATTAACCGGCTTAACAGTTAGCGAGCATCACGAACATCGAACATCACTTGGCTGTATTCGGTGAGATTCAGTTTGTACTCGGACCTGTACTCGGCGAAGTTCGGTTCGCACTCGGTGATAATGTGCCTGCGTCGGTATTTGGTCAAATCCTCAAATGATATTTATGCTTTGCGTCTTCTATGATCGTTCTAGCATCAACATTTGTCAGCAGGGTTTTACCGGCTTATCAAGCCTTTCTGTGAATGGACGGATCTTTTGCGAGATTCGTAGTTTATACAAATTCTCTAGTTCTTCCCGGTATAAATACGCATCGAACAGGTCCAAATGGAACAGGAGAGAATGGTACCTAATGAAAACTTATGACTATGTCCCTCCAAAAATTTCAACGAGATTGCAACCAAATCATATTAATGCGTATTCCAGAAATCACCTAGCAGAGAACGAATACTACCGAGTATTTGATGCACCATGTAAATACCCGGGTATTTTCATGGTGCATTAAGTGAATATTTTGATATTTTAAACACATCCGGGCTATTAATTATCAAAATACATTTATTGATTTAAATTACAATTCGTATTTGAAGAATAATAATTATAGTTAGCACTGACACAAGTAATTATTTTTGGTAATTCATTATTTATATCGTTAAGTTCCTACTTCGCATGAAATTTTTGTCGGGAAATAGTCCTCGATATATCCCTCTTGCATGCTATCCTGAATATTTTTACTCGTGCACTTCGTGCACTCGTAAAGATATTCGCGTATTTGGATGACAATTGTGTAATTCGTGCTATAGCCATTTCTTGAAGTATAAATCCTGAGCTAGACTACTATCGGGTAGATCTAATGTCAACAAAATTCTTTCATTGTGCACCTCTGAGAATTTCTAAATTCAGCAGCATATTTTGCTGTGGTGTTCGGGAAGTTGACCGAACATTTTTTACAGGTGAATCAGAGTACATAATGAAGTAAAATATTCCTTTGCCATTTTTTGTTTAAATGGATGGTTTTCTCATAAATCACTATTAGAATTGGTGGCAAAAACTCTGAAGATTGCTGAAATTCAACTTTGATAATGCAAGGATTTTTAATCTAGCATGTGAGATGGAATGTGAAAAAATGGATCGATATGTTTTTTTTGTTGCTGCAGAACTGCAGCAACTGCATTGCCACCACATTCCTCATACACAAAAAGGGTAAAGTTTCAAATGTTCATTTTGACCCTTTTTGCAAAGATAAAATGGCCTAATTTAAAAGTAATGCAAGTAACATGCTGGGTTTCAAAAAACAGATAGTTCAGAGTTCAAACTCGGGAAGGAACATCTGGTATTTATCATTGCTCTGCCCTAGTAAGATATTGGGCAACCGGTGCCGTGTTTGCAGCAGGAAAACTTTCCCTAAGCAGAGGTTCGCTTGGATCTTCGTCAGACACCTATAGTCCTAACGAAGATCGAAGCGAATCTCTGCTTAAGGAAAGTTGTCCTGCAACAAAAGATCGTCTTCAGTTCCCCATCACCTAACGAGGGGACAGAAGGGTTATCGATATGATAACCTTCCAACGATGAGCCTTCAAATTATCGGCAACTATCAATGACTATCGATATTTCTCGACCCCTACAAGATACCTATAACCTTTACCTTGTGTAAAACTTGTTAACACACATAACTCAAACGAATGTGGTAAAGTGGCCAACATCTGTAACACGATATGGCAGTAGAAGAAGAAAGTTTATCTGAGAAACGCGGCCTTAGATTATTCACAGCACATGGCAAAAATAAATGTCGCTGTAAATAGGTCGCGGGATGTAATTATAATTTAATACAAACGCGTTTAACTTTGCTCCCACCTCATGGATGAAGAATTTTGTTTTCAGCTTGGTGTATTCAGATCGAACATATTTCATTGCGGCAGTTTTGGCAATTACATGTGCGATTAAAAATATTACTAATATCCATGTAGCCCATTTATGGGCGTCCGTTATTCGGTGTGAATGAAGTAACATGAAAAAAAAAACAGTCGATTACGGAACGGTTGCCGCAAAACGCTTTTGGTAAAAGTTGCTCTGACCTTAAATGTGCACGGCAGGAAACGCACCCGTGTCCGACCTGATCCGATTAGCCGATAAGCGATTATCCGCAAGATAGCACGGCGAGGTGCTTACTGAAGTCGAAGTGACCAGCACAATTTAATACATGTAAGAAAATGCCAATTTAGAAGTAATTTAAGTGCAAAGTAAAGCTAAATACTTTAGGTAATCCAGCGTCTGGTGAGAGTGAAATATGTTTTTTAATTGAATTCCAGAAGCAGTATAGAGTGTCCGAAAATGACCTACGGTCCATTTTATTGCTATTTAAGATTTAATGATCATGCAGTTGGCAGTACTCAGTGGCGTACAATGGAAATTTTAATGGTTTTTTGTTAAATGGAAATTTAATTCAATTAACTATTAAATTATTCCTTAAGTACATTCAACTTAAGCTCCTTAACTAATAAGATCTGAAAATAATTATCTGAAAATAACTACTGATGACGTGTTCTAAAAAAACGATGTGTAACCAAGATTAAACTCTACTCATAGTGACCGAAACGCGATGCCCCGCAACGCTGTGATACTATCGATATGGGCATTTTCACTGCGAGTACAAAATGCCCATATTGACAATATAGCCACTGCTCATCACTAAGAAATCCATGTAAAAGACAGAATTACTTATATTCGAAACGTTTGCTTATTACTAAATTAATGTTACCGATATATTTTTTGGAAGTAGGTACTTTAGCTGGTAGATAAATTTAAGTATGCTTATTTTCCTGCCCCATTTTGTATTTTGCATTCTAGTTATTAATTAATTAGAAATCAATAATATTGTACTTAGTAGTCAAAGTAGTTTTGTACTAGTAGTAGTAGTAGTAAATAGTCAAAACCACATTGAGTTTTAAAACTAAATTTATCTTCAAGAATTTAACCATTTACGAAGTTTCAATATCATTTATTCATATACCTACTTATTAAGAAACATTTAAATTTCTATATTTACAATTTTCATAAATTTCAAGTTCGGCCCATTGTTTGCAGAACAATAAAGATTTATTGTGTAAAGTCTGGTAATAATAGCCTTTCCTCAAACATTGAGAAGACTATTACGATGAGTGGCAATTATAATAATACGAGCCTAATTTTCTCTAAATCTCTTCACAATGCAAACATTTAATATATACACTGTAATTTTCATACTATGTCGCGACCTTCTGCACTTTTAGAACAAAAGAAACACACTGGACGTAATGGTAATTGCAGTTAAATAGTTTCTGATACAATTGACCAATAAAGAAGAATGATAATATTTTAGGTGCAAGTCTTATAATTACTGAATAATTATTATTTACTTTGAACTTTGAAGAGTCTATAACACTTGTGTTGTAGAGTGTAGTGTGTGTTGAGCATTTAGAGTGTTGCAGAGTCCTCATATTTTACAAATTATACAATAGTTATTTTGGTTATTAGGCTGGGAAGTTAATTATTACAGTACGAATGAAAAAGTTTACTGACGAGCCGACGACGTATACGAGTCCGGAATTTCGAAATACAAAAAATTAATACGAAAATACAAATGCGAAATACAAATTACGCATAGTAATTTTGATATGAGGTTGTAATTTATGAAGGTCAGTTATCCACCGTAGGCAACAATATTTTCTGATATAATAGTGGCTTTCCTTTTAAATATTTTTCCCACACAAATAGATTGTGATATTATTAATGTTATTCATATTTATCTCAATTCTTAATCAACTAAGTTTTTCATAGCTTGAAACAGCTTGAAACAGAAAGACTCTTATATCATATATTTCGTGTTTTAGTTTGCTATAATGAAGGTAACGCTGATTTATGTTTTAAAAATATATCTGTCAAACGTTTATCAAAGTTTCATGCTTTAAACATTATAAAAAAAGTCAACAATGTTGCTTAGCATCACTTTCCGGACAAGTGATGTAATCTTCCATTATCCGACCGCAAATGGCCACCGTAAACATGTCAAATACGACACAGTAAAAAATATTTTTTCATAGCTTGAAACAGCTTGAAACAGAAAGACTGTTATATCATATCTTTCGTGATTTAGTTTGCTATAATGAAGGCAACGCTGATTTATGTTTTAAAAATATATCTGTCTAACGTTTATCAAAGTTTCATGCTTTAAACATTATTATAAAAAAGTCAACAATGTTGCTTAGCATCACTTTCAGGACAAGTGATGTAATCTTCCATTTTCCGGAAGCAAATGGCCACCGTAAACATGTCAAATACGACACAGTAAAAAATAGTTTTTCATAGCTTGAAACAGCTTGAAACAGAAAGACTGTTATATCATATCTTTCGTGATTTAGTTTGCTATAATGAAGGCAACCTGATCGCACCTAACGTGGGAGCCCACGTTAAACAGTAGGTTAGGTTAGCGTAACGTGGGTTGCCTACGCTCGAATTCGAGCATGGCACAAGCCACAAGAAGAAGTGTTAAGTGAAGTAAAATACTTCAAACACTCGATAAAATGTAATAAGTATAATAACTAATTTATTGTTTAATTTAAATTTTTACGCGTTTTTTAAGTGTTTAAAACCATTTCCTGGAATTTGTTAAGTTACTATAAAAAAAAAGAAGTTAACTTTGACGGATAATCATTAACTTCCGTCACTTCATTTATAAAAGTATTGAACTACGGTTAACGGAGCACATTAAATTGCGTTATAACGGATTATCGTTATTGAAGTTAACTTTTTGTTTACCAGTGGCCTTCACTTGTTATGGGTATAATTTACCAGTTTTACCAGCTGGTAAAATTTACCAGCTGGTAAATTTACCAGCTGGTTTTACCAGTGTTGAATTAACAAATATTATTTAATCCTAGTCAGCACAATTTTCACTTTGACCATACAAAAGTATTGTTTTGTGCAAAATTTGGAATTATGATCAATGTTTTGAAAATAATTTGACAACCAGAAGTGGATATTTTCTAATCATACTTTAATTTGTCATCAATAATTTTAAAAGTATTTTAATATAACTTACCTACAGATAGAGAACATAAATATGTTATCCTTTTGTAGGGACCTATAGTTTATAAGTTTAATTAACAGTATTTTATACAAAGGACAGTTGTGAATCATACTAAAATAAACAATATTATTTTACATCACTTGCTGTCATTTCCTACCCATGGCCTCCTAGTGGTTTTTTTTTTGGTGCATTTGTGAAATCTGAAAAAAATATCGACGTTGTCGTATCCATCTACTGGTCGGTGTGTTATTGATACAAAAGGGCTCCTGAGGTGGAACACGGTATCCTGCACCCATCTACATCTAAGGTGTCCCTCGTCTATAAACTCGAAAAGACAATAAACGCGTTTATTAGTAAACATCCGTTCCACATATCGAAATTTTTACGTTTAGAAACAACAGTCACTCCAAACCGCTAAAACTTAGATGGGCGTCGCCGACACGGCGCACCTCACCCCTCAATTACGTCTACGAAACACGATTGCACATGTCGAAATAATCAAAATACGCATTTCATGTATTTGTTTTATTGCCCAGTTGCACTGCACTGGATCCCGCGGCGAGTCGTAAAGTTTTTAGTGGAAAATCAGGCAATAAGCCGGTTGGGTAATGAAAGCGAACGGAACCAGAGTAAGGCAGCTGGTTATCAACAGGGTGATTTCATAACTCAGAGATTGCATTTTAAATCGTGTTTTACCGTGGAAGCGTGCTCGAAATTTGAGCAAGGTCAATTTTTACATCGCAATGAAAATTACCTGCCGTTAGTATGCCATTGTTCAAGTAAAATTGAACTGAAATGCCAACCTAGTTATAAATCGCACTCTGTAAATAATATTTAAAGCTTACATAATATCATAAATAATGTACCTACTTACGGAATAATTAATAATATGTTACATTTTAATTTTATGTTTGATTTGTAGGTAGTTTATTTTAATGGTATATCTGTATGAGCCAATTTTGTTATTCTGGACATTAGTTTTTTTTTTGTACGTCCACTCTAGTATTTTTGGGTGTGACAGGTTTTCCGTTGTTTATTGCTCATATGAGTGTACTAGGCGAGTATGGAACACACATTGTAAAGTTTGCGTAAATTATAAATAAATAAATTATAGAAAATAAACAAACGAATATTTTAATTCATATTTCTTAAAATGCTCTTAAGAAGCTACTTAACATATATTAAAAATCTATTCGAGTTTTCGAGATACATTGATAAATTATGAAAACTACATAGATAAAAATTCAAAGTCTAGATTTAACCAAATCACGATATGGTTCACGAACTATGAGCGTACG
Organism: Othius punctulatus; assembly: GCA_951805005.1. Lineage (NCBI taxonomy): Eukaryota > Metazoa > Arthropoda > Insecta > Coleoptera > Staphylinidae > Othius > Othius punctulatus. The sequence continues at coordinate 50,551,213 of OX638138.1, read as the reverse complement.
TTAAGATTGCATAACAGATAAAATGATAAATGATTAAAAATTAATACAATAAGTCTCAAATGCAATGTTTCAGTTAAATTACGTTACTATTCAAAATCAATGATTCGACGTCAAGTTTCCGAATATATGGAATATACATTATTAAAACTATATAGAAGTATATTTCAACGCATGTTCCTTGAGCCATATTATGATATGCTACGCAAACTATGATCCTACGTTAAGTTTACTACTGTTCATCATATTTATTATTTACCACTCGACCAATGCCGATCTATAAATGAAACTTGTAACATATTCCTGCCCCATTAATATCTCGACTCAGCAGTGCATAAATATCCAATAGCACGCACATTAATTATAACTAATGTCTGCTAATATTACGTGTAAGTTTCCATCATCTTATCATAAGTAGGTGCTGAGAACGGCGAAGATTTGCTCCTCTCAGCTGCCAATAATCATGTACATACCTGCGCGTTTCTAGGTTATATTTGTGATCCGTTCCGATCAATTAACACAGTTAATTACGGCATTGGATGCACTGTACGCGATCATGGTAACACTGAAACCGCTCACCTGGAACAAAGAATTGCAGATATTAATTATAGGAAAGCGATGCGTTGACGTTAATTGCTTTGAAATTTCTTCGAGTGGAATTGATTTCAATATCAGCATATGGTTTAATGGAAGCATTAAATTGCGCTGAGGAAATGTTAACAATTGATCAGATTTTTAGATTGTAAATACTCGTTACAGTTTCGCAATCATATTTTGAATGTTTGAATGAGGACTATATTTTAACTACATGGTCACACCACACAAAATAAAATGATTCAAGTACCGAAGTCAGTTGTGGTGAATGTGATTCTTGCGTACGGAAATTACTTAATTTGCCCCCTAATATTGTTGTAGAAGATTAGACGATTATTATTATAGAATCATTCAAGAAGTAAAGTAATCACGACCAGCCTCAATTATTATTTTTAATAGGGAGTATACCGATCAACAATCAACATGTTACAAATATGTATTCAAGATCCGAAAGTGCATGCAATTGTTTGTAATAATAATTCATTGCTATACAAAATGGCAAAATACACTTCACTTGAATGTAATAATATGGGCCATGAAGCTTAACTTAATAATTGAATTCCTATACGAAAAATTGTTATTTATGTAAGTCCTCTAAATAAGTCTTAAAGAGCGAGGTCAAAATAGAGGATATGTAAAATACATCGTTTTTTGTAATGCCTACCATTGATTTGGTTTAATCCAAACTGAATTGTTCTATATGTTTTATTATTAAATTGTTTTAAAATGCCGTGTTGTCTACATTCGTATTATAAATTACATTTCAGCGTAGATTATGAAAATTTACTGTAAAATTCCAAAACTTCACTATAAAATCCAAATGTAATTTGCAAAATTTGTATTAAGTTGTTAAAATGTTTATAGTCTGTTATTTAAATGAAATTGTTAAACTTTAATGAAAATAAACAAGCTGTTACTGTCATGCAGGGGCGGATGGGCCATATTATAAAATGGGAAATTTCCCTTTTTGGGAAAATCGAGAATTTTGGGCTGGCAGACTCGACAAGTTTATTAATAATTTGCTAAAGTAAACATTTGTATTTTATGTATTAACACAGTGGTGCCCAAACTTTTTCGGCTCGAACCTCCGATTTTGAAATAGGGGTTTTCCAAGGCGCTCTTCTGTTTCCATAATATTTTTTTGCAAACCTTTAAAAGAATATTAAATTATTTTGTGAGGAATATAACTTGTGTAGAAAGTAGAATAATTTTCAACTAAAAATTCGCAGGTACCATTAATTATTGTAATTTATGAAATTTTTGGTATTTCATAATAAAAAATTCTAATGAAAATTATGAACTTTTTGTAAATTTAATTTACAATCAACATGACAAGTTTATTAATAGTAATTTGCTAAAGTAAAAAAAATAATTTTAAGTATTAACACATTGGTTCCGAAACTTGTTTGCCTCGCATTTCCCTTTTTGAACTAGGGTTTTTCCATGGCGCCCTTCTGCTTCCATAATATTTTTTGCAAATGTTTATGAAACATTAAATCATTTTGTGAGGAATATAATTTGTGTAAAAAGTCGATATAATTTTCAACTAAAAATTCGCAGGTTCCGTTAATCATTGTAATTGATGAAAATTTTGGTATTTAAACTTAACTTAACTCGTAACTTTTTGTAAATTTAATTTACAATTGACATGACATAATTTTTATGAGAATTTTGTGGTTTTATTAGGTTTTTCCAATGTTTTTTTTTAATTTGTAAAGCAAATGTAGATGTAGTAAAATTTTGGTATTTATAATAAGAATTTCATAATTTCTAATGAAAATTTTGTAATCTCTAATGCAAAGTTCGTAATTTCCAACGAAGTATATTTTCATTAAATTTTAACAATTAAATTTAAATAATAGACTATAAACATTTTAACAACTTAATACAAATTTTGCAAATGCAAATTACATTTGGATTTTATTGTGAAATTTTGGCATTTTACAATAAAACTTTCATAATCGCTGCTGAAATGTAATTTATAATACGAATGTTGTATGTTATTTATATTTTATAGTAAAATTTATCAATATACAATAAAATTTTCATAAAGATATTGCAATTTTGTAATTTAGAATGATGGCTGATAAAAGTCACAACAAATATTACATAATTCTAATAAAACTTATTTATTAGTTGATGATTTTTTTTTAATTCCATTGAATTATTGTATTTATAATTAAAAAAATGCAATTTAATGAACACCAATTTTACACCTTCTATTATATTTTTTGCAAATTTATATTAAATGGTTAATGACTAGACAGGGTGTCCTAAATAGAGTAGGATTGCATGGGTATCTTTGTTATTTCGAAAGCTAGAGATCTGGTTAAATAAGCAATATTATGCTGTTTTGTATGCTGGCTCAGATTATGTTGAAAATTTTTCAAAAGTCCGAGCAGTTTAGAAATTATACTAAAAAAACTAAAAATTGAGATTTTCTAAAAACTACGATATTTCCATAATTATTAAAGATGCGGAAATAAGTTTAAAATAAAAGTTACTTGATTCGATTGCACAAACTTAAGAATAAAGTAAAAACAAAAGTCAAGATGGCGGTTTCCGAGATATAAATAGCAACTTTCTTATTTTAAATGGCCGCCATATTTGATTTTTACACGGCTAAATCAACTTTTTTCTCTTTTCAACGATGTATCACAACCTATGTCAAAATAAAAAATATGGGATATATCAATTGTTCCAATTTTTTTAGAAATTTTCATCATAATCATAATCTGAACCAGCATATAAAACTGCACAATATTGCCCATTTTACCATATCTCTAGCTTTAAGAATAAGAAAGATACCCATGCAATCCCACTCTAATTAGGACACCCTGTATATGGAATATTATTTAAAGGGAAAGATGTTATAATTTCCAATATAAAATACTTCCCGGTTCCATTGTCTATACAATTTCTAAAAAATTTGGTAATTTTATTAAAAAATTCTACTGAAAATGTGTAATTTCCAGTAGAAATGCAACATTCATTCTAATTTACAAGCGAAATGATATCATTTGATTGAGGATTTTGTGGTTTAGTGATCTTGCAATTTGTAATAAAATGTCTTAATTTGTAGGGAAAATGTAGAAAATTTGCATTCAAAATTTGTCATTTGTCGCTGAAAAACGATTAAAGCTACCGAAAAATTGTTTCCAGATAAATTCAGATAGGAATACGAAAATTTGATAAATGGATTATAATAAAAGTGCTGGCATCGATAAATGAAACTGGCTTGCTTAGTTATTTTAAAGAATAGGTATGTTTCTATAATTTTATAATCATTGTCTTTGAGTCAGAATCATTTTTCTCCAAATTCATTTTGGACGAAATGTTTCACGTTGAAAAAAACCTTGGTAAATAAAAATATCGACATGGGAAAGTATGCAAAGCTGGGACAATATGTCAAACAGGGATGCAAACGATGTGAACCAAATAAGTCAAAGAGTTTAGCCAGCGAAGAAGTACTCAAATTCATTTATGTAGCTCCCGACGAAACATTTTTATTGGTGAAGATTGCTTTGTTATTTGGTGTGTTTAGTCGATGCAGACAGCAACAACGGAAGAACACAAGTATTGATGACATAGAAAATAGAGGTTCTGTTATCATTGTTCTATTCTACTATTATTTCTTCTTCTATTATTCTATACTATTCCGGAAACAAAAACCGTTAAGAAGAGGGTTTTTACAATTATTGACGCAAATGGGATGAATTGTTTAATTAACATCTTGAACTAACTTTGTTACTGAGGAAATATATTATTTTAAGGCCCCAGGGGTATTCAACACGAAGATTTTTCTTAAGGTATAAATAAGAATGTTTTCGACAGCCAGTTAGGAAAAAATACGTTTGGAAAGACCATAGGTTAAAAGATGCAGAGAAGTATACAGGTCACTTCAGAAGAACTTCAGCGACTTTATTGGCGGATGCAAGGGCGAGTATGACAATGCTCGCAAAATGCTGAAAAGACTTGGCGGTTGGAAGAGTACAGCTACTGCGGAGGGATATTTGGGAGATAGCATGGCATCAAACATTTGAATTTCAAACATGATTGCTGGATTTGCTGGAGTCCATATATCCACGATTAATTTCAATAATGTCTTTAAAGGATAAAATAAAAATAAACTACATTATACGAGTTTGCTCAAAAATGATATAAATATGATGAGTATAACACAATTGCAAACAATTGTTTAGTATATTAGGACAACATTTTATGTGATCATAGATGCGCTACAATTATATACATTCTAAACATGGTTAGGTTAGGTTAGATTAGATTAGGAGGTTAGGTTGTGAATATTGGATTCGATCATGAGTTTTCAATGTTGGTATGGTAGCAGCTTTATTATTAACTTCGAAGATTGTATATTTTATGAATTTTCAAGTAGCATACACTATTCGGTACTTTTAGTAGCATATAGATTTTTCTGTAATTGTGTACAATGTATACAGGGTGTTCCGATAGGAATCTACCAAATTTTAGGGGCATCGTCAACTAATTTTATGAATAAAAAATATCAATATAGGTCCGATTTGAAAAATATGTCGACTTTTGGCTTTTTAATCTGAAATGCTTCGTCGTCCCAAAACATACACTTTTTGTAGTAATGAAACAAATAACTATTTTCGTATTAACACATGTACTTACTTATAAGTATCGATTATCGATTTTATTTGTGCAATGTCTAATAGCGATTGTGAAGATACATCTGAAGATATGTCTATGTGCACACCGTCAGAATTAATCGAAAATACTAAAAGGGCTACAATTAATTTATTAGTAGCCACATTACCGGAGCGATATGAGATAACATATCAAAGATTCATAGCTTGGAGATTGGATAATAAAATTAATTAATTCTCCGAAAACGTGCTTTTGGCATACTTCGACAATCTTTAGACAAAATTAAAACTATCACTTTGAGCAATTTAGTAAATGATCAGAACCACAACGAAATTAAAATATATAGCCAACATAGCTACTCATCCTAAATTAATGGCTTTACTGAAAAGGAAATCCGATGGTTTCTGAAGTAAGAAACTAAAAAAAAAAATACCATCAAGAGAAATACTATTTACTAATAATAATATTAGTATTAGTTATTAGTTAGTAATAATACTAAAGTTTTGTAATTCATAAATAATAATGCAATATATTATATTTTTCAATTTCTCAGCAGTATTAATGTGGTCTTAGAGAATGTATAGTAGAAATACAAAACACTTAATCAAAATTATTAATAAACCCAAGTTAATTTAAAAACTTTTAAAACTTATTATTTTTAGAAGATACGACAAATACGACGTAGAATTAAATATATAATACATATCCAAAATAATTATAGAAAAATGATGTACTGATTAATTATGAAGATTTTGATATTTGGTATTTTGATTTTTTACATTATTCTTTTCACCTGTAGCTTATTTTGATTGTGACCTGTAGCTTATAGTTGTAGGTAGTATTCATATACAATATCAAGAATAAGTCAGTAGTATCTATTATTATTAGTAGGTATACATTCAATTAGAAACCTGTGCGTTTGCCATCGAAATGCCGTAAAATTATTGCTCCTTTACGAAATTAATGAATCTATTATATGTATAGTAATCAGTTAAATATATTTTACCTCATATTTTATAATGGTTCGATCTCTACTCTCCTGGTGTACATTTACAATATTCAGAAATAGCACATCCTATCTATTAAAATACTCCTTTAATTGGCAAGGCTGTGCATATGTCACCGCAACCGAGAAAGAATACAGCTTATTTATGGAACTATATTTTCCTCGGGGACCATCTGTGAAGATAAATTTCTATTCAATATAATTTATAGACTTGTTACATGTCATTCGTCTAGTTAATGGGATGTACATCGATATATAAATCATTAATCGGAAACTGAAACAAGCAATTTCATACTACCAGTTAGTTAACGATTAAAAATGTCATCCACACGTATCTACCTTGTAAATTTACTTTAAATATTTCTTATTTTCTCTATTTTCCACATTGTGGTGTAAGTAGGTGTATTAAAAAATAGCGTATGATACACGTGCATAAGGGTTTTTCAACCACTGCGCCGTTAAAAATCATAATATATTAAATTCCATTTATATACAGGGTCCGTCATTTCACCTCCCGTCTTCAATAGCTCAGTTACTAATTGAGTTAGGATTTTGATATTTTGCAGACTTCATTTGCTTTCTAGGGTGTATTTGAGGAAAATATTTTTGATTATACAGGGTGTCCCAAAAAAGTGTGACGTCATCATGATGTATATATTGTTAGATTGCATGGTATATTTTTTGTTACTTATTTGGGTGCCTCTTATAGATGCCAACATACCCATAAAATTTAATTGAAATCGGTTTAGTGATATTAGCACAAAAAAATAAAAACTGAAAAAAATCAGTTTTGCACCATTGGTTAAGAAAATTAATAAGGGATAAAAATAGTGCCTCGTTAATAAAACCATACAAGGTACTCATTAAATAAGGTCTGACAGTTGCGTTAACCAAGTTTTATTCATATGCATTATACAGAGTGTCCAAAATTTAGTGTCAAAGTTTTCAAACTTTAAAGCACTTTATTTTTCTTATTTTAAATTGGAACCCCAGTATATTTTTATGTAATACCATGCAGAATTAAAAGACAAACATTTTTCCTAATTACAACACTATCTGAATTCCTAACACATTAAAAGATATTTGCAGAAAACTCGTTTTATCAACAATTCCAATGGCCATTTTAATTAATCAAAATCGAAGGTGGGTTTGAAAAACAATTTATTGACATTAAACTTTAACAAAGTGACAAAAGTCATTGTTGACTGTAGTAATATAAAAGTTTCAAACTTTTTTAGCTAAGGTCTTTATACCCAAGATACCAAAATTACTTTTTGTCATAGAAAATATGATTTTCATAATATGACAAATATTATGATCTATATTGACAAATGTGGATATGACTTTCATATTCGCATTTCAAAATATTACATTCAACCTCTTAAGAGTGGCAATGCCATTTCTCGTCTTCGTGTGTGCCTTCAAGAGGGCGGAAGACATATAGAACATAGGTTCTAGCAATTAATTAATTTTTGAAAAATGCACAGTTATGTTATGTTTTTATGAAATTTTATTACTAAAACTATTTTTTATACAAAACTTAATACTTTTACGATGTGTAATAGATTTAGACGAAGATCTGTGAAACCTTTAATACTTTCGAGATATTAATTGTAACTACAAAACATGTTATGTCAATAAATTGTTTTCAAAGTCACCTTCGAGTTTTATTCATTAAAATGGCTATTGGAATAGTTGATAAATCGAGTTTTCTGCACATAACTTTAAATGTATAAGGAATTGCGATAGAGTTGTAATCAGGAAAAATGTTTGTCTTTTAATTCCACATGGAATGACATAAAAATATACAGGGGCTATAATTTAAAATAAGAAAAATAAAGTGCTTTAAAGTTTGAAAAGTTTGACACTAAATTTTGGACACTCTGTATAATGCATATCAATAAAACTTGGTTAACGTAACTATCAGACCTTATTTAATGAGTACCTTGTATGCTTTTATTAACAAGGCATACTTTTATCTCTTATTAATTTTCTTAACCAATGGTGCAAAACTGACTTTTTTCAGTTTTTATTTTTTTGTGCTAAAATCACTGAACCGAATTTAATAAAATTTCATGGGTATGTAGGCATCCATAAAGGGCACCCAAATAAACAACAAAAAATATACCATGCAATTTAAAAATACACATCATCATGACGTCACACTTTTTTGGGACACCCTGCATAATCAAAAATATTTTCCTAAAATACGCCACAGAATGCAAGTTAAGTCTGCAAAATATCAAAATCCTAACTCAATTAGTAACGAGCTACCGAAGACGGGAGGTGAAATGACGGACCCTGTATAAAATATTAGTCAGCGGTTTTACTAACCGTTAAATGCTACCTGCCTAATGAAAAATTTAAGAGGTTATCATGGAGGGAACTAAGAAAGAGATTGGTCTGGTGTCAATGAAGAGGATCGTTATTTTGATCAAGTTTAGATCTTAGTTCCTGTTTTGATTTACTAATTTCTAATACAATTATGACTTTAACAGAGTAAGAATGTTAAATATTTTAATCTTACATAGCCACTAATGATAAACAATAGACATACGCATGTCAGTAAACAAGCATTATAGCGAAGCGATCCATGATAACGGCTTAAATTTTTAATTTGGCAAGTAGCATTTATGTTAGGCAGAACCGCTAGAGTGATCAACATTGAACCCCGATATCTCGAAAATGGTTAAGAGTTTGACCCACTTTATTAAAGTTTTTGTTTTCTTAGAATTGCTGAATTAGTCTACATATGAAATATGGCGAAATTCTCGAGTGACATCCTGTATGTATAAAATAGCATACTACTTAAGGTGATTCCTACCGCGCGCGTAGTAATGAAAATTGTGCAAAACACGACAATCGCCAAGTCGTCCTGCGCCCTTATTTTTCAATAGATTTTCATAATTATTTTTTATAATGTGCTAAAAAGTTGAAATAACGGATGAGTAAACTTATATTTCCACTAAATTAATTACAATAGTGGCAAAAAAACTTCAAATATGGGTGATAATGTAAATTTCGGTCTTTTTTGTTTACATTTTATGGTTAGTTACGATTATATATATGAATATATAAGTTTGCACAAGTGTTATTTGGACTTCTTAGCACGTTATAAAAAAATAATTATGAAAATCTATTGAGACATAAGGGCCCACCACGAGCGGGCGATTAACGGAAAACAGAAATTTACCAAAACCCGTAATTCGCCCGCTCGTGGTGGGCCCTTATGTCTCAATAGATTTTCATAATTATTTTTTTATAACGTGCTAAAAAGTTCAAATAACACTTGTGCAAACTTATATAGTCATATATATTATCGTAACTAACCATAAAATGTAAACAAAAAAGACCGAAATTTACATTATCACCCATATTTGAAGTTGTTTTGTAGCAATTGTAATTAATTTAGTGGCAATGTAAGTTTACTCTTCAGTTATTTCAACTTTTTAGCACATTATAAAAAATAATTATGAAAATCTATCGAAACATAAGGGCGCTGGACGAGTTGGCGATTGTCGCGTTTTGCACAATTTTCGTTACTACGCGCGCGGTAGGAATCACCTTAACAAAGGTACTTTACACTACATATTTTCATATAGCCTCTTCGCTATTATAATACTTTGCTTTTCATCAAGTCATTTCTGATCGACATTATGTTAGCTCCAAAAAATTGTCATCTACTTTTGCCAAAATTACTGAGTCACTGCAATGTTGATTATCTAATTATACTCGCCTGCAAAATTAACGCACCACTAGATTTGTTTGTACTATTTGGAAAAATAGATTAGAATAGTTTTTTTTTAATTCGATTACTACAATGGGAAAGATTGTATAGTTTTTTTTATATATAGTTTCCAATGTTTACCAAGATTTAGAGCTTGATGTTTAATTTCTTGTTAATTTTAAAATCATGTAATATTCGCATCAAATACCTGCATATTTTAAATGCAACAATAGAAATTATGCTATTAAACAAACATGAAACATGTTACACGAAATTTAGATTATGATGAGTATGTTCAGGTGGTAACTATCTGATGAAGGGCTCACAACTAAAACGAGATAGGAAGAAGGTTTGGTATCGCTCATACAACAAATTGCTCAAGTGGCACTTAGATCATGGGGAAATAGTTTTCTTTACAGATGAATCAAGATTTTGTCTGTACAGTTCAGTTCATCGCCCTAAAGTGTACCAATAAGTACACAACAAATCTGCTGCATGTAATATTCTGGAAACCACGTTATTTGGAGAAGGCCTTATGATGGTTTGTGGTGACATTTCTTTAAAATCGCATACAAAGCTTTGAATCCTATATTGAACACGAATTCTTCTAAATGTAACAATTCAAAAGTAAATTATCCATAAAAGTGTAACCTTTCTAGTAATATTACCGCGCCTTGCCGCTGGTAAAGATCGAAGTTTAATAAAGGTATAAAATGTGGGTTCCTTACGCCGAAAACTGCGGAGTTTCAGAATTTAACTGTATTTTATACTTTGTCCTGACAATATTTTTGTACTGACAGGTGAATATTGTAACATTTGTTACTTTCCTTCATCGCAAAACATTTGATAAACTTGTGGCTCCATTAATCAATGACGTGAAATATAGTTTTGATTCTGGAAGTTTTATAATAATAAAATATGGTTTTTAAAGCCGATTGCAGACTTATTTGCAATAATTATTTAAAAAAAGACTTGCGTCAGGGGAAGATAACCTAATTATTTCAATATAAATAATTCAATGATATTCCGGGTAATTAATTGCTACAAAAAAACTTGCTCAGAGATCCGGTATTCAAGTAATCCGCATTATGAATGAATCAAATGAATGTATGAATGTACCTAAGTAGTTAGAAAATTGGAAGAAAAATAGAACTCTACCATACTAAACTATAATCAATTTTGAATAACATTACCTCTTAAAGTTTTTACGATCACATGACTGAAATTATAGGTAGACACAAATACTAATAATTAAAGTGCATAATTTGAAGTATTTTATTGTGGGAATTCATTAATGTGATTTGTTCCTATCCACAAGGTGGCATTGAAATACATTGGTAGATACAAAACCTAATGAATTTCTGTGCAGTGATGACGTATATCAAATGATCTTCTCGGCACAATTTAAAGATTTTGGTACATGAAGTCGCTAATATCACTTTGTAATTCCAACAGTAGTATTAATAATTAACTCTTAACTCAGTGTTCAAAATAAAATACATCATTCAAAGTCAGAATATAATAAAGATGGAATAATTATTAAATGAAATCTATTTCAAATTTTGAATAAATATAATTACTTGGTTGTATGGTTGTGGTATGTTGTGTGCTTCCTCAACTTTTAAAAGTTGAGGAAGTGCATAATGTGCCGCAGCTGTGCAACCAATACTCAAAATGAGAAACATTAAATAAATATAATTAAATAAATAACGTCCAATTAGAGTAACAAAACTGTCTCTTATTTACCTTTCGCTTGCATAATCTTTTAATGAGAATAAATCAAATCAAATCAATATATCTGTGTTTTACTTACTAATAAAAATTACTGACAGACACATTACCCACAAAACGAACCAAATTAAGTTGTCACGATTATGATTTCAAAATCAAACATAACGTAGATTACTACCACTAAATCACGAGCCAAACAAATATTACAAATTATGGGTATATGTAAATCACGAGCCAAGCAAATATTACAAATTATGAGAATTTGAACAACACCTGGGTTCGAACCGGTACACAACTAAATGTATGGTAACTAAAAATGAACAACACTCCAATTGAAAGAGTTAATTCCTTCAAATATCTTGGAACTACGCTAGAGCAGACAGGGGATCAGGCAAGTGGGATAAAAAGATTAGTAAATATAGCAAGATCAGCGTTTCTGAATATGAGATCGTTTCTCGGTAACAGAGATACATACGTATTAGTATTGATTTACGAATGAGAATACTTCGCTGTTATGTATTTTCCACCTTACTTTGTGGAGTCGCAGTCAGAACCCTTTAACAATTCCATTGAAAGAATGTGGGGAATATCCTGGAGAGAATCATCAATAAAGAGGTCCTTGAAAGAATGAAGTTGTGCTCTAAGTTGTTGGGTTGTGAAATGTTATCCTTCAACTTATTATCCTTCAACTGAGCATTTGGTTGCAGCAGAACTGAACTATTTAGAGCAGCAGATAATAAGATAAAAAGAGTCATCCCTAACCTCCGTTAGGAGAATGACCACATGATGAAGAGGAAGATCTCAAACCACCGGTGGATGGACCTTTATTTTGAATATAGTAGTAGAGTACTTTGCGCACCTTAGAAATTTCATTCTTGCAAACTAATCAACAGATTTTAAACAGTAGTATATCGTTGTATTGCAAATTACGCAAGCTTTCAAATGAACTATCACTCAATCCCTACTGTAATTGTAGAACTTGGGCTTACAGCGTTTGTTGCAAGGGGATTAAAAAATTGAAGATGCTTTACTTGGCAAAAATTGTTCCCCTTAAATTATAAATTGACGAATTTCAACGATTTCATGAATAATATAAATTCTAAGATATTTAGGGTATTTCATTTTTCCGTGGACACTCGGTATACAAGGTGTGTGTGTGTGTGTGAGTAGACTATTTACACGGTCCATAGTTTAAAAGCCACTGACGAAAAACGTAGAGACAGACAGAACCTAATTTGTAGCGAACACGTCTTCCATCCATGCAGAGGCGATAGCCGCCTCCATTCGAAATCACTCCTACGGATAAGGCAGTGTGAGATTATACGGGAATACATCAGATATAACGCATACATACGACCAATAATCGCTTATTTATTCATTGCGCCGATAACGTGCCGCATAAATTAAGACGGACTCTGCGCTCATCGCGAGCAATTAATTCAAACGGTCAGCTAATGGCGACTTAATTAGTCCCACATTAAATTAAATCGCCTCGACGGCGGCGCTCTTGACCACAAGAAAAAGTGCGATCGTCAGTGTTCACGTTTGTACAGTTCGCCAGTCACGCAATCGCGGAAACTGAGGTGGTGCCTAATTTTATAATCGACCCCAAAGGCAACCTGCTGCACGATCGAAATTACTCCATACAGTAATAAGGTACCATTAAAGAATTAAAACCCTGCGCACAGGAACGACCATGAATATAAACAATTGATTTATATAACAATCGCCTTAGCTTACCATCGGCAAAATAATAATAAGTAAGTGGTGTTCTCATTATCGATAATGATTTTATAAATACTACGAATTTTAACCCCAACGACGAAAATCTTGGGATTTTTATTTACAATAATTTTGGATTAATATGAGTAGTATTTTTAAAATCATTATCGATTTTTGAGAACACTACGAATTTATTTTTTTATAAATTAATGAGACCTATTTTTCGGTTCATTAATATAGTGTTTTTACTTGAAATTGAAAATCTACCTACGAAGGGTGTTTATTGCGCTTCATTGTGCGAACGGAATTTAATGACGGTTAATAAGAAGAGAACAGAGTCCAGAGCCGGCCACAGCACGCCATACAATGGAGAACCCTTGACCGTAATAAACCCTCATTGCAGGTACATTTTCAATTTCAAGTGAAAACAATATAATTTATTCCACGAAATATATTTTCAATAACAATCCTATCCTTTGTTTAAATGCACATTCAATGGAAATATCTTTAATAATGAAGTGGCTATCGTTTTTTCTACGCGAACGATGAGTGCTATACGAAATTTACCTAATATAATTTCATCAAATCTAGAGTTTGTTCTAACAAACTCAATTTAAAAATTTATTTATATAATCGTAAGCAGTTTTTGACTTCACGTGTGTACAAAAAAGTTGTCATATACATACATTTTTTTATGGTTTCAGTGGACTCTGATGATCTCAACGAAAAATTCAATTGAAATTATAAAATCAAAAATTTTCATGAAAACAGTGAAGTAAAAACTTGAATTTGATTTTTTTCTTCACAGCCTCACCTGCTCAATTTCGGATCTTCAATATGTTCTGCAAGAATTTAAATTGGAGTTTAACCTTTGATGAAACCCCAGAAGATTTCGATCCAGGCTATAACATTTGGAGTCGCCCATGTGGAAAATCGGATTAACCGCTAAATGTCACTGGAAGTGTAGAGTGCATGATCGATCACTTAATAGATACAACCGAATGGGAACTGATTTTATAATAATTGATGACGATGGTATGCGACTGCGATATCTAATTGCCGTTTCGTAATTGGAATCGTGGGCTAATTGAAATTGATGACGGCATTGTTTCACAAAACAATTGCCGTCTAAATTCTAACGACCGACCGCTCCGATGGAGTAATTTGTGTGATTTGTGGAGCGGATTGATTTAACGCTCAAATTAACTATCTGGGAATATTAGAAAGCAAAAATTGGGTTAGTAGTTGAGTAAGTGGCAACTTTTCAGTCAGCTCATTATATCACGATTGATTCAATTATTAAAAATAATAGATCAAATGTATTATCAAAAACGTATACATATTTTAGATTATACGGTATTTGTAGAACCATATACGAGGGCTGTTTGACGGAAAAGTGACTTTTTAATGAAAACGTTATTTTTCTGTTAAAAATATATTTTATTTTTCAACATAACACCCTTTTAACTATACACCCTTAGCCCAGCGAGTTTACAGTTTTTTTAAACCTTCCAAAAAGTAATCTTTCGGAAAGTCTTCAAAATATGCATTTGTCTCGGTTGTCACCTCTTCATTTGCCTAAAATCTTTTTCCACTCAGCCATTTTTTTAAATTTTGAAATAAGAAGAAATCACTGGGAGCCAGATCTGGCGAGTATGGTGGATAAAGCAGTAATTCGTAATGCAATTCAGCCAATTTAGTTGTAGCAATTGCAGACGAATGTGAGGGCGCATTATCGTGATGGAACAAAACTTTTTTCTTCCTCAAATGCGGTCGTTGTTTTTCAAGTTCGGCATCAAAACGTATCTGCATAATCAGCATAATACTGACCAGTTATCGTTTTTCCTTTTTGTAAACAAATAATAAAGATTACACCTTTAGAATCCCAAAAAAGATCCCAAGAAAATAATGTTTAATCAACACTCGAATTTTTTTTTTTTACATATTTACAAAACAACGAAAACAGTTTCCTTCAAATAAGTATAAAACATAATCTATCTGTCAGATTGGTGCCAAATTTTGACAGTAGACCTCCGAAAGACCTCAGGAGCTAGCAACATAATCATTATAACGAAAGTGTTACCAACCTTTGAAAAGTCACTCTTCCGTCAAACAGCCCTCGTATAATACTATTTTTGTAGCAAATTGTCATGCCAATTGCATTATGAGATAAATAGAATGTCATTCCGTTTAAAATATCAAATACGCTTATTTTAAGCGGGCTCTTATCCAATGACATTTTTGAATGATTCATTGTCAACATTTTCAGCTGCAGCATATATTACCTAAAGAGGTACCTTTTAGGTACAATTCGAGATTAACTTTCCGTTATTATCTTATTTAAATAACATAAATTGAAGCCATTTTTCATAACATCTTTTAGAGGTCAAAATCTTGGAATTTAAGTTTCATCTCAGAAAGTAAAAAAGATAGGTATACTCTGATTTTTCTAAACTGGCGTGCACGTCATCAAACAGCTGTGCGATGAGGTTTTTTCGTACCAACGTGATTGTTTTCGAGAATATGCATAACAATAGTTTAAGAATCGAAATTAATCTGAAGATTATTTGTTACATAACACTGATCACCGGTGGTTATAAATAGGTAATCGGTGTATTAACCGCGGACACAATTTTCGCCTGCCAATCATGTAATAAATCATGTTATGTTGGCATCGGCGATATTTTCTCGGCGACGATGCCACATCTTTTTCACTAATGCTTCAAACTTCGTTGACGTCTAACTTGTTACATTTGATCGATTATTACAATGCATATTTTGTCATTGTAGATGGTAAACCATAACCACAAGATTGATATCTGTACGATAAACGGTAGAGAAGTCGATGAATTTGATACGAACCGCGCACTGTCGCACAAGATTGCACGGGCGCAACAGCTGATTGCAGCCATTTTTAAATACCCAGGACAACTGGCAACCTTATAAAATTGTGCCATCATAATTATGATTATTATTTTGATGACGTGCACGCCAGTTTAGAAAAATCAGAGTATATACACACATCCCTACAAAATATGTTTCAAATTAAACGGGAAAACTAGAAATATAATAATATATAGGGTGTTCTATTTCAAAAACAGAAGTTGATGGCTAATGGCTACTTCCGGTATAACCGGAAGTGACATAAGGTTGAAAGTATTTCACCCAAGGAGAACGGAATCAGCCATGTAAAGATCATTTTTTTCAGATATTTATTCTATCAAGAATCCCAGAAACTTTTAATAGTCCATGAACGTAGGAGGTCCTGTATGCAGGGTAAGTAAATGGAGGACGGAACCACATGTCCTGAGCCTTTATTATTATTATTTTTAGAAAGTTTTAAACAAAAGTTTGATGGCTAATAATTTGCCACAATTTGACGGTTTCAATTTTTTTCTGTGACGCGACACCTTTTCAAAATGACGTCATCGATTCTTTTTTTAATTGGTAACCTAATTTTTTTTTATTAACAAATTTGATAGCATTTGTTCTTTTCTTCACGAATATCTAAAAATATCATGGGGTTGTATTACAAAAATTCTGAGAAAATCGAGTTTAATTCCTGATGACATAAATGTGAAAAATTAAAGAGTGCCTTGAAAAACAAATGATATGTTAAACCAATATGAATTACTAATGTTAGTTGGTCTTTATCAAATAAAGTTGTAAATTAAACTGTATTAGAAAGTGTTTCTCAATAATTATGGTACGTTTAACAGCAACAAAAATCATCGAAATTTTGATGATTGAACTAAGATTGATCGAAGTTAGAATAAAAATATATAAGAACAAAGTTAGTATTTTTAACACAAAAAATAAAACGGACTACTTCATTAAAATCATTTCAAACAAAATTTGACAATACTAGTTCATCAGAAAAGATTTTCACATTGTTGAATATATATTAACTATGGACAATAATATGCGTTCCGTTTTTGTTAAACGTACCGTAACTTTTGAGAAGCACTTTCTAATACAGTTTAATTTACAACCTTATTTTGGAAACGAAACTGGCGTTAGTTAATCGGTGTTTTTTTTTAACTTGCATCATTTGTTTTCCAAAACAGTCTTTCATTTTTCACATGTTTGTCATCATTAAACATGGCATCAAAATAGTCAGCATTAAACTCTATTATCTCTGATATTTTTCTTATGCAACCTCGTGGTAATTTTAGATATTTTGAAGAGAAAAATAAATGCTATCAAATTTGTTTATAGAAAAAATTAGGTTACTATTTTAAAAAAAGTATCGACGATGACGTCATTTTCAAAAAGTGGCGCGTCACCAAAATAAATAGAGACTGTCAAATTGTGGCAAATATCTAGCCATCAAACTTTTCTTGAAAACTTTTTTTTTCTAAAAATAATAATAAAGGCTCCAGAGAGGTGGTTCCTTACTTTTTACTCACCCTGTATGTACAACTTTTCAACGAAAACAAAAGTTTCAGAAATTGGATTATTTGGCTGCCAGTGGCGAAAAACCAAAAATATTAATATGCGAACCATGGTCAATAACCTCATCCAAGAATTCGCAATCATAACCCAGTGCCATTCATTTTACTCTCCACGAAGAAAAAGCTCGATGCTGGCAAATTCGTTAGCGAATGTGATGAAAACGCTCTCGGACTTGAATGAGCAGTTTAATATGCTCAGCGTCGCTAAGTTGTGCAACGAGGCAGTCGCCTGAGGAACTATCGCGATCTGCATGCCGTGTGGTCATCACTGGTCAAGTGGAAAGAACGTCTTTGCCTGCAAGCACCAAAAGACTCATCGTTGTTATTAGTGAGCACAAACATAACCCATACGGTTCATCACATTTTAAAATGTTTGAGGCACAATTTATAAATTGTTCATGTACTCAAATTGGGGTTTGCTAATCTGGAAATGTCAATTAATTAAAGTACAATTTACCTCAAAGTATTATACCTTATATCTATTGCAGATGAACTGTTTGCAATCGAAATTGAAATTTTGATTAATGTTTTTTTTTTGTGAAAATAGAAAATTGTACTTTATATAATTTCCAAAGTTTCCCAAACTTTCATCACCGTATCTGGACGGTATGTCATAAATCGTTTAACCTATAATTAGAACCAGTGTAATTGAGTATTGAGTTAGGGTTATGACTAATTACTATTCCTGGAAATCTAAACCCGTGTGATTTAGTAAGCTAAGGCTTCAATAAATTAATAGTTCTAAAACCGATTCATGCTCAAGCGTGAAAGAGTTTTTTTACCTTATCAGTCACACATAAACAGTCAGACAAACATACAGGGTGTATCAGCCAAATGGAATAAATTCAATAATAAATAAATGGGGGCGTGTTCGAAAAAACGCTCGGACACGTCGATTGTTATTTTTAGTTGCGCATTTTTTTCAACAAAAACTTTTTATACAGGGTGTGTCATGTGACCGTGGCCAATACCAACTTTCTTATTTTAAATGCAACACCTGGTATATTATTCAATTTTTGGATTCTTCAGAAAATTCTAGACATATTTCATGTACAATGTCCTATACCTATCTTCAACTGTAAAGGTTAATGTTTGGGCAGGAATTGTTGGAGAACATATCATAGGTCCCTTTTTCATTGATGGCAATTTAAATGGTGATAATTATTTAGCACTACTCCAAAATAATGTTGTGCCAACTTTGACAAACTTATATCCTGATCCAGCAAACCCACAAGTTCCAGCGAATATGATATGGTTTCAGCAAGATGGAGCACCGCCCCATTACCAAATCAATTTCCGGAACTACCTCAACCGAATATTTCCAAATCGGTGGATAGGGAGGCGAGGATCGATGGAATGGCCAGCACGATCCCCTGATCTGACGTCATTAGACTTCTTCTTATGGGGATATGTCAAAAGTATTGTATACAAAACTAAACCCCTCGACTTAGCTGACTTAAGAAGACGAATAATGCTTGCGATTAGATCGGTCACGCCTGAGATGTTGAGTAACGTTAGAAGAAATTTCTATTTAAGATTAGGAAGTTGCCAAGACGTTCACGGCGAGCATTTTGAACATCTCCTCTATTGAAATTTATTGTTTTATTTTTGTTTTTTTACATTACCAAGAAATAAACAGTATTACTTATTAGTTTTTGAGTGTGTTGTAACGAATTTCTGTAATCAAATAATTTTCTTTTTTTAATGTTAATTTTTGCAATAAATCTGAAAACACTTAATATTTCCGAAACAGTTGAAGATAGGTATAGGACATTGTACATGAAATATGTCTAGAATTTTCTGAAGAATCCAAAAATTGAATAATATACCAGGTATTGCATTTAAAATAAGAAAGTTGGTATTGGCCACGGTCACATGACACACCCTGTATAAACAGTTTTTGTTGAAAAAAATGCGCAACTAAAAATAACAATCGACGTGTCCGAGCGTTTTTTCGAACACGCCCCCATTTATTTATTATCGAATTCATTCCATTTGGCTGATACACAGTGTATGGTCTTTGGGGCAGCACAAACCTTATATTGGATTTTAATCTGATACAGATCATACATTATAGATAAGAATTGTCCATTCAAGGTCGGCCAAAATGTCACAATGTATAATATTTTTTACAGTATACTTGTAAAAAACTAGTAACAAATATGTCATTGATGTCAACATGTGTTTTGAGGTTATGAGACATATTAATTTTTAATAATTTGAGTTGATTTAATAAGAAGAAGTTTTAGTTGATAAATTGTGAAAATGAGAAAGAAATAAAAACGTTATAAATTCATTCAAAATTGGACAATTCGTCATCAGATTCTGACTCAGATTGTCGTAACGATATAATTATTAGAGGGATGTTTTCGGTAGATGTATTACCCATAAACTTCGTCCAATCATCTTTGATGAGTTTTTCGTATTGTTGGATAATATTTCGCCACATTTCTGGTGTAAATTTTGAAAGGGCTTCTTTCCATAAATGACGAACATTAGCTCTTCAAGAAGGTTTGGCGTGAACATGTTTATTGTAATACTATTTGGCAAACCCCCATACTAGTTCAATTGCATTATACCTACAGGCAATGCTATGGGGGAAGCCTGAGAACCTGGTCCATAACTGTTCAAAATATCGTTAATAACATATTTTCAGCTTTCTGTGCCTAAATAAGTTTAATCTGCTTTCATAGTTCTTTTTTTAGTGATGATTGATTGCAATTGATATTCTCTCTCTCTGGAACCACTCTTCCATTTCCCCTTTACGTGAATTTGAATTGAGAGGTTTATTAGTGCGCATGGAATGGTAGGGGGCATTGTCTATTATAACAGCTACTTGACCATTAATTTGAAGCAGGGACTAGTTGCTCTTCAATCCACTTTTTTGAATAATTAGCCAGACATATTTGTGGTAATCACGATGTTCAATTTTATTGTCCAAAAGAAAACTGCATCCCTCTAAAAATCGGGAAGCACATCCCTCATGAAGAACAGTAAAGCGTTTTCCTTCTGCTCTGATTCTGGATGGATTCCCTTTTAAATCAGAGTAATGAAGCCATTGTCGTACCTGACTACCACTTAGGAAGATCGATGATTCAGCCAAAAAAATAAAAGTCGGTGAATTTGATGACTCACAGAGTTGCAAATACTTTCTTAAAAACGGAATTTTTAAAGATTTTATGCGAGTAATTTCACATAAAATGCGACGGCCTTTGTACCCCATATATTTTATGATTTTGTGTAACGTTGATCTTCCTCCATTATATTCAAATTCCAATTTTGCATAATCTAAAAGATCGTGTAATGTAAAGTATTCATCTCTCGTGGTGCCCATAATTTTTTATAGAAAGTTTTTCTTTTATAAAGTGCATATTAGAGTGAAGTTGTATTTTGTTTTCCATGCAAATTGGGGTTTTGAAGACTCTGACCACTTTCATGTTTTTTTATTATATCAAAAACAAACGTGGGGCTTATCT
The DNA here is from genome assembly GCA_951805005.1 of Othius punctulatus. NCBI lineage: Eukaryota > Metazoa > Arthropoda > Insecta > Coleoptera > Staphylinidae > Othius > Othius punctulatus. The sequence continues at coordinate 50,529,874 of OX638138.1, read as the reverse complement.
GGAAGTTACTTATGTTGTAAAAATGATATTATATTAAAATCAGATTTGATATATTGCTTTATCGGACGTTGGTGAATACCATATAATATTACATATCCCATCTCATATCAACTAATACAAAACGTTATCTCATTTAAGCCGGTCTTACGTTTCCCTCTCCAGCCACTATCATTGTAAAATACTCGGGGTATAAACCATGATATACCATTCTAAGAATCTCTGTTACGCACATCAGTTGGTGACTTTAATGCCTAAATGATCAATTTCGCCAGAACTGAATGGTCGTTATAAACATTATTGCAATTAATTGGTAATTGTTCATAAACACACATAATTTAATAGGCACGCTCATGGGGCTAAGCAAAACTATAGATCAGTTATGAAAGTTTTCACGTATTATAATCTTGATGGAATCATTACAAAACGTTTTATGTATTTTTTTATGATAGTAACGCGACATATAGCTGGCCTTACACGTTAAATAATACTGTCATTACTGAGCCTCGTCATTACTACATCAGTGGAGCAAAACTGAATGTAGTGATGTCTCACTACATCACATAAAGATTATTTAAACCGATAGCTGAGCTGGCTCAATTTAATAACTAAAAATCATCACGACGCAACGCCGCAGTCTTAATAAAATGATCATTACAACGGCTAATTGCGGATAGCGACGCTCAGAAAACCATCCATTACAGCTCACATCTGAATTTCGCTACTTTCACCCTTCGGATGCGCACCTCTCGCGTAACATTTACCCTTTCAAACAGCGTTGAAATTGCACAACGCGTTAAACGTGCTGACGTCCTTAATAAATCGGCACCTTCTTCGCAGGAAGATGTTCTTCGTTATGTAAGGAGGCCACCATTGTTGTGGGCGCTTTTGTCCATCGGCACGTTGGGAAAGAAGGCCTGAAGCCGTCAGAAATCTAATTGGAGTACAAATGGGTCTCGACGTACAGACAAATAATGAGCGATCGCTTGTCAAAACCAATAGTTAAAAGGTGAATGTTGTGCAGCTGTGGGTCCCTGTTCGGTATTTGTCTTTGCGATTGTAATTATGTACAAGATGTAATATGTAATTAGCTATGATAGTCTGAAGCAATCGCACGTCTCTCTAGGAGGCACGATTAAAGAAAGATTGATTTTCACTATACAACTCCTGATATAAGATTATTAAACTTGTGCAAATGTACAATGTTTATACTTTCAGATTTATATAACAATCTATGGAAATTACTCAGCAAAACGAACACATTACATCTTATTTTATTCAAGCCTGCAGAATTATACCCAATGCACGAGTTTTATTGATATATCTGGGATATATAAACATGCCATTGTATTGCACTAACAACTTAATCAACGCATATGACGTTTTCATATTTAGCTATCTCTGAATTATTACTTTCATTTTCAATAATTAAGCCAGAATTATCAACTTCGCGTAATTATTGGTCGGCGTTACCTGCAATCAATACTAATTGCCAATCATTGGCAATTAACTACAGCACGGTTTAGTTCCTAGGTGAGTTAATAACGTGCGCATTGTAATTAAAATCTTAATTTTAGTGCAAATTTTGTAACGTACGGTTTAATTACGACGTTGATTTTATGTGCTCCAATGACTTAAATGCCTAGTGATGCAAATTCCTTGACCGATTGAAGAAATGAGCGAACTAATTCTTTACAATCTGCCTAATTGTGGATTATGGCTTAATTATCAAGTTGCATAATATTTTTGGTGTGATAATCGTGTTCTTATCAAATGGTTTATGATTCCGATAATTATGGAATGGTTCCAAAAAATATCATGTTGCAAAAAGATTTTTTTATGTAACACAATATTTAAATCGCGTAAATGTTCAATATCATTACGGTTTGCTCGATATATGAACAATATTATTGCTGCGATGCTATAATTTTAATTTATCACACAGCAACATTTTCGTTAAGATGTTACCATTGCATCCCAATTGCCAAAGTATCATATTTCCAGTTTTTGTGTGTAAACATTATATTTTACTTGTGTTAAATTATAGAATAATTGTGATGTCGGTGAATTTTGTTATTGCTGCGATTTTTTGTCAAATATTTTAAACTTTAATATCAAGCTATAGAGAAGCGTGACTTGGTAGTAAGTCTGTGCAGACAATACTAAACGAAAGGTATCTGGTTCGTTCCCCGAATACTTCAAAAAATCTACCTAGTGACCATTCAACTTCTCGGAGTGGAGCGGAGCATTTTCTTAACATATTCTAAAAGCTGCGATTTTTTGTCAAATATTTTGAACTTTAATATCAAGCTACATGGAAGCGTGACTTGGCAGTAAGTTTGTGCAGACAATACTAAATGAAAGGTATGTGGTTTGTTCCCCGAATACTTCAAAAAATCTACCTAGTGACCATTCAATTCCTCGGAGTGGAGCGAAGCATTTTCTTAGCATATTCTAAAAGCTGCGATTTTTTGTCAAATATTTTAAACTTTAATATCAAGCTATAGAGAAGCGTGACTTGATAGAAAGTTTGTGCAGACAATACTAAATGAAAGGTATCTGGTTCGTTCCCCGAATACTTCCAAAAATCTACCTAGTGACCATTCAACTCCTCGGAGTGGAGCGGAGCATTTTCTTAGCATATTCTAAAAACTGGTGGTAATAGTGCTGACGTTGCCAAAATTTACCGTATCTTTGCAAGGACCAGAGTATTAGTTATCTATCGGAGACATCAATAAGAAGGTTAAAACCCACCCAACTATTCTAATTTACATGTTGGTATTATAAACCGTCAGATAATTATTTGTAATGATTATTGACACAAAACCCAGTCCTAAATAAAGCAACAACAAAAAAATAGCAGCATGATAGGGAATAAGCCTCAAGTCACCTAATATTTAGTAAATTATTTTATGAATATTGATAATTTGAAATGAATGTTAAATCAATAATGTTATGATCTCATGAAAATTTAAAATGGTTATAATATTAATTAGGTAAAAATGCAATGACATACTAATCCTAAGTTTAGTTCTGGTACAGCACTAAATGTATTTTACCTTAATAATGGGTCCTGATTCTCATCAAGTGCATTTCTAAAAGAAAAATAAGAATAAAATAAATCATAATTGGCTATCGTTAATACGAAAATGTTACATAAATATAACTATTATATTCTTACATTGGAGGGAATAAACAACATATTTATCACACAATTTGGATAATTTTAGATACATTTTTTACTGGTCTTCAGTAAAACAATTATAACATGGTACCTTTGATTTTATCACTGCCTCAAAGGTATAAACGAAAATTTTAAAAAGGAAACTGTATATGTATATACAGAACATTTGAAAATTATTATATAATTAATTAATAACTATTATTTCGAAAAATCGCTGGAACGTGATATGAGTTTCTATTTCAATGCTACTATTGACCCAGTTTTAAAATTGCTCAGATCTTTTTCCTGGAAGCTATCCCATCATGAAGTTTATTTTATATAGAAACCCAATTTTTTTCTTAATAAATAATGAGGTACAAATAAATTTAAGTTGCATAAAATTGTTTTGATGAAAAAACGAGTTTCTATATCAATTATATACAGTATGTTCACGTATTAAGTTAAGTAATTGAAAAACTGTGTAATGAGTTTCTATTTCAATGCCCCTATTGACGTAGTTTTCAAAATCCTCTGATCTTTTTCCTGGAAGATATTCCACCATGAAGTTCATTTTATATAGAAATCCCTTTTTTTTCTTAAGAAATAATGAGGAACAAATAAATTTAAGTTGCATAACATTGTTTTGAGGAAAAAACGAGTTTTTATATAAATTATATACAGTATGTCCACGTATTAAGTTACGTTATGAAAAAACTGTGTAATGAGTTTCTATTTCAATGCCCCTATTGACGTAGTTTTCAAAATGCTCAGATCTGTTTCCTGGAAGCTATTCCATCATTAGGTTTATTTTATATAGAAACCCCTTTTTTTTCTTAAGATATAATGAGGTACAAATAAAATTAAGTTGCTTGACATTGTTTTGAGAAAAAAGCGAGTTTTTATGTAAATTATTTACAGTATGTGCACGTATTATTTACGTAACGAAAAACTATTTATTTTTTATTATTCATGTTGTTTACATAAGGCCTGCTTGTTTTCAAAAATCATAAATAATATTAATTAAATAATAATTCTAAAATAACTCACATTATAGGTATGTAAAATGGTAACAGAAAAATGACAATGTTACAAATAGTGCAGAAAATTTTCTATTCGTGAAATTTTCTATTCGTGAAATTTTCTTTTTGAACTCACCGCCTCGAAAGTGAAATTTGACGCACTCTATTGACAACCGGAAATCCGTATTTCCCGGTCTAGTAGACCGGGAAAACGGCAAAAAAACACTGTCATAAATAAATCAATACATAATTATTTATTGTGAACGATCTACATCGACTTAAGCAGGGTTATTATTGTACACATTTATCGTACAATTAGTACAATTTGAAATGCAAATTCCCGAACTTTCCACCGCATCGGGTTTAGATATAGTGTGCGACACATTAAGAGTTTCAGAGATTGTATAGTTTTCAACTTGAGATGAAGGTCCCGGAGCTGGTTGCATCAATCTTTCAGCTACGTTAATTTTACTCTGCACAGAGTCATCGACGTAACCTTCGGCCACGCTTGAAGATCTCCAACCGCCAAATTTTTTAAGAGTCAGTAAATCGCCACCGTTGTTTGCAAGTAAAGTAGCTGAACTTCTTCGAAAGCAATGACCAGTGTAGGCCTGTGGAGCCTCTAGCTGAAGGTACTGTGCCACAGAGCAAGGTATTTTGCCAATTGTATTAAGACCAATAGGTGAATTAATACATTTCCCATTTCTGTAGGTCAAAAAGAAACGTTTATTTGTCCCTACTCTTAAATTTTTGTATTTTAACAATAAATTTATCCATTCTGGATTGATCACCACAAAACGTCGAGAAATATTAGTTTTGGTCTCTGGTACATTAACAAGTACCATTTCATGTTTAAACTCGATATGATCAATTAACATTTTACATAATTCATCGCGGCGACAAGCGCCAGAAATGCCCAATATTACTACTGCCTGTAAAACATACTATAGAATAATAGAATAATATCGATTAATGAAACATATTGTGTACGTACCTTCATTAACAGAAATGAGTTATCAGGGGCTTCATGAATAAATTTGTCAATTTCATGACTTTCTAATACCTTGGATTTTTTCGGTTTCAGGTTATACGTTTCTTTTTTGAGAAATGCGTAAAATTTCGTAAATTTGGAAATATCTTCGTTATTGTGTATTAGTAGACAGGACTATAGCATAGAGTAAGTGGACCATAGCGACTTTTTGCTTGAAAAGGTTTGAAAATATGCCAGCAAACAATTTTCTGAATAAGTCCGTATTTTGTTTAACCTGCACCAATCCATAAATTTCGAGTATACCAACTCGTACCTTCGTTTGGATTTATCCGGCAATAAATTTTTAATTGCCGTATTAGCGGCATTGCGGATTTCCGGAGGTGTACAACTACTTATATCCGAATCGGAAGACATTTTATTAGAAACTGAGACTTTAAACGACAGGCTTTAAAAAATCAACTGTCAAAGTAACAATCATTGTTTTGCTATACAGCCATGGCTTGCTTTATTTCATATTTTGAAACGGAATGAAAATTATTTGAGTTTATGCTGATCGTTCTGTTCGTTTCAAAAAAAAAATGTACAAACCACTTGCGGGAATCATTTTCCCGCATTCACGCAGATGAAGCATTCGCTCCCTTCGGTCGCTCATGCTTCAAAATTGCGTTCATGCGGGAAAATTGTGTTCCCGCACTTGGTTTGTAAATAACTATTTCGTGTTTCGCACCTAAATAAATGATTTTACACATGCTGAATTCATTCATAATACTGTCAAAAATATAAACTGGTTTTTGAAGCATTGAAGATACTGAAAATGTTTTCTTAATGTTAAATAACGTTATTCGCATTGAAGAGAAAACCTTGTAAATTGTAACTTGTGTTTTTTTTTTTAATAATGACCATACCAAATCAACAAAGATTATTAACTAAATTCCACGTTCCCAAATTTTTCGCAATCATCAAGAGATGATGATTCAATGGCGTTTGTGATTCTTGTTTTCAAAGTGTTGGGGGTAAGTACTATGAGTCCGATTTTTGTTATCGCAGAGTAATAAATCAGTTTGAGTTTGAGTACAAGAGGAGAGCGATTTGTAAAAAAAAAAAATGTTTTTCCACTAAGCTCCACTTACCGATAAAGCTGTGGTTACTATGAACTACGGTCTAAGTAAGTGAAAAATTACATCCCTCAGGGAGGTAAGTAAAATAATTTCAATGGCGTTCTTTCTCTGGCACCACGCTTTAAAACACTTATACGCATTTTGATAACGCCCCTTCGACTTCTCCGGCAGTGGGAAGGAACAGACAGCATCTGCAGCCTCTTCAATTGCCATATCTTGTTTATTTTCATTGGAATTCATTTTACACTGAAGGAATAGAATTTCTGACATTCACACTTCGTTTGAAAAATAGTCTTAGCAACCAAAGCCGTACTAACATTTTGTTCAAGTTGCGAAAAAAATTAATCAAACATAAACAATTAAACCAACTTCAGGAGTGGAAGAACAGTTATAAGCAATTCGAGAGGTAAGTTTTGACCAGTCTCGGACTTTATTGCTAGCCCTCACTGTCGCTCGGGCGCAAACCCGGCCTCGACCGGTAAACAATGCTTACCTCACTTAATGCTTAAATAACTATTTACACATATTCATCATTCGAAGATTAGATTTTACCGCATTCCATTGAGGAAAAATAGTAGAAAGCTTTCACAGACTATTGTCAATAATGTCACAATTGTCACAATCAAAACTCTTCATAACTCAACCATCAGAAAGATTGGCCAAAGAGTTACTAAACCTCCCTAAGGATAGACTCAGGTGACTGATTGGACTACTAACTAAACACTGCAGACTGAGGAAACATCTACATTCGATAAGCAATATTCAAAATGACCAAGCAATGTAGGCTGTGTGAATATGACGAGGTTACATGGTACCAAAGATGGTCAGTAACTTTGCACCCAAAAAGATACTGGACTTTTACAAATGAACAGGACTCATGGATAAAAGTTGAGTCTGCAGGGGAAACCACAAAAGGGCTATAGAGCTTAAAGTGCTCAAGGGCTTAGAGAAGATACCCAAGGGAATAGAAAAAACGAGACGTCACCGACAGGGGAGCTCCTGACGATACTGCATTGCCACACCATCAAGGACGAATCGACCGATGGAAGTTCCATCGGTCCATCGGTGGAAGTTCCAATCCTTCCATGAGTTCCAAAATTGAAGAAAACTAATACCTCGTGTGCAATACATCTTTACCATACAGTCAAAACGTTGAAAAATTAAGTTGAAAATATCCCAGATGAGTCAGTAATATGATAACCACCGAAGGACACAATGATATCATAATATAATCATCAATTCAATAATGAAATATTTATGCAATGAAATTAATACTTCTTTAATGGAAATAGCTATTTGTATTACAAGGGAGCAAAGTGCATCATTTCCTCCCGCGGATATTTGATGCCCGATGCGAAACGGATAAGTGCCTTAAGGTGATTCCTACCGCGCGCGTAGTAACGAAAATTGTGCAAAACGCGACAATCGCCAACTCGTCCAGCGCCCTTATGTTTCGATAGATTTTCATAATTATTTTTTATAATGTGCTAAAAAGTTGAAATAACTGAAGAGTAAACTTACATTGCCACTAAATTAATTACAATTGCTACAAAACAACTTCAAATATGGGTGATAATGTAAATTTCGGTCTTTTTTGTTTACATTTTATGGTTAGTTACGATAATATATATGACTATATAAGTTTGCACAAGTGTTATTTGAACTTTTTAGCACGTTATAAAAAAATAATTATGAAAATCTATTGAGACATAAGGGCCCACCACGAGCGGGCGAATTACGGGTTTTGGTAAATTTCTGTTTTCCGTTAATCGCCCGCTCGTGGTGGGCCCTTATGTCTCAATAGATTTTCATAATTATTTTTTTATAACGTGCTAAGAAGTCCAAATAACACTTGTGCAAACTTATATATTCATATATATAATCGTAACTAACCATAAAATGTAAACAAAAAAGACCGAAATTTACATTATCACCCATATTTGAAGTTTTTTTGCCACTATTGTAATTAATTTAGTGGAAATATAAGTTTACTCATCCGTTATTTCAACTTTTTAGCACATTATAAAAAATAATTATGAAAATCTATTGAAAAATAAGGGCGCAGGACGACTTGGCGATTGTCGTGTTTTGCACAATTTTCATTACTACGCGCGCGGTAGGAATCACCTTAAGAACATGCAACTCTTATCTTAATAAAATGAGAAATAAATGAAATAATGATAAAAATCGATAATATAAAATGAGTTTTAGACCCTAACTTAAAAACAAAAGACGATAACCTATTTTTATTTTCACCATTGAGTTTATCTTGAAAAGAAAGATCGAGGATACGCCATCCGATTTTCTCTATATGCTCTAGATATCGAGATCCCCTATAGAAATATCCAAATTGGGCCACCCTGTACTATCACTACCACTCTCATGATAGCACACTCATAAAAAAATCATCCAGGCGTAATATTCGTGGTGAACTCATGCATTCAAACACGAAATATTAAAATTGCCACTCAATGCCTGATCAAATTATCAAAATCAGCGCAAAATATTAAGAAAGTTGTTCATTTTCAAATAAGCAACAATACTGCGATCGACGATACATGCGCCCAAAATTTTAGAAGCTAATTTTAGAAGATTTTAGGAGTCAACAAACTCTGTGTCAGGTACATGATGAAGTCAACAACATGCGCACATAATGACAAAAAACAATCGATTTAGAAGAAGAACCGTTTTCTGAATATTGGTTTGAAGAAGAAAGTTCATTGGTTAATTCAATTCTGACGTTTTTGATCTTTTTTAACAACAAAAGTTATGATAACTATAGTTAATGAGTTTATAATAATGATATTGCTGTACGAAACTCAAAAGTTGAGAAACCAATTTGTTCGTCATCATAATAAAAACTGGGTAATCACTGATCAGTACTTATCTGCATGTTGTGGAGTAAGTCGAAGTACTAGCTAACTGGACTGATGTATATTCGATTATGTGCGTCATTTCCTGTGGGGATGGCGACACGGCTACCTATTCTGGTGTTTTCCGCGCGGGCTTTATTGGCCTGGTCTAATTTTAACATCGCAAATTAACATACCGGACCTGTTTTTACAAATGGATCTAGATCGACCCGTTGCTTTTCGACAATGCGTGTTCGACGGCATCGTTTCGTTATTAATTGTCTCCGACCTGATCACCTTTAACCAACAAGGACGTCGCGAAATGAGCGACATGAGCTCACAGAACAAGATTTGGTTTAAGGACAGAACTCTTATCGCACACAGGAAACGCAACAAGTGCAATATCTGTGTTGTTAACCTTGCGTTTTTTTGAGTTTTCTCAACGGTTGCGATCTAATTACTTCGTGGGAAATGTATAAAAATAATTAATTATGATTGTTTTCGTAAGTAATGTAATTGAGTTACATTTAATTTGTTTTTGATTGCTTTTTTTGTGGAGAAAAATAGTTTTGCATGAAAGAAATGTTACTTCAAGTTTCACTTTTCAAGGCGCCCTTGGTATTTCGGTTGAATTTAGACCGAAATAATCGAAACGATTATAAATCAGGCGAACCTTGAATTTGTATGAATTTATTATGCAGGAAACCGAGAACGATCGTTCCAACCGCTAGATTTTTGAGGTTTTTGGGGACCGCTGCTTATCTATTACCTCTATCGACTTTTACTTGTTATATCATAATAGCAGACTGCGCGTGTGTGCTCAGGCACAATGAGGCACACTTGAACCTTGGAAATGTCACATCCAGATAACTTTCCCCGCCGTCTGGAGAACCGATTGGTATCAGAGGTGATGAGTACCGTCTTCGTACTAGGATACGGTGGGCGTAGTTGATGTCCCACATCCAACAAGCACGCACGCATCTTTTCATTCAATTAACACTCCTTAATATTAAATTTCACACGGTCCAGCCATTCCTAGATTTTGATTTTAGATTATTGACATATGTACTATTATTATTAGAAAAATAAAGAGATTGAGAAATTTAAGGGTATTATGGTTAAATGAAGCTGATATCACATTTAATATTGTATGAAGGGTTATTCAATTTCGATTACCACCATGGGGATATCGGAAACGGTAAGAGATACGAAGTCGGTTAAATTGTGGCAAAGTTGCGTAATCATATGTGAAACAATATTTAATAAAGATAATAAAAAAAAAATCAATGAATGCTCAGATTTAAAAAAAAAATTAAATTCTTATTTATTTTTTCCTGTCGTTACTTGAAGAGATATTAAAAAATATAAATACATCTTAATTGCCATCTTTCTCATCTACAACATAAGAATTTTAGATTTTGAATTAAACGTTTTATGTAAGTGCAACCGTGATCAAGTTTAAATGTTTAAATACGAACCTGCAATTTCTATTTTTATTTGGAGTTATACTCGTCCATCCTGTTATAATGATGTGCAACACTTGTGGTTTTAATAACGTTTTAATATGAAAATAAATCAAAATCTACAATTAGCACTAAACTGGATAAAAAATTAAAATATAAACTAAAGTGCCATGAAAACAGTTTAAAATCGGAAACATTATTATAAACGTTGAATTGCTTCTTATGCAACACTAAGTTTTTAACAAGAAATACATACATTTACATTTACAGTACCTTTGATACTAATATTATTACTAAATAAAATTTTAAAATTTAATACGAATTTTAGGTATTAAAATAATGAATAATAATTTTATAATAAATGTTCAAATATATTGCCATTCTCTCTAATGCAACGGGCTGCTCTGCGTCGAATATTATTCACTTTCAGTGAATTTCAGTTTGTAAGTTCAGTAATACATTTTCCTTTAATTTTATAAATTGTTCCAAATATCTCGGAAACAAATGAAAATCGGACTTGATAATATGAGTTTATTTTGCTCTTTTTGCTTCCTGGACATGTTAAAATATTTCCATTTCCTCCCGAATCACCCTGTATTATTGGTAAGATGCTTTTAGAAATCAGAATGACAAGTAGGTATATCTGCACAAACATACTGAATTGATGGATGTTAGATTGACAATGACAATTCCTTATAATGAGGGATGCGAAATATACAAAATATTTAGTCATTAGCAATTATTCTATTATTGAAGTATACAGTCTGTTCGATAAAAAGCGTCCAAGACTATAACGACTCATTTGTTATTTAATCATCAACAAACCATATACAGGGTGAGTCAACAGTGCGGGATCGAAGGATAACTCGTTTAATTTTGAAAATACAAAAAAATGTTTGGAATAAAAGTTTCAGCATATCAAAAAGTGGAAGTATTAAATTAGTTTCTAATATACAGGGTGTTCAGTATGCGATAAAATCAATGTAATATGCCTTTTTTAATGGAACACCCTGTATATTTGGGCATATTTTATTGCAGAACAATTTTGTTAAATCAAAACCATGCTTTAATTTTAAATTGTAGTACAGGGTTGCCAAGTAATTTAGATTTTTCTGTAAAATTTTTTAATTGAAAACAAGGGTCAAAAATCGTTCTAAGGCTCTATTTAAAAATTAAATAAAACGCAATTGGTTGTGAATAGTTATAGGTACTACTCGTGTTATAATGCCAAAACTTTTAAATTTTGTAATTTCAGTGGTTTGTATTGGACAGGCAAACTTGATAAATTTAAAATCATTATATTTCGTTTTTGTTTTAAATTGAATGATATATTTTTTTTATTCCACTCTATTCCTCATAAAATTCCCTTTATTTTTTATTATGCATGTTCTATACCTAAAAGTTACATAGTGTGGAAATTAAGTAGTGGATAAATTCGGTAACTCCGTTAATATGTATGAGAAAAAAATCTAAAAAGGAGATAGCGATATAAATTACTGCGAATATAAAAATATTTTCTACAGATTTGAAAAAACAAAATTCTAAAAGTTATGACGTCATTAATGTTTTTATTTTAATGATAACCTACATTTTTTATTTTTATTTCGGTAGAGCTTTTTAATCTGTTTTCAACTATATAACATTTTGAATAGCTTACATTAGAAAAATATTTAACAAAACGGCCTTAAAGTTAAAAGAGTAAAGATGTCCTATCCATCTTTACTCTTTTAAGACGTGGTCTTCCTATCCTTCCCATCCATAAATGACGTCATAACTTTTAATAACTTGATTTTTAAAACCTGAAAAACATATTTTCATAAGCGCAGTAATTTACAGCGCTATCTCCCTTTCAGATTTTTTCTCTCTCATACACATTAACGGAATTGCGAAATTTATCCGCTACTTAATTTCCACACTGTATTTCTTGAAATATTACAAAAAAAAAACTGAATTAAACACAATTCTAATGTGAATAACTCGTGTTTAAATAGGAAGCCATAGTGAAAACAAATGATGGCATTAACCATGTTAATGTTTATTAAACAATTAATTGACATTTGAAATTGTAATACATGTTGCCTTTGCGCGGTGAATTATTCACATGATGAACATATTGATATTATTTAAGCTATCAGACAGGCTGAAATGTTTTCAACCGTTGATTTGGTATTAATATATGTCACATGGTAAGACAAAGTTAATATCAATTGGTTACACTTTGTTACCTAAGTAGGTTCTTTAAGCCCCTCAGCACTTGTATGTTCCCCTGTAGACTCAACTGTAATCCATAAGTTCTGTTTCTTTAAAAAAGTCCAGTTTCTTTTAGGTACAAAGTTGCTGACCATCTATGGTATCATGACGTTAGATTGACAATGTTCAATTCCTTATAATGAAGGATGCGAAATATACAAAAAAACAAAATACAATATATAAAATATTTAGTCATTAGCAATTAATTTATTATTGAAGTATACAGCCTCATAACAACTCATTTGTTATTTAATCATCAACAAACTATATACAGGGGTTCCCTATTGGTTACCTACTTTTTGTTTATATATTGTCATGTATGCAACCAAATTGGCACATAATTGTATAATAATGAGCTACTTCAGTGGTGATTTCTCTTACTTTACTGACAACTAATAAAATATTAACATATCTAAATATTATTTAGATGACCTAAAATTACTAAATAATAAAATATCACCCAAAAAAATTTATGTTAACATTTTAAATTTTATTAAATATTACAATATACAGGGTGTCGAATATAAGGATGAACAGCATGGGGATCTGGGAAACCGTGAAAGTTACAAATGCGGTTAAATCATAAAAAAGTTGTCCAATTTAGTAGTCAGTAATATTCTGTTAAGAAAATCAGAAATTTCCGCTTACTTCCGGATATATTCGACAAATTCCGACATTTTGAGATTTCGTTTTTATTAGTTTCTGAAGTAATTTGAAAAGATATAAAAAAACAAAAGGCACTTTCTCATTGCCACTTCTTTAGTTCTTTAAGACCGCATTTCCGTTTTGAAGAAACCATCATCAACTTTATTTTCTTATATAAAAAATACGTAAAAAAAAATACACCCTGTATTAGATAGCATTTCCTATTACGAATTCAACGATTTATATCACACTATGATTTCTCATGTTTTTATACAGAAAAAGGCTTGTCAATACTTTTCGAACATTTTCATGTAGTAGGATTGTATACTCCCAAAATGGGTGTTAAAACAGTATACAGTATGTACGTGTATCATACGTGGTTTTATATTATACCTGCACCACATTGTATAAATAAAGAGGATATATGAAACATTTAGATTCATTTTAAAAGATAGGTACGCGTGGATGTTATTTTTAGTGTGGAGGGTTGGAATTTGTTGCATCAATGTCATATGCTAGACATAAGTGTCTTCAACGAAATTCAGAAGGTTGAAACTGCCAGTTTCCAAATAACCCGTAATAAGGAGTATGAAGCTTCTAGTTTCTGGTTCTTGGAATTCCAGTAATAGTAAGTGTACATTTAATATTTATTTGAATAAAAAATAGTACTGTCTGACGTTTATTGTCGATCAAGTTGGTCAATAAATGTGTTGTTACTAGGCAGTTTTAAAACTCGCCGTGCTAGAAAAACTACTTCAAAAAGCTTATTACTTCGATAACCAAAGATTATGATGAAGGTATGATAAAAAAAAGTATTCCCATTCAAAATAATAATTGGTATAAATTATAGCTTTAAAACAAAACTGAACAAAATAAAACGCGGTAATCCGAAACATTTGTTGTATTTGTCTAATTACCTGTTAATGAATCTGGTCACTACTGTCATATTATTGTGTTTTTTTAAGGTATCATGTAGTATCACTTTATAAATAACAGATACAGGGTGGCCCACTTATCCTCGCTCGGGCTATTGCTGCTAGACTAATGAAAATTGAGGAAAAAATATAACCACTTGATGTTCTACTTTCTAAAATTATTTTCGAGTCTACAGAGTGTAACATAAATCCGGGCTACAAAATTTGGTCTCTTTTTTAAATGGATCACCCTGTATATTCTTTCATTTTTAGAATCTGCTTTATGTGGGTTTCACAAATCTTTTTTTTATCAGATGCAACGTTGCCAAGTTATTCACATTTTAATAAAATTTAATCAAAATTCTTAAATGTGGAAAAAAATTCAACAAAACCTTATAATAAGAGATCAATGAAAGAATCTGCGTATGCAAGTACCCAAGCAATGTGCCAAAACATACACAATATTTTGAGTCTCGTAGAATACACAGAGTGTTCTGAAACAACGATATAATTTTGCCAATTTCAAATGGCATTCTTGTCTTCTTCTGTTCTTCAAATGTATATTCTTGAATTTTTATAATTTGCACCATGACTTCTCGTCATCCGTGACTTTTCGCTGAGACACCCAGAATTGAATTCGGAGAAAAATTGAATGTTGTTCTTGACGATAATCGAATCCACAACTTTTAATTAATTCCAGCTTCAACGTATGACACACTTCTGAATTTTGGATCTATTCATTATTTACGGCTTCGTGCAAATCTGGAAAAACTCGTGTACACGCTGTAAAAACTATCTCAAACATAATGAACATTAGTATTGGAACGGTATCACTTCAGTCGATCTCCCTTTTGGATAATTTCCGTCTCCGGTTCGGTTGCGTAATGGCAATCGAGAGCGCGTTCATTGATCGCCTACGCGCTTTTCCCGTCCGCGACAATAATAAAACGCAACCGCGGACAGCGGCTCCGAATATTTATTAGTGCGTTACATAAACGAACATGCGGGGCCAATTAATGAAATTCAAATTAGGATACGCTGTTATGGCGGTGGAAATGAGCCGAGGCAGAGATCAGTTTCACGTAGCGGTTATTAATTTAATTCGGCGAGAGGAATCGACTGCGATGTAAAATCTCTTCGTTTTCACCGCATGAAGCATGCTCAGGTGTGTTATAGGGCTGAGGGGGAAGCTACGTTCCCCAGAGTGCGTGCCGGTAATTACATAAACATTATGCAAAAGTACTTAATGTGTCCATTTAAATTCTCTACAAATCAAAATCTTGTAATAAATGTTAATTCAAATGTCTGGATATTACGCTCGATCAGTTTTATGTATGCGCCCAAAGCTGCCCATTTGCATTCGAAGTTATTTTGATGTGGTGTTATACAGATATGCTTGTTTACATTTAGATGATACGGGCAGATGTAAAGTCGTAAATATGATATAATTTATTTTTAATATAATTTTAATTGAGGAAATGCATTCGCAGAACTTTTCACCAATTTGATTTTATCAATATTTTTCAATGATTAATGAGAAATATTTGATAACTATGTGTAATATACATTACACGTTATAATGACGCTCCGTCTATTTCACATCTAATTTGATTGGAAACTGAATTTCAAAAATTGAGGTAAATCACGCAAAGATCCACCAAAATTTATATTTTGGAAAAATACACAAATGGTAAAAGGTAAAAGTGTACCCGAAAAAAAAATAATCACATGCTTAAATAAGGCCGTAAGTTACACAAACACGTATTCGTGACGTCACACACAAGCCCATTTGCCAATTCTAGACGATCAGCCAAATTATCTCAAAACTCAGTGAATAAAAATGAATAAAACTTTAAATCTGAATTGTATACTACATCTCTACTGGGCTAAAGAAAAATCATTGAAAACGTCCACGTAGGGGGCACTTTGCTCTCTGCATTTTTCATTTTTTTAATTATTTTTCAGTAATAGCTTTTACGATTTTTTTTGTAAATTGTCTAAAATGTTATTGCATGTATGGCAATCTGAATATCTGGCTTAAAATCCGTCAACAGTAAGATTTTAATTTCGTTACAAACGTGATAATTTTGATGTAAATTTTTTTATTTGTTGATATTTTCACTTTTCGACTTTATATGAATTTTTGAAACGATTAATACAAATACTGCATAATTTCTTTCATTGCCTCCTCGCACCCTGACTATCATATACGATACTAAGGCTCAACTGTTTTTTTTTTTTGCTATTTCCAATCGGATTTTGGCTGTTTGGCATATCATGTATGATATGCGTGAGGTGGTTGCGCACAAAAATTCACAATCGAATCGCACGTGTTCTAGAGTGTCTGGTTATTAAAAATCGAGCAGTGTTTATGCAGTTATGGCGTCCAGTTAAGTAATGCCTAATTATGCATTTTGCGCTGGCGTCTCATTGTGTGAATGTTAGTTGTTGGTTCTGGTGCCTTTAAAGCTACAGTATCTAAAAGTTTACAAAACCTATTGGCTTATCTACTCGAAGTATCTTTGGTGATACTTCGGGCCTTACCCAATATCCAATACAATTGTCTATCATCCGTTTATTAGTTCTCTCTGAGAAAGAACTCCAGGAGATCGTTGATAATTGGAACTTCGATGACTCTGATCTTGATAGTTATATACTACCTGATGATGACAGTGAAAATGAAGACGAAATTAGTAAAATTGAGAAAGATGTGCCAGAACAAACGGCTGAAACTGATGATGACGGTAACAGTACTACAGAAAGTGGCGAAGAAAATGAAGCAGAGGAGAGGCAAATTGGAGGTACAGTCTCTTCTTCGGATGACGAGCAGCCTTTGGTTCACTTGCTACCAAAGGGAAAGAAAAGGAAAAGGAAGGGAGGTTCTTTTGTACCTAGAATGACTATGGCTGAAAACATTCCGGATCCAATAAGTTATTTCAGCAGATATCTCGAAGACGATTTCTTTGAATCCATGGCCCTTGTGACCAACATGAATAAAGTAAATAAAACCGGAAAGTCTTTAGATACTTCTGCGGCAAAGCTGAAAGTTTTCTTTGCATGCAGCATGTTCATTGGCATCTACAACCTACCACGAATCAGGATGTACTGGCAATTGGATAACAGAGTACCAAGTATTTGTGAAAACTTTTCCAGACAACAGTTTTTTGCGCTTCGAAGTCGTTTGAAAATAGTAGATGACAATGCTGTATCGAAACAAGCCCGGGATAATGATAGATTTTGGAAAATAAGGCCAATGTTAGACCGAATTCAAAAAGAGTGTCTACAAATTGAAAGGACAAATGAAATATCAGTGGATGAACAAATGATCTCCTTTCATGGTAAGGTAAGAATGAGACAATTTGTTCGTGGAAAACCACATCCTGTTGTTCTCAAGAATTTTGTAATGCGTCGGCGAAAGGAATTCCATTAGACTTCCTCATGTATGAAGGAAAGGGAAAAACAACGGAATCCTGCTTCGTACCTACTCCCGAAAAATTAGTTGTTGGAGGAAGGGTAGTTCTCAGAGTTGCGGATACTTTACCAGTTGGAGTATCCGTCTTTACTGATAGATTTTTTACGTCAATACCATTAATAGAAACGCTTCTCGCTCGAGGGATTAATTTCACTGGCACTCTCATGAAAAATCGAATCCGAAAAACGTGGTAAGTTTCAGAAAAGATAATCAAATGAAAAAATCTGGCCGTGGTACCCAAGATATGCTTGTAACTGAGGATAATAAAATAGCTTTGGTTAAAGGGTACGACTCCAAGCCAGTTCATATCGGGTCTTCGGAATTTGGAACTGAACCTGTGGGATTGTGCAAGCGCTGGTCTAAAGTTGACAACAAATACATTGAAATAAATCGGTCATCTCTTGTAAAATCGTACAATGAAAACATGGGAGGCATTGACTTGCTTGATCAAGTTATTTCAAAGTACCGAATGAAGAGTCATACTAAGAAATGGACCATTCGTGCAATTTGCCATTTTGTAGACTTTAGTGCAGCGGCCACCTGGCTAGAATATCGCGAAGATGCTGAAGCTGCAAATGTTCCAAAAAAAGCAAAACTGGATTACCTTGATTTTAAATTTTCAATTGCGAAAGCACTATTGTCGTCAGCACATGCTACAAACCCGCAAAATTCAGATTCGAGTGACAGTGAGGATGAGGAAACAGCACAGACCAGTAGAAAGCGTAGAAAGGTAGAGGCAATTCCCGAGAAAAGGATTCGAAAGAAAGATAACAAACATCTTCTGCAGTTCATGAAGTATCAACAAAAATCACGATCTAAATGTCGCCATCCGGGCTGCAAGAAACTCACTTTTGCCAAGTGCTCATTTTGTAAGGTTTTTTATGCTGCAGTGTTGACTGAAACTGTTTTGCGCAATTTCACCAATAAAATATAAGTTCAATATGATTTTTTTTTGTGCTTAAGGCCCAAAGTATCATTAGTGATGCTTTAGTTTTTTCCAAAAATTGACCAAAAATAAATAAAAAATCCTCCTGGAGTGTGTTACTGGAACCCAAAATAATAAGTCTCATTGTCTCATTTACTATAAAGATTATATTATCAATTTAGCGGTGGGCCCGAGGAGAATAGAGAGATTTTACAGCGTGCCAAACTATGAGTAATCTTCTCAGATGAATTGCCACGTTATCTAAAAATCGTAATAACACAACGTGAAGCAGATCGGGGCAGCAAAATTTAATTTGGATGATTAGTTATATACATATCGTACAAGAAAATAAAAGATTCATCGCGAGTCTAGACGAATCAGGTAACTTATCTCTAGTCGAAATGAATGAATTTATCATAATTACTATAGCGCGCATCATGTCTTTAAATTTGATAAATATATTAGGCGGGTTATTGTATTTCTATAATAACACATGATTATATTGCATACATATTTGGAAAATAGTTATCCATGCTTATAATATATTTTTACTCAACACGAGTTGAAATAACTGATAACAAACTTGAACGTTCCGAGCGCTCGAAATTTAGATATTGAGAGACGCTTGTGAAGAGCGTAATTTGCATAGTACTAGTAGCTACACCAAAGGGTCAGAGGGATTTATGACAATACCTGCTAATACGTTGGGCATTTACTAATGATAAATACATAAATAACCGATATTTCTAATAGTCAATTTTTGGTAAAATGATCGGCTGGAATAGGCCAATGGGCCAGTGTGCATCACACGATAAATACACTATTAGGGGTTGGTTTTGAATGAATGTACGCACATAAACTCATAATACGTATCAATTGGTGACGACACCCAAAATTTGAAGTGTGTAGAAGCAAAAACAGTGGGATTAATTTAAAAAAATACATATTCAAGGTGATATGGGGTGGAACTGATATCAGGGGATGTTTTGAAGTAATTTTGAGTACAGAAATATGTAAAGAGTTAGACTCTTTAGGAGTGAGACTGCTAGCCAACGTATCAAGTCCCTTTTCGCACGAATAATGGCTTAAATTATGCAAACACGTATTGGTGACGTCATACGGATGAAAACAATTAAGGGTAGGGTTTGAATATATGTAACTACAGAAACCCGTATTATGTAACGACAGGGGGTGCTAGATAAAATTTTGAATTTCTAGCTTCTATAATAACGATATCTATTTTTGAGGGAGTGGCTAACGGTTGAAAGCGCTATTAGGGGTTGCTCTGCACCTAGTGTGAGCATAGAATTATGTAGTGCGGCTCGACTGGGGTTGCTGGTTGAAACTTTGAATTTCGTAATGCTAAAACGACGAAAATAATAAATAAAGTTACATTAATAACTCTTAACACTACAGATATCTAGGGACTATAATAGATAGTAACGGTCAATAGAAAAATAAATAGGCGACAAAGTAAGCAAAACAGGAAAGATTTTTAAAATGCTGAAAAATGCATTTTTCAACAGGAAAGAAATAGCAAGCAGCCCAAAATTAAAAATTGTCAAAAAAGTTATAAGACCAACACTAACGTATAGCAGCGAATCGTGGACTATGACAGGAAAGCAAAAAAATAGGATTAACGAGATGGAAATGACATTTGTCAGAAAAAATTAAAATAAGACCGGAAGGGACAGAATAAGAAATGAGACATACAGAAATAACCTAAAGATAAGACCAATCAATGATAAAATAAAAGAAGGACAAATGAGATGGTTTGGACACATCTCCAGAATGAACGAGGAAAGAATTACCAGTATATGAGGCAAGAGCAACATGGAGAAATCATAGATTAAGACCAAGAAATGAGTGGAATTACACAATAACAGAAGAGGCGAGGAGAAAAGGAAGTTCCTGGGAAGAGCTAAAGGAGCGGACAAAAGATAGGAATAAGTGGAGGGAATACTATCGAACAGAATAAATGTAAATGTAAATACTATGATGTAAAAGAAAGCCTTACACCGAAAGGTAGAAAGATGGCTGATTAAATAAAATAAATAAATAATAACTCTTAGAAGGCTGGAAACATTATTAGGGGTTGTTTTGGACTTAACGGGGGCACTTTGTTAAGTAATATGGGGTTGCTGGACGAAATTTGGAATCTCGTAATGCAAAGATGACGGGATTGATAAATAAAGTTATATTGATACCGTCGGAAGGGCGAAAACGTTATTACTGAATGTTTTGGTGTATATGTGGGTTCAAAAATATGTAATGTATATTGGCTGGGGTTCTGCCCAAAATTTTGAGATACTACGTACACAAATATAATGATTAATCGCAAATACATGTTGGAGTGATATTACGGAGTGAGCACGTGTAAAAGGATTCTAGTGGAGAAAGACAAGTTATCACGTATTTTTTATGATATTATATTGCTTGGGTATTGCATTTGAAGTCTGTAAGGTAATAAATAAGGAAGCAATCAACTAAAACAACTCAGAGGTTGCAACCCCATTGTGCGGAGAGTTACGCCAAAACTGAGACAATATCAATTTTGAGCTTAAATATCAAGTTTGGCATCTTTCTGGGTATTAATAACGTCGCAATTAACGCTTCAATTATGCGTGAATTGAAATAAAAATTTCCAATGTATTTATTGTTCCCGACTTTGATCAGTTTTTTATGTCAATATTTTGTTTTATTTTAAGAACCGACTTCAACATTGAATGTTCAGACCATAATGTAGCACTATTTGTTTCTTTCTGCTATATACGCCAGTACTCTATATTCTGTAATCTTTTTTGACTTTTTGGCTGTTTAAGAGTCTTAGATTTTATTGATTAATTAGATTAGCGGAAACTGCAGCGGCAACTTCCCTTATATCGAGTGGTGTAAGCCAAGTCTTCATCGCTGCTAACATCCATTTCACTTAATATTGCTTTAATCTCACTTTTTAATTAGAGAGTAGATACAATATATCTGTCACCGTATCAGTGAAATTGACATTTGTTTATGAAAAGTATGCCGCCATCTATGGGAAAATTTCTGAAAAATGTCCCTAGGGCCTTAGGGCCTCTAGTTCTCATTTTCCGCCTGCAATTTAGGACCCAAAAATGAACTTTTAGAGCAGATAGGTGGAAAAAGCATACGTTGCTTTACAGCATCACATTCGAATGTCAGATGCAATTATGACATGAGTGCATCTGACATTCCAATGTGATTCTATGAAGACAATTAAACTTTTTTGCGGAATTCGTCTTCATACTAGTTGAACAGGCTCAACATGTCAGTGGTTATTGTTGCAGCTTCTTTTGGTACCATCTGATATCAAATGATGGTATGAGCCAAGAAATGTACCAGGCGCTTTTTCTTTTGGTAGGTACCATTCCGATGCCCAATAATGGTATAAGCTAAGCAATATACAGAGTGTATTTTCTTTTGGTACCATTCCGATACGGAATGATGGTATAAGCTGAGTAATATACAGGGGGTCGTAAAAGTATTATATAACTTCATGCAATACGAGATTTTGTGATTTGTGACTTTAGCATCAATATGTGTGACTATACAAAGAGATTCAAAAGTAATGGATAATAGATATTTTTCTACTCCCACATTAGTAAGTTGTCGATTACACATGGACTTCATGGGTAGTAAATCAGTTATAACGTAACAGTGTTATGTAATGAAAGTCATCTAATAGAACAAAAATGTACCAATTTGTGCAATTTTTGTCATAATTACGACTGGGAGTAGAAAAAATAGCGTACATTATTTGAGTTGTACGGCAATTACGCACTCGAGAAATTACGCACTCGAGAAATTACGCACTCGAGAAATTACGCACCTCGCCGCTGCGCGACTCGGTACGTAAACTATTTCTTCGTGCGTAATATGCCTCTTACAACTCTCGTCATGTAATATACTATTATATAATAAGTGAGTTAGTTAAGTCGTACATACGAAATTAAACTATAGGCCACGAGCCCATCAGGGCGTGTGGACAAATTTATTCTCCTTCTTTTATTATTATCCCTTCTTAGCATAGCATGAAATTTATTTTAATGATTTTAAAGTCAAATGATGTTTCAGAGAAAGGTTGTATATTATCCGTAGAAAAATATCCATTTAATAAATATATCATATAAAATGCCTATTTAATTTGTATCCGTTTTGTCTATTTTATGGTTTATTATATCTATAAATTAATAGGTTTTAAAAGCAGTGCATTAATGTCTCCCAAATAATCTGTGATTTTAGTGTATCATGGCAAATCCTAAACAGTTTAATGTAGCTTATTTAGTCTTGTCTAACAATAAATGTAAATCTAATGCCAGTATCTAATACAAACATCGATAAATCATACAGTGCCCACGATAAGGATGAACAGCATGGGGATCTCAGAAACTGTAAAAGTTACAAAGGTGGTTAAATCATAAAAGTTGCACAATTTAATAGTCAGTGATATTCTGTTAATATAACCAGAAAACCGTAATTTGTAGTTTTACTGTTTCCGAGATCGCCATGTTGTTCATCCTTATCTCGGACACCCTGTATATATAGGTATATCGTACACACTGTACTTACTTACGTGAGGATTGTATTCAGTATAAAATCAATATATTCGTACCTGAAAAAGAAAAAACTAATTAATTAAATCGAACAATGTAATTTTTGTTATATTCTTTGTGGCTTTCGCCTCCAAGTCGTAAAGACTGGGTTGATATTGAATTAATTGGTCAGTCAACAAAATAAGATAAATATTTCGATATTCAACATTTTGATCTGAACAATTCTCATCAAAAGCTTCCGGGTAGAATCTTTTTAGATAGAAGAAGAATCACCTGCTCTTCTTTTACCTCTCTCCTATGAAACCTGTAAGCTACTTTTGTCTGAGTACGCGTTTTGTCTTTTGTCTATCAAATAGATGCTTCTAGGCCGTTCTTTTGATACTTTGCTCTTGTTCTATTGCTTTTCCTAATTTCGTTCTTCTCTTCTTATCTTGCATCTATCTACAATGTGCTTCTCCTGAACCAATTATTAAAATAGTTTTATTTTATGCTTCAGTCATGCATATTTTAAATATTTAACCGAAATTGGCCCAGCAAAATGAATTACATTATAAGCGCTGATACGTGAGGGTTGTCTATCCACCTATTTGATGAAAGTTTAAGGCTTATGCGGCAACCCAAGTAGTTATCGGAAAAATCAAAAATATGTTGTGCTAAGTTTCTACCACCCATAGCACATTTTCCACACTAGGCGTTATCACACTTGGAATGTATATGCATATGGAAGGCAATCACTAACTAGAAATTCCATTTTTAAATTTAAGAAGAAACTTAGAAGCTTAGTTAAAAAACTATACGCAATGCAAAAATTTCGCCATATATTGTAAATATTCGAATAGGTTGCTTCGTTGTTCGATGCAAAGTCTGCCGAGGTATTCTACATTTCTACAAATATTCAGGTGTATTACATATCATGTATTGATATATTGATATGATGCATTTATGACATAAATAACACATACATGTTACTGCTGAGGTTTCTTGATACGCATTACACCTGATTGCTACAACTTGCTGGGGAAAACGCTTCAAACACCTGATCTATAAATTCTACTAACATTGCAATGTCGGGATGTATAGGCCCACTATAAAACAAATCACGATTGCGACCCCACATTGCAAAATCTGGTGGTGGAATCAGCCGGGGTCTACAACATTTTACACCAATTTCTTTGAAAAGCCGACTAACTGTATCTTTGGATAGTTGAATTTACGAACCAAATGCCGTTGTGACGTTGTGGGCTCTTCTAACAACTGTTAATAGTTTCTACTAATCTACTCCACTACAACACTTGTATTGAGGCGTTACTTTACCGTTCTTTTAAATTTATGTGCATCTACTTTTGTAGTTCTAATGTTGCTGCCCCCCTGATTTATAATATATTGGTATAACTACTTTACTATCACAATATATTTTTTTTTTTGCAATGGAATCATTTTGACAATAAAGATATTGTTAAATATTCCAACCTATAAAAGTTTTAAACAGTCGTCATTCAAACACAAACATTGGAACATTTATTTTTCCCTCCTGTTCATCACGTAAACATCAGCGTCCACTTCTGAGACACTCCAGCAAAGTTATTAAAAAATTCTGGGGCGTTCTGTATACCTTTGTAAATAACCACAATATGACTTCACATGAAATTAACTATGAATGAGAAAAATACATCTCTCAACTGGTTCCTGATTGTGCGGATATCCTGCAGTTAAATAAACCGTGTGCAAAAAACCCTAAACAAATGATGAATGCCATTTCAAATGCTTGCGGTCACAATAAATGCGTATTAATGGCGATTAAAGCCCAGATAATATTTAATAATTGCCATCCGCATCTACATTAACATGGCCATTACTATAATTTAATCAAATTGACTTTCGAATTTAAATTTATTCCACCGCGTTTAAACACTACACACTAATTAATATCACTAATCAAATATAATATTAATTGCCCGCAGTGATTACAATCCAGATAAAAATAAATAATTAAAAGCACTTGTCAGGTCCAGGAGCCGCCGCTATCCACCATCGGTAAGTTATTTATAGTTATAACAATTAATGTTTATAAACCGGTCCAATGTATTTAATTAAAGTCACTAGATTTTTTTAGCGAGTCACAACACATATTTTCATGTGGTCCATTATAATACAGCTACAATTTATATAATGCTAATCGTGCGATATTTTACAGGATTAACGTCAGCGGAGGCTTTTGTTGGTTTCTAGTTGTTTATAAAAGTGAATAAGTTGATTCTGAAATTCTGTGACATAAACATGGGAATATTTTCCTCGTGTAACAAGGATATTAATGATATTAATTTTATTAATACAGTGTTCGCTTATTTCAAGTTGAAAAAAAAGGTGTTGCGTAAGGTGTGTCATGAATGATAGATTGTGTGTGTTTATATTATGACAAAACCAATTAAATGTTATGGGTCGAAATGTATCAAATTGTAAATATAATAACCTGTAAATTTCGAAAATATTGTACTTTCTACCAATGTTTTTAAATGTAGTGAAAGTAGTTGAAATAAGGCGAGAAAAAGTATTCCGATTCCCATTAATTGCCGTTTATCTATTTGCATCAAAAGCAACGAGGTGTTTGGTGAACACAGATGGAATTTAATTAAAACTGCTCATTTACAACGTTACAAATATATTGCACCCTGGCAAGAAAAGTGACATAACTCAAAAATGCAGTTTTTGAGAAATAACGAAAAAAGAAAATGGTCTTGCAAACTTATATTGCATTGTATAAGCTTCTTTTAAATTTCAGATAACCATCTGTTGCGGAAAATGTTTTATATACTATGGAAGAATATTACAAATCTGTAAATCAGTTCTTGACTATGGCTATTCTTGCAATGATGAATAATGGATCAGCCTAAAAGAGACGACACACTGCCCTGTGGCGGTTAAAATGCTAGTTAGAGATGTGATGTTTTCTTAGCATGAGGGTACATAAATATATAATACTGTGTATTTATGGTGTATTTTACATAACTACACCATACGTATTTAACACTGACATTATTTGAAAAAGGGCAGGTTTTGAGTTGTGACACTGTTCTCGTCGGGGTGGGATATGTTTTGTTATTATTATACAATTGATGAAGGAAGGTTCAAATATACATTATAGATTTATTGTAATTGTATTGTAGAGTATTAACCCTAGAAAAAAACTTAAACCTTGTGTACAAAACCTCATATTCAAACCCTAGCACTGCGTCTAGTCCATGCTTTTATCTCTGGGTATGCCATTCGAATGAAACAAATGAGCTAAAATTAGCATTCAACTATCTAATCGGCAAACGCATCATTACTAAAACGCACATTAAAAAAACAAGGTATTTAAAAACTGGAGAAAGACAACAATGCGGTAATTGAATATTAATTGCCTTTCCAGGAGCGTGCGCTCAATAATTAACAATGCAAATTAAAGCTGAAAACGACGAGTGAAAAAACCGGACGCTGCGGGTTTTCTCATTAAGAACTTCACGCCTTAATTCACCATAATTAATAACTTTAAATACCAACGCAAAAAATGATGGAAATTCTTGAGCTGTCTGAACTAGATATATGTATAACTTTGAATAAATACTTACAACAAATATTGGATAGTAATCCCATAATCGTCGCCAGAAATATATTACTTGTCGCAGTTCTAAATTCTATAATTTCCGTAAATTAAACTTTAAATATTTATACTTGAAAGTTAAATATTTAATAATATTTAATATTTTATAAACTGAAATTTCGTAGAAAAATAGCATTTCGTACTGGAGATGAAATACGTTTTCTTCGTGCTCCGACACGTCCCGAAAAGTCCCGAGTTCAAATCTCGTTGATGTATAATGTAATATTCATATATGTGGGTGTACATGTAAGTCTCGATGATTGTAAAATTACTTCAAAATATGTAAATTATAATGGCATGCTGCCAATTTTTTCTTTCGAGTATACTTGAGTAACATAACCATACATTTTAAACACCCTATATACAGGGTGTTCCTTAATGACGTGCTAATATTTAAGGGTGTAATTCCGTCAGTACAAATATGTCAACAATTATTGTTTTGAATGACATTTGTAAAAACTTTATTTGTTTCATAGTAACTACATTTAATGTTCAAAATTTATTCATCAATATGAATAGAGATATTTAAAAAATAACCATTTAAAAAAAAATTCAACACCCTGTAGCAATAAATTTAAGCCGTTGCGGATATATGTTCATATGAAATTTTCTTCACAAAATGACCTGAGGAATTACACCATTAAAGATTCGCACGTCATTAAGGAGCACCCTGTATAATTCCTCCGGCATTACGATAACCTAAAGTGCGCCCGCTTCTGACAGAATCATATTCTGAAACTCGGGATGGAATTCTCGCTGTCACTTTCATAACACCTCACTTGATTAATCGCTATTTTTCTGGGCCGTGAATAGCGAGCGCAGTTTTACAGATTCTCGGTTTTCGTAACACGGACCAGAAACGCAGCAATAAATTTCCGTAATGAGATGCGCACTTGCAAACGATCTCGTTTTCTGATTAGCATGTTTGTATTTGAACTCATTTTTTTACCCGCACCAGAACCTTGATATTTTCTAGAATAATCTAGCCTTGGACGCCTTTCAGGAATTTCCCAAACTACTAATTGTCCAGATTTTGATTGATGCGCTCGGATTTTTTGAAATCACCAAGGCTCATCTTCATTTATAATTACGACGTGGCATTTTAAGACCGCCGCAATTATTGCAGTTTTTAATTAAATTGCGTTCTAATTTTCGATTAGCATTTCCGCATCCTTCAGAATGAGGATTGTTTCGCGTCCTGGCGATTGCCTATAATTACTTTGATTAAAATTAACACTATGCATCAGAATTGCCTCAGATTTGATTTCTTGCCAGCGTTTTAATGTCCAAGTGAAAGTGAAATGCCTGAAATCCTCATCCGATCACTATGTTAATTTTCGATAAATCAAATCGGAGGAATCGGCAAGCACTCTTAAATTAACTCAGCCCGGCAATTAATCATGATTAGGAGCACGGAAAATGCATGTAAGTAGTAATTGTTCGGATGGGAGATGAGTGATCATGTGCGGAGAGTGTAATTTATAACAAGTTTAGCTATCGTATTCAGGTGGTTCTTCCTATTTCTCAAAGTCAAATATATAAAGGTGTGCATGAAGTACTTAATTAAATATGAAATAAAACATTAATTTTATGTTGTATATCCATTTGAAGTTTTGAATTGATTGGGTACCTACTATAGTTGCAATCAGATTAACTTGGACGTAACACAAACCAGTTGCACGTTATTAGGTATAGATGCGGGAAAATGTGTAGTTTCGTCCTCGTTGTTTGTCCTTGTAGACTATAAACATAATTCGTGCTTCTTAACTTCAGAATAAACAAAATATTTGATGTGTGATGTATGTTGAAAAAACTTCCAAGATAATCTAGTATCAGCTATAAATACCGTGGAATATCGATTCGTAAAAACGGCAAACTTTGAATTTTGATTAGACCAGAACTTTGATTAGTACTCCACATTTTTTAGATAATTTTCTAGTGATGTTTATCAAATAACGTTCTAAATTATACTGGATTAGAAAGTGTTTCTTAATAATGAGGGTATCTACGTTTAACTGAAACGGAACTCATCGAAATTTTGTGATGAACAAGTTTGATAGCATTTTTGTTTCTCTTTGCGAATAGGTAAAACTGGAAAAGTTGCATTTTATTTTATTTAATTATCCTTCGTTTATCCTTTCGGGTGTCGAACTGCTCAATTACATTTATAATACATTTTACAATCACATGTCTTCGCTAATTAATTTCTTCACTCTTATTTTCCAGTGGTCCCTGTCTTGTGCCAATTTTATTATTTCATTCCATTCTATTCCTCTTCTTTCCACTGCTTGGTGCGTTTGTTCATTCCATCCCTTCCTCGGTCTTCCTACTTTATCTTTGCCTTGTATTTTTACTTCATGAATTATTTTTGTTATTCTATTCTCTTCTTGCCTGTGTATATGTCCTAGCAAACCTAGCTGTCTTTCCTCTATTATTGTTGTTATTGGCTTTATGTTGAGCCGTTTCCTTACTTCTGTGTTCCTCACTTTTTTTTTTGTAATTCCCTCTATCTTTCTTAGGAATCTCATTTCTATTGCGTTGATCTTGCTTTTTTTTCTTTCCGTAATTGTCCACGATTCACTTCCATATATTAGAGACGGTCTTACTATTTTTTTTTATACCTCAGTTTTTATTTCTTTAGTAATTTCTTCTTTCTCTAGAAACGTGTATTTTATTGTGTTGTAGATCCTTCCTGCTTTTCCTATTCTTTCTTCTACGTCTTGGTCAATCATTCCCTTTTCTTCTATTATTGTTCTTAGGTAGTTGTATTGATTTAATTGTTCTAGTTGTTTCCCTTATGGCACTATTTTGTGTTTGTTTTCTTTTGACGCTAGTGCCATTGTTTTAGTTTTGCTGATGTTTATTTTCATATTTATCTTATTCAGTTCTTCTTTGTATACAGGGTCCTGCAACAGTGCGTCGGGCTTTGCTAGCGCCTTTCCCGTGAGAGATAGAAAAAAATGTATCGTACAAAAAGTTATTAGTTCAAAAATCTTTATGCTGTAAAATTAATTTCAAACATACAGGGTGTCCCAATTTTGCGGAATAACAAAATATTTTTTTTTTTTAATAGAACACCCTGTTTTTATTCAAGTATTCTGATGACATATTTCAACGTCTACAATGTTGTCTATTTAGTTTTGGATTATGTTACAGTGTTACTAACTTACTTTTTTTCTTCAAAATATCATGCATAAGTAAGCTCAACTTTAAAAAGTCGTAACGACCTCATTTTTTGAAGGTAAGAATAAGTTTTAGCAATAATCGCAGTGTGGTTAATAATCAACGTTTTTGTAACGAGAAATTTGACTTTAGTAATAAAGGGTGTCCTGAAAAAAATGCCAAACTATGCAAATTTGAAAGCGGTATAACCCTTTTTTTTAATGAAACGCCCATACTGAAAAGATATGCACCATCAAATTGAAGAGAATAAAAAGACCTATCGAATAATGACATAACATAGGGGGCATTCCATTAAAAAAAAAGTGTTATACCGCGTTGAAATTTGTAAAGTTTTACAGTTTTTTCTGAACACCGTGTATTACTAAATTCAAATTCCTCATTACCAACATGTTGCTTATTAACCACACTAAGAATATTGCTAAAACTTATTCTTACCTTCAAAAAACGAGGTCGCTACGATTTTTTTAAGTTGAGTTTGCTTATACATGAAATTAGGAGAAAAAAATGTAAATTGGCAACACTGTAACATAATCCAAAACTAAATAGACAACAATGTAGAGGTTGAAAAATGTCATCAGAAACCTTGAATAAATTCAGGGTGTTCTATTTAAAAAAAATGTTTGTTTTTGTTATTCCGCAAAATTGGCACACCCTGTATATTTGAAAATAATTTTACGGCATACAAATTTTTAAACCAATAACTTTTTGTACGAAACATTTTTTCTACCTTTCACGGGAAACGCGCTAGGAAAGCCCGACGCATTGTTGCAGGACCCTGTATATTAAGGTTACGCTGAAGTTTTTTTTTCTGCTATTATTATCATGTCGTCTGCGAACATAAGTATTTGTATTTTTATCATTTCCAGTTTCCTATATCCTATAATCGTGTTTGCTGCCCTTTCTTTGCTTGTCCTTATTGCTTCATCTATGAGGGATGCGAAGTGTAAATGGCTTAAAATGCAACTTTGAACACCTCTGATTCGTTTGTTTCTATTCTCACCTTGTTTCTGTTATTGTACAGCTCTTTTATTATGTTTATCATGTCTACCTCTCTTTTTTCTAACATATTCCATATGTCCTCTCTTATTACTCTGTCAATTGCTTTTTTCAGGTCTATGAAGCATAAGTGTAGTTCTTTTCCGTTTCTGATCGTCTTGTTTGTTAGTTGTCTCATTATGTGTATCAGGTCCTGTGTACTTCTATTTCTCCTGAACCCGTGTTGTTCTTCTCCCAATTGTGGGTCCAGTTTTTATTTCAGTCTTGTCTGTAATATCCTTGTAAATATTTTCCCTGGTATGCTTTTGAGTGTAATTCCTCTGTAGTTGTCGCTTATTTTTGTTTCTCCCTTTCTGTGGATGGGTAGTATGATTCCCTTGTTCCATTCGTCCGGTATTATTTTTTCCATTATATTTCATTAAGAATATCCAGGAATTCCTCTTTCCCTTTATCTTCCATGTATTTCATATTTCCGTTGTGATATCGTCTGTGCCTGGAGCCTTTCCTAGTTTTGCTTTTTTGATTGCTATTTCCATTTCCTCCATTCATATTCTACTGATTTCCCCATTGGTTCTGTTGTCTGTTTTTTCTTCTTTGCCTTTGTGCTTTGTTCCTGTCATTTCACTAAAGTATTCTTTCCACCTTTCCATAATCTTCTTTGGTTCTGTTATTGTAATTCCATTTTTATCTTTTATGTTAATTTGTTTCGGGGTTTTTTTGTTCATCATTTGTTTTATTGTGCTGTAGAACATATTCTGGTTTTCTGTGAACGTTTCCTTTATTTTCTTTGCGAACTCTTCCCATGTTTGTTGCTTTGCTATCTTGATTTTGCGTTTCGTTTCTTTGCTTGCTGTTTTATATCTCCTATAATCTTCCTCTTTTCCTGTTCTTATGTAGGTTTTCCATTTATCTGTTTTCGCCTTTGCTGTTTGAATCTCTTCCGACCACCATTTATGTTTCTTCGTCTGTTTATTTGAAATTGTGCTTGTTCCGCAGTTTTCTTTGGCTGCGTCGCTTATGATTTTCTTGAACTTATGCCATTTCTTCTCTTCTCCTTCTGCTTTGTTTGTTTGTCTGTAGCTATTATCTGTCTTTGTTTGGTATTTCCTGCTTGTTTCTTCCTCTTTTAGTTTGTAGCTATTGATTTTTTTTTATCATCCTCTCTGTTTCCTTACTCTTTGGGTCTTTTACTCCTATGTTAATTTCTATTTTACCTGGTAGTCGCTCCCGATTTCCGCTTGTCTTGTTACCTTAACATCTTTAACTTTTTTCCATTCATCGGCGTTTTCCAGAAAACTAAACATACAAAAATAAACGAACTACTTTATTAAAACCATTACAAACAAAATTCAACAGTACTAGTTTATCACAAATGATGTTCAAATTGTTGTCGATTAACTATGAAAAACAATTATAAAACACTTTCTAATACAATTCAATTTACAAACTTATTTGATAAACATTAGTTTACGACATTATTAAAGCATATTTGTTTAACCTGTATCATTTTTTTCCAAGGCGATCTTTAATTTTTCACATTTATGTACACGCGTGCCTTGTAAGTTTATTAACCTGTAGAAATATTTAAATAAACTAATTTATACGTAAATTTATGAGGTGTCAATAATCTAGTAATCAATATTAATGAAAATTATTTACGACTTATGTATGTGTAATTAGCAATTAAGCTTCGCGGGTAGTTAACTCCGGAAACTTAATGCATTCAGGCAACTGAGTGAAATTTCGTCCCCGTTTCTTGGCACATAGAAAATAAAAGCTGTCGGAACGCGGAAGAATCCCATCCTACTCATCGATTCCGATAATATAATCATGCATAATGCCTACCAACTCGAAAATTATAATTAACACGAGCACGGTCTACTCCGGACACGAACCTGGCAGAATTTCTAAACGCCAATGAATACAAACAACAGCGTACGTAATTACACATACGTATTTACAATGGGTACGTGCGTGTGCATTCTCACCGCATAGCCGTGAAATGGGCAGCATCCGACGCGGATGAAGCATTGCACGATTACGGGACCGGAGGTGATTGCAGCAATGGCGTGTGCCCTACTGGTACAAATCGGGATTACAAGAGCTCAAAGATCGCCGAGGTTATATGATGATAAGTTCTTAAGCCTCGCACGCGAACGACGTTTAATTCAGTCAATTAGCACTGCAATTGCAAAAGAGCATTGGATTTAAGTGTGCGGGTGGATATTGCCGAGCGATATTTATATGCAACTGGGTCTAGGTCACATGTATGCCTACATTTGTGGTGGATTTAATGAATCTCATTAATTACTTGATTAGAATGTAAATGACATTATGATATTCAGCGAGATGCTTCAATTGACTTAAATAGCTTCTTATTATTGAGCAAAACTCTTGTAATTCGCTAATTAGAAATGCATTTTTAAAATATTAGACTGAAAATTATAGCTGAAAACTATAGCTATTCTTACTTTCTATGCAAAACCAATAATAATAAAGACAAGCTTGTGTGATTTGTGATGTAGTGAATGAACTACAACTTCATAACAAACTGTTCAGTTCAAAGATGTGTTATACAGATAGCTTTTCTTGTGAGATAATTGGCTCTTCCTAACTATATATACAGGGTGTCTCAAAATTGACCCCCGTCCTCTTGGGATATGATCAAGTAGGCTAAAACAAATTGAAAATTAAGAGTGGAAAATTTTCAGTTTGTCCTTTCTTATAGAGTTAATGATAAAAATGTAAACAATAACTTTTTTCTACGCCCACTACTCAAAACATGATTTTGATTGATTAATTTTATCAAATCTAGAGACATAACTGTCAGATTTGACAATTAGTTGTCTAACATAATTCAATTAGGTTCAATTGATTAATTATTTCGATTTTGTGTCTCGTTTTTTGTGTATTATGGAACGATACTACAGTAATCGAGATTATGTCGATATGTTGAAAGCGTTAGGTGCATGCAATTACAATGCCACTGCTCCGGCTAGGGCATATGCAGAGTTTCCAAATCGTCGGCACCCTGATGCAAAATCTATTAGACGGGCAGAACAAAAACTACTAGAAACGGGTAATTTGAATCCTAGACAAAATCAGGCAGGACGTCGATCTAAGCCAAGAATCGATCAAGAACATCAAATTCTTGAATTTGTTGAGGCGGAATCAAGTACAAGCCTTCGAATTATATCATCCCAAACTCATGTCCAAAAAAATACAATTCTCAGATTGGTAAGGAGAAAAGGTTGGCCTGGTGAATTCTTCCAAACATATGATGTGAAGGAATCTGGCGACTTGGATAAGCTTCTACATAAAGACGTCGCGTTTCGGTGGCAATTCCATTAGCACGACCATACATGAAATGCATGTCGACTAATTCTGCATTAGAGTAAACAGCCATAGCAATGAAAACTTGCGCACTAACAACAACTGTAAAATACTGAATGTTCATTTCACGAAACTTCAGCCAACTATGATAAGAAAATGCAAGTTTTAGCATAATAAAAAAAGGAGGTAAAAAAGAATAATCATTGAGAACCCATGTTTATTAAGACTTTTTTTTATTGTGGTTCATACTACTACCCCCTTAAATATTTTACACTCTTTTTTTAACATCCTGTATAATCTTCTTTGATATTTTTGTTCTGAAATTTTCGTGAAACTGTTCTAAAGTATGAGAACAATTGGCAGTGAAGTTCATTTTTCTGCATAAAATGTGAGATGACTTCCTCGTGCAGTATACAATTTGAAAATTGTAAAAAAAATATTCTGAATATGAGAAGTGAAACGATATAAAAAATTTAATACATATTTTCTAAAATCTACATGAAATAATTCAAATTCTTTCAGAATTTATTTGCATTAAAAACTTTTCATGATTGGAGTATTCGGGTGTAACACCACCGGCACTTGAAACTTGTTAAGCACAGGTGGTATTTAGGAAGAATATTTCTCGAATAAAAATTTAATAACTGTTAGTTCGGATACTGGCGTCTTTCGATAAAAAGTGTACCTGTTTTCGGCGCAAAATGACATAAACTGTCTCCAGACACTGTTCTTGCTCTTTTCTGTATTTTTGGGTACACTTCTAATGATATTTTCGTCAATTTCTCGTTGTGTGATATCTCCAAATTGATTGATGACATCTAAAAGACTTGGGATTTCTAGACTTTGACGTTTCTGCTATAATGATGTCATGGCAACGTAGAATTTCCAGGGGTAATATAATAAGTGGTGTTCTCATTATTGATAATGATTTTATAAATACTACGAATTTTAACACCAACGACGAAAATGCACCGATCCCGAAGGGCGAGGTGCATTTTCCAAAGCTAGGGATTAAAATGAGTACCTAGAATTTTTATCGATTTTTATCGAAAAAACAAGAAACTAAAAATACAGTTTAAGTACCTAAATTTATTTAGATCACTTCATTTTTCGAACAGCAAACCGCAATTATGTACGTACTTGTACTAGGGGCACACTGGCATTTCGGGTTATGCTTTAGTAGCGGCCGACTAGAAATTGTTTGTGAGTGGAGAAACCGTGTCCATTGTTTGCAAGTTCCTGCAAGCGATAAATAAGACGAGCGGTTCGGCTATCATCGTGACATATAATTATTCTTTCGTATATAGTCGTCGCCGTTACGATCGTTGTGTGGTGACAGCGCGATACAACAAGTTGTATTTTCGCAAGTTATACTACACGATCGAAAATAATCGATTATGAGATACGTATTGCCTGAAATACCACGAGACGCGCAGCAACGAGTGGTGTTTTAAAAGGCAATACGTCGAGATTCGAGTATTTTCGATCGTCGAGTTGTATATAGTAATTTATAAATTTAATAATTATTAATATCGAATGTACAATTTGATCGATTATTAGTTTTTTCGTCAGTTTTTTTTTTCAAGGACGAGGAAGATTTTAATGATGCGTGTATATAAACCTTTGTATAATCAATAATATAAAGGTTCGTATAATCGCTAGTCGTCTTGGTTACTCAAATAACCGTTGCAGTACGCTGTAACTAAGGAAAATCGCGCATTGTTATTGGTATATCAACTCGCGAATGAAATAATCAGTATTATCACTTATTAATGCATGCGTTACTATAGAAACCGCATTGTTATACTTTCACTATTGTAGGTATGAGTTATATTCCCTGTGTAATTTTTTGAATTTCCATTTAATAATTCAGTACCTGTGTCAATGGTACAACCATATATGAGTGAAATATTCATTAAAATATATAAAAATTCAGGGCACACTCTATAAAAAAATAAGCAAAATTGTATAGAATTTGATGGGTGCTGTAAATTTTTGACTTCAAATTTTCAAAACCTTTTCAAAATTCAACTCATTTTCACTAAAACGATCTTCATTACATTTAAAGTTCAATGATCTACAAGTTAAAAGGGCGACTACATAGTTAACAACCAATAGATGGCGCCAACAGGTAAATGTTTAGGATTGATGTTCATGGAATTCGGTAACATATTAAGAATTTAGTTACGGGAATATTAAATGATTTATTATTACGTAGTTTTTAACATAAATTTATTTGATGAAATAAATGTCTTTATGAATTTAATTTCGAAATTGGCAATGTGGATCATCATAAAATACTTGCTGTAGACATACAGTATTGTTTTAAAAATGGTATTAGGTACTAAAGGAATATATTTTTAATGACTGGGAATATGAAACCTACTTGAAAACTGCATTATTTTCTTGTACATCAATCCCAAAAAAGTATCTTTTTCAATACGTCTTATTTCTGATGACAAACTTACAGATTGCTGCAAATATATAATTGCCATTAGTTCACCACTTCACCACAAAAGACGTCGTGTGTATTCACTGAAAAAACGCCGATGTTGCCGTTTTACTACCCGCGATGCATATATAACTCGTAATCAAGCAGGAGTGGTGATAGTTGATGAAACCCGCCGAAAGTTTTTTTTTTTTTAATTCATTGGATGTTGTTACGTTGTTATTACGTTGTTCCTCATTTCTTAATACTGATTCAAAAAATAATTATAATATATATATATATATATATATATATATATATATATATATATATATATATATATATATATATATAATATGTTCATATCATATATTATATATATTCAAAATTTTCAATCAAATGTATGCTGGTTTTTTACGGTTCGATATTTGTATATTGCTGTTTGTTAGCATCAGTCCTTGCTTTATATTATATATTTCATATTTTACAGTTTGTATGTGTTTAAGTGTATTTTTTTGACCTGTGTAAACATTTCTGTACTAGCACTAATAAATTATTATTATTATTATTATTATAATAATAATTATTATTAAATATGATGAGTTTCAATGGGGTTGAAGAACCTGAAAAAAAGTTTTGTGGAGATTGAAAATTTTCAAAACATGCAATTAGAGCAACAAAACGTCCAGAATGTTATTCAAAATATCAGAAGCTTATTTAAACTAACAAATGTGTCAATTTACGAAGAATTGACGAGAATTTAATTGTTTAAATGTTTTAAAAAATTCTATAAAAGCTCTACAAGATTAATTTCTGAAATTCAATAAATTTTCAAAAATGGGCACAACGCACACGAAAATCTGATACAGTTAATAAATGATTATCAAAATTTAAAAAAAACTAAAATCGAAACAGTTTATTTTTATATTTGGCAATATTAAATTAAAAAATATTTCAACTCTTTTTAGCAAATTATAATTGTAATGGTATTGTAATATAAATAAACCTGAATATTTAGATAGATTTAATACATATTCAAAAAACAATCAAAATATCAAAAGAATGAGAAGGTTCTGAAATTGTGAACATTATAGTAAATATCATAAACTTAATGGATAACCGGAAAATTTTATAGTTCCAGAAAACTTAATCATATTATCAAAATAATGATCACAACATATAAATAAATCAGCAAAAATTTCAGCATTTTCAATAAAATACACTTCCGGACAAAATTAAGGGACCACCAAATAAACTTGAAATAACTTTTCCAAATTACAAGTTGTTTTGAATAGACTTTGCACTTGTCATAAATTGACGTTTATTAAGCACTATTCAAATAGTATGCCATGAAACAATTAACAATATCAGGACAGTATCTGCTAGGAAACGAAAAATCAACAAAAAGCTATAATTGTTGACTCACCTTTTTAAGATATTTAATTAATAAAACGTGCTTTATGTTTCTTCTACTTCTACAAGTAAGTAAAAGTATAGTTTGTTAATTTTAATAGCTCTTAAGTCAACTAAACTGTGAGGAAACACTTGGATTTATATATTTATTTGATTCATTAAACTTCGTTATTAGGTTTTAAATTTATTTTATAT
Source organism: Othius punctulatus (assembly GCA_951805005.1). Lineage (NCBI taxonomy): Eukaryota > Metazoa > Arthropoda > Insecta > Coleoptera > Staphylinidae > Othius > Othius punctulatus. The sequence continues at coordinate 50,491,306 of OX638138.1, read as the reverse complement.
TTTACTAGTGGTCCCTTAATTTTGTCAGGAAGTGTATGATAAGTTTCAATGGGGTTCAAGAAACTGCCAAAAAGTTTTGTGGAGATTGAAAATTTTCAAGACATACAATCAAAGCAACAAAGCGTCCAGAATGTATTTAAAATATCAGAAGCTTGTTCTAAAAAGTATCACTTTACGCACTGTGAACAGTACGTAAAAACTTAGTTTACGGACTGTCGTAAGAAAAAATGTAACGATTATATCAAAAGTTGATATATATATATATATATATATATATATATATATATATATATATATATACAGGGTGTCTCTAAATTATGTGGAAATGGCTTAACCACAGATTACTGGGATCAAAAGAAGACGATTTAACAAAACTTATCTATATACAAATGCATTTGGTTTAGCCAGTATTCAGCTTCAAAGTTAATTTAAAAAACAAAAAAAATGCTTATAAAAAGAGAACGTTTACATTTTTCTGGATGTTGTTTGGTATGACACTTTATACGGGTATAACTCATATTTTGACATAATATTGTTACTCTCAGTAGACCGGTTGTGTATAAAACAAGTGAGGCCCAACATTAATACATTCATATTTTTTTATGACAGCAAATAAAATTTAAAAAATCAAATCGGACGCAGGCATTCATTATTAAGTTTTTTTGCATCTTCATAGTTTTTGATATCTGTTTATGTGTTATAAATTAAATATGTGTTACTGCTACACTCGTTTGGAAACAAATCATCAGCGAAAAGAATTTTCGGGTTAAAAAGAATATGTTCAGCTCTTTTTTCCTGAATAAATCGACAAAACGCAAAACGTAGGTCATAATCAGGTGGTAAAAGCTCTTGCACTATTTGGATATCGTATGGATGAAGCAATTGCTATAATTTCCAAAATTTCTTCCTCGTTATTAGGGCTCCTAAAATCCTTAAATCAGCAAAATATCTGTTTTATCAGCGTAAGTGTACTTTATATTCATTATTGTGAATAAACCATCATCAACCAGGTAACTAGATTACATTTGTTTCCGAACGAGTGTAGGGCAGTCACTCATATTTTATTTTTTCGTGCCGAAACTGTAACAGATGTCAAAAACTATAAAGATACAAAAAAACTTAATAATGAATGCCTGCGTCCGATTTGATTTTTTAAATTTATTTGTTTTTGCCATTAAAAAAATTGAATGTATTAATGTTGGGCCTCACTTGTTTTATACACAACCGGTCTACTGATAATAACAATATTATGTCAAAATATGAGTTATACCCGTATAAAGTGTCATACCGAATAACATCCAAATCAATGTAAACGTTCTCTTTTTATAAGCAAATTTTGTTTTTTTTAAATTAACTTTGAAGCTGAATACTGGCTAAACCAAACGCATTTGTATATAGATAAGTTTTGTTAAATCGTCTTCTTTTGATCCCAGTAACCTGTGGTTAAGCCATTTCCACCAAATTCAGAGACACCCTGTATATATATATATACAGGGTGTAACAGAAATACGTGTGTTAATTTTAAACATTGGTAGAACTCGTTATATAAAACATTTTTTCTATATGTTATTTTTCAAAATTTGCAGGTTTTTTAAATATTTTTTTACCCCCTAATTTTGACCGAACGAGCCGTTCTCAGGTACTGTCACTATAATTGTCAAGTGAAGTTTATTTCAAAATGCCAATTTTTTCTAATCAAGAATTAACAGATATTGTGTTGGTAGCCAAGCTTTTGGAAATGCCGCAGAAGCCCGTAGATTGTACAGTGCACAATATCCTGAACGTGTTTTGCCTAACAGGCAATGATCTTTATTACCTTTATGACACCGTTGCCAGCACAACAAAATATTTTATCGCTGCACACCTTTAACCATAGGCGGGTATGCGTTTTAGTAGAAAAACTGGAACATATTTTAAATCAGTTTAACGTTGGTTTTTGAAAAAAAAAATATAGAAAAAATGTTTTATTTAACGAGTTCTACCAATGTTTAAAATTAACACACGTATTTCTGTTACACCCTGTATATGAATACTGATTTTTGGCCTCTTTTTGGGTGGTTACAGGTGGAAACTTGATACGCCAACAAAAAAACAAGGCCGTATCAACAACTACAACACTGTAACCATGCAACCATGTAACGAGTACTAACGAAATACATCGACTGTATATCGTTACCGTTCTGCGTGAAGCAGCGCGACCTACCTGGCAAATGCAGAATTAACCAAATCTGCTCTAGCGGATGTTTTCAGATACTAAGAATTAATTTATTATTCCAGTACTTCATGAGCCATCTGTTGTATAGATTAGTAATCAAACTTGAAGTCGCCCTTTTAAAGTTCAATGATATTTTTGGTATTTCAGTATGTTTTTTTTATGTTATAGTTTTGAATATAGCAGAACAGTTTTCACTTTTTAATGATTCAGAAGAGATTTATTTATATAATCATATTGATATTACAGAATGATGAAATTGTAGAAATTTGGCAATATTCATAATGTTTGCTTGTCAATTACAAACACAATTGAAAGATAATTCATTAATGTTCAATGACTTTTTTTTATATTTCTAAGGTTGTAAATTTCTACAACCAAAATCATAAAAATTTCAAAATTCATACACAATAAAACAGTCTTCCCTTAAACTCAATGAAATACATTAATGTCCAATGACAGTTTTAGTATCTATTCTGAAGTTTAGTTGGAGTGTTTTTCTGGAATACTTCTTTATTTTTTAATCGTTTTCACTTGTTGATCTTTTGGACCAGATTCATATATTGAATCATATGGATATTCACGTAATGTTGTTTTTTTTTTCACTATTCATAATGTATGCTATTCAATTATAAAAACCATACAATATTCTTCATTGACTTCGTGGTATATCTGAAGTTCTATATTTTAAAAGCCCTTCTAATTCCTAAACTTCTAAATAAAAATTAAGGTTGTATACTTTGTGGTTTTTTTGTTTTTTTGTCATTATTGCATTTTCAATATATTTAATGATACCTAAATAGAAAACTAGACATTTTTTTTTATTTATTGGCCGGGCCGGTACCAACTTTTCCCACACAAATATTTTATGGCCGCCGCTGGAGGTAGCTGAATACGAGCCACCGAGCTATAGCTACTCGTATATTCCACAAATCAGACAGATTCAAATCTAAATGTCGAAATCTTGGAGTTTGTGTGAATGGATGCTTGAAGAAGAAAACTATGCACGTGTAATAAAGAATGTACAAAAATATTGACACATTTACACAAAATTATGGAAAACATTCAATATTTTCTCACGATTTCTCTAATCATCATTTAGTATCAGTTAGCGTTGTCACGCTTTGACAAATTATTTATAGCGCGTCGGCGGTACGACATGTTTCATGCCACTCGAAACATCGCGACAGGCTTATTGACATCGTTTCTTGGGCGTCGTTGATGTTCGAAGTGCCGATAATATTTGTACTGGCATAAATTTCACCACATTGTATGCACAGAGGCGCTTTTTGGTGAAAGAAAAAGCGCCAATATTGATATGGAAATGTCAAGTTGTACGTGTGCGCAATAATTTGAAGCTGTAAAAATTATTATGCGAAGGAAGATTCAACAGTGTGGGCTTACGTAATGGTGTAAATAATATAAGTTATATTTATACGATAATAATCATATAGTTATTATATTTTCATGTGATTCTACGATGGGAAAAATTTTCGATAATAAATGGCTTTTACTAGAAAAATCAAAAATAAGACAATTAACAAGAGTGAAGTGCGCTATCTAGAGACCCAGTATATGTTATGTAAACATTATTTTATGAATAATACCAATGTTCTACATCATATTAAATTGATAGTTTAGGATGACTAAATTATCTACAGCTTTCATTTGTTTTTTTAGGCATTGTAGGCACAAGCCACCATGCCACTTGGCCACTGACGATGCAGTTTATATTGTTATTTGAAAACAAACTGCGTATTGTCTGTATTGGGAATCGAGCAATGGCGCTAAGCCACAAAACTGTTTCTTTATTGTGGAAAATATATGTTTTCTGACATTCTGTTTGATCAATATTTAATATTATTTTCAAATTGTTTTTCGAGTTTTAATAATTATTTGAAACTAATCTCACGAAATTGTTTGATTTTTATATTTTTTATATGTAAGTGAATGAATAAATTGTACAATTTTACCTCAAAATACAAACTTCACGTACTTAACTTAAAAAATAGTATGTATTTTAATTATTACAGAATTCACTATCTAATTATTTAGATATTCAGAAAAAAAAAACAGTTAGTATTTCCTGACATTATTTCAGTGTTCTTTTTTAAACTATTCACTACAAAGGGGTTTGCTAGAGAGGCGGCAATAAGTACCACATTGATTCAGATTGAGATTCAGATTGAGATTGTCCCGACATCTAGCTTGTGAGGGAAAACAGCAGGAAAAGACGAATTTATTCCTGCTGTATTCAGTTTCCCCAAGAACACGAGAGGATAGAACTACGCACACGGTGGCCAAATTTGTGGTTGTACTAACATACGGCAGAACCACGTTGAGCACTACCTAGTTTTGGGCCGATAGGTGCATATCTACTAGAAGACCTGCTTCGTGACTTCAATTTATCAAATGTATTAGATCGTTTTGGAAGTTACCGACTTTGAGTTTAGGAGACAATGGGAGATCAGAATTAATATTAGATAGGCATTGGTGTAGGATGTGGAACCGAGGCTTGAGAAATGGTCGGGAACTTTGTAATATCCATGAGTCGGTCAGCAAGTTTGGCCTGGGCCACTAAAGGCAAGTTGTCTGATTAGTCTAAGGAGTAACTTCCTGACATCAACGGGCAGCTTTTGAAGAAATAATTCTTTAAATGTCTAGTAACTTATTATTCAAGAGCGATATAATGAAATAGAAGAGAATTTTAGAAAATAGGTTCCATGGAGCTACTATAAAAAATAAGAAACATCGTTTTGGATTGAAGTTGTCGGGTAAAGACTAGTTTAAACAACTATGCCACAAAGTTTCGGCAAAGATGAACAAAAGTTGTTTAAACTGGTCCTGACCCGACAATCTCAATCCAGTATCAAGTTTAAAGGACGCAGTCCTAGAATTCAATGTTCATCATCAAAAAGTATCTTGTTCAAGACATTGTCGAATTGTCCGTCAATACAATATTATTGTTTGTGTTGTCTGTATTGTAATCGCTTCTGACGCATACTCATAACCGATAGAATCACCAATAGGAAAATAAATTTTCTAAAGAATGGCAAAGTAATGAGAAATTTTACACACCAGTAAGCTTGAGTACTTTTACACTAATATTTACAATTACACGTCACTGAAAACCCCTTTTTAAGGAATGTTTTCCTGCGGCAGGTACATCTCTGGTTGCCCAATGCCTTACGAGAAAAGAGAAGTGTTAACTTCCAGATATTGATTCCAGAGTTTTAAATAAGGACCATTCGCGCATTCTCGACAAATCACTATTTAGCTTCTCACGAAGTCATTCCAGAAATTATTTCGTTCTTTAGAGTTTCGTAAGGTGTGAATCTAGATGGTTGTATCAAGATATCGCGCACTTCATTGACAATTGACGCTGACAAATTTTACCACCACATGGTAACATTTACGCCGAGTTGTACGATCGTGGATTACCTTTAATCATGGGTCAGTTTCTAAGGGAACCATTGTATTTTCAATTGTATCCTAGGTAACTGAACCATGGTCAATGATGATCTACGATCGTACAATTTGGCCTTAGACAGAGATGAATTTGTATTTCTTAGATTTCTCATATTAAGGTTATGTTAATTCAATTAAAAAGTATCAACAATTTAAGTATTTAAGGAAGTACATTTTTTTTTTAATTGAATGAAGTTATATGCCTGTTTGTGAATAAAGATTCCACCTGTATGAACCAAATATCAGTATTTTCTGTATAAAATTGAAGAAGTTTTAACATGACATTTCCGGTGATAGGTTAGCGTTCAAAGTAGTTGATGTTATTACGCGAAATTACATCAGTTGCATTTTGAACATCATGGGTGCACTTTCGCCAGTGATTTAGAGAATGAGCCCACCAAATCGAGCAATAAATCTCCCGTTTTATCAACTTGTAACGTGTAAAACGGTGTAGCACGGAACCAACTTTCGGTAGGCCTTTCAAGGTGGGTGACATAAAAGGGATTTCACCCTTGTCATTAACAATTAGAATGAATATGTCTCGTCAATAGACTGAAACCTGCGTTTTCATTGATTTCTAATGTTGGCAAGCTTACTACTATTGATAATTCTGATGGGCCTCCACGCCAGAAATCATGTTGTTTAAGTGGTTTTAGACGTGTCCGTTTCCGCCTTATGTCAGATGTGTTTGCTTTTTAATGGTCAATTACTTTTTGTTTGAATTTTCTGGTTGGGGGTAGTGTAGCTTAGCTAGAACGCAATTCAACTTCATCCGCAAGCTGTGGAGAACGATAGCGTAACCTTAGAGAGGATATACTTTAATGGCGGCAATTGAAATATTTTTATTTTCTCAACATAAAATATTATAACGTTATCTGTAATGCCTTAAGGCCCCACTACAACCCACGTTAAGTAGTAAATTAGAAAAAAATGGTTTAATGCTTAATTGTTATCCTGTTCTATAAAAACATGTTGGTGCTACACACGCTTCACATGCTTCACATGTTTCAGTCCACGATAGAAATTATGGTTACGCAATAGCGATCATGTCTTGAGGTTTAGGTTGAATTATAACTGCGCGAGCAGTTTTCAAAAGGTTCTGGATTATACCCAATCAGTTATAATTTGAACTAAACTTGCATGCTCTCTATCTTTCTGCTTTATTTTGAAGAGCTTCAACGCCATATAAGTGAAGTAATGTCAGCAAATATTTAAGTCTTTCGTCGTAGTTAAATACTTTAAATAATTAATACTTTACCTATTTAACCTATTTATTCTTAACCTATTATAATATTACATTTTAGTTCTGAAAGTTGCGATATGTTGTGTACTTTACATTACAATTGTCCAATTGAAACCTCCACATAAACAAGGAAATGACATTTAAAATTCACCAGATGTAAACTTTTTAAGTTATTGTTGAAAGTGTTTGGCTAAAAATGGGTTCAATCAGAAACATTTTACATTGCTGATGCTGTGGCAAATATTCGCTTCGGATAGGGGAGATAAGGTATACGGGTACAAGTGAAAAGGTGATTAAACTTCCAAAATTAAAGCATTTCAACTTACACAAGCATATATAAAGTCCGGATTTGGATATTGTGGAATAAAATAGTACATTTTTTTCGTTTCTTATACAGCGTGATAAGAATATGGGTAACAAAGGAACAACTTTTTTAATATGCATTTTAGAAGAAAAAGTTGTTACGCCAAAAAAGTACTGCATTATATCAAATTAATAATAGCATTTTTTGACAACTGAAAAAATTATAAATTGAATGACATATTTTCTTTAGCAAAATTGCTTAATTTTTCCTCAAGTTCCTTTATCACATTTTATCACACCTGCATATAATCTTTGATTATTGAACTAATGCGTGCTAGCGTGCGAAAATCCGTCTTTCTTGCACGGCGTGTTTTAAAGTTACCAATATTAACTAACTTTAAACGGATTAAACCTCAGGCGGTGCTCATTTTCATTCAAATCAATATTAAATGTACACTTACTATTGCTTGAAATGCGAAAATCAGAAACCGGAGACGTCATATTCCTTACTATTGGTTATTTTTAAACTAGCAGTTTCAACCTTCAGAATGTTGTTGATAAAATCGATGCAACAAATTCCAACCCTCTCCATATTAACGATTAAAAATTACCTTGTAAAATAAATTTAAATGTTTCTTATTTTCTCTTTATTTGCACACTGTGTATTGTGGCGCAGGTAAAATAAAATGTAAGGTATTGCTAAACGTGCATACGGGCCTTTCAAGCAGTGCACCGTTAAACGTACTCCACTTCGCAATGTGCTCTTAAACCTGGCGAGCGTGCTTGAAAGGCTCTCTTATGCACTTGTATCATAATATACGATTTTAGAATAGTTATCAGAGTAATTATACAATCAATACGTGTCTCACAATACAATTAATGTTTAAAAGTCTTCTAGCAAAAAATAACTGTACTTAAAGAAAAATGATAACAAAAAAATGCCAAATCAACGCAGTTTTGTCAGAACATCAAGATATGTTACTTTACGATCTTTAACTTTCATTAAAATATTGTGTAAATATCTATAGTCAAATTATTGATTAAAAAAACTGTGACTAGAATAGACATCGAAAATTGCAGGGTTTTTCAAACTTCTTTTTGTTTAATATTTTGATGAGCAAGATGAGGCTACAGGGATCAATATTTGAAATTAATATTTTTTATTCTGTCCTAGATGGAATTATTGCAAGTGCTAATCGATTTGATGAAATGGCAGTAGTAACAAATACCTTGGCATTGGTAAATCGAAAAAAATTATCCTCGAGATGCAAATATTATATTTTATTATAAAAATATTTTATCTGAAATATATTTCTTACAAGCCATTGAATAATTGACAGATTTTTGAATTCCTGTTTCAACACCTTAACAACCACAAATATTGCGTCATATCAAACATATTCAAAATACAATTGTTCAGGCCAATTTGTGTTAAGAATTAAGAAAACGACAATAAAAAAATAGCATAACTTATGTTTAGATAACTAGTCTCTCAAGCACTTGCTCTATAGCAAGACCGTCGTGCATACAAACTCGCGCGTAGTTGGAAGACGTAAATATCCACGTATGCTTTAATATAGGTACTATATTGCATTGAATATTGTTTACGTTTAATAGTTTTCCGTTTTTTTGCTTTTGTTTAATATTATGAAAGTACAGGGTGGACAATATTTCAATGCTCATCACTAGTATCTTAAAAACAGCAGAAGATACGAGGTCGGTTAAATTAAACAAAAGTCGTAATTAAGTTGTATTTTAAGGACAAGTATTACTACTACGAAATAGTAATAGATGTGTGACATCATAAATATTAGATATTTAAGATGTCAGGTAAGAAAGATACAGCTTTACAAGGATGTATCACATTTATAAAAAAAAATTAAATAATACTAAAGAAAGCAATCATATTTCATATTCATTTTATTCACACAGTTTTCATTAAATTTCTAGCTCACGTCTCGAAAGTTGTACATAATTAACTTGTTTTTGGTTTGGTCATATCTTGTTTCTTTCATTATTTTATTAAGATGAAGCTTAAGCCACTGCAAGCTAAGCTCCATGAATCTTTAACTTATCATAAAGCTAGCAGTACATATTTTCAGATTTTTTTTATAAATGAGCTCTTTAGAATTGTACAATCACAGTTGAGTTTGTACCCGAACACCAACAAATGTAATTCGCACACATTTTATATTTTTAATATGAAAATTTTAATTTGAAATTTTACAAATAAAATTTTAGTTTGAAATGTTATATATAAAAGTTTAATTTGAAATTTTATATATAAAACTTTTATTTGAAATTTTATAAATAAAATTTTAATATGATAATCATTCCACTATTAGAATAATGCAATACAAGCATCATCATAATCTGATTTAATTAATTATGAACCATTATTCGAGAAGCAGATGATGAAACTTTTCATTAAAACCCATTCCCAGCTGAAAATGATTTATGCTATGTAAACGAATTCTAAAGATCATGGAATAAACGGACCGTATAAAGCTAGTTCTTTCGCTCCACTTAGAATTAAATGATTGGGCCTCATTTAATATGGTCCTGAATCGTGACTATGAAACGCTATGCGACTTCTCACGTAAATATTACTTTAATATCGTGTATCACGATCGCTGCTTGTAAAGGAATTGCCCGATACAGTCGTTAAACAACACTTCATTAGGAACTAGTAGTAAAATAGCATCCTACAGATTGTTTCGTGATATTTATAATCACCTTCAATGCAATGTTTTGTCACATCAACATAAAAATACTTTAACCTTTTTCCTATAATTTCTTATAGATGTAATTCTAATTATAACAATATAGATAATTGTGATATCAAGTTTATCATAAACTGCAAAAAGATTCCACGAAAGACAAGAACTTAACCAGCTATACACGCGGCAACAACGCTGCAACCTTATGTTCCATCATAAGATCCTTCGAACAATGTACCGAGTTTAATAAACGTATTCAATCCATTGCGTATTTTATTCACCTAGTCCATAACTGTAGCCGTAATCCGTTCGCCGACAACCTCCTACTACAAAAATTAAAGAGTTATATTGAAAACGTACCAGAATTTTAAGGATTTTTTAAATTTCATCTGAAATATACATTACTTTAACCTTGGTAAAAATTAAAAAAATGTTAACCACTAGTCGTAAAAATTAACTTCAAATTGCTTTGATACATGACATAATTACTAATGTATGAAATAAAGTTACGCACTTTTAAAAAAAAAATCAAAATTGTTTTTTTTTTTATTGTTCACGACAATTGTTTCGCCACACTGTGGCTTCTTTAGGTGAAGAAATGATGTAATTCGCAACAATTTTCAAACAATTTTTCATTTTCAATTTTCAACAAATAAAAGCCACATCGGTCAATCTACATGACATAATGATATGCTAGGTGACTAGTAGTGAAAAAAAGTTAATCCAATTTAAAGGAGAACCTGTTTTCAATCTTTCCACGGTTTTTGTGTTACATATTAATTTATTATTATTCTTATTATAAGATTTCGATCTCAATTATATTTAAAAGCAGTTTGTCTTAGTAATTACACCCAATGGTCCTTAACATTTGGCCCACACTCTACTAGGACACAATTCTAAACCATGTAACCTGAATCTAGAACGCTTAATGGGTTAAACTCATTTTAATTTTCGTAACTTGTACAACGTTTTGTCGGAAATTCGAGGCAAATGCAAATTTAATAGCGTTGCTCCACCAGAACTTGAACGATCCAATGCCGCGCAATTGCTACTCGTTTGTGTTTTTCGGCAGGCATTTTTTAGCAACAATCCTTGCGGGGTCAGGGGTCTTGTTGTGCAAATTACTGAGATTGCCAAACGGCAGTCAGCATACAGCCGAAATGTTTTATCGACCGTTGCGGCTGTTGGCCCGTCCCGATTAATTACGCTCTGATTGGGAGAAAAATCATCCTGCCGGCTTAATTGCCGGAGTTCGAACGTGCGGACGTTGCACGGATCGGAGATTGAGCAACAACGCTCCAGTTGCGGATTTTGCATAAGCGCAAATTCCATTATGAAGATTGGGTTTTACGTAAATCTGCAGGAAAGCTGGGGAACTGATTACTCCCCTAGCTTCATTGGTTCAGTTGATTATGAAAGCTTTCGCATTGTTCTTTCAAGAAGTATTTGTTATAAGTAAACTAATTGTGATCTGCTATTAACTATCTCTCTTACTGCCATAGAGTGATGACCCTATGCCATGGAATAATCTGACCACTGGGTGACGTTAGGCCATGAATTTAAAATACTTTGTGTTCATGGAACACCAGCTGACAAATAGGAAAACTTTTTTAAGTTGATTTTTGAAAATAAGGCTCGGAGAACGTTTTGCATGTCCTAAATCACAGAAAATATCACTAAAATATTGGTTCTATTGATGGTCAAAAGAAAGTACATTTATTTCAAAATTCAATCATTTTGGTTTAAAATTTTAGAATTTATAAATTTTGTTTTCTTAATCTACATAATACCCACCCACAGTAATACATATGTCCACCCTATTTCTAAATTCGTTGTAAACATTACTCTAAAACATAATTTTCTCCTGCAACATTACCAATAATTTGTTTCAAGTTTTCTAACTTGTTTCAAAAATTATAAGTGTATAAATTCCGTTTTATATATTCCCAAAAAATCAAATCTATCGATGCGGTAAATTTAAATTCGTCAAGCGATGGTAATAATGAATGTTGCCACATAATTTTGCTAGGTTACATTTGAGTCGAAAATATATGGTCTAATAACTTAGTCACCTAAAATCCCACTCCAAACTTTGTTTGTGACCAGGATTTCTTGTATTAACTTTATTATATTATAAATTATAAGCCTTATGTTTTACATATCGCCAGAAAAGTTCCTAGGTGTTCAGTCAGATGGCCTAGTTGGCAGATGTATAGATCCAAATTGACCAATCAATCAATGCAGGAAATGTTTATTCAATCAATGTCTAAATACTTCATTGATTGTACTTGACCGTGGGTCGTCCTGTTGATAATATTTTTTTTGCATTACATCCACGAGTTGGTCAAATGAGAAAAAGTATCTTATTTTCATGCCTTTTAATATTCTGAAAATAAATCCGGGATAACTTGCACAGTTCCAGAAATATGGCTGAAAAACCGAAAAAGTGCACTTTCCTTTTGATTTTATAACTTTTTTACATTTGAATGAAATTTTACGAAACATGGCACTCTTACATTTTTCGACGTGAGCTTTCTGATGAGGGTGGCGGTTTTCATAAGAAAATCAAAAGTTGACTATGAAAATTTGGACATCTAGTTGGCGTAGAAAATGTTTGGCACTGTCATCAGAAAGCTCATATCGATAAATGTAAGAGTGCCAAGTTTCGTAAAATTTCCTCTAAAAGTAAAAAGGTTATAAAAGGAAAAGGAAAGTGCACTATTTTAGTTTTTCAACGATATTTCTGGAACTGCACAAGATATCCCGGATTTCGTTTCAGTATATTGAAAGGCCCAAAATGAGAAACTTTTATCCCATTTGACAAACTCTGTATATATTTCCGTTTAATAGATCCTAATAGTGCGCGTCGTAAAAGTGACCACCCTGTATATACCTATAGTTGTTTCCAACTATAAAAACAGTTCTCCAGATTTTTTCCCAATTTACGATCAAAATTCGACATACAAAATCTGTTATTTCTAACGTATGACTAAATTTTGGTTTGAAATGTCATTTTTTCCTTCTCATAAACATTACACAACATTGTTAATTGTGAAATGTTACTTTAACTACAACCACAAAAAACTACACGTACAAGTAAATAACTCTAATATCTTATTAGAATTGCAAATTTGGTGAAATGTTATTTATCATTTTTAATTTCTCCATATAAGTATATAGGGAAATACCTGTTTTGAGGTAAGCACGAGTTCATTAAAACCATTAGTTGAAAAATGTCTGTGGTTTTGGATATGTGAATATACAGTGTGTTCAATAAAAAGCGCCCAAGACTGTAGCGACTTAATTTGTTATTTAATCATGAACAAACTATGCTATTATTAAATGGGACAGTATTAGCTACAAGTTGGTGAAAAAAAATCTAAACCTTCATTTCTTTGTAGTGACGTCACCGACAATTTTTTCAAATGGCTGGATATTTCATAGTATAACCCTACTAAAAATTCAGGCCGCTGAAAAGTACTTAAAATGCTCTACAAGAATACAACAAAAAACAAAAAAACAACAAAAAATCATATTTTTGTTTTTATCAATCATTTCGAAATTATTCGATATATTTATTTAGAAAAAGCTAAAAACAATTTTAAACTGCACATAAAATCTAGGCAACATTCTATAGCACTGTTGCTTTGTGGGCAAAGATACGTTAAAAACTTTTTTTTTATCATTTCATACATATTAACATGGAGAGACAAGTGCTATTGATATTAGATTTTGCTTAAGAATTATGCCATTCTGCCATATCGACGCTTTCCGGACAATACCTCCGATGTGAAAAAACCTAAACTATTCAGGAGACGAAAAATACTTTATCTGTTGTTTGTTGACTTGAAAAAGAGTTCGTCTAATCTATATTTATTTACTTGATTTTAAGTTGATGATGTTTTCTTCGAAACGAAACGTTGTACTGAAAATTTATAAACGTTGTCTTATAGAGCTAAAATAGTGGCAATGAGAATGTGCCTTTGGTTTTCTTATACCTAATCAAATAACTTCAGAAAAAAAAATCGCACGATTTCGAATTTTGCCGAATATCTCCGGAAGTAAGCGGAAATTTCTCGTTTTCTCAACTGAATATTACTGACCACTAAATTGCGCAACTTTTTCGCAATTTAACCGCCTTTGTAACATTTACGATTTCCGAGATCCCCATCCTGTTTATCCTTATCTTGGACGCCCTGTATAAAGTATAAAAATATATATAATCACCAAAAAACAAAGACTACACATAGGTGAGTGAATTACTTTTTATTATTTTAATATTTCCGGGCCTTTTCATCATATATAAGGTTTACCTTTCGACGCAGGATAGCCAATATTATAGAACAACACCAAAAGTGATAATCACCAAAATTGTCACATACCTATGAGGTATGGTCCTAAACGCGTCGATATGTTAGATATGTCTATAAATGTTTATATTTCATTATCCTTTTATAGATTAATTGCCAAAACGAAATAGATATTTGTGCAAGACGAGCGCAAAGTGGTGTGGTACATTATTGCTCTCGGAGGAAAGTTGGCAATTCCCCGAGAACAACAATGACACTATGCGCTCGAATTGCACACAAGATGTTTCCTACATTTTATTGTTTTATAATACAATCGTGAATTAAGGTAGGTAGTTACTTACAAAATATGTTCTCAAAAATGTAATTGGTCTGCAAACAGAGCCGTTTGGGGAAATATCACGTCTTTGATTCCCCCATCCACGAATTCAATGCGACTCGACTGCTGCGACTGCTCGACTCGATTCAATTCAATTTGTAAAGAAAGTGATAGGATTGTATTATTCGCAAGTGACAAAGTGTTTACGCAAACTTTGCGCTTGTTGTTAATAGCAACGCGCGACAAAGTAACGGTTCTCGGAAAACGTCAACTTTTCGCTCGCAAAGACTTGTGCGTTAATTGTAGGAACAATATTATACTTTTTTTGTTATTAACATAATTATAATAAGCAGTTTTATGCAAAAAATATATACTGAAACTAGGTTGAACATAAAAAAAGCAGTAGCAGTATTAACCAAATGTGTCTTTTTAACCATAACAATTCACGGATAAAAAATACAACACAAACATATTTGATTTATAGTTCAAACTTATGTGTTTGTCTTTCTTGCAACATAAATTCCTTATTTCGACATCTTGCTTTCATAGTGACCATTTCTCACTGCAACGATGTCTGTCAGTCATTCTCTTATTTCTGCTTAGCAAGACTTGAACCTGTCGGCTTTGGTGTGTTTCCCAGCGATACTAATCCCGCAGCATCTGGCATCTTAATGAATGGTGATGAATTCAAATGTATTCGGCCTGGGGAGACTCTAATTGCATAATCGGCCGCCCGCGATTAACGGTTTAATTGAAGCCAGACGCGACCGCCGACAATGGGCGCGATCCGTGGTTATCTGGGCGACAAGTCAATCAGGTGTCTATGTCAGGCTCGATGAAAACCAAATTATACCATGTTCGTCAGTGAATGAACATATAGCAACACTATAGTTATATAGATAATTGACAACATTTCCTTAATAGAACAGATTATGAATAGATTTCAATTCTGTAAGGTTATTATTTCAAGCAGACATGCGTTGTTCTGCATTCGATGTCATTGTTGGTGGGGAAATTAATGTTGATTTTGATACCTGGTACTGGGTTTTTCACCAGAATAAGAATCACAAGAACAAGGAAACCGATACCAGGTAAGAAAATCTACATTACGTTTCCCACCAACAATGACATAGAATGCAGAACAAATGTTCCTCTGATGATTACTTGGCCTGAGCAGTCGAAACTAGTCAGGAACACATTTTTTAAATCAATACACACTACAAACAATATACCACTAAGTACTTACAAACAAAACCCACAATTTAATACTATTTTGTTTAATTTGAGATAGAAATAAGTATTACCTATCTAGATCATTGCTTAAATGCTCCATGTATATAACATTTCGAAGGAATATTCAACTATTTTAAGATGTTCACTAGATTATTGCATGTTTTTAAATGACAAACAAAACAATAACTTTTTTTTTAAATGGTATTATAATGTACGAACATTAAAAACGTTTTGATTATTGTGTGACACCGTGTTCCCAGTTTATTTAAAATATTTCATTAAGTAACCACAAACCCACAACATAATTACTTCCATCATTCTTAGTTACTAGTGATATGTGTAAATGTACACCATTTAAAAAATGCGTTTGTTCTAAATTTATTTCACATGTTACGAATGAAGAACGATAGAATAATTTATCAAAACACCAACTCGCATTCACCGCTTGATTGAAACACCGTCTTACTACAACCATAAACATGAAACACATGTACATTTATAATTCGTTGTAAAAACTGTCGTCATAAATTACAGTTATTTTAAGGCCTGTACCACCAGCTGGTATTCTGTTATTACGCATACGGTACTTTTATTAAATCGTCACGATAGTAAACAGTAAACAATGAAAGTGAAAAAGAGCGTGCAACAAAACTTTCATTCTAATTAAAGCGTATGCGTGTTAAAAAACGAGTCATTTGCTTGGACGCTTTTTTTTATGTAGCTCGTTCGCAGAAATCGTGCAGTTGCGAAACTTCGCGCCGACAAAAACCAAAACCCGAAAAACTTGATGTTGTAAGTATTAATAAATCCGTACACAACGCATAATCAGGTTGTAAGGATTAATTGGTCAGTGTAAATTTTAAGATTGATCTTTTTTTTTTGTGCCGTAGTAGAAGAGTTGAACATTCTCAAATTAATAAATAATATAACATACCTTTACGCCAGAATATTTAATAGTGAGGAAAATATGTGAATCATTATCTGTGTAAGATGCACACTATATAAATTAATCGAAACCATGTGTTACAAAAGAGCCAAAAGAAAGGTATCCACTCTGGATTTCTTATAAAATTATGAGCCAAAAGAGCCAAAACAATTGAATCAAAATTCATTGCTTTAGTATACAGCATGATTTTTTGAAAAGTATCCACTCCGGATTTCTTCGAATATTAGGGCAAAATAAAAATAAATCCCGAAACACGTCTATTTTTATTTTGGACGTCTTTTGATGTACTGTTCATTTGTGTGTGTGTGTGTATTCCCCCCTCCCTCCAATAGGAATATGTCTATTAAAAATTTTAAATGTGATGACCCACCGTTTGACACCTCATTTGACTGGATTTTTCCACTTCCAACACCACATCCAATTTTTGCTTGTTGGTATTCGTTAGTGGTTAGTGGCCAACCAACATTCTAAGGCGTACGTTGTGATAGGTTCGACAATATGGCCTTATGCATTATAACATATTCTTATAAAGAAGTTTGTAATTGCATCTGTAAATACATATATGAGACACTAATTGTAAAGGTAAATAGTCCGAGCACTGTAAAGTATTATCACTATTATTATTACTTTAAAATGAATAAAAATAAAGTAACTAAAGTATATAAGCACGTGGAAAATGAATTACATTATTAGAATTGATTTCAGGTGATAATTGAAGAGTGTACGTCATTTGTTTCTAAAGTTATGACGTCATCGATATTTTTTTTTTAAATGACAACCAATTTTGTTTTCACTACTAATCATATAGCACATTATTATGTCATGTACCAAAGCTCTGTGAAGTTGATTTTTATGATTAGTGGTTAATATTTTTTGTTTCATTTTTTACCAAGGTAATAACATAAGTTCGTTCGAGGCTGCACAGCTAAGCTCCGCCCGCAGGTCCTTCATAGTTTTCGACAGCTCAATAAATGTGAATACAGACGTTGTAACCGCGTGCATAGTTAGTCAAGTTCTCGTCTTTCGGTGAGTATTTTTGCAGTTCTAGGATGATCAGGTAAACTAAGCCGGACCACGCGGCCTTAGCCGGCCGCTAAACTCAAGATGCAGATGATTCAGTTGATCAAAGGAAGCTTTTAAATATGGCTTGAAAGCTGAAGCAGAAATTGTCCAAAGAATAACAGCCACACAAGATCCGGGAAATACGTCTGATGAGTTTTGTTTTATGTTTAGCATCATAAAATATAGCCAAGAGACTACTGTGAAAAGTACAAATTCAATGAGCAGGTATTTAGTATAACTTAGCCCCTGATAGGAAAAATCAATTAGCATTGGCACTAATGAAGAGAACACTATAGTTAGAGTTATAATAAGTGTGATCACTAAAAATTGTAGTATACTTAACAACCTTCTCAATATATAAGGTGGCGAAGGCGGAACTTTATAGGCCTTATTCAATATCGTTCGAAATCCTTCAATTGTCGATGAAGGGGTCCAAACAGCACCTACAATTGCCAAGGTTAGTAAGCTTTTTGGTGGGCCTGATATTATCTCTCTAATGCGTGGCATCAAAGATGATAACATATCCTGTGGCATGTTATCAATGATAAATACCCAGCCAATGTTATACTGGTCTAAGAAACTTGCGAATGTTGACGAGTCAGACAGGGAAAGCAGCAACTGTCACGAATAGCGGCGAGAACGGGGATTATTAGATACCTTTTGTGCTATTTCTCGCATTTTAGGTGGTGTATAGCTCATGTCTTGTTCAGCGCTCATTTTCACTATATTCGTTGAAAACGTCAATGTCAAATTTTGATTTATGTGATGACAGATGTGTGTAGTATTTTAATATTTGATTTTAAATGATTGTAATTGTTCTAGTAGTGAAAAAGTATAGTGTATAGTGTATACACCACGGTTGTAAATACTAGTATAGCTTCGGGTTATGTATTAATCGCCGATGTGCCTCGCTGTACAAAAGACCTCGGCTATAATACTATACTTCACAATCTTGGTATATAATATGCTATTATTATCGATTTCGGCTGCACTTTTTATTCTGTTTTCAACGGTTAATTTTTTAATATGTTATATTTGAAAAAAAAAATTGAAAAAGTGCCTTAAACCTCAAATATTAAAAATTCTCTATGTTCTTGATACTAACAACAATAGTAATAATCCTAGCGCACCTTACGAACAAAATTATTAGATCATATTTGTCACTTATCTTTCATATTTTCGTATTTTATTATGCAGAGTCCAATTTGTAAGGAAGGATCTTAGCAGTTTTAGCTATGCCTCTGAAACCTATGCACTGGTTTCGTATGGTTTCGGGACCCAAACTACTTGGCCAAAATGAATAAAGTGTGTGTTATTTTCACTTCAAGCTATCCAGATAAAAAATGCAGATGCATCTTTGTCCGATTATTTGGAACTAGGCGATTGTAAACTACCCTAAGTACTAGAATAGGTCAGTTAAGACTGACCAGCATGGACTCCTTCGAGTCCTCCTTCGAGTCGGCATATACCGCCTAATAATATATATATATATATATATATATATATATATATATATATATAAACAATCTTTATTGGGCTATCGACCCCATGGGGTCTTTCCGCCTTGTCTAACATAATACATTATACATTACATTATACATTACATTATACATTACATTACATATTATATTATATAACATTACATATATGTGAATCATAAGTGATTGTTTTGATAGTGTGAAGAGAGTGTTATGAAGTGTAATATGATTCATGAAGCGTTTTTGTCGGATGTAATTTTGTAGTTCGTTTGTTTTGTCTTTTAATACATAATTAGTAGAGTATTGTCCTTTTGTCCTGTTTTTGTTGAAATTTACTTTGTAGTTTGTCCAGTCTTTGTTGGATGGGTATGATTTTGGTGATCTTGTATAAATTTATGTTTGATATGTTATGAAGATGATTGTCTTTGTGTCTTAATTTGGTGAGAAGTCTTAATGTTTTCCTTTCAGTTACGTCCGTAATTCGTTTGCAGGTGTTTCTTACATTTTTTAGTATGATCTGGCCGTAGTCAATCATGGGCCTGCAGATGGATTTGTAAATGTTTGTTGCGGTACTAATGGATATCCCTCTTCCTCCGTATGTCAGACATCTAAAATGTTTTGCTCGTTTTTGTATTTCCGTGTAATAATATATGTGTGTAATGTCCTAATTTGCTTATTATCTCTAACCCAGATAAAACTGATCATATGAAGTGGATTTAATCAAGAGCATTGCAGAGGATTTATAAGGTTTATTTTTTTAATTTTATTAAAGTTTTCTCACTGTCAAAAATTGCATCTCTATTATAAACACAAAATCTTCCTAAAGACATTACGAGTTGTAGTTCCACGTGTTAATTATACTTTTTAATTGACAGTTCAAATTTAATGATATGCCGCTAGTATGGTACGTATCGTTGATTCTAATAGCTGTAGCTATAGCGAATTTCACAAAACCCTTTTCTGCAAATGATCGAGTGCGATTTGGAATGGATGACAATAGGATGAGATTTGCTGGCTATTCGAGATTTTGTCAATAGATTGCATTACATTATCAGAAATAACGACACTGCTTATTCTAATCTAACGTAATCAAGCCTAACCCAACTTAACTCGGCTTACGTAGCTTAAACATTTAAGCATTTTTAAATTAATTTCATAATATTTCGAATATGTATAAATAATAGTTTTTATAAACCAATGGCATTACACCAATGATAGTGATAAGAGTACAACGTGATCCAGCGCAAGGGCCTCTGGCCCGAGCGATGGTTGTCGCCAGATGGGCATTATCAGCTCGTGATGTATACAAGATTTAATTTCTCAGTAGAGAATATAAAATTAATTATACATTACAATAAATTGTGATTAAAATAATGCGTACAAACATTTAACAACTTTACCGTTGCTAACGACGTTGTTCATAATTTAATTTGTAATACGTCAACGTATTAACTTGAGTCACCGAAAGACCACAGAAGTTTTATTACCCACGAAATCTATGGCAAGTTTTGAGAACCATTTTAAAATATTTGTGGACTGGAAACTAAAAAAATGCTGACGGTTGTGAATGTGATAGGAGCGGGCAATGTCAAAAAAATTCTTGCCCGCTGCGCAGGGGCGTCGTTATGGACTTGGTTATGTATCATAGGCATTATTAACAAATAATTATTGATAATTAAATAATAAATTATACAAAACACGGGTTATCACAGTATTATTGCATTTGTTTTGAATCATAAATACAACGTAACACCTTACCTAATTTAAAGATTTCCAAAAAGTCTTTATAACGCAACAAGCCATTATACTGTTCAAAAATAGCACAATCTTAACATGAAACAAACTGCTATTTTAGTACCTTTCTCGCGCTCGACAATTGCTATGGGAATACTGTGATAATCTCTCAATCTGTAGACGCAACAGCTCCATCATCATCTCCTCAAAACAAAAACCCGAAACTGGATCGAAGACGTCCAATTACTTAGATAACCGATGGCCTCATCACTAAGTGCAATACACTCCCAAATGCGATTTTAATTCGAGATTCGCATGCTGCAGGACTGTAATTCATCTTAAGAGATGAAACGCCGATTTACAGCTTCCCGGACGGTCGTTAAGAGCACCACCGGAGAGTAACAGGGCCGACCTGGAACGCTTGATTAATTGTCCCGCAAAAAAGCGTAGGAGAGAGTTAATTAATTAATGAGGCATGAAGGACTTGCACACAACTCCACGCAGGCGTTAATCGGCTGAAATATTGGATTTTTTGACTGATTGGTACGCGTTGACAGCGCAACTTATTCTGTAAAACAAAGTAGTTGGCTGTTTTGAAGCGTGGCTGATGAGTGAAACGTGACGGCTGCAATTAAATAAGACACTGCATTTTTTGTTTCACGGAGCACCTCGTTTAAATAATAGCGACACACCTATCTGAGCTCCAGTGGAGTTTTGATACGCAATGCTCTGGCAATGTATCTCATATCTACCTAACACTAATTATAATTTGAGAGCCTTTCTAAAAATGAATCAAACCAACAATAAATTATTCATCTGTTGTATTATCTTATTATCGTGAACTGCCTGTTTGTTCTTGAACAAGAAACCTAACGGCAACTGAAAGCGTTCTCTGGTCTTTGCAAGTTGCTTCATTTTAGTCTAGGCTTTATATGATAAAAATATAGAGCGTAGTAAATAAGTACGTTATGAGTACTTATTTAATAGACGTTCATCTTCGACGAAAACTTTCCAAATCACAATAATCGACAAAAAGGCTAGTAAACCCAAATCAAATAAAGCAATTTATTCAATAAAAAAATACATAGAACTGATAATCTACAATAAGTACAATCCCTAGGTAGTTAACTTAATACCTACTTGCTCTGAACATGATTTTTATTGTAGCAATCATTTGCAAAATGCTTTTTAAAATATATAACACCAGTCCATCAATCCATACTATGTACGTGCCTAGAAAATATCATACAATTCTCACAATATCTACAATTTCCTTAGGCTTACTTCATTCCTTTGTCGTTTAGTCGTTTACGAACTTTAGGAGATCGTTGATAATTGGAACTTCGATGACTCTGATCTTAATGGTGATATACTACCTGATGATGACAGTGAAAATGAAGACGAAGTTAGTAAAATGGAGGAAGATGTGCTAGAGCAAACGGCTGAAACTGATGATGATGGTAACAGTACCACAGAAAGTGGCGAAGAAAATGAAGCAGAGGAGAGGCAAATTGGAGGTACAGTCTCTTCTTCAGATGTCGAGCAGCCTTTGGTTCACTTGCTACCAAAGGGAAAGAAAAGGAAATGGAAGCGAAGTGCTTTTGTACCTAGAATTGCTGTGAAACATTCACCAACGGTTCGTGCTGAACTTTTGCCTGAAAACATTCCGGATCCAATAAGTTATTTCAGCAGATATCTCGAAGACGATTTCTTTGAATCCATGGCCCTTGTGACCAACATGAACGAAGTAAATAAAACTAAAAAGTCTTTAGATACTTCTGCGGTAAAGCTGAAAGTTTTCTTTGCATGCAGCATGTTAATTGGCATCTACAAGCTACCACGAATCAGGATGTAGTGGCAAATGGATTCGAGAGTACCAATTATTTGTGAAAACAAATTAGTTTTTTGCGCTTCGAACTCGTTTAAAAATAGTAGATGACAATGCTGTATCGAAAGAAACCCGGGAAAATGATAGATTTTGGAAAATAAGGCCAATGTTAGACCGAATTCAAAAAGCGTGTCCACAGAATGAAAGGACAAATGAAATATCAGTGGATGAATAAATGATCCCCTTTCATGGTAAGGTAAGAATGAGACAATTTGTTCGTGGAAAACCACATCCTGTTGGTCTCAAGAATTTTGTGATGACGACGGCAAAAGAAATTCCATTGGATTTCCTCATGTATGAAGGAAAGGGAAAAACAACGGAATCCTACTTGGAACCTACTCCCGAAAAATTAGATATTGGAGGAAGGGTGGTTCTCAGACTTGCGGATACTTTGCCAGTTGGAGTATCCGTCTTTACTGATAGATTTTTTACGTCAATACCAGTAATAGAAACGCTTCTCGCTCGAGCGATTACTCTCACTGGCACTCTCATGAAAAATCGAATCCCAAAATTGGTGAGTTTCAGAACAGATAATCAAATGAAAAAATCTGGCCGTGGTTCCCAAGATATGCTTGTTACGCAGGATAATAAAATAGCTTTGGTTAAATGGTACGACTCCAAACCAGTTCATATCTGGTCTTCCGAATTTGGAACTGAACCTGTGGGATTGTGCAAGCGCTGGTTGACAACAAATACATTGAAATAAATCGCCCATCTCTTGTAAAATCGTACAATGAAAACATGGGAGGCATTGATTTGCTTGATCGAGTTATTTCAAACTACCGAATGAAGAGTCGTACTAAGAAATGGGCCATTCGTGCAATTTACCATTTTGTAGCCTTTAGTGCAGCGGCCACCTGGCTAGAATATTGAGAAGATGCTGAAGCTGCAAATGTTTAAAACAAGAAAAACTGGATTCCCTTAATTTTAAATTTTCAATTGCGAAAGCACTTTTGTCGTCGGGACTTGCTGCAAACCCGCAAAATTCAGATTCGAGTGACAGTGTGGATGAGGAAACAGCACAGACCAGTAGAAAGCGCAGAAAGGTAGTGGCAATTCCCTAGAAAAGGATTCGAAAGAAAGAGAACAAACATCTTCCGCAGTTCATGAAACATCAACAAAAATCACGATCTAAATGTCGCTATCGGGGCTGCAAGAAACTCACTTTTGCCAAGTGCTCATTTTGTAAGGTTTTTTTATGGTGCAGCGTTGACCGAAACAGTTTTGCGCAATTTCACCAATAAAATATAAATTCAATATTATTTTTTTTGTTGTGCTTAAGGCCCAAAGTATCATTAGTGATACTTTAGTTTTTCCAAAAGTTGACAATTAAAATTAGGGTGGAGGGTGTTACTTGGACAAAAAATAATAAGTTATCTTCATTTACTATAAATATTTTATAATCAATTTAGCGGTGGGCCCGAAGAGGCTAATCAAAATTATATCTATAAAATATAGATTTTAGGAACTTACAAAGAATATGTTTTTAAATGAAATTCAAATTATTAATAACATATTATTATGATTATCGATTATCGTCCATTGGAAGGAGGGGGGTCGTCACATCTTTTTTATCTTGATCTCTGATCGTTTTTAGTCAAAATCCTATTCTATTTCTTCGTTTTTGAAGCGAATGGTGATCTTTTTTTACCGTTTCACTTCACGTGTCGACTACTTCTTCCATGCTATACAACATGGCACCATATTGCATGGCTGATGCATCAGCTCGATTTTGATAAAAATGAACTCGTAGCTCTTCCCCGTAGCCCTTCAATTGTTATAGAAATTTTAATCTGCCTACAATTTTATCATTTGCCCCTCAAAATTATTGATATCTATTGATATATGATTAAATTAGAGGGCGATTATAGTGTTACCGCTAACCGTTTCTTTGGTCCCTGTTGCTGACAAAATAAATCGAGGAATTTCCTATTTCTGGCAATAATTGCAAATAATGACGCAATAATAGGCTACAGTGAGACATAATTAATGAACAAATATCTGCAATACAATATTTATCAATTATTGAACAATAATTGGGGATAATGTTTTACTCGTAGTCCAAATAAAATTCTAAAGGCCATATGTAAACAGCTTAACCACATATTTATAAATCTTCTCAATATTAAGCTATAAAACCATTTCATATTATAATTTTAATTGATTATATTTGTTATCGATTACAGTAGTAGTAACTGTATTTGTTATGGATATTATTCCTAACTGGCTATCGACCAACGTGGGTCCTTCTGCCGTGTGGTTTGTGTAAATGTGTGTATTGAGTTAGGGCTTTTGTTACTCTAGAAATTCGCCCCGATCTCTAGAGCGCTGTTAATGAGCTCCCGACGGCGAATGGCACTAGTTTCTCAGTACAAATGTACTACCTGTACTGGGGCTCGAACCCAGCTCTTCGTGCATGCCAAGCAAGCGTTCTAACCTGTCAGCCAAACTAGCGGTTCATCGATTACAATAATATAATTTTTAAGACATGCTAAACAACCTGCACATCTATGGTTTTGCATCGAAATTGTATGTAAATTATTTTTATGCGGGTCTGAATACATCGATATAAGAGTATATCGTAGGTATATCATAAGTATATCGTAAGAGCATCCATCCAAACCCCGTCCAATACTAATAATATGCAAAGGAAATTAATGAAAAATATCACCGGACTTGAATTTGGCAAATAAAATAAAAATTGTGACATTTTTAGAAGAAATTATAAAACCAATCTAACTTTTCAAATCTCTCTAGTTATATGCTAGTTTACTTTTACGATTATATCGATTGTTAATTTGATGAAGAATCAACATATTGTAAAGAGGAATAGAGAGAAAGTGCTGAAAGAAAATGTATAGAGCGAAAAGAAAGTACGGATAATAGAGAGGAGGAGAAAAGATAAATGACCGTCGATCGTCTGATCGATTTCCCTGACATGCGCGATGATATATCGAACAACTGTTTCATTGGGAATACGAGACTCGATGGAGGATGGAACTATGGTGGAAACTATTGATCGATCAGTACCTACTTTATTACCAAATCATTAATATCTGAGTTAGCTCGAAGGCATGCGGGTATCTAAATAAACAGTCATAGTCTGGAGCTACATTTTAGATCAACACTACAATTTTATAATTTAGCCTAAATATTTAGTTCCGAGCTACAAATTTTGCCTCAGACTTAAATATTTAGTTGTGGATTATAAATGTAACACTTCAATATAGCAACATATGTTTCAATATAACTTGAGAATTATTTGCTCTAGAAATCAACAGTATTTTTAGCAATAAAGAATATATTTGTTGCGAAATCTCACTCTTTGACTATGACTCTCGTGATGGTTAGTTGTCGCGATAGGTCGAGATTTCAATGGCTTCGTCTGCGTTAAGTTAACTATTAGCTATCTAAGAAATCAACTATATCAATCATTTTCTTCGAGAATTACGTCTATTAGCTATCTAAGAAATCAACTATATCAATCGTTTTCTTCGACAATTACGTAAGCGATAACCAACAACATGTCCTCAATGACGTCTTTCTAATATCCATCGGTCGATCTGCCGAAAAAATGGCACGTAATGGGCGAGAACGGCCGACGGTGGTTTAGATTTTCAGATAGTTTCAATTCGGCCTAATTGCTTTCATTGTTTAATCGACGGTTATATAACGACCTCGGCGATTGGTACCAATTAGTACTTGATATCCGGATGTGTGTGAGCTCCAAATATAGGCACTGATGGCAGGCGCGGTACAAGATTTTCGATGGTGGTAATTATAGCGGTGATAATGATAGTTATTTATTTCAATAACGTTTTTATAGATCAGTAGGAGAATTTTAATAAATGTTTTGTGCATTACATCAATTACATTACAGATAAATTTGATTCAAAGATAATATACAGGGTGTCTCTAAATGATGTGGAAATGGCTTAACCTCAGCTTACTGGGATCAATAGATGACGATTTAACAAAACTTATCTATATACAAATGGGTTTGGTTTACCCAGTATTCAGCTTCAAAGTTAATTTAAAAAAACAACATTTTTTCCTTATAAAAGGAGAACGTTTACATTGATTTGGATGTTGTTTGGTATGACACTTTATACGGGTATAACTCATATTTTGACATAATATTGTTATTATCAGTAGACCGGTTGTATATAAAACAAGTGAGGCCCAACATTAATACATTCATATTTTTTAATGACAAAAGCAAATTTATTTAAAAAAATCAAATAGGACGCAGGCATTCATTATTAAGTTTTTTTGTATCTTTATAGTTTTTGATATGTGTTACAGTTTCGACACAAAAAAATTAAATATGAATGACTGCGCTACACTCGTTTGAAGCTGAATACTGGCTAAACCAAACGCATTTGTATATAGATAAGTTTTGTTAAATCGTCTTTTTTGATCCCAGTAATCTATGGTTAAGCCATGTCCACGTAATTTAGAGACACCCTGTATAATCTTGGGCTATTTTAGATTATTTTAGATTTATAATTTATTCTGTTAAATAATCACATCCACTAAAAAGTAGAATGATAAAGAATTTTCGACAACTAATAAAGAATTAAATTAGGTGTTCCCTTCAAGTTGTTATATCATAAATAAACAATTTGAATTGAATAATAAGTAATTTACTGCACGTAATGTATGTCTAATGAACTGCGCAGAGGATCCATTTCCACTGCAATAAATTCTCCTACGAGTGATTGCTTATCTCCGCGAGTCTCCTACTTTCCGCGCCATTCCACAGAATGTTTTGACGAGAGTTTGGTAGATGGGTCATACCATGTCAAGTGGAACAATTTTGAAAATAGCTCGACCATCTCAAATTTTGATGAAAATTTATTTGGATGTGTATGTATTTTTGAAAGAAATTTTTGTGATGTTTTAGCTCCAGATATGAAATATCTGACAGCCTCATTTATGGCTCTCGATTTTTTTTAAATCATTGTAAAAGCAGGTTTGGCTCAAAAGTTTGCCGATCCCTGAACTAGGTCATCAGCAAAGTGTAAAGTAGACATCCATGTCTCACCTCCCTAAATTTCATTTTCCGTTGGCATAGGTACTCCATTTTCAGAATAAGTATATTAAGAACGTGTGGGGAACGCTGTCTTAGCCCTTTTGATACCGATAATCCCTTTGATGAGACCGTTCCCAGTTTTAGCTTTGTTTTAGATCCGATGTATAGGGCAGCGTACTTAGGCCTGAATATTATCTTCATTAATTATCTTTTCATGGCTAGTGCTAAACTCTACTACTCTATTTTACCTGGAAATGAAATAAATTTATCATCGTTGAGAATCACATGTAATTTTATGTAATTAATATTATATATTAATTAGTTGTTAATTCTCTTAGTTAACATTATATTTTCGAAATTCTTGCAATTTTTATTATACAACATAAAGTGTTGTATAATTTGACAAATTTGTAGGAACGTAGAGAAAATATTGGTGAAGAAATTTAGTTATTGCAGTAACTTACGTTACCTGTTCTAATCTCTAACGAGTGTATGGGATGCCTAAATAAATTTGTCGACGGCCAGAACACCAAAATCGGTATCAATAAATTTTCTGTGGCTTGGACCTCAAGCATCGGCTCGTAAATTTGTGGCTCGGAACGGCGCGTCGTTTTCTAAAGCGGATCGGCTTTTCGAAACCGCGCAACTGTAAATCAAAAGATATTATATCTCCGATGGAGTTTGGAAACCCGAACCGTGAATTTGAAAGGCTTAATTAGTGAAATCGAAAGTGTCAAATTGAAAATGGAGTGTCTGCGCATAAAATTATAGGCGGGCCACGTGGAAATCTGGCGGCGACCTCGCCTCGGTTTGCAGATTCGTCGCGGATTTTCGCGTTGTCTCCGATATTTTGCGCCCGTCATTGCACTTTCTTCGAAATCCATGTATAATTAATTAACTTTAAATTGCGTTTTCGGGCGGTTATTGAGCGCACCGTCGATAATTCGGCGCTAATTGCCAACTTTAAATGTTAATTAAGCGACCGCGTAATTGCGGCGCGATTTGGTTTGTTTGAGTTTTTT
This sequence comes from Othius punctulatus, assembly GCA_951805005.1. NCBI lineage: Eukaryota > Metazoa > Arthropoda > Insecta > Coleoptera > Staphylinidae > Othius > Othius punctulatus. The sequence goes on along the minus strand of OX638138.1, from coordinate 50,462,336 downwards.
CGGCTTCATTCACCTGTTTCTGACGTTAAGAGGCTTACTTAAAGGAAAGGAGTCATAATGCTTTTTCAGGGCAATATATATTGACGGTGTTTTTCGAGTGTATGCCATGCGTTTTCCGGTCAACTCGTATCTGTTTCACTTTCGATTATGTAAACACATCATCGTTGCCGAATACTTTCTGATCACATATCAACAGTCTATATTGGAACTAGATGATGTGTAATAATCAACCAACTAGTAACTGATGCAATCTAATTCAAAACATATCATCTAATGGATGTTACATGCAAGTTTATAATATTTGGTACCTCAAGACTGTAATGGGTGACTAATTAAAGAAATAAATAAAAATAACAAAACTGAGTAGGAAACTAAATATGAAGTAATGTGGAGAAAATATAATTCTAAACCATATTAACAAATAAGATATAATTAAATATTAAATTTCAGTTTAAATAGAAAGATATCATAAAGATGTAAGAACAAATATAGAATAATAGCATTTTCCCTAAACTAGTATATATTTCCAGCAAAACTAACTCACAGCTTCCAATTTCTAACCAATGACAGATTAGCACAAATTACAATATTTAGTAATTGTGAAAACTCAAATTTCTCATAACAATTCTTTCCTGCCTGCGGATGTCATACATTCACTCATACATTTATTTTGTGTTCAAAGTTTGATTTTTATTTTTGCACAAATAGGTACCTATACAATACTTAATCTATACTATGTCCCATAAAGTAATGATGCAAGTTAATTTGTACCGTACTAACGTTTGATTTATTTCTAATCACTGTCAACTTTCTTATTTCTAGTGCTAACACACTCTAAAATATTTAAATTTTAGGCGAAAAAAACGCAATATAATAAAGATATATGTACCTATTTCAAGAGGTACACCGTAGATGTTTGAAATAATTAACACATAAATTGATTCTCTAATAATAGAGTTGCTGGTGTTTATTGAATATTCTTCCCACGATTAAGTTAACATATAATATAATAATGGTAATTTTATTCATACTTTATTGACAAGTATAAACAACTCATTAAGTTACATATGTTTACAAATCTATCAATTAATGCAATTACAATATGATTTACTAGTGATTTAATTGGCTTTGAAAGTTAAAATCAAAATATAATCAAGGAACTCTAATACATTATTGAAACACTAAATAACTTTTGTAAAATTAACGCTTTCTAAAGTAAATCATGATCGAGATAAGTAACTAAAATTTTTAAGTTTTATTAAGTTTTTGCACTATATTTACTACCTATTTTTTGCAATGTTTTTTCTTTATTTGTTGCAATAAAGGTCACAAGTCATGTCACATTACAATAAATAAGGGGGTGGGGGGGTTACTTCGTCCTCTTCTTCGTATCAGATGATCTGTTGGTCTCTGTACTAATGGTATGAGGGCGGTGATGCTTAGGATTCCAAGAGGATTTTTTTCTTTATTTGTTTCTTGAAAGTTGCTAGATTTAGGGCTCTAGTTGGGTCATCTAACTGGTTGTGTTGTTGTATTGTTGTATTTCTAGTTTGTCTTGTTGTTGCTTACAGGTGTAGGTTCTTATGTGCTGATTGTTTCTTGTATCGTGTGTATGTATCTCGTTGTTCGTTTTTAGAATGATGCTGCTGGATGTTTCTTCATGTTTTATTTTTTGTATGTGGAGTATATTGTTAAACTTTATGAGCTGTTTTATGTTTAGTTCGTTCGTTTGTTTATATATTTGTGTTGTGATTGTTGTGTGTAGTTTACTTATATTCTAGCTTGTTGTGTAGCTCCAAATGTTTATTGCTTAGTGGATGTTTGCCATGAAAAGTGTATGGTACAGGGTTTTTTTAGATGGTTGGGTATATAATTTTTGATTTTACCTAGCATGTATATTCTTTGTGTTTATTTTGTTGGTATGGGGGTCCCATTTTAGGTTGTTATTGATTGTTAGCCCGAGGTACATGAATTGCTGTGTTTCTTTTAGTGGACGATTTTTTAATGTTATCTATAGCTCGGAGTTATGTCTATTCTTGCTAAATTGCATAAATTCTGTTTTTGTTTCATTTATTGTGAGGGTGTTTTCTATACACCAGTTGCTTAATTTCTCGAGGTCTCTATTTACTGTTTTGGATAGTTCTTCTGTGTTATTATGCGAGTTTACTAGGCAGATATCGTCCGCATACATGAATAGATTTCCTGTTATTTCTAGTTTGTGTATGTTGTTTGTGTAGATATTGAAGAGTATTGGTGGAATTATTCCGCCTTGCGGAAAAACCATATTTACTGGTGTTTATTTTACTGTTCGTTCCCTCTATTGTTAAAATATTTTAACAATATTTACATAGTTTTCATATTTATAAACATAGAGGATACATAGACACAACATAGAGGACACATAGAGGCAAGTGACATAGAGGATTTAAACTACGAAGTCAGCAGTTATTTTACCAATAGTGCTAACGAAGCTTTCAGTCCGACCGACCCATAATCTGTAATTATTGAAGCAGTTGATGAACTACAGATTCAGACTCGTTTCACTTGAACTCGAAATTCCACTAGAAGCAGAACTACAGGGAAGTTTTGATCAGTCAGTTTTGAAAACTGTGCTACTTGATGCTACAAATAAATATTAACTGAACTATCCTCAGTCATTTAAGGCGCGTTCTCACGAATCAACTTTAATTGATCGATTGTAGTTGATCAACAAAGTTGAATTAAACTATAGTGAGAACCTCTGTTTCAGAACCTCTGGAGTTGATCAAGTTTAAACTATAGTAATTGTTCAACTTTTGCTGATCAAGTACAATCGGTCAATTAAACTTGATTCGTATGAACGCGTCTTAAATGATTGATAGTATTGATGATCCAGACTATGCCTCTGGTTTAAACAGTGACGAAGCCAATCTTGAAGGAGGGGTCGATGAACAACAAACTAACGATGGCGATACGGAATACACTATCGGACTTGAATATTCAATTACTGATGAAGCCTGTAAAGAAAAGGTACAACCAAACCTTACAACCAAACCACCAAAGAGCACAGCCAGAAACCTGGAAAAGGAATGCTGACAAAATTAAAAGGATGAAATGTAAGACTTATTTGGGCTATATTAGAAAACTAAGGATGGAAACGTTAGCCATAACCAAGAACGTATTCCAAGGATTTGCTGTGCAGCTCGCTGCTTCTTTCTCAGAAGAGTGTACGAAAAAAATCTTTACAGACTTCTGGAACTTAAATTTGGACGAAAAGAAAGTGTAGGTATGTGTGTGTTTTAGTCGATTATACCAGAAAATAGCGAAGTTATACATATGGGCCATCAAAATGATCTGCTTCGCGCCTCTACTATTTGAAAAAAGGAAATGATAAACTATTGGTATGTAAATAAATATTTTTGGGAGTAGTAGGCCTTAAAGAAAAAATGGTATATTCATGGTTTCTAAAACATAATGCGGGTGATAGTAAAGTCTCAAAATTAACTTATACAGAAATATCTCACCAGAGAGATATTAGGTCCTTGAAAAACGCTTTTTTGATATTTCACCAAAGCAGCCTCGCACTGCTGTAGAAAGGACATTTCTAAGGTAAACTTTTTCCACTAGTCACGAGTGTATGATCTCTACAAGGAAAAATGTAAATAAAATCGTGTTGAGCCCTATACATTATTTCCTTTCAATTGTATGTTTGATGAACTTAAGCTGTCGCTTTTCCAACCTAGCAAGGACTAGTGCGATACTTGCTACGCACATAATATCACAGAATTATCTGAAGATGACTGCTCAGCGGTGCGTTATGACTTCATAGGGCCCTGGGCAAATTTGAATTTGAGGCCCCCCATGTACAGTCATGCTCACATAAATCTAGTATACTGACATTAGGTTACAATAGCAATTATATATGGCAATGTCAAATTATTTGTACTACATTTATGTGAGCATGACTGTACAATCTTAATTTTTTTTATTGCATTAAATAATAAACAATATAAGAAAAAAATGATGTGGTGGCCCTCTGACGTCGAGGGCCCTGGGAAAAATTGCCCATAGGATAACGCGCTACTCTGACAACAGTGGCGCGTTGACACTACAATAAACACTGGCATTGACACTACAATAAACACAACATAAAATAAATCAAGAATACCAAAAGATAAAGACAAAATGGATGCGAAAAAAAGGCGGTAAACATGTTTACGATGGACGCGCAAGCTGTGAGGTTATGTCCAGTTGTCAATAGCACTGCCTCTTATTATAATATAAAACTTCGAGTGCATCATTTTACACTTTATAACCAGCAGTCCCGTCAGTGCTGTAAATTAACCAATAAACTAATTGGTGAAAAGCTTCCTTATTTTATTCGTATTATAAGTACCATTTAAACATATTTTTGATGTTCCTGAAAATTTTAATCTTGTGGGGTTACGTCCTATTGCAAATAAGCGATCAATATCGTTTTTGTACATGCTCTGCAAAATAACAATTTTATGGATTCAATTGAGCGCGCAAAACCCGATATTTCAGGCCTTGTCAGTAAAAGTTGGCATACCAACATTTGTGGAGATTTAGATTGGTTAAGTAGATCATTCCAGCAGACTACAGAATTACATACTTAAAACCGAATGAAATATATAGCCGTAAATTAACTATAACTATAATGCGAGACGAGACAATAAAAATCAGGTGGATGTATGTTTCCGTTGGGGAAAATTCAACTTGAATATCCCTTATGACAATTTTTGAACGACAGACTTCACAAGTATGTGCTTTTGTCTACTGTTTCGACGAATCAGCAACGATTCGTCCGAAAAAACTTCATTTTAGGTGCTTGCAACATAAAATAGCTATTTCGGTTGAGATGTCTACTACTAAAAATAGATACGAACATTAAATAAAGAATAGTTCTATGAGAAAGTGGAATTTAACGCAAACCACAAAAACGTAGTTTGGCGGTCACAATGAAAATGTTATTTAATGGCCTTCCAGCAATTCTAACCTTAATGTCGTTGAAACAGTGTGACATAGAATGAAACAAATATTGCGATACAACCCATAACGGACATTATATGAACTTGAAAATTTGAAATTTATTTAATCCTGAAACGTGCAGATCCTTAGATGAGTCAATACTCTGCCGAATTCGAGCGGTCATAAAATATAAGGGTAGTGTTACTCCATTTTAGAAATAAAAATTCGTGCTATGTCCCAGTATTTAGTCGTCATAGATAATGAAACATTCATAGAAACATTTTCTCGTTAATTAGAGATAATAGAATATAATAGAATAATAATTTTGATTTATGTGTTGCTGATTGGTCCTAATTGATGATAATTATTTAATTACATAGCATTAATTACAAAAAAATTATTAGAAAAAATAAATAAAATTTCAAATAACTGAATTATAAATGTATTTGATTTTGTCCCAATATATAGTTGTTAGGGCTCGTAGAGTTATGTAAATTTTTAAAAACTGGTCCGATAATTATTTGAAAAAAAAAAGTTTTAATTTTAATTAATTTGTCACATACTTTAGGCCCTCACTGCATATAAAATCTAATTAAATTAATTAAATTAAGGCATTGAATATGTACAATGAACATGATTATACATTTCCGCAATATACAACTTGTACACAATTATTTCATATGAGACGGATACGCAAAATTGGAAAATAGTTATTTATGATACAAGTTCGTAAAGTTTTTTTTTTTTTTGTACGATCATGAATTTCTCGGCTGGCCTTGCTCAACAAAAAATGCGGGTGCACAAATGCTCTTTATAAAAGTGTATCAAACAAAGTTTTTTTTGCGACAGCTATTATGAAAAAAATAAATATCTCACATCGTACCAATTGTATCATTAACTTGATTTTTTAAAGTTTTGAACTCCTTTCGTATTATTGGATGTTGACTACTAAGTAAAATTTGATGCAAAATATTATCTTTTTTCAATTGGTGAGTAAATAAATTGTGTGTAAAACTTATTTAACGCACAGTCAGTGGTGCGTTATCCTATGGACAAATTGGGCATTTGCCCATGGCGCTCAACTTCAGGGGGGCCAACAACATCAAAACATTTGTTTTCTTATGTTGTTTATTATTTAATGCAATAAAAAAATTAACACTGTACATCGTGGGACCCAAATTCAAATTTGCCCAGGGCCCCATGAAGCCATAACGCGCCGCTGCGCACAGTTGATATTTTTACGTACAGCATTTTTTTTTTAAGCACTTGTGCTAAAAAGTATCACTTTGCATACTGTGAACAGTGCGTAAATACTTAGTTTACGCACTGTCGTGGAAAAAAAGAATTGTTACACACTTCATAATAACCAGCGTTGCAGATTGGACTATTTATTAGGCTGGTTAACATATAATCAATATTTATCTGCGATTCGTCTTCGATATGTTAACTCGTTTTCATCGCTTGGCTTCTAATGGAGATAATTACATCAAATGAAATTAATTGAACAGCGGTGTTAGCTAAGTTAAAATAATTACAGAATAGGGCCGTATGGAAAATTTCGCATTTAGTGTTTGTTTTGACTAACTATTATCATCGCATTGCACCAGCTTGCAGCACCTAGCAATTTGGTTTCCGTGTATTTCACTTCATCGATATCACGTTCACTTAACGTAAACGCATAATTTAACAGTACACGGGCACGCATTTTACGTTTCAGTTCCACTACAAATAATTAGCACTTATGATGTTAACGAACTTAAATCACAGGAAAGTTATCGAAGTTATGAAATTGAAACATTTCATATGAAAAATAAGTCACTGACCTTTCATCAACTGTCTGCTTAACCGTTTAATAAATGAATCGCTGACCTCTAGTTAGATTTTCGTACACACATAATTTAAAGTTGCTAATTTTGAATAAATAATTTGAAATAATGTTAGGTCTAGTTCCAATCAACAATAAAGGGATCAGAAACAATATGGTACTATAAACAAATATTGTAATGAAGAAAAACAAAACACCTTTTTCACAAAACACATTTATTCAATCTAAATGTACATTTCAATCGCTAGACGACCAGTAATGATCGCCTAGCGATGGAAATGTACATTTAGATTGAATAAATGTGTTTTGTGAAAAAGGTGTTTTGTTTTTCTTATTTCTGCGAACCTTTCACAAGCTCCAAGATACTACTTAAAGATTGTGATATGTATTTTGTAATGGTTTTGGAATAAAGTCGATTCAGCCATTGAAAATATGTACAAGAATACATAAACAAAAATAATTTTGAATTTTTGAAAGGAAATCACCAATACAATTTAGCCATTTTTAATTTTTTTAAATATTATTACACAGTTATGTTAGTATCCAAAACATGAAATTTGACTCAATAATAAAGAATTATTTCTATAAGATACGACATAAAGATCGTTTAGGTCGCTAGCCTAATAAATATTGTAGGTACTAGTTACTACTACTATTGGTATATTTAAGATACTACGTCTCATTTTTTTCAGATTAAATCTTTATTAATATGCAGAAAATATCTTTTTTTTTTTAAATCTGAAAGGCTGCGGCCGATGGCCATTTGAAGCATTGCAGCAAGACCTTCTTTTACAATTTAATAATGTACATACAACAGCAAATATGTAAATGTTTCAATAAATTATATATTATATATATATATATATATCATTTATATTTCAATAAATTTTTGATTTAGTTGTTGAACTTTTGCAAATTCAATATTTGATTGAAATATTTTCAACGTGAAAAAGTTTTGTCAAAACAAACAGAATTATTGATAGCATATTATTTTACCCGCCTATAGAATTCAGTTTGTTGATAAATTTTATTATGAAGTAACAATCAAGTATTAAGGTAAATATTGGTTAAAAGTAATTACGTTAGATGATCCAAAAAAGTGCTGAATATGATGTTTTTCCAAGAGTTATTCAAATTTTCTTCCAAATGGTCTTAATATATTGTAGAATATAAATGTTATGGAACATAAAAAAAGGTACATTGTGAAATAAAAGTTTTCATTGCCCTCAATATTGCAATTATTTCTAACAAGATATAATTATTAAACGAACTGAATTATAGGTTTTGTTTCTAAAATCTGAAATTTACAAACTATATTAATTTCAAGTTTAAGATTCATGAGTAAAGAAGTAATGTGCAGAAATGTATAGTACTTGCATCGAACATATTGCGAGTACCGATGTTATAAAACTTTTAATGTACATTAATTAATTTAAATGATATAATCTCACTCTTCAGCGTCCTTTTACATAAATCAAATCGATCAGAATAGGTCAATCTTGAATTAAAAATTCTTGATGACTTAACGATTGACCATTCTCGTCTGAAGTTTATTATTCTAAATCAATCAATTTAGGTTCTCATTTGATTTATGCTAGGGAGATGGACCTTTACGACAAAAACTTTAATGAAAATACCTTTACGAATTAGCTCCCTAATATTAAAAACTATTAATAATTCTTTAATTGATCTTGTATATAAGTCATAAAAGTTATTGGGATGTTAGTGATTCCCTCGATATCTCAACAATTATAAAACGTTAAAGTTAAGTAAAATTCATAAAGCCTCGATGTTTTACAACAAGTTTTTGTCTTTTATGTTTTGAAGGGTTTTGGGTTGCAAAATTTCGACTGCCAACACGGGATATGACGGCACTTGTAACAAGATATCTTCAATAAGTAGTCATTATAGGTGTCCCATAGATTTGATATAGGTATGAATATTTGTTTTCTAGATCACGCAAATGTCTGAAATGTAGGTACAATTTTTTTATCACTACAAGATTTGAAGATATCTTTGAAACGTCTTTATGGGATTTCCATTGATCGGTTTATAATTTTATAATAGAACAAGTTAAGTTCATTTGCGTTATTTGTAGCTCAGTCTTTTAAGGTCATGGTAGATTGTTTGGTATAACTTGGCGACTGACCTTGTTCTCGTGGTGGAACCACGTCCTGGTGGTGGTCCGATGGTGGACGCGATGGTCCTGGTGCTACGTAATTGTGCACTCGTCTTGTTCTGAGCGGCGGCAGCGGCGGCCAATTGGCCGGCGCTAGTTCTGGGTAACCTGGGGCTGCCCTTCTGCGGCTGCTGCGCGTTATTATTAGTGGCCAGGACCGCGCAAGAGCCGAAGAGGAAGACCAGGAGAAGGCACCGTCCGGCACCCCTCATGGTGGCGCGCACTGCAATATCACAAGCACTAGAACAAGAACAGGCCTACGGGGATGGCTTCGTGCGTTAGAGTCGGTCACTTTTCGGACGGACCGGGGACCCGCGAGAGTCTGAAATAAAAAAACTGTTCTGGGCTCCAGGTTACGTGGGGGTCGGTTTCTGGGAGCGCGCGCGTCGGAGTGTACGTCTTGGCACCTGTCGCTCGCCAAGCTGAATGGCAAGACTGTGTGTGTGCTACTGACCAATCTCCGTGGCCAGACGCGGAGGGCCAAGCCGTCGTCGTGTACGCGGAGTCCGCCGACTCCCGGAGACTTTCACTCGCTCGGCAGCGCTATTGAGTGGCGTGCAGGTGCAGGTGGCTCCATTCGCATAGCGATCGGTCAGCTGTGCGGGTCAACGAGCCAGGTCAGGTCTTCGTGGTGTGGATCGTTTTCATTCAAGATCCTCCGCAACGACCTGGACGTAACGGTGCAGGTGCTCTCACTCTCTATCGTTTTACTACAATCTCGTGCCGGGCCAGACGTCTCGCGGATAACAGGTGGGCGGATGCGCGAGGAATTTCGCGGACACATCTGAAGAAAGGCACTAGGTTGCCGACCAGAGGTGGGGACCTAACGGGTCAATCACAATATTGCCGTAAACCAGATCATATGGTCTTCGGATGGCAGCAAATTCCTCCGTAATTTACAACTTTACCCAACTTCCATTATGATGATCTACTGATGAACACGTTAGGCATGCAGTACAACGAATTTTCCTATTTGTCTCTAGACCAACAATATTTTTATTTTTTTTAATTAAAGTTTGTGACAAACTTTTTTACAGAAATATTTTCTGCACCAAAGATGACAATACTTTTACGAATATATTGCTCAGTTGATATATTGCGCCCAATCTGTGGTACAAAGACCATAAAAGTTAATTCTCGGCCCTACCGTCTCGCCAGCGCAGGTCACTGTTGGATCGCACAATGAAAGTTGCATCTCTCAGGCGATTATTATTATCAGTGATTATCATATCATATTCATGATTATCATTATATTTGCGATGGAAATTAAAAAATCCTGTATAAACAAATTTGTGGTCGTGATTTTCCTTTCGGCAAGCCAACAGTTACCGAAGTTACCAGTTATCATTTCATTCGCAATCAGTACCCGTTGAGTACAGGCAGAGCCGCCGCTTGACTTTTCCGCTGTGCAGCAACAATAAAAAATTGCGCCCCTGAATTTTAAGAGCAAAATTAAAAATAAAATCTTTTTGTGTTCGATTTTCGATCGATAACTGAAGGGCTCCCTATTCAATACAGATACCAAATATGGGATGTTGTGCTGGGAAGTAAAACGAATTTATCGCATAATTTATATAATATTTATTTAAAATAATTTTTATATATTTTTAAACAAAAATGTTGGTAATAACAAATATTTATAAACAATATAAAAGTATAAAAAATAATTCAATAATTGACCATATAAATCGGTTTCCTAATCCGACAACGGTGCGGGATAAACGTAATAAAAGTGTTCGGAAGCGGAAATCCAATGAATGGACCCATCAGAGCCATATTTTCGGATATGGACGACAATATACAATGTTGATAGTAGATAAAGTGGCAGCAAAGGGCAAAGGAAACTACATATAAGAGCAAGAAGTTAGGTGAGGTTATTGCAATCGGCACCGGGAGAAGGGGAACGCAGCGCGCGCGAAGCAGTGCAGGGTTGCCAGCGGATAATTAAATATCAAAGACAAGAAAAAGTGCGAGGCAGCAATAGATGAGCAAGAGGGGCAGTAATCTAGGGCGCGATAGTCCAGAAGGAAAGGATATATTTGCAGCGAGTAAAAAAGTGTTGAGGTCACCCAAGCAGAGGAAAAATCAGGAAGACAGAAATTTAAGTGAATCAAAGGAAATAGACGAATTGTATAGAATGATTAAAGGTTTCATAGAAGAAATGAGGAAGAATACAGAAGAGCTAAAGCACGAGATAAAGGAGGTAAGGAAAGAAATGAACAGAAAGGAGGAGAAATGGGATCAAGAAAAAACGGAGATATACAGTAGACTGGAGAAGTAAGAGAGAAAAATAGAGGTAGGAGAAAGAGAGAAGAGAAATAATAACCTAGATATAACAGGGTTGAAAACAAAGGATGACAATATAAACAGAGAAGTGGAGGAATTCATAAGGAATCAAATAGGAGTTGAAACAAAAATTGTAGCTACGTACAAGATAAAAAAGCAAGATGCAGAGGAAATAGTCATAGCGGAAGTGATCACAAGAGAAAATAAAGAAAAAATAATTAAGGCAAAGAGTAGACTGAGAGATACGAAGACATACATTGATAACGATTTGACCAGAGAAGAGATGGAAATTCAAAGAGAGATGAGGAGCATTGCGAGAGATGAAAGAGGAAAAGGAAATCAAACAAATGAAGGATACATAAAAATAGTAATAAACGGAAAAGTATATGTTTGGGACAAAAAGGGAAAAGGTTAGGGAATAAAACGAGAGGCCAAAAAACTAACAGAGGAAATCGAGAAGGGCACTTCGAGAGATACAAAAGGAAAGAATAAGAACAAGCAAATGGAAATATACAAACAGGATGAGAGCAGCAATAAGGAAAAAAGGACCAATGGTACAAATGAAAAGCGAAAGAAAAAATGGAGGATGGGAACCTGGAATGTAAGGGGTATAAATGGAAAAATAATTGAAATAGTTCAGGAAATGAAAGCTAAAAATATAAAGATACTGGCAGTCACAAAAACGAAGAAGAAGGTGAAGGGGCTCATAGATCTGGGGGAAGAGCACATATTTTTACACAGCGGGGTAGAGGACGACTGCAGAGCACGAGCAGGAGTAGGCTGCATTATAGCAAGTGAGTGTAAGAACCAGCTTAGAAACTATGAATTTCACTCACAAAGAATCATCACAATAGAAATGGAAGATGATTTCAAACAAAAATACTGCGTAATTGTAGGATACGGCCCTAATGAAGACGAAAAACTAGAAACTAAAGATAGGTTCTGGGAGGAGATGCAAAGCATATATGAAAAATCGGATGTAGAGACTTATATCTTGGGAGACTTAAATGGTAGAGTTGGGAACAGGGCAGAATGATATGAAGGTGGCATAGGGAAACATGGAGAAGAAAATCTTAATGGGAATGGCAAGAGAATAATAGAGTTTTGCTTGGAGAATAGTCTGATCATAACAAATTAGTTTTTCCAACATAAAGACAGTCACAAATACACGAGGGTGATGGCATAAAGAAATGAAATGTCAATAATAGATTACGCGCTAACAGAAAAATCAAATAAAAACAAAATAACCAACGTACGAGTGAGAAGAAGTACGGAAATAGGAAGCGACCATCACCTATTAGTAGTAGATTTAATCAAGAAGGCATCGCAAGCAAAGAGGGACAATGGAATAAGAAGCAAACCAGAACATGAAAACTCCAAGACCGAGACGTGGAGGAAAAGTAAAGGGAAATACTTAGCAGAGAATTTAGTAAGGAAACAGAGACCGCAGACAACCTAGAAGAAAAATGGCATTATACTGAAGGCAACAAGAGAGGCATGCGGAACCACCAAATTGGGATACAAGAAAAATCACACCGCCCGATGGACAGACGAAGTCAACTATGAGATAAAGGAGAAAAAGAAGGGGTGGAATGAATACTTGGAAGCAAAGACGGCAGAGAAATACAGCAGGTACAAAGGCACAAATAAAAAATGCCAAAATACAGTAGACGGAGCGAAGAGGAAAAGCTGGGATGATTTCGGGAGGAAAATGGAGGAGAATAAAAGAGATAACCAAAAGCTGTTCTACAAGGTTATAAAAAGTTTCAGGAAGAAAAAGACAAGCTCGTTACAACTATTAAGAAATAACGAAGGGGAAATTTTAGTAAAAGAAGAGGATGCCTTGGAAAGATGGAAAGAACATTTCCAAGAACTATTAGTGGAAAGGGGTACAGGAGAAAAACAGGAACATCTGACACAGACAAAAGGCAGCAACAACAAAACCGAAGACAGTGAGTTATAAGATGGAGAAAATATTACTGAACAGGAAGTGATAGATGCTATACAGAGAACAAAAACATGGAAAGCTGCGGGACACGATCAAATTACAGCAGAAATGACGAATCAAAAATCTAGACGACATCGGGTTTGAAAAATTGCATCAAATAGTTAGGATCGTGTATAAGGGAAAAAAGATACCCAAGGATTGGGAGTATGGCATAATTACTTGTATACAAAGGTGGAGATAAAAGGAACTGTGACAACTATAGGGATATAATATACGAAACTATACTTGAAGGAAGACTTAGAGAAAGGGTGGAGGAGGAATTGGAGGAGAACCAAAGTGGATTTAGGAGAGGGAGGAATACTCAGGATAATATATTTACCATACGGCAAATTATAGAAAAATACAGAGCAGGCAATAAGGAAGTATTAATGTGTTACATAGATTTGGAGAAAGCATTTGATAGAGTAAATAGGAAAATAATTTGGAAGACCTTGGAAAAATTGGGAATAGGAGAAGGATTAAAAGAAGCTGTAAGGAGTATCTACCATAAGAATAAAAACTATGTGAGAACAAGAAACATGACATCGGAAATATTTACCACAAACGAAGAAGTTAGACCCGGGGGGGGGGGGGGGCACTAAGCCCGCTGCTTTTTATAACAGCACTGGATACTGGATGAAGTTATCAAAATATCAGTACCTGAGATGAAGAAACTTTGTGTCGGATACAAAAACATGCAGATAGTGAGCGTTAATATATGCGCGTTTACAGACGACATGGTAATATTTGCAGAGAATGAAAGGGATCAACAACACAATATAAATATTCTAGAGAAACAACTAGCCGCCTTTAACCTAAAAATTAATGAAATGAAAATTAAGTGAAGAGAATTGCAAAAGAGGAGAGGCAAAGACATTTAAAAATAAAAATCGAAGGCAAAGAAATTGAGCAATACAAGTACCTATGAGCGATTGTAGAAGAGAGGTAGTTTGGAAGGTGAAATTAATAATAGAGTAATAGCAGCCTCGAAAGTGTACCACATCCTAAGAACTAAGTTCCTAAACAACAAGGAAGTATCCAAGAAAACTAAAATAGTGGTGTTTGACGCAATATACATTCCAACAGTCACATATAGAAGTGAAACGTGGGTTACAAATAAAAGATAATTTTATACAAGTTTATAACAATTTTTGTTTATTTTAAATATTTTGTTTTGACCATTCAGAAAGAATATACAGCTCATGGCAATAGTTGATCCTTATAATTTCCCAATGTTAATTTTGCTGGCAGTTACTGAGACACACTGTTTAAAGACTCATATTTATATTTATTGGCGGTATATACTCATCACTCATCATTCGAAAGCTGTTCAGCTGATGAAGGCTTAGGTGTCTCGAAGTTATTTCCATTTGCTAATATAAATTCTTTTCTTTCTAAAAATCAGTCAGTTTCGAAAAGTGACACTTAATAATACAAAATTTGAAAAAAATATTTTATGTAACTTGATCATAGTATTTAATAAACTGCTAAATGCTTGTTTTTTTTGCAGTTATATTTTATATTTTTTTCTACGACCGTAATTTATAACGCTCACAGTTTTTTCCCCAGTAATTTGCGATCATAAAATATGTGGTTCTGGAATCGTTCAAAAAGCGTGAAATAAGTGCCATAGCGGTTAATTTTTCACACTTTTGCGTAAAAATAAAGTTATATCAATTCCTCTAACAAACTGTCAGAACTTACGTTTCCGATTAAAAAAACACTGTGTTGCCATTTCACGTGCAATCTACGGGCGCAGTAATTTGTTTTATTTTCTCTTGACATGTAATAGTTTGTTTACTGTCATCTTGATTGACTCGGTAAATGAGACTTTACAGGCACGGTGCCTGTTAAGTGTTGCTATGGTAACTTTAGAAAGCACTTCTGTCAATGGATGGGTGTCAATTTATTTATACTTCTAATAAACACATCATTTATTAATCAATAATTACAATACATTATTACATTGATTAGAATTACACATATTAATATTAATTACACATTTTGAATCAGCATTAAAGTTAAAGATTGACCCGGGAACACCTTGAATACAATCCGCATTCGATGCTTGTACGTCAGAAATATGTGAAGCAGAAATGTTTCCACTGGGACCTGCATCACATTCGTTTTGACTTTGTATCATTCTAGCAACTTTTATTTTATTGTTAAGTGAATCTGTCACATAACTTTCGGCAATAGATCCCGATTTCCAAGCGCCATGACGCTTTAACGTCAGTACATCTCCACCAGCATCTGCTAGCAGAGTCGCAGACGATCTCCGGTAGCAATGGCCTGTGTAAGACTCCGGATTTTGTAATTCCAAAAAAGATGCTACCATACTCGGGAACTTGCCAAATGATTTTATTCCTACCGGTTGAATGCAACATTTTCCGTTACGATATGAAATGAAAAAACGGTTGTGATTGAAATGACGTGGCCGTAAGGATGCATAACGACGATACAGTTTAAAAGGATTGAAACCTTCTCCATCTCCAATAATTGTAAATTTTCTAGGCACACGTGTCTTTGAATCCGGGATGTTAACAACAACGACTTCTCCTCTGTCTTCGATATTATTAACCAGCAATTTATACAACTCCTCACGTCGACAAGCCCCATTTATCCCAAAAATTGTCGCTACTTTTATCATCAGGTACTTACCGTCCGGAGCCTCTCTCATAAATTTATCAATGTCTTGCCTTCCCAAATTTGCAGATTTTTTCGGTTTATAACCTAATGACTTCTTTTTAAAAAAACAGGTAACTTTTGTGAATTTTCCAATATCTACATTTTCGTAAACTAATAAGGTACTCTTCAACATCGACATAAATGCCCACAATGATGATGGCTTGTAAATAATTGACTTTTCATAAATATAGCTCATAATTAAATCTTCATTAACTCCCTTAAAGCCTTTTTTCTTCCTCCAGTTGTTAAATAAGTTGTATTGCTGCTGATACCTTTCTCTGGATTTTTCTGGGATCAAGCACACATTCGCCGCTTCGACATTTTCTTTAATTTCACAAATACTTGCATCAAAATCACCTTCGAATTCTTCATCTCTATCAAATTCCATAATTAATTGGCCACAATATCTGTCTGTATTCACTATTGACGGCTTTACTATTTGTAAACAATGACAATTGTCAATCCATTTACACCACAGCAAACTATGTGTAACTATGTATATGTTTCCGAATATGTCAAAATATAATGATTTTTTTGAATTTTCAGCAAGAGAAAATAAAATGTTGTACGCGGCTCGCTTGCAATTAGCCTTTATTGGGGCTCGCCGCATTACAACTTTGCAAACTTTCCAGCTCGCCCATAAAGGCTTAATTTACTAAGCTTGCCACGTAAATAACTATTATGAAACTCATTCGGCTCATACTGTCAAACTTTCATACTCGTGGAAAAAAGTATAACTTGACTCAGCTGTTGAGTGAATATATAAATAAAATATAGAATAAATAACTATTCTCCCTAGAATCCCTATTTATTATATTATGTCGTATGTCGGTAAATCAATGCACGTATGTTTATGAACATAGTTTTAATGAACTGGTGAAAAGTCATTATTATAGTAGATATAGTTACATTTCTAATCATTTCTTCATTACAATTTGCATTTTTCAGGGAAAATGCATATGTGTTCCTTGCGCTATATATGAATAGTATTCGTAAAGATCGTCCCGTGATTCCTTTCGGTATTATACCAGGAAATTGTACACACTTTTATTACGATAAGTTTCTCGGTCAGCAGCGACCTTTTGTGTGGCGGTCGGTGGATTGTTGGTAGTCGTAAAAATGTAATAAAAGTGTCATGCACAAATAGTGAAATCGCGAAAATGACTTTAGTTTGTTCAATTCAGTGTGCAGACTCTTTGATTAATATAGTTAAAACAAGCGCCAATCGAAGGAGCATGGACAGTGGACACCTCTAAGAGATTACAAAATATGAAGTATGCACGGAAAGCAGTTCTCTCGTAAAACTCAATTCAAGACAACATATATATATATATATATATATATTATATATATATATATATATATATATATATACAGGGTGTCTACGCTAAACCGTTCGTTAAAAGTTTAAGGGGTTGCCGTTGTCCTTAAAATTTCAAAAAAATCCTCGTCACACGGCTGAATCAGTTATCCTCATGTGAAATATTTTCAACTTTCTATCACTTCCGGTTCCACCGGAAGTAGCACCAACTTTCTTATTTTAAATGGAACACCCTATATATTATTATATTTTTGAATGCCTCGCTTAAATTGGAACATATTTTGTAAAAACGTATGTACACTTATCTCTTCAAGTTTTCAAGAAAAAAATGTTTTTCTAAAATTTTTACCTCTAAAAGGTAGCCTGAAATATGTCTATAACTTCTCTTAGGAATAAGATAAAATTATGAGTTATATTTCTAATTGTACCTAGAGGATGCCTCTATGAGTAACATAATTGGAAACTGTCAATTTTGGTAATAAGTGTTCATAAAATGTCAATATCTCAGTGCCCTCTTAAATATCCCGTAATTCAATTTTTTAAATAGAATGACATATTTTTTATCGCATAGCACCATTAGAAGAAAAATTTACTACAGAAAAGTATAATGCAATCGTACTCCTAAAGCAAGTATTTTTTGAATTATTTCGAAGATTACTTTTTCGTCGCATTTCTGCAGGGTCATGTCACAATGCGCATTTCGCATGTCACAAGTGCACTTTAGTAGGCATGTGATATGCTTTTGTTTTATTGCTATTGTAAAAAAACATTTTTTTCTTGAAAATTAGAAGAGATACGAGTACATACGTTTTTACAAAATATGTTACAATTTAAGCGAGGAATTCAAAAATATAATAATATATTGGGTGTTCCATTTAAAATAAGAAAGTTGGTGTTACTTCCGGTAGAACTGGAAGTGATAGAAAGTTGAAAATATTTCACATGAGGATAACTGATTCAACCGTGTGACGAGGATTTTTTTGAAATTTTTAGTACAACGGAACCCTGTAAACTTTTAACGAACGGTTTAGCGTAGACACCCTGTATATATATACTTTTATCTTGTATTGTAAACTAGTATAAATAAAAAGCATTCCTTTTGAAAACATGTTTGTTTTTGTTATTCCGCAAAATTGGGACACCCTGTATGTTTGAAAATAATTTGACGGCGTAAAGATTTTAAAACCGCTTGCTTTTAGTACGAAACATTTTTTTCTATCTCTCACGGGAAAGCGCTAGAAAAGCCCGACGCACTGTTGCAGGACCCTGTATATTGTACATAGCTGATGGACTTGGATCCATGTCGTAATTCCACGTTCATTTGGTAACTTTCACAAAATTCACGTTTAACGTCGCTGCAAATTTCGATACAATTAGCAAAATTTCCTGGAATCGAAGTTTCAATTTTGAGGTTTTGGCCAGCTTATCAAGCAATCACAGTGCGTCGTCTCGTCCATAATATGTAACTGTACTATTACAAGTAACCTATGGAACTTATAACGTAAAACACTATAAACCTTAGGGTCATTAAAGTTTTAAAAAAAAACATTAGTATGTTTTGCTCGTCCAGTGGCATATACGGGAGGTTGAGCAAAACGGGGGGCATTTGAAAATAGCACAATTGTATTGTTGTTTGAGAACACGTATTCTACGTGACTCAAAATACCGCGCGTTTTTTTTATCTCTGAACATAGGCCATGTTCAGTTTTAAAACGACAGTATCAATTGCAACCAGTTATGCAACCAACATTACTTGCGCCTGCAACTCGATCATTTAAAATGTCAATACTGTTGACAGAATATGTATTCTACGCAAGAATTATCCTGAGACACCAATCCCATCATTCCTGTTCAAATAGGAATCATCAACTATTAATCCCGATATAGTAACTCATAGTAACTAGTAACTAGTAACTTATAGTAATATAAGTGTTTAAATAGGGCACTTTCACAAATGAGTTACTATTTCGGGATTAACAGTTGATGATTCCTATTTGAACAGGAATGATGGGATTGGTGCCTCAGGGTAATTCTTGCGTTGAATACATTTTCTGTTAACAGTTTTGACATTTCAAATAATCGAGTTGCAGGCGCGTGTAATGTTGGTTGCATAACTGGGTGCAATTGATACTGTCGTTTTAGAGTTGTCGCAAACTGAGATGGTCCAGAGGGCGTGGCTTAGCTGCGCGGCCTCGGCCGAGCCAGCGGCGCAGAGAAAACGAGTAGTAAATTAGAATCGCCGGATACAGTGGCGCATCACGCAAAGTGAATTTTTGTAGCAGAATTTTTTGAATTTTCACTTTTCATGAACCCAATAACGTTGGCTATAATTTCACGAGCTTGGCTATGTATAATTACGCCGCACCGTCCGAACGTTTTATGCGAAGACATTTTACAACGTAAACACGCAACGCGACGCAAACGCATTGACTGAACAGCTGATAGTCCTCCTTCCCTATTTTGTCCGAGTGGGCTCGTCCGCAATGCTTTGGTTTTCTGCGCAGATCACGTGACAGGATCATCTTAGTTTGCGACAACTCTAAAACTGAACATAGGCCTATGTTCAGGAATAAAAAAAACGCGCGGTATTGTGTATGTTTGGGCACATTGCTTGGGTCCTTGCATACCCAGATGACTTCATTGATATATTATAATAAGGTTTATTTGAATTTTTATCCACGTCCATGATTTTTCGTTAAATTTGATTATATGTGAATAACTTGGCAACGTTGCATCTGATCCCAAAAAATAAAAATGATTATGAAGCCCACATAAAGCAGATTATAAAAATGAAAGAATATATAGGGTAAACTATTTAAAAAAAGGGCCAACTTTTGTGTCCCGGATTGATGGGACACTTTGTAAACTCTAAAATAATTTTAAAAAGTAGCTCATCAAGTGTCCAATAACTTCCAATCAGATTGTTTTCTCAATTTTCATTAGTCTAGCAGCAATGGTCTGAGCGAAGATATGTGGGCCACCCTGTATGTACACTGCGTTTCACACAGCTTGAATCTTCGTGTTTCCGATGTTTCCGCTGTGTGTAACACAGCCTACCAGAAACTGCGTGGGAGTTATACAAAATACATAAAACTTCTTCACTACGCCGAAACGACAGAATGTTTTAACGAACAAAGTAGACGAATTACCTGTGATCAAAATCTAAACGTGATCATTTAAAACAATTGTGACCAACTAGATGGGTGCAACGTCAAGATTCACAAGTCGGCAAGTGACTATGCAGTTAACATATTACTGTTGAAAATAACTTTGCTAGTCAGATATCAATTACTCGGATCAATAATCTGGGTTATTCCAATGAAGAGAGGTTATTCAATAACAACAAAAAATACAGTGGCGTCAGTTTACGCCGAGTTCGTGACTTATTTTCGGTAAAATTTAACAATCGACCAATCCGTCTGTATCAACTATTAGCAAGTTTGTGAAAAAGTTTAAAAATACAGCAGGTGGAGCGGCAGATGATTCAGAAGGTATTTTAATACTCTAATTTTAACAAATATTATTTCAAAAATATTAACATTTCAGGAACATAGGTTTAATAAATGCAATTTGTTTTTGTTTTGTTTAATCATAATTTATTGTCAAGAAGATAGGAGTTCAGCACCCCTGTTTTTTCAGGTTCATTTGCAACACAGTCTCTTTCTCTCCAATACTCCATATTTGTTGTTGATGTTCTTATTCGTTCACCCCTGTAAATACCACATTGGCCCTAGCCAGCTGAGTGAAGCCTGCGCGTGTGGAGTCCTTCGGCCTTAACCTAGTTGGGGGTGCGGCTCCACGCAATATAATTACAAGGCGGTAGGGCGAACTCAGGAATAGTCCATATAAATTACGAAAATATTCCGTTACAAACGGATATTTATTTAACCAAAAATAATTGACGTGGTCGTACAAAATAAACTTAATCGGTAAGCGCAGTCACTCATATTTTATTTTTTTGTGTCGAAACTGTAACAGATATAAAAAAATAAAGATACAAAAAAACTTAATAGTGAATGCCTGCGTCCGACTTGTTTTGTTTTAAATTTATTTGCTTTTGTCATTAAAAAATATAAATGTATGAATGTTGGGCCTCACTTGTTTTATACACAACTGGTCTACTGATAATAACAATATGATGTCAAAATATGTGTTATACCCGTATACAGTGTCATACCAAACAACATCCAAGTCAATGTAAACGTTCTCTTTTTATAAGCAAATTTTGTTTTTTTTTAATTAACCTTGAAGCTGAATACTGGCTAAACCAAACGCATTTGTATATAGAGATGTTTTGTAAAATCGTCTTCTTTTGATCCCAGTAATCAGTGGTTAAGCCATGTCCACATAATTTAGAGACACCCTGTATTTATTCCTTGTTCGAATCATTCATTAAACCTATGTGGAGTTCACTCATTTGGTAGTGTTCCTTCGAGTATGATTTTTTTAAACCTTAGAAAGACTTTACTCATAATTTCCATCATCCACTCATCGGTGAGAAATGCTTATGGAAAATGTAGGGGTCTCTGTAAAGAGACTTGCAGAAACAAGATGGAGTGCACATTTTTACACTGTAGAGCCAGTGATTTTTTTTAACGGATTTGTACGCTGGATCTATTATTTGATCCCAATAAAGAAAATATCTATACAAGGGGAGCAGCATCAACACTCATACCTGCTTTATGCAATTTTACATTTTTGTGTAATTTGGCCTTCTAGTGGGAAATTCTACATGAAGTAAATTTAACGCAAATTTATTTATAGACTTCTGGTATTACTTTAGAAAGTTCATTGTGAAAATTCAAGCTCTATAAAAATGTCTTCTATCTATTGCTTATACTACTAATTTGTGCAATGATCAATTCTATTGATAAACGAGGGAGAATCAAACGGAAAATAAGAATAGCAGGCGAGAGGCACTAGATAGCGGTCTCACATTGGAAGAAGATTACAAAAAGGCCATGATCGAATGTCTTGATAGATTTTACTATGAACTCGAACATTGAACTGACACAATGAATGAATGGCGTTGACATAACGCCATTTTTGCAGTGATTCAACCTGACAATATTTTATATGCATCCGTAGAATAACTCTATTAAGTTCTTCTTTTTATGTACATCTCCTACTCGGAGGTTAGCAATTGCTATTTTCACTTGTACACTGCCGCTCTGAACATCTCTCTTGAATTACATTTGTACCAACCTCTAATATTTTTTAGCCAGGAAGTTGGACGTCTTACTACACTTCTGCTGCCTGCCACTTTTCCCATTATGAGCTGCAGACTTCTGTACCTAGCTGTTCCCCCGCATAGTAGTAGCATTGGACTATGTGATGTCGTTAATTACCATGTTGTATCTTGTAATTATATCAAGTGCATTTGGTTGGATGGAAGCTCGCATTTAAATGATGTATAAGAACTTTGTAATTACTTGTCAAGTTCTTGTTTCTCATACCCAGGTTATCACACATCATGCAAAATCTACTATTATTAGAATGATTAAATTTTACATTTTATTTCCCATTATTGCATATCCAAAATAATAACGATTCCAATTCACTTTATTTCACTGGAAAATGAAAGATACTTTTCTAGTTCATTTATTAATATTATTCTATATTAATTAAATGCTGATACCGTAGGGTTGCATGAATTTAACATTACATCGCACAGTGAGTGCGCATCGCGTGTTCATTCCGCTCTCTGCTGTAAATTTTACTTTCGATGCTCATTAAAGCGGTTAGGTTATTTTGTGTTTAGATTTTTTTTACGTAATGAGTGAAAATTAACAGTTCCGGTTTTAAAGAGTCTCCTCAAATTACGGGCTCATTTGACATGATAATTTAAGTGTTAACACATGATGACATTGGTGATTAAAACGTACGTAGTTAATTCGTAATCATTGTACGCATTCTACGTAAATACAGTTAGAAGAGGACAACATGATTTTAGGTCGTTAGCCTTAAAAACTTAAACCACGCGCCATACTTTATGCCGTTCAATTATAATCATAATAATCATATTATTTTTAAATAAAGTCATAGTTAAACAATAATCAATAAATATTAATTCAATTTATCCATACTTCCTAAGAATACAATTAAATGAAAGATAAGTGTTCAAATATCTATTGATTAGGGACAAATCAAATATTACGTGAGTGCTGCTTTTCCAAAGGTATAGATGTTTATTTAAAACACTTGTTTTTAAAACTTTCTCGTTACGATGATTACTGTTTGATTAACACAAAATATTACGAATGTATGAAATAAAGTTACGCACTTTTTAAATTTTCAAAATTGTTTTTTATTGTTCACGACAATTGTTTCGCCACACTGTGGCTTCTTCAGGTGAAGAAATGATACATAAACTGTGTACAATTTGCTTAAGTAGTGTATTGATGGGGGTGGGGGGTAGCTATTAACAAGTTTTAAAAATATTGAGGAGCGGTGAATGATTGACGTCCGTTTGGTCGTTAAGTAGGAGGCCGCTTAATTTCCTTTTGTTGATTTCCAGGCTTTCCAGGTGGTTAAGTTTCCTTCCTTTTTCTTCTTGATGGAGTATTTGGAATTTGGGGTCGAACGAATGTCCTTCCTCTCGTAGGTGGTTCGCGTACGTGGAAGAATTTTTATTATTAGTGAAACATTTTTGATGTTCCTCGATCCTTTCTGAGAAGGCACGACCTGTTTGCCCTACGTAAATCATTGGGCAGTCCCCACACGTCAACATGTAAACCCCGCTGCGGTCAGTTTTGATAATTGGATTTTTGTTATTTTTTATTATTCTACCTAGGTTGTTGTTTGTTTTGAACGAGACCTTCACATTTTTCTTTTTCAGGATGTTTGCAATTTTTAAGGATGAGGATCCTGAATACGTGATGGAGGCATACTTCATATGATTATTATCTTTTCCTCGTGGGTATATTAAGTTTGTAGTTCGTTGTTTAATTTTTGCTTTTAATATGGTATCAATGAGGTTTTCGTGAAATCCATTTTTTCCGGCAATTTGTTTAATTATGTTCAGTTCTTGTGTATAATTGAGTTCCGTCATTGGGATGGTTAGTAATCTATGTATCATGAAATTATATGCTGACATTTTTTGTGATTTTGGGTGAAATGAGTCATTGTGGATGGTGTTGTCAGTGTGTGTTGGTTTCCTGTAGATTGCGAAGTCATGTTTGTTGTTAATTTTTGATATTGTTAAGTCAAGAAAATTAATCTTGTTATCTGTTTCTAACTCCATGGTGAACTAATCTAAGAAACAGATAACAAGATTAATTTTCTTGACTTAACAATATCAAAAATTAACAACAAACATGACTTCGCAATCTACAGGAAACCAACACACACTGACAACACCATCCACAATGACTCATTTCACCCAAAATCACAAAAAATGTCAGCATATAATTTCATGATACATAGATTACTAACCATCCCAATGACGGAACTCAATTATACACAAGAACTGAACATAATTAAACAAATTGCCGGAAAAAATGGATTTCACGAAAACCTCATTGATACCATATTAAAAGCAAAAATTAAACAACGAACTACAAACTTAATATACCCACGAGGAAAAGATAATAATCATATGAAGTATGCCTCCATCACGTATTCAGGATCCTCATCCTTAAAAATTGCAAACATCCTGAAAAAGAAAAATGTGAAGGTCTCGTTCAAAACAAACAACAACCTAGGTAGAATAATAAAAAATAACAAAAATCCAATTATCAAAACTGACCGCAGCGGGGTTTACATGTTGACGTGTGGGGACTGCCCAATGATTTACGTAGGGCAAACAGGTCGTGCCTTCTCAGAAAGGATCGAGGAACATCAAAAATGTTTCACTAATAATAAAAATTCTTCCACGTACGCGAACCACCTACGAGAGGAAGGACATTCGTTCGACCCCAAATTCCAAATACTCCATCAAGAAGAAAAAGGAAGGAAACTTAACCACCTGGAAAGCCTGGAAATCAACAAAAGGAAATTAAGCGGCCTCCTACTTAACGACCAAACGGACGTCAATCATTCACCGCTCCTCAATATTTTTAAAACTTGTTAATAGCTACCCCCCACCCCCATCAATACACTACTTAAGCAAATTGTACACAGTTTATGTATCATTTCTTCACCTGAAGAAGCCACAGTGTGGCGAAACAATTGTCGTGAACAATAAAAAAACAATTTTGAAAATTTAAAAAGTGCGTAACTTTATTTCATACATTAGTAATTATGAATTTTCAACAAATAAAAGCCACATCGATCAACAAAATATTACATTTCAATTTCTCCATTTCTCCAATCAAGAAATGAATTAACATTTGATTCCTATAAAAAGTAAGCTGTTTCTAATTATGATTAGCTTTAATTAAAATGATATTTTACCACTCTATACTATTTTAGAAAATGTTAATGAAAATGTGAAGTTTTAAATTTCATCTAAAAGTTTCTTCCTGATATTGAGTAATCATGTGTACGAAAAAGTCACTTTAAGGTAATCAGTTACAATATTGGTTATAATTACAACACTATGATAACGTGAGAAGTATTAATCATTATTGTTTACAATAATTTTGCCAAGATATTATTTATCTAAGCATTAATTATCATACGACTATATACCTAAATTAGCCTATATAACTGACCTCTCATGTAAACATTTCAATCAGAGAATGTACCTATAATGTACATTATAGCTCCGAGCACATAACCAGGGTTACAGTTATCGTGTGAGAAAATAAAACTCTCGATCTCTTGCCCAGCATGTGGTTCAATAATCAATTAATTAGCGAAATTTCGCAATGCCGGTAAAATACGTGACATTTGATTAAATTTTACGATGAAAACATGCAAACACTAATTCCAAGTGAATTCAGATCATTCCGACATCGGACATATTCACCTTCATATCAGTCTTCATCAATCATCAGTTTTTGAGCAAAAATCTTCAATGCTACCTGCCTTTCATCTACTGCACCTAATAGCTGATAATTTAATATGTAGCAACCAATATTTATCTAACGGCCAATGAACGTGCAAGGTCACATAGCGAATTCCGTATGGAACGTGAAAATCCCGGCAGTAAAGTTTTTCTAAAATTAATTATTGCAGTCGCTATCATTTTATTTAGTAACTCGTATCAATTAAGACAACCTTCGCTGAAAATATTAATAATAATTTGCATGTCATTAATTTTAATTTGCAACGGAACGCGGGCAGTATGGGGTCGTCTAATGCAATGATAATTAATAACTAAATGAGAGATATGTGTGTGTTGAGAAGTCATTTAATAGAAGTGAAGAAAGGTCACATAGCGAATTCCGTATGGAACGTGAAAATCCCGGCAGTAAAGTTTTTCTAAAATTAATTATTGCAGTCGCTATCATTTTATTTAGTAACTCGTATCAATTAAGACAACCTTCGCTGAAAATATTAATAATAATTTGCATGTCATTAATTTTAATTTGCAACGGAACGCGGGCAGTATGGGGTCGTCTAATGCAATGATAATTAATAACTAAATGAGAGATATGTGTGTGTTGAGAAGTCATTTAATAGAAGTGAAGAAAGATAGTCTTGCAATTTACAGTTAATAGTTGTATTTTTTACTTTTAACCGAAGAGTTTAACAGTAACGCTGATCTGAGATGGACACTTTCTAATGCAGCTTTATGCGATGTGGAGTCCGACAATTAAGATAATTTCTAATGAAAATTTATATACGAATTATGTGGAACTCTTTTAAAGTCTTAGTTGATTATTATGGTTTTGACATAGTTTCTGGTTATATATATATATATATATATATATATATATATATATATATACAGGGTGTCCGGAAAATACGTGTACAACGTTTGACGACAGACTCCTGACGTCAAAATAGGTCGATCTAGGCCGACTTAGTTATATCCAAAATTGTCTCGTTTAGCCGGTAGAGGGCGTCAAAAATTAATATCAATGACGTTTAATAATTTGACAATTAATCAAGTATAATATTTACTCAAGTATACGATCAACATTATTGAATTACAAGTTCATTTTACCATTAAAAATGGAAAATTATACAAACTCTCAGAAAGTTGACATGCTCCTGGTATACGGGTTTTGTCGAGGAAATGGGCGTCAGAGTGTTAGGGTTTACATGGAGAGGTTTCCTAACCGTCGAATACCAAACCACCAAACATTTGCCAATATTGAGCGTCATCTTCGGGAAACGGGCAGTTTTGAGAAAAAGTTTGAAGGCAGGGGTCGTATGCGAACAACTCGAACTGTGGAAACAGAAGAGATGATTCTGGAAAGAGTTGAAGAAGAACCAAGTACCAGTACCCGTCTCTTAGAACGTGAGTTAAATGTTCCTAAAACGATTGTCAATGAGGTTTTAAGAGAACAGTTGTTACATCCTTACCACATACAAAAAGTCCAGGAACTTTTACCGACTGATCCCCCCATGCGGCTTACATTTTGTCAATTTATTAGAAACAAAAGAATCCTTGTTCCAAATTTTTGTAGAAAAATTATGTTTACTGACGAGGCATGCTTTACAAGATCTGGGGTAACCAATCTGCACAACGAACATATTTATTCCGATGAAAATCCACATGCCATTAAAGTTGCACATCATCAGCATCAATTTAAAATTAATATTTGGGCAGGTATTATTGATCACTACCTTATTGGTCCCATTGTTATTCCAGACAGGTTAGATGGAAATATTTATTTAAATTTTTTGCAAGACACATTACCAATTCTTCTGGAGAATTTGCCCATTTTACTTCGGAGGGAAATGTGGTATATGCATGATGGTGCCCCGCCCCATTTTTCCGTTGCCGTTCGGCAATACTTACATCATCAGTATCCCAACCGATGGATTAGAAGAGGCAATGATGCACCAGTAAAATGGCCACCACGTTCTCCTGAGTTAAATATGTGTGACTTCTTTTTGTGGGGCGCTATTAAAACAGAAGTTTACAAGACTCCGGTAAACACACGCGATGATTTATTGCAGCGGATTTTAAATGCAGGCAACCATTTTAATAATCCCGAGACATTAGATAGGGTCCAATATCATTTTTAAAAGAGTGTTAATAAGTGTATTCAGCAAGATGGCGGTCATTTTACACATTTGCTTAAGTAATGTTTTTGTTTTACTTAGTTTCTTACAATAGATACTTTCAACTTTGTTATACTTTTGTTTTTTTTGACGCCCTCTACCGGCTAAACGAGACAATTTTGGATATAACTAAGTCGGCTTAGATCGACCTATTTTGACGTCAGGAGTCTGTCGTCAAACGTTGTACACGTATTTTCCGGACACCCTGTATATGTAGATGTATATCTTTTTTTTCATTCGTATGTTTTCACGGACTGAATATGTTTGAATTCGGTGCGAGCCTTTGAACTATTGCGACCCGGGCGATACCCTATAAAAGAAAGCAGCAATCCAACACGCATCAGTTCTCTCTGACCATCCGAGAAGAATTCACCTGAAGATGACAAATGAGATTTTTTCGAAACGTTGTGACACCAGTCCTTTTCAGGACACACAAAACAATACACGGAACTTCAAAGGCCCGCACCGAATTCAAACATATATATATATATATATATATATATATATATATATATATATATATATATATATATATATATATATATATATATATATATATATATATAAATATGTATTTGATCTGAGGGATTTAATTTCGTTAATTTTATTTGCACATGAAATCTATGATAGATATTACTAATTAACGATCAAATAAACTGCAGCAACAGATAGTTTGTTAGTAATGGTAATAATAATAACTATGTGACGTTCCACATCAACTATGACACAGCTCTGGACAAAAATTCGAACCAATCATCAAGTTTAAGACCTCAAAATCTTCGTTACGATGTCAATTTTTAGATAAAACGTGGCCTTTTGTAAAATTCAATATGGCGGATCCAATATGGCGGCTAGAACACCGACTCGTTGCGTAAATAGAAATACATTATTGACGCAACTTATGTATAGTTACTTTAGTCTTAGCAGTGTTGTTCTGTTGCCGTGTTCACGGCTATGCGCGCGTGCAGTGTGATTCACCCATTGGTTTGCGCCGATCGAGAGAGCAGTGTGTCTTTAGACCGAAAGCAGACAACATCATTTACTGCGCTCAACACATGTACACATAGTATTAATAAAATGTAATGTTCTAATGTTAAATAAACCCTCCATAATAAACAGTAATGCAAGTCTACAATTCTTCATGGTCCTTCGACAAGGATATTGCGATCCGTAGATAAATACCAGATACCAGTGATATCGAGAAAAGCCGATTCAGTGTCCAACGCAAGCGGCGACGAAGTAAAGCGAACGCCGGAGAGAATAAAAGCCGCGCCGTTGACAGCGTGGAGCGCGCAAGCAGACCTGGCCAAGGACAACGGAGCGGAGCGAACAACAACAAAAAAAAACTGCGAGTGAGTAAGCGCTAATCCTGTCCCTAATAAATCCAAATTCCCAATCATTAGTACCGACAATGCCGGAAGGTGAGGAATCCACTAATGTAGCAGCAAGGGGGTGACGGGCGCGGGGCATGATTAAGAAAAGATTGACAGAGTTCAATAAGGCGGTAAACGCGAAATTATAAATGGCGGAAAACAATGCGGTAACGAGAAACGCGATAATTGAAATTGAGTCCAGAATGGAGGCGATAACTCCAGTGCTGGAACAATTTAACGCGCTGCACGTGCAAATATGCGACAATGACGATGAAAGCGATGACGAGGAGTTGGAAAACTTCGAAAATTCCTATTTCTCGGGTCTCGCGAAAGCTAAGCAATTCATTTAGGTAAACAGCTACCAAGAGTGTTCGGGTATACCCTCCGGGGCGAGTTCGACAGGTTCGGGAAATACACGTGGCAACGCTGCGGGTAATGCGCAGATAAAACTCCCGATAATCCAATTACCGAAATTTATAGGCGCGTTCACACAATGGCTCGAGTTCCGGGATACATTCAAAACCTTAATTCATGAAAACCAATCTCTAAGTGACGTCCAATAGTTTTATTAGACGTCCAAAAGTTTTATTATTTGAAAGCATCACTCGAGGGCGACGCGGCGCAAACAAAACAAGCCATGGAAATTTCGGCGGACAATTACGAGACGGCATGGATAAACCTCTGCGAGAGGTACGAGAATAAAAGGTTATTAATTGCTAACCACATACGAGCGCTATTTTCTTTGGAAATTTTAACCAAAGAATCGCCCACGCAATTACGCGAAATGATTGACACGCTTAATCAGCACCTGCGATCGCTGAAGGGTCAACCGGTAGAACATTGGGATACCATTATCATATTCATTATAAGTAGCAAGTTCGATATAGTCACAGCGCGAGAATGGGAATCCCTCAAGTCAGTTGGCGAGGTACCAACACTCGAGGAACTTAAACGATTTTTACGAACAAAATCGGAAATGTTGGAAACTCTGGGAATCGAAAGGGGTACCAACAGGAAGGGCGCAAGGGATCAAAGGATCTCCAAGGCGTTTGCAACAACTGGCATAGCGTGCTATTCCTGTAAGGGAGTGCATACAATTTACAACTGTCCAGACTTTCTCGCGAAAGAGATCTCGCACAGATTGTCAGAGGCGAAAAGGTTCAAGCTCTGCATAAATTGCCTACGGCCGGGGCACTTCCAGCAAAACTGCGGCTCAACAGGCTGCAAACGGTGCAAGGCGAAGCACAATTCATTGCTGCACCGCGAGAAAGCGGAACCAAAGGTGGAGGCGGGCGAGCGGGCTCCAAACACAGTAGTAATGTTCAATTCGGACGCTTCAAACTACACCATACTATCAACGGCACTTGTCAACGAGCATGATGCGCGCCGCAACGTTCTCACCTGTCGCGTATTACTTGACTCTGCCTCTCAGAGCAACTTTATAACGACACGCAAAGCAAAACAGCTGGGCCTGGGAATACAGCCGGCACACCTACGGATCAGTGGTGTAAACAATTGCACCACCGAAATACAAGGAAAATGCTGTGTACGTCTCCAATCTAGATGCACTGGATTTCACACCACAGTAGACTGTTTAGTCATACCTGAAATAAGTGAGCCATTGCCACAATTTGAATTCGACACAACAGAATGGAATATTCCTGGAAACCTAAATTTAGCTGATCCATCGTTCGCCACCCCGGGTGACAGTGATGTTCTGCTGGGAGCGGGTACATTTTGGACTCTACTATCTACAGGAAGGGTGCGCCTGGGAAGAGGCGAAGTAACTGTGCAAATTACGCAACTAGGTTATATTATTACCGGCACGGTGCGACAGCCACCCAACAGCAGCTCACCTATTACTAGATGCAATTTTACAAGAAACAGCGACATCCAGACCCAACTGGCCAAGTTCTGGGAACTGAAAGATGACTCGGATACGGTACCGTTGGCCGGGGACGAAAACTATTGCGAAGAGCAGTTCGTGGAGTAGGTCCGGCGTAACGACGATGGTAGATTTGTTGTAGCAATACCATTCAAACAACCGCTTAGTATGCTAGGTGAGAGCAAGAGCGGAGCTCTCAAGAGATTCTTCTCGCTCGAGCGAAGGTTGCAGATGAATCCGGAACTTAAGGAGAGTTATCGTGCCTTCATGCGGGAATATGAAAGCCTTAAGCACATGACGCGTATACAAGAAGATGATCCAAGGAAGGTGCAGTACTTCCTATTACATTATGCGGTGGTAAATGAGTCTAGCTCCACCACAAAACTTCGCGTGGTCTTCGATGGATCATTCGGCTCTAGCTCGGGTTACTCGCAAAACGACCTAGAGTGCGTGGGACCAACCATTCAAAGTGAACTCATAGAAATTCTATTGAGATTCAGGCAGCATTTGGTGGCCATATCAGCGGATATCCAAAAAATGTTCCGCCAAATACAAGTACGAGAGGAAGATAGATCCTTACAGAGAATTCTCTGGCGTGAGGACCTGGTAAAGCCGGTAGAGGTTTTCGAACTGAACACCATCACGTACGGAACGGCAGCTGCATCCTTTTTGGCAACGAGGTGCCTGGGGCAGGTATCATGCGATCATGAAAAATCGGAACCCCACGTAGCGAAGATCATTGCTAGGGATTTTTACGTGGACGATCTCCTGACGGGTGCTGACAGCGTCCTGGAGGCAGAAACTATCTGTACAAGAATTAATGAAATATTGGATTCGGCCTGCTTGCCGTTGCGAAAGTGGATGTCCAGCCATCCACAGGTATTAAGGGGAGTTGGGCTCGGCTCAACTGCAGCCCAAGTCACACTCGGCAGCGGAGAGAGAAGGAAGACCTTAGGACTATATTGGTCTCCCGGAGAGGACCATCTAGGGTATAAAATTATCAGTAATAATATAACAAGAGAGTGAGAATAAATTGAAAATAATTTGACAGATTGTCGAAAACTTGTTGCCAGGCAATAGTCACGAGAGCCCGAAGGGCTCGAGTGACAATTGCCAAATGGCAACAAGTTTGAGACATAATCTGTCAAATTATTTTCTAATTTATCGAACTCTCGAGTTATATTTGATTAGATTATTTTTTATATCCCCAGTCTTTTAAGATCAGTGCTAGAGTATTTATTGTAGTAGACTCGTTTAACGTATAACTTTTTTCTTCGCAAAAAGTTAAAAATTGTTTCCATATCGAATTATTGCTAATCACTGTATTTTTACTTCTGCTTTCTAGTATTTCTTTATCAATTTCAGTATGCGAAACGCAGCTAAAGCGACTTTTATTCATTTTGTATGACACTTTAATATGATTGATAAATTAATAATTTGACAAATATTTTGATTGACAAGAGTGAACCTAGCTACCGAGATTATTCCCACTATAATAATCTCTAGAGAATATTCCCAGTATAATAATGACGGGATTGGTCCAGAAGTATCAATATGACAAAAATCGAAATATATCATTGGTTTTGAGAAACGTAAAAAAATAATCGCCAATATTACACCAGACAACACCTAGCGCTCTATTTTATCTACGATTAGCCAAATCTACGACCCGCCGGGACTGCTGGGGGCCTGCATCATCACGGCGAAGATCATACTGCAGAAGGTTTGGCAAGAAAATCTCGATTGGGATGACAATATGCTCAAGGCCCTTGAAGCCACCTGGATCGCGTTCCGAGAAGAGTTGCGCATGCTTAACGATCTCCAAGTACCTAGGCGTTCTCTCTGTGAACAACCCGTTAACATTCAATTGCATGGATTCGCAGACGCATCTGAAAGGGCGTACGGGGCGTGTGTCTACCTCCGATCCAACGACAAGAATGGCAACAGGCGAGTTAGGTTACTGTGCACCAAGTCCAAGGTGGCACCGCTGAAGACCCTAACGATACCGCGACTCGAGTTGTGCGGCGCCGTTGTGCTAGCAAGGTTGGTAAAGCGGGTGCTAACGTCATTAAGCGTCACGGTAAATGAAGATCACCTATGGACTGACTCAACCATCGTGCTCGGCTGGCTAGACAAACCCGTGAGCAGCCTAAAAATATATGCGGCCAATCGCGTGGCCCAGATAATTGATCTAGTGGGAGGATCGCCTTGGCACCACGTACCAACGGACAGTAACCCTGCTGACCTAATCTCCCGAGGGATAGCACTTTTAGCCATTATCGATGCGAAGATATGGTGGCAGGGGCCGGAATGGCTCACCCGGGAATGCGAACATTGGCCAAACTTAAACTACCAAGGAAACAAGGACTTGCCAGAAATGAAGGTCAAGACGCTTCACACGAAAATCCTACCAGATATAATTGACTTCGAGCGATTCTCTAATTTAGCACGGCTGCAAAGGGCCATAGCATACGCGTTACGCTTTACGCATAACTGTTCTCATCCAAACCTCAAGAAAAGCGGTGAATTATTCGTGGATGAACTACAGAAGGCCCAAGCTACGATGATCAAGATTGTTCAATCCGCAACGTTCTCTAGCGAAATCCGCAAATTACATACCAATGAAACCGTTGGCCATAGCTCTAAACTTCTATCCCTCTCTCCATTCTTGGACGAGAAGGGCATTCTAAGGGTTGGGGGCCGCCTACACAATGCGGAGTTAAGCTTCGAAAGCAAACACCCCATACTCCTACCCAATAGCCACAGGGTTACCAGACTTTTATTAAGGCGCGAACACGAGCGTCTATGGCATGCTGGAGCACAGCACCTGCTGTACTCAGTGCGGGAAAGGTTTTGGGTAACGCGCGGGAAGAGGGTAGCAAGGCATGTGGTGCACGAATGCACTCGGTGCTATCATGTTAGCCCAATAAACGCCAAGCCCTTAATGGGAGCTCTACCCGTCGAAAGAGTAAAACCCTCGTATCCCTTTGAGACTACCGGCGTCGATTATGCCGGGCCACTTACAATAAGAAATCATAAGGGTCGAGGAGCGAAAACTTCAAAATGCTATATGTTACTATTCATATGCTTTGCAAGCAAGGCGATTCACTTAGAGATTGTATCTTCACTTACAACGGAGGCGTTCATAACCGCCCTCCGAAGATTCATTTTTCGTAGGGGAAAGCCCCGAACGATTTTTTCCGATAATGGTAGCAATTTAAAGGCGCCAATAATGAATTGAGGAGAATTGTCATGGACCTCGAGGCTAGTAAAAACGATCTATTAAACCTTACTGCCGCGGAGGGAATCACTTGGAGGTTCATACCTGCAAATTCACTTCAAGAGAATTCTGGGTAATGCGTCCCTCACCTTTGAGTAATTGTCAACCATTACTTGCCAAGTAGAAGTGATCCTAAACTCCCGTCCTATAACGCCCCTTTCCACCAATCCAAATGATCTGGAGGCGCTTACTCCGGCACACTTCTTGCTTGGAAGACCGTCAAGGCTCTCTAATTGCCAACGGTTGCAGCAATTAATCCAGCACTTCTGGAGAATATGGGTATCCGAATGCCTCACAACCTTGCAGCCCAAGCAGATATGGAAGAAACCTACCCCTTCGCTGAAGAAGGGCACCTTGGTCCTAATAAGGAATGATCAACTACCTCCTCTCCAATGGCACATGGGTCGCATCAGCGAGCTCCACCCCGGACTGGACGGGACCCTACGAGTTGCCACAGTCCGCACCTCGACAGGAACAATACGGCGGGCTTGCGTCAAGCTCTACCCTCTACCCATGTCGACCAACGAGGGAACCGGAACATAGACATTGTTTGAATTTTCTGTTCTATTTTTTTTTCTGCTCAATGTTACCCAGTTTATTACCTAAGTATTTTGTTAATTTGTTTAGAAAGACTTAAGTCTTCCAAGACGGGGGCTATGTATAGTTACTTTAGTCTTAGCAGTGTTGTTCTGTTGCCGTGTTCACGGCTGTGCGCGCGTGCAGTGTGATTCACAGTAGTGTACCTAGGAGAGTTCTGGCTCATTTTCCCATAAGGATTAACATGGGGGTCTAAAAGTACATTTCCACCATTTTGTTTTTTCCGGCCGTCCAGTTCGAGGACCGATATTTGTACAACGGGTTGCCTATGGGTCTATATTGTGTTGCACGAGGGATTTGACAGCGCGTGAGTTTTATTTATATATTATAATTTTTAATAATTATTATTATTTATTATTAATTATTATTATTATTATTATTATTAACAAAAGCATTTTTACCTAATGAAAATGTGCACGTCACCCGAGAATCGAACCCGGCCCGGCCGCGTCATAGACAAGAACGTTACCAAATACCCCAACCTTCCAGTTATCAAAACCGCTCTCAAATAATCGTTTAATACTGAAGAATTAAAATTACTTAAAGGACCGCCTACAAAAAGGCAAAAAATATATGAAGGGAGAATAGGACAAATGAATAGGAAAAGTACAGAATAAAATCAATAATCAAAACACAATTCCAAATAATAAAGAAAGAAGAAATACCAATCAGACCTATTATTACATAAATTAACTCGCCAACACATAAAATCGCTAAAATTATAAACAGCATAATTAATAACATCATTCAATACAAAACCTAAACATACAATTAAAAACAGAACAGGACTTATAAGCCACATAAGCAATGAAAATTATCAACATATTACTCTCTAGCTTCTTTTGACATAATGCATGTATATACAAATATAACAATAACAGAATCACCTACTTGCCAACGGAATTAAAAAAATTATACACAAAAACAACAATACCCACGCATATTCAACCTAATTAAATTAACTTTAGAATAAAACTTTTTTTGTGTATTCAACAACAACTTCTATAAAATGAACACCAATGGGCTCATCACTAAGCGGAACATCTCCCAATTACATTATCTACTGTTATGGATAAAATAATAAGAAAAGCAGAGATAAAAACAAAACCACTAGTATTTGGACACAGAAAACTAAAAAGAGTGCAAATACACGAATGTGCGTTCGCCGATGATGTACTACTGGTAGCAGGTAGTGAAAAATATTTACTTGAGAATTTAAAAATATGGAATGAAATGATGCATGAAGCAGGCATAAAAATGAACAAGCAAAAACCAAAATTGTGGGCATATCAAATGAAGAAGAAATGATAAATATATACATAGAAAAAGCAAATATAGAACAGATTTAATACTTTCATTATTTAGGAATAACTTTTGAAGAATAAGGAAGATATGAAATAAACATAAACCACAGAAAGGAGAAGGCAGGCAACCTACATTACGCAATACACTTGGGGGAAAGGAGGTGTCAATAGAAACAAAAATCAAGATATATAAAATCATATATCGGCTCACTCTGACATATGGATGTGAGGCACGGGTATTCAACCAAAGATAAAAAAGTAAAGCCCTGGAGATCGCGGCAAGGTGAAAGGGATAACAAGACGAGGCATGATTAGAAACGAAAATATAAGAACGGAATTGAGCACAGAACAGCCTCGACAGTCGTCAGCATCAGGGCTTACACCACTCCAAGCTAGAGAAATGAATTTTAAACACCCAACAACAACGTCCCTCTTACCAACATAAATATACAAACAATCTTACCAACATAAAAATGGAGGCGTGCTAACGTGCTGATAACAAATAAATACCGATAGATTAAACATCGTCTAATTTCTATTGATAAGTTTGTAAGCGGTTATAACATACTCTGTAAATTATACAAGTAGTTAATTATTTATTGAACCCTGGTATTGTCATCACATGTTAAATATCTCTTATTTTAAATTAAGCACAACACAATCAAATCAACCCTTTTTAAAACAAACAAAAAAAATATATAAGAGCGAAAAATTCGATAATAGATTCCACAAACGCAGCACCTGATCAAAACACAAATGAGTATTGAGTAACCATAAACACACGACGGTATGTTCAGACTTTTGATTGACATTTGCCGTAACATAACCTCAAAATCGTTTTACATTAGTTTTCAACCAAATGATTTTCAGTGTTGCCATGTGTAAATTACAGTGTTGGTGATTTGTTATTTATACTCGGTTATTAATCAACCGAGTATAAATTAAATTTATTACGCCTGTTCATATCTAATAAATTATACTATCGTAACATAACTTTATTTTAAATTAATTAACCCTGAGCCGTGCATCAAGTGTGAGTGCGATGGACACCCAGCCAATGTCAGCATCAAACGAGGACAGCGCCTGGAAAAACATCGAAACGAGTAAGAAATTAAAAACCACACCAAATCTAACAGAGACACAGGCATCTGAAATACCCACATACAAAACCGCACTCGCGCACGCACACACACAGCCCTCTAAAGCACACACACAAGCGCACACAGAACATAGGCGAGATCACAGCCACCAAATGAATTCAACTCCTACAAACACAACTATGAAATAAGAACGAATGCCACCATCACACGCATACAACTTGCACGCTTATGGGAAACACACATGCCCAACAACAAGGACATTATCATACAACTGATAAACAACAACCTTACTCTTAAAACAAACAAAAGAGAATAAAAAAATAAAGCATATTCTGTCGGTGGTATGCTATCTGATGCTTGTTTGTCGAACATGATTATATACATTCTGTTACCGGAAAGTACAGCCTTTGGTATTTCTTCTTTCTTTATTATTTGGAATTGGGTTTTGATTATTAATCTTATTCTGTACTTTTCCTATTCATTTGTCCTATTCTCCTTTCATATTTTTTTTGCCTTTTTGTAGGCGGTCCTTTAAGTAATTTTAATTCTTCAGTATTAAACGATTATTTGAGAGCGGTTTTAATAACTGGAAGGTTTATGCGTTTGGTAACGTTCTTGTCTATCACGCGGCCGGGCCGGATTCGATTCTCGGGTGACGTGCAAATTTTTATTAGGTAAAAATGCGTTGGTTAATAATAATAACAATAATAATAATTAATAATAAATAATAATTATTATTAAAAATTATAATAAATAAATAAAACTCACGCGCTGTCAAATCCCTCGTGCAACACAACATAGACCCATAGGCAACCCGCTGTACAAATATCGGTCCTCGAACTGGACGGCCGGAAAAAACAAAATGGCGGAAATGTACTTTTAGACCCCCATGTTAATCCTTATGGGAAAATGAGCCAGAACTCTCCTAGGTACACTACTATTCACCCATTGGTTTGCGCCGATCGAGAGAGCAGTGTGTCTTGAACGAAAGCAGACAACATCATTTACTGCGCTCAACACATGTACACACAGTATTAATAAAATGTAATGTTCTAATGTTAAATAAACACACCAAAATAAACAGTAATGCAAGTCTGCAATTCTTCAACTTACGCACCCTTTTATCGATCTAAATTGTATAAAATTGAGTGTAAGAGTGTTTCTAAGATCGCGGATTAATAATATGAAGAAACAAATATAACAATTCAAGATACCGGGTTCAAGCCGGGAATGGCAGCCAAAATCGAAAATATTTTCTAAATCCAGTGAAATTTAATATAAAGGGGTGTTCGTGGTCGGTGACTGCAAATCTGACACAAAAATTGCACAACTCAAAATGGCGAATCCTAATTGGCGCCCTTTTCTTCAAGTTTTCTGTTTTATGTGAAATAAAACATCACAAAATTACCTAATCCGACGCCATTATGAGATCGCAATGAAATGTTTAAAACACGTTCAATACAAAAACATAACTTTATGTACGTGGAGTTAAGGGTCATTTTTATACGGTGATAAATTATTACATGCAACACATTCATATACAGGGTATCCTAAATAGAGTAGGATTGCATGGGTAGCTTTCTTATTCTTAAAGCTAGAGATCTGGTTAAATAGGCAATATTGTGAAGTTTAATATGCTGGTTCAGATTATCTTGAAAAATTTCGAAAAGTCCGAGTAGTCTAGACATTATTCTAAAAAAACTAAAAATCGTGATTTTCTAAAAACTCCGATATATTCATAATTACTAAAGATGCGGAAAAAAGTTTAAAATGAAAGTTACTTGCTTCGATCGCTCAAACAAAAGTCAAGATGGCGGTTTCCGAGATATTAATAGCAACTTTTTTACTTTAAATGGCCGGCATATTTAAGTTGTATACGTTTAAATAGACTTTCTTTTCCTTTTTTCAACGATGTGTAACAACCTATGTCAAAATGAAAAATATGTGAAATTTTAAATATTCCAATTTATATTTTTATTTTTTAAATTATCTTTAAAACAAAGGTGAAAAAAATTTAAAAACGTAATACAACTAAGTAGTAAAATAACATTAAAATTTAAAAAATGCTCAAAATTCTAATAGTTATTGGCCAAGAACAATTGACAGCGTTAATGACAGCGTTAACATGTTCGCTCATGCGAACATTTCAACTCGGAAAATAGAAAATCAAGTTAACGTATCTAAATCTAGAGAGAGAACACTTTTAAAAAAGCACAAGTTTTACATTTATAAATTGCATATTTCTCACACTTTACAAGCAAATGATAACATCCGTAGAATAACATTTTGCAGAAGGTTAATCAAGAAAATTACGGAAAATGGTGATTTTCTAAATAATATTTTATGGATAGATACATCCTACTTTTCTAATTGTGGATTATTTAATCATCATAACAAACACTATTGGGGTCAGGACAATCCACACATAGTGATTCCACGGCGAAACCAAGTGCGGTTCGGCTTTAATATTTTTTGTGGCATATTGGGAAATGATTTACATGGTGCTATAATATTTCTAACTGCACAACGTTATTTGGGAATTCTTCAAACAACCTTATAAGATTTATTGGATAATTTACCTTTGGCACAAAATATTCAAATATAGTACCAGTAAGATGGCGCCCCTCCACTAAATGCTAGAGATGTTATTACTTATTTAAATGGCCGTTTTAATAAAAAAAAGTAATAGCGACTAATACATCTGATCATTGGCCAGCCAGATCTGCATACTTAACACCTCTTGACTTTTATTTGTTGGATACTTTAAAAAACATAAATTATGGAAGTAACTTGAATTATAACAATGTAGATGAACTTCGTCAAGCAATGACTGAGGCAATAAAAGGCGTTAATGACAACTCATGGCGATAAGTAACTGGCAATATTCTAAAATGCTGTCAATTCTGTTT
Organism: Othius punctulatus; assembly: GCA_951805005.1. Classification (NCBI taxonomy): domain Eukaryota; kingdom Metazoa; phylum Arthropoda; class Insecta; order Coleoptera; family Staphylinidae; genus Othius; species Othius punctulatus. Next base: position 50,421,513 of record OX638138.1, on the reverse strand, counting down.
AGTTTATTTTTTTGCCATTTAGCCAATAACAGTCAGCATTTTGAGCATTTTTTTATAATTTATTGTTATTTTACTACTTAGTAGCATTACCTTTTCTTTATTTTTTTGCATTTGTTTTAAAAATAATTTATAGAATAAAAATAAAAATTTGAACAATTGATATTTCCCTTATTTTTGTATTTTGACATAGGTTGTTATACATCGTTGAAAAGAGAAAAAAAAGTCGATTTAGACGTGTAAAAATAAGAAGAACTTATGAATCGAAGTAACATTTATTTAAAACTTTTTTCCGCATCTTTAATAATTATGGAAATATCGGAGTTTTTAGAAAATCACCATTTTTAGTTCTTTTAGAATAATTTCTAAAGTGCTTGGATTTTTGAAATGTTTCCAACATAATCTGAACCAGCATATAAAACTGCATAACATTGCCCATTTAACGAGATCTCTAGCTTTCAAAATAAGAAATATACCCATGCAATCCTACTCTATTTAGGACACCCTGTATTCGCGGCAGTTTTACGTCACACTAACGGAGTCTATTGTACAGAGGGGCCTACTTTTGAAAATCATCGATTTTCCTTCCAATAGTTATAATAATAATAATGACACCTAGAAACTTTTTCAAATAACAAAACAATTTAAATTACGAAATTAGATAACACGCCCCAGAGTGCAGGTATAAAATGTAAAGTATTTCTACAGATTGGGGCGCAAAAATTGTCTTTTGTTGAAATTCCGCCTATAAATTAGTATTAAAATTTTCATACTTATTCAATACACACTTTTGTAGCAGAAAATGGAGACACCAATCTTCTCCGGATTTTTGTTTTGAATGCTCATGAATGCATAGTGATCTTCGAGATTTCGCAAATAATTTTGGAGGTTTCAATAATATCAATATTTTATGAAATTTTGGACTATAAATATTAACACTATTTCTGTATTTTCTGAGTATACTTTTAATATGCCATATTGGGGTTAACAATTGTTTACTCACAAACAGTTGAAAATATGCGCATTAATGTCTTTTAAAGCGGTCGGGAAGCGACTCATTGTATAATTTTATTTCCCTAGCCGGGAATACATTTTCCCAGCTAGCAAGTGTCACCATCACTTTGATAAAACACAAAACTTTTAAAGGAAACTAAGAACAGTATTAAACTATTTAGAACAATGAATATTGACAGTTACATTACTATTATGATTGCTATTGACTGTTAAATTGTTTCATATCTCGTACTGTTTTTTTTGGGAATTAAACTGTATGTTGCTTTTGCTGCAACTGCAGATCAGGTGGAGTACATTCGATTTCGCTGTCCGATATATTTGAAAATTGTTGAATGAATTTTTGATTGACCAAATATTTGCATGTGTCAAAATGAGAAATTTGTTATTTTCCCTAGACTACAATTTCACAGAACTTATTATTGATGAAATAATTTATTATTTTTTTATAAACCATGCTAGAAAATAGTATACAAACATCGCGGGAAAGATCATTCCAGCCTCGTGCTTATAGCTAACCTCGGCGCTTCGCGCTTCGGCCATCTAATGAAACACATGGCTGTAATGATCCGTTTCCCCGCTCGGTATGTAATATACTATTCTACATGATTTTACAAAAGCACAATTATTTTCCACAATTATTTAATATATAATTGTTGCAATTTAATTCACAAAACTCAAAACTCAAAACTTGAGAACACTCCATCTTTACTTTTCCAAAATTTTCGTTTAAACTTAAGAATGCATTGTGATAATTCTGATGTTTCGATATTGCACATTCGGTATTGCACTGTTAACAGAATTTTCTGTGTTTGTTAAATACACGTTTTACTATTAGAAAATGGAAAATTCCAATCTCAAGTTTTTTCCGGGAATTGGATTATAAGTTGCCATGTTAATATATTGAGGTGCAAAATTATTCAATACAGACTTTTCTAGCAGAAAATAGATTTTTTTTAATTCACCCCATGTTAGTTGTTCCAGTAATTTCGTTTAAAGTCATGAATGCGTTATGATATCAGAGATATTGTATTTCATTTTGAAGCTTTCAAGAAAAAAAAACCATTTTATGAAGTTATAGGCTAAAATTATTAATAAATCTTCCGTGTTTGTTAAATATATATTTTTTCTGCTTTCCAACTATATCTCTTTATTTTCAACTTTTAGTTAAGAACATTAGGTAAGCCTTTTCTGTTTTTACGAATTGTCCCTAGTAAATTAGTATTATGATTATACAAATATTCGGCCAGTGACAAGCTAGTATAATATTTGTCGGTTATGACAAGTCGGCCAACATTTAGTAAGGGCGGCGACAATTCGACCAAAGTTCATCCAGGGAGTACATGTTCCTGCAATATTTCTCCATGTGCAGCATAAATTTTCCATGTAAGCCCATGGGATTCTTGAAGTAATATATTGGCGTAATTTTATCTCCCACGAAATGGTACCATGGTCTCATCGACAACAGTTGTGTCTCCAAGTGCATAGAGAGTCTGGATATTCCTTCGGATCAAACTTAGTAGAGGGTTTATTTTGTATAAACGATTGGTGTACTATTGTTCGTACTTATATCTGTGAAGTGCCAACAACGAAGTAGCAATACATATATGTTATATTTTATTGACAGTATATAAAATAAATAGTGGTAGTATATTGGATCGGGTTTCCATAACTTTATATTGTGGGAAAGTTATAAAGGCCCATCAGCATTATTGTCCCAGCAAGAACAACTATCAATTAAAGTATCTAGATAAATGTAATAAATATAGTTCCGAGATTTTTCCAATAAATGTGGTAATTTCTTCTTCATCTGTGTCTTTCCACATGGAAATTCTGGACGAACGTATAAAAGGTTTTCTTTATGATGTCCTTAGCTTGTCCCTTTGTTTCGACAGCTGTATTATCATTGGTTCGGAATGTTTTAAAAATATTTATTTCGGAATTTCCATGAGGGATAGGTTGTAAGATACCATAGATCCAGTAAAATCAATATTTTGCAAACTGAAGAATAGGTTCTAACAACAAACTTCTTCCTGTTCATTTCAGATCGAAGTATTCTTTAGTAGCAATTATTTCGTCCCTTAAAGTACTAATGTCGTTCACTCATTGCGTCATAGTTAGGATCATCTATACTCTCATCAGAATCGTAGTCAAAATTTGACACATTTCTCACTTTTTCTTCTAGTTCGGATTGAATTAGGAACTTGCGTTTGCACATATCAAATGTTATTAATTGACCACTTTATATTGCATGAAAATGAAAATAAACAGGTGTAGTCATACAGTGTGCCCACATATGGGTCACAGGCAGGGGTGGGCTGCCAAATTTTGAACAACCGGCTCGCTATTATAAAAAAAGGTAAATGACTACATTGTCTTCATTTATTTTTGTACAGTATAAAATATATAATATATATATATATATATATATATATAACAAAACAAAACATTCTTTGCACAAAATAACTAAACAAAACTTTATTGCACATAAAAACTGATAAATGCCAAATTTAACATACTATGCTATGTATATGCATAATTAATTAATTAATTAATGTAGAGTCCATATGCCTTGTTCATTTACAGAAACATCATTATTGTGCCCTTTTCTTACCCTTGTTTCTGTTGCTAACCTGTGGTTCTGGTTCATCCAAGATGTAATAAAAGGAATGGCATCGAAATTTTCTTTTGGTTTCCCCAATAAATTTATTATCATTTGATTGGCTATATGTTCTAGAGCAGGGGTCTCCAAACTTTTTAGCCCGAGGGCCACACTGACTCCTCCACTAAGTCCCAAGGGCCAAGCCTTAGGTAGCTCATCATATCAACGCACTGTAGTTTTGAATTACCAGCAAATTTTCGTTCAGGAAGCCTACGGTTAGCTTTCGTGTGGCTCTTGAAATTGCAAAACGTGGAAAACCATTCACCAATGGAGAAATGATCAAAGAATGCATAATTGCAGCAGCCGAAGAAATGTGCCCTGAAGAGGTAAATTTATTAAAAACTGTCAGTATGTCAGCAAACACTGTGGCTCGAATGGTAGAAAACATCGCTGAAAATATATCCTCTCAACTGTTCGACAAAAATGGACATGTTGAGTGGTTTTCTTTGGCCTTGGATGAGTCAACGGATGTGTCAGATACTGCTCAGGTGTTGATTTATATTCGAGGAGTAGATAAAAGCTATGAAGTGCATGAAGAACTTCTTGATATGTATAGTATTCATGGCACAACTACTGGTACAGATATTTTTAAAGGAGTTGAAATGGCCATTAATCAAAAGAACCTTCGATGGAAAAACTTGAAATGTATTACAACTGATGGAGGCAAAAACATGAGTGGGAAAGATAAAGGAGTGGTCGCTCTTGTGTCAAAGGCTGTAGAAAATGACGGCGGTTCAAAACCATTAGTCTTACATTGTATCATTCATCAACAGTCTTTGTGCGGAAAATGTTTGGATATGTCTGAAGTTCTGAAACCAGTCATATCAACTGTTAATTTTATCAGATCTTTTGGGCTGAATCACCGACAATTCCGACAATTTATTGAAGAGATTGGAGAAAATGACTTACCTTATCATACTGCCGTACGTTGGCTTAGTTGTGGGAAAGTCCTTCAGCGCTTTTTTGAACTTCGAGCAGTGATCGTATTTTTTTTGAATGAAAAGCATCGCCCTCTTACTGAATTACAAAACAACGCATGGCTGTGGAAGTTAGCATTCTATGTTGATTTGACAAAACATGTGAACGAACTGAATTTGAGATTGCAAGGAGAAAACCAGCATCTTCCTGATTTATACACTAATATCAAATCATTCCGGAAGAAATTGATACTGTTTCAATCACAACTACGAAGTAAATGTTTTTCACATTTTAAAACATGTGAAATATTCAGCCACACCACTGAGACTGAGTTTCCTATCGATTTTGCAATCGAAACTTTGAGTGCTTTGAAAATAAATTTTGATACTCGTTTCTCGGACTTTGATGCCATTGCGAATCAAATTAAGATTTTTCAGAATCCTTTTGATACTGACATTGAAACCCTAGCCCCGGAACTTCAAATGGAAATGATTGATCTACAGTGCAGTGATATAATTAAGAATAAATATCAAAACTCATCTTTGTTGGAATTTTATAAGAGTCTTCCACTGACACAATTTGATAATTTGCATAAATTTGCTCGTGGGCTGTTTTCTGTTTTTGGTACTACTTATTTGTGTGAGAAGACCTTCTCCAAAATGAAGTACACAAAAAATGTTTACAGATCTAAATTAACTGATGAGCATCTTAAATCTCTTTTAATAATTGGTACAAGTAAAATTAGTCCACAACTACAAACTATTGTCAGTGGAAAATCTCAATTACATAAATCTCATTAGTATTTCATATGTCATTATGCTTGTTATAAGTTATGTTTTTATTTAAAATGTATAAAATGTTAGTTGGATTCATTTACATAATTTGTTAGTTACTATATACTGAAGTTAAATTTTCTGCATATTATACATGTCTTTACTCATTACAATTCTGTGTTTCTTTATCCAACTTATCACAAAAACAATAACAATTAGCCTACAACAATGTTATGAGTAGTTAGCCCATAACCATATCAATGTAGATGTCATATTAATAATTATTCAACATAAAATTAGAATACTTCAGTAAACTAAATTTAATTTGCTATAAAAAATATGTTCTCTAAAAGGAGTTTTCAAGTATGCTAGGTCTCCGCGGGCCGGACAAAATCTGTAAGCGGGCCAGATGTGGCCCTCGGGCCGTAGTTTGGAGACCCCTGTTCTAGAGTAAGGCTGGTTCTTAATTTTGATGCAATTAAATTCATAAAACCTCTCTCAGCTTTTGAATTGCTAATAGAAATTGTGCTTGCTAATTTTTTAGCCCTTAAAATTAAATTAGGTAACTGAACATTTTTCAGTTGTATGTTTGCGTCTACAAAGTCACGAAAATCTACTTGAAACTTAAAAATTTCACATAATTTTCTAACCATTTCTTCACCTTCTAGCCATGGTGACATAATTTTATCTAATGACCAGGTAGAAAGATCTACGATCTCGAAGAAATTTTTCATAGTTGTCATTGTCCTCATTCTTATTTCTTATCCTCATTCATATTTATATGACTAGCCGATAAAAGTCCTGCTTTCATATTCTTTGCCACACTATCTAATAATTTCTCTCTGGGAAGAGCTACAAATTAATTATTGTAATCAAATGGTATGCATTTGAACTCATTTAATGAAATTAAATTTTTAACTTTTTTTTTCGTAGAAACCAAAATTATCATTCTTCTCTTCACACCGAGCTCACAAGCTCTTATAACTAATAAGAGCTAGTTATATAGCTCTTATTGAATGCTTAATTAATTGATCCGCTTTAGATATTGTAATTTGTCTTGATTGTGGCGCATTGGATAGTATTAACAATTCTTCTAAGATATCTATCATTAAAGCTAAATCTTCAATAAAATGTGTATTAGCTAATCTTTTGGCCATTCCTGAATTTGATTTGGACTGGATAAGTTGTTTATACAACGCTGGGTATGCTCGCCACACAGCAGTGTAGCTGCTCGTAAGCTACAGGATGCCCAACGAGGTCGAAAAACCGCGACCAATTGTTATTATTTCTAGGTTCAAATCACTAGAAATAGTTTCCAATTCGGCTTGGTTTTCATTTGGCTGATGATATATGGCATATATTTTGTCTAAACATGTTTTAAAATGATTTACTTGTTAAATTTCGCTTATGGAATCATCTAGTGCCAATTGCAATCGGTGATTCAAACAATGCCACCCGATTATATTTGGACACATTTCAGTTAATTTTGTGGCTACTCCAGATTTTCTTCCTGATATTGTCGATGCACCATCTAAACAGAATCCTATGAGATTTCTTTGTAAATAATTTTTATCAAAACCATAGTCAGTAAGACAGTCTATTAACGCCATAAAAATATTGTCGGCAGTTGTTGACGTCAATTCTTTTAAATCTGCGAAAATCATGAGAGGTTCAATTACAGACTGTACTTCACACTGTAAAAATATTACCAAAGTACTTTTTTTAGCAAGTGTAGAAACTTCGTCAATTATGATACAAATTTTTAAATTTTCATTGATAATGTTTTCAAAAACAGTTTTTTTTTTAATCTGCATCGCAATATGTTCTACAATTCTAGTGGCAGTGCGTCTGGAATATAAACAATTTCCTATATTAACACCATTTTTTTCTTGTAATTCCAAAGCTGCTTGTATATCAGATAATAGTCTGGTTTCGTTTAACAAGACTAAAATTAAAAATTTAAATAGTAAAAAAATTTACAGTAATGTTAATTGCTTCAGAATTAAATATTTTAACTACATTTGGTAAAACTTGCTTTGTAATTGTTTCTTGAATTTTTAAATGTGAGCATGAAGTGGAATGTTTTTTAATTTTTTGCGTAGAGAAACTTGCCTTGTGTCTTTTTTAGTTCCATTAGGAATTATTGAACATGAAATCCACTCATTTGATACGTGAATATATATTTTTTTCTATTCCTAAAGTTTTCATGTTTGTACAGTCTTTACAACCAAATTTGCCATCTTTTACCACTAACCATGTATATTGTTTGTGAACAAACTCACTTGTTTTTCTGTCCAACAATCTGGTAGTTGACAATTGCGTACTGTGCATGATTCCAATGATGTTGTAGATGATGCCGATGAACATGAAGCTGATGTTTCATTTAAAGTTGATTGTATAGGTTCAATATCTGCACAATTTATTGTTTTCTCTAGTATTTCTTCATCGAGGTTTTTTTTGACATTTAGGAAAGACAATAAATTTCCTTGCACTCTCTTCATTTTTTTAATATAAAAAATCTAAAATATAAATACTGCCATTATTCACACAACTTTTAGATTAATTTAGAATATATATTATTTACAAATAATAATTTTTAATTGTCCATTTATGTAAATTAAAAAAATATTATATATAATTAGACTAATTAGTATTATATTTTGTATTGTCAATTCACTAAACAAAGTAAGTTTTTATAGTAAATATAATCTGTAGAAAACGAACAAATTATAAAAAAATAAAGTTGAAACCAGTAACGAAGAAAATAATAAAGCGGGCGATACCATGTGCAGTGTGCCGAAGCTTCACAACTCACTCACAAGCAAAAGCCAAGCACTTCGTATTTTACGTACGCCATGATGTGTGTAGTGCGTTGCGCACCTGATATGTTTGCGAGTGTGTGGCACATCAGCGCGATGTGCATATTTTGCATAAACATACTATTAAAATGGCTTATTTTTTGGTTTTTGGGGTAATTTAACAAGCGGCTCGCCGAGTTTCATAAATTCAAATAATTCCATTCGTTTTTAGGACTCGTGGAATTAATATTTGACAACATGTTTCGTATCCCAACTCACGCGATTATCGATAATCATGATTCGACTCGTATTATATATGACTATTGCACTTGTTACATTTACATATGAAACTTCACACTGCATACCAATGAAATAAAACAAATTTTAATTTGTTGGCCAATTAGAATCCACTATAGTGACAATTGCTGTCGAACACTTATCACTTTCGAGGAGATTAAGATTAGGTTTCAAGAGGTTTCTCATATTGTATGCGCAATCGGTTAAAATCAATGCAATTTGGTGCATACTCGTAGTTTCATACAGTTACATACTTGTGACTTTTTAGTATTCTCTGACGTGGAGCCAACAATTTCTTTTTTTATATTTGTAAGAGATTTGATGCCAACCCGGTTGGAAGAATTTTTTGTAATATTTATTAAATATTTGTCAATCTCAATACGCACGTGCAATAGTCATGCAAAATATGTTTCGTGCATAGTTCCTTGCTTAGATAATGCGAAGCAATCGTGCACATTTTCACGGCAACAAGCTCTCATGCACTATAGCGGGTATTATCGGCAAGTCACTATGCATATTAGTATTGGTAATTCGCTAGACAATTGAAAAGTAAAGATCGTTAAAAGTATTCAAGTATTTTGAATAAGGATTCTATACAAAGGTTATTTCAGTCCAACTACAATAAAATAAATACACCTTGCGAAGTTGAAGGAGCCAATGCGACATTTTGTTCGATAGGCACTAAAAGTTTTTTTTAATTAGGTTTAAGACCGTGGTTGTCACCTGAACGTCTGCTAGGCCTTGGCGGTTTTAAATATTTACACCCATATGCATAGTGAACTTAGTAGCGTCTAAACTTTAGTAGATACTAAAGACGGTTAGAAAGCACATCACCCTTGATGTCATTTCTGCAAGATAAATCACATTCTGATTAGAATTTCTAGCTACTAAAGTCAACTATGCATAATATGGAGAGAAATGTCGGATTAAAAGTCCCATTCTTCCGCCTCCATGGTTTTTGGGATGAAGTAACAGAAAATCAATATGTCATTGTTAACGGAAGAGGTCTGCGTAACTTTGACGCGAATATTAACCAACACTTCCCATTGAGAAACGGTCTAGAATGTAAAGTATTTGTTTTCGGAATATATCGAATTTCCTATACCCGCTATAAATGTAAATTTTTATCCAATATCCGGTACTTTTTCTTCTTGCGTGTTGACTTTAACGAGATAGGTGTTAGAAAACGTCGGAAAAAAGGAACGGCCGGCCGGGCGCTGTAACTTGACCGGCGATCCGCGATAAATCATCAGATCGTCCAGTTTCCTTCCATGTAGCCGCTTATCGCGTGTGGCCGTTGTGCCGTGGGCGTAAATTAGAAACCAAATTGTATTAATCATATACACATGGCACCTCAGATAAGATAAACGGCGCCGCAAGTCCAATTAAGAGACGTGCACCGCTGTCTTTTCGGTGAAATTTGGGGTTTCCTCAACTTTTACTTCTGCGAACAAGTACTCGTGGAAAATGCGATGTTTAAGTGATTATTTTAGCTAATAACGGATTTATATTGCATATACATGTGCACAACAAATTGCTGTTTTCCGCTTCCCTGTCACTTTCTGCTATATTAAATTATTCAACTCACCATAAAATCAAGAAGATAGATAGCGAATGCATCGTTTATATGCATAAGTTCAGAAGTGCATCTAAATTCTATTCATAATTCTAACAAATTATTATTATTAAGGCTTTACACTCCCTTTTGGGATAGCCATTCCTAGGGAGTCTTCACAAACCAATTTCCGAGGTGGATTAGTCCTCATTTCACTCTTCTTCTATGGCTAACGCTCTTTTAACTATTCGTCGTCATTCCTTTCTGTCGTCTACTTTTTCCTTCCCTGTCTCTATTCCTATATTTTTGAAGTTTTTTTCAACTTTATCGTACCAACGTAGTCCTTGTCTTCCTCTTCTCCGTATACAGCTTGGATTCCATTCCTTGATAGCGCTGATTGCTGATGATTTCTCCTGCTCTCCATACATGCCATATCCATCTTATTCTTTTGGCTGTTATATATCTTAGTACTGTCTCTCCACCTATCTTCTCTTCTAATTCTTTATTTGCCCTTCATCGATATTCATTCTCATTTATTTTTATAGGTCCCAGAATTGTTCTCAGTATTTTTCGTTCCATTAGTGCCATGTCATTTTTATTCTTCTTCGTCATGGTTATTGCTTCCGCAGCATAAGTCATCACGGGTCTAATTATTGTTTTGTATATTTGCAATTTAAATTTTATGGATTGTGTTTTGTTATGTAGTATCTTATAGTTCGCATAGTACACTTTCTTAGCGCATTGTATTTTCTCCATTACTTCAGAATTTGTTTCTCCTGTGTGTGTGATTTTTATCCCTAAATACTTGAAACTCTTAGTTTTTTCGAATTCGCGTTTTCCTGGTTTTATGTGCGTTGCCTATTTTTTCCAGTTTGCATTATCTTGGTTCTTTCTACATTAATGATTAGTCCCATTTTACTGCCTTCTTCCTCAATTTCTTTTAAAATGTTTGTCACTCATTTTCTCTGCTTTGTTATAATTATTAAATCATCTGCGCAGGCTATTATCTGTGCGCCTCTACTTCTCAGTGTGTAGTGTTTTCACTTGAAATTGAAAATGTACCTACAATGAGGGTTTATTATGGTCAAGGGTTCTCCATTGTATGGCGTGCTGCGAAGAGGCGGGCTTCCAGGAACGTAACCAAATAATTTACTTTCGACGAAGATGCTACTTAATTGTGTTCTCTTCGAATTATACACAATTATATCACTATGATCATAATATAAAAATGATTTATTAACTAAATTGAATTCAATAATCTTACAACTATCTACATCGTTTTTTATGAGTCGGAGGACGTAATTCTTTTTACAATTTTACATTTTACATTTTTATAATTAAGACCCATGACCTAGGAAACGGTTTTAAAAGGATTATACATTCTCCCATGCAATTAAGGTTCATTGTACCTTAATTGCTGGGCGAATATGCAGTCCAGGTAGACAATCAGTTAAGGCTGCCTCAAATAGTCTTTTTCTCAAATAGTCTACATCTGTCTTTCAGTCGGTGTTAACCTTTACATTGCCACAGTACTCATTTTACATACGTGTGCATATTATCATTTATAAACTTGTGAAAAGGTAGAGTTTATTAAGATGGAAATGTCGTTAAGTGAAACTGCAACAACCATTTCATCAATTTATAATGACACTCAGTGCAACGATCTATTTCAATTATGTGAGGAAAGAAGCCATTCCGAAAGTTTTGTTGAAGAATCCCTTCGACAGTCTACATAGGGAAGCTATTCTCAAATTGATTTTGATAAATTTCAAAACAACCACCATCAAATAGACACATCAACTATCGAAAATGAGATTCAGGGAATAATAAAGCATGCTCTTCTTTCAACTGATACTAAAAGGATAGTCGTAAATATTTATGACACCCTTATAAACGATAATCATGCATCTCCACTGCAAAGAATTTCTATTCTGACAGGAATATCATATTCACCGGTTTGGAGAATAATTACGAAAGGACTGTTAAAAAGGAAAAGAAGAATAAGTTCCAAATTTACCGAAATAGACGATGCCATCGCCAAGAGGATCAAAAATATAATTTACAATTCTTATAAATCAGGTAAAGTTCCCACGGTCCAATTTATTTTGGAAACTCTTGGAAATGATTTTCTATATAAGGAAACTACTTTGTATAAATACCTACTTAGTCAGGGTTTTAAGTATAAAACTTTAGACAAACGAATTGACACCATGGAATCGCCGAGGTTGCAAAAAGAGCGATTAGAATATTTATCTAAAATGAACGAATATAGAATGCAGGGAGATCGATAATTTATTTGGATGAAACATGGTTCGATACTCACGACGTCGTTTCCAAGGGATGGGTCGATAATACAAATAAGTGTCACCTTAGAGCACCGTGCAATAGAGGAACAAGAATTGTTATTCTTCATGCAGGAGGAGAGGCAGGTTTTGTGTCAAATAGTTTGCTCTTATTAGCCAAGAATATTGCACGAAGCTCGTTAGACTATCATCAGGATATGAACGCCGAATTATTTGAAAATTGGTTTCGCAATCAATTATTGCCCAACATACCCAATAACTCAATAATCATAATGGATAATGCAACTTACCACTCAAAGCAAATTAATAAAATCCCAACCGCCGCTTCCAAGAAAGGCGATATTGCGGGTTTTTGCATTCAACATGGTATTATTACTCCCCTAAGTGCAAAGAAAAAAACATTATGAGAACTTATAAAAAACAACATTTGAAAAAAACGTATGTGGTTGAGAAGATGGCAGAAGAGTTTGGTCACTAAGTGTTGCGCCTTCCACCTTATTACTGTATCTTCAATCTAATTAAGCTCATATGGTCAACTTTAAAATGAAATTTGCGGAAAAATAATGCACATCCCAAAATGAGTGAAGAAACAATTCAACTTGTTCAGCGAGAATGCAACAACATTTCAAGTACCATTTGGAAAAACTGCATCGATCATGTGATTGAAATTGAAAACGATTATAGGACGGTTAGTGTACCAAATCTAATTATTTCAAAGTGAAAGTGATAGCGATGAATCTAGTTGTGCGGAATAATATTTGCTTGTTACATTACGATTCATGAAAAAATTAACTGATGTTAACGTCGTTAATTTTTTAACGCAATGAGCAAGTCACTTAAAAATACAATAAAAAGTACAATTTAATTATAATGAATCACTGACGTAAATTTTCTACGGGGCACTGAATCTGTATTTTTTGATGCCGGCTCTGGACTCTCTTCCCATTACCCGTCATAAAATTCCATTCGCACAATGGAGCGCAATAAACACCCTTCGTAGGTAGATTTTCAATTCCAAGTAAAAACACTATACCAGATTTGTCAATTCTTCTTGTTACATTATCAAGTGGTATATTGAATAACGTGCTTCCCCTGTCTTGCACCTCTATCGATTATAAAAGTATCAGTTTCTCCATAATCTATCACTACGCTGGTTGTACTTGCTTCCATGGTTAGTACTATTAAATTAATCAATTTTTGTGATCCTCCCAATTCGCTTACTGCAGTGATTAATTGCCCTCTTTTAATACTGACGAATGCGTATTTGAAGTCGATGAATAGCATTTCTAGTTTGATGTTGTGTTATTTTGCTTTCTCTACTATTTGTTTTACTCCATGTATGGCATCCGCTGTCGATTTTCCTTTCCTGAAACCATTTTGATAATCCCCAACTTTATGTTCTATGCATTTTGTCAGTCTTTTTTGTATTATAGATGATAATATCTTGTATGCTGCATTTAGTAGTGTGATACCTCTCTAATTTACACAATTCCCCTGGTCACCTTTTTATGTATAGTAATTTTCCTTCCATTCATAAATTCTTTAGGTATTTGCTCCTCAATACATATAATTTGCATTAGTTCATATATTATTTCTTGCAGTTCCTTTCCTCCATATTTTATTAATTCCATATTTATTTCATCACTTCCTGGTGTCTTTTCATGTTTGCTGCTTTTTATTGTTTCCAGTATCTCATTCATCGACTGTTGGTCCTTAGTTTCGTTTTCTTGTTTTTCTTTTTGTTTTTCTAAGTTTTGTTCATTCTCCTCTGTTAACAGATTCATGAAGTGGTTTTGCCATATTTCTTTACCTTCTTGATCGTTTTCCGCTGCGTTTCCATTTTCATCTCTTATTCGTTTGATAGAGAGTTTGTTTTTTATGTACTTTTATTTTCTGGTAGAAGCTCTTTGTGTTTTGCAATTTTCTTTTGCGATTTATTTCATCTAATGTTTTATCCATCTGCTCTCTATTTATTATATTTATGACTCTGTTGCTTGTCCTTCTGATTCGCTCTGTCTTCTTTTTTGTTGGTTTTCATCCATTTTATTCTTGCTTCGGTTTTTATTCTTATTCCGTCTTTGTATTTGTCGTTCCACCAGTCGTTGCCATATATTTTCTAAGTCTTTCCTATTTCTTTCCCTGCTGCTTCTTCTATATTCTTTTCTATTTCACGCCAAACACTTTCAATGTCTTGTTCTGTCTTCCCATTCGCTTCCTTGTACTTTATGAGTACATCCAGTCTATTTTCCACGAAATGGCCACCTTCACGTTCTAGACAATATGCCAGCCTATTATATAAATCTTAAACAGAATTTGTAATTAAATTGGGATTAAGCTCATTGCAGGCATGCCTTATCCGATCTTTTAGTTCTTCAATATCATTTATCATAATATTATTGTAAATTTTATCTTTTAAATGCCACCAAGGGAAAAAGTCATTTCAAATCTTCCTATCCAACGCTCCGCAAAAATTTCATGTAAATAACGTCTTATCATTGCCGTGGAATGTGTGGGAACTTCATCCATTTGAAACCAGGCATCATTGACATTCAAGTTTTGGATCTGTGGTATTATTTGTGTACGAAGTACTAAGAAGGAATAAGAATTTACATTGCAGTCGATGAAAAATGGGCAAATTAACGTAATATTAATAGCACCTGCCCATACATTAATCCTACGATTGTACTGAGTCCTTATTAAATTTTAAAGGTGCTGATTAGTCCTTCACCAATATCTGTAAGGAAAGGAATTACAAGGAAAGAGGATATGGTATAATGGTAAATCAATAGAGTCTAAGCTATAATCTTGATAATTTACTTCACCATCAAGTGTAAATGATGCTTCGTCTGTAAATACATTTTTTTTCTAATATTTCTTCATTGCTATTTATTAAATTTAACATCTTTTCACAAAAATTAGTTATTTTAATGTTGTCTTCATTAGTAATAGAGTCTAAGCAATAATCTTGAAAATTTACTTCACCATCAAGTGTAAATGATGCTTCTTCTGTAAATACAATATTTTTTTTCTAATATTCCTTCATTGCTATTAAATAAATTAAACATCGTTTCACAAAAATTAGTTATTTTAATGTTGTCTTCATTAGTTAGTAGCTGGTTATTTCTAAATTTGGAAGATTTATATTTAAATTCTTGAAAAACCTTTCTGATTAGAGAACACGAAACTCCAAAATAGTTTCTGGTCATTCTTAATGAAGACAGCGGCGTTTCTTCTGCATAGCATAAGATGTTTAACATACTTTCTTCTGTTAAGACATAGTTTGTTCTAATTTGTTTGTGGTGTTTATACTCAACGTATCCGTGGTTGTTAAAATATGAAATAATGTTAAAAATTGTTCCCATTGATGGAATTGGTCTATCGGGATAATTGACTGAAAAAACGTCACGCACATTTCTTATGCTGTAATTTGCATGGTATAAATGCATCACCTGTATCTTTTCTTCTGTTGAATACATTTTCGTAATGTATTTTAGCACAATAATGTTCAAACAACTTCACAATTCTATTTACTTTTATTACCCATCAAATTGTTATTTTGGCGTTATCTTTGTCACTTGATAACATCCATGCATTGACCTGTGTTTTTTTTTAAATTGAACATAGGGACGTTTTATTGACTCTGTTCAGAGTTAAAAAAATTTCACGGTACAAGTTCTTACCGTTTTTGGTTTCCATGATAAAAGTGCGTTGGAAATAAATTTGTTTGAGAAATCTCAATGTCATTTTAATGCCATAGTATTGTTTTATTTCATACTTCTTAAATTTTTCAATTTGTAGACAGTTAAGAGTAATTGTTCGCTGAAGAAAATGCAGTGTCAAGTACAAAAATGCAACCTTTGCGACATATCTGTTTGTTTGATTTTAACTGAGGAGTTTATGCCTCCAAGGCATTGAAGACCGCTAGAACCGTTTGGTCCATGTATGAAGAGTACTCCATCGGGGAAAGTACTGCACGAAACTGATTTTTTCGTTTCTGAGATGGTTATTTTGATATAAATGATTTTCCATGTTCAGATGGATCCGATTTTGATGAAGACAGATTAAATGCTTTAATTCGTGATGATTCAAGTCAATCAACTCGGGAGTTGACCAATATGATGAATTGTGGCCAATCAACCTTTGTAAGACATTTGCATTTCATGGGAAAAGTTTATAAATTGTTTTTAAATCAGCGTTTTACTATTTATTTTCTTTTTACTTCTTAGTTGAGAGGTTATTTAACATACGCCCTACCCTTCCGATCTTGCTCCATCAGATTTTCTTCTTTTCCGCTCTCGATCCAACAATCTCTGAAGCATCTCATTTAATAACAATGCTACTCTTCGAAATTGTCGGCATGGAATCGAAAATTTTCTGACAATCGAATGAGAAACTCTTAAAATTATTACAATCAGTTCTAAGGTACCAATAAAAATCCTGTGTCTTTAGCTTATGTACCCTGTTAGCCAACATAAGTTATTTTTTCTACGTCTTGATTTACTTAAGTTTTGAGCTTTTCTTGCGTTTTTAGACAATCTGAGCACATATCTATCAAAGGTGTTACAAAGCCTATATTGTAGTAATTGTTAATATAATGTCTAAAAAAACATTCTTTAACTTTTAATTGTTCATCCACTGGCTCATTGTACATTTTGTGCAATTTTCGGATATTCGATTCACAAGGTAGGTATGTTCTAACTACTGTTTAATGCGACAGTAATGGGTTTCAGAATAAGTCAGACTCTCGATGAATGATGATATTGCATTTTTCTTATTGTCGTTCTTATGTTTTATTATGTCATCCCCGCGAGTTTCTCTTGGTGGATAGCCTCTTGCCAAAAATCGCCTCATTACTCCCTGGACTGTGTGTTTTTTAATATCCAAAATACTCAAAATAAAAATTGCGACAAACTTTTGCCGCTTGTCCACTATCTTTCCGAATGCTGTATTTAATTATAAAAGATATTTTCTGTCTAGTGATATCTGTAATCCTAGATCTCTTTGGTTTGTTATCAGTGCAATACTTATATATTATTGAATCTTGGTATACTTTGTTTTTTTAAATTCTAAAATAGATTATGAAACGCCTTTACATCTCACATTTTTTAAGTCTTACAATCCAAATAATTATTATGTTTGTATTCTGGAATTTCTGGCAAGGTATGTGCAGCATATCTGCAGAAAAATACAACGCACAATGATGTGTGCTACAAGTGTATAAAGAAAATAAACTTACATTAATCGTTTTCGTACTTGTCTATTATGGGTTTCTGTCTGTTTTTTATTTTTTCCTGCTTTTATTTGGTGGTGTTTTTGTCAATTTTGTTTCAAAAGAATCCATTCTGCACTGACAATAACAACTGGTGATGACCATATGATGACCGCGCAGCATGTGACACGCCAAGTGATACTTTCCCATGCGTCCATTGGTTAAATGCCTACTTTGTATCTAAATGACTGCTGCAGTTGACGGATTTTGAATTTAAACGTGATTTTTAAAGCACAAAAACAAAGCATTTGGCGGGTTTTAAAAGGTAATGATCATTCCAATACGTGGAAGATGCATCAAACTACCGACTGCCGGTAATAACTCAGTTTTTGTATTTTTGTGACTCAGCGGGTTTTGCATCTATACGACTCATTTGATTTTTTATTTTCCGGTTTTCTTTAAGGATACAGTCTACGCAAATAAACCCCATACAATTGATGCATTAACAAACACGGAGTTATTGACGAAATTGACCTGAATATGTGCAACAACGCATTCGAAAATTTTGAAAAAATAATCACCATATGCAGAAGCAGCCGTATACTGACGTTAATAGATTAACAAGTTTATAAAAATTAAGAATTATATTTAGAATTATAATCGCCAAGTTCATTTTGGGACACCCTTATAATTTTTGCAGGTATTGAAATTTTATAGTAATCAGTATTTTCAATCACTCTCAGAAGTGTTTTCTTACATCTCGGGAGTAGATAACATGTGTAATTATTACTGTAATAAAAGCCGCCTATCGTATCATCTACACATAAAACGCCGCTCGCAACATAAATGCATTAATCCAAAGCGAATTACACCATTTGCTCCAGTCGCTTATCTTAATTTCCTCCAACCATAATAATTAAACAACCACCGTTAGACTTTCAATAATATGCAAATCCAGGCAATTACCACCATGAAGTGATCTCAAAGCGAATTTGCGTCCGTCTTAAAATCGAAGTTAAAAGAAGTATGTCCGCGTAAGCACACGCACGCACCATTACCTTTAATGATTTAATTGTGGCTGTGTATCATATTCTGTGTAATTATCAACGATTATTAGAAGTGCGGTGAGATTTTAGCGCGCGCTGAAATTGCGCAATACTTCGAAAGGGAATTATCTAGATTTATTACCTGCATACACTTTCATTACGATTTTGATAAAAACTGATTATATGTAGTCACGACCAGATAAACTGGGATGTGACAAATACCAGTTATTTGTTAGTATTAATGCAGTAAACTATTATATTCATTCCGCGTGTATGAAACATAGTTATTTATGCAACAATTGAGTAAAGTAATACTTTTTTAAGCGAGTAGGAAAGTTTGACCAATTCAGGGAATTAACGCAAATTAATGAAAAAACCTCTGAATAATATAACAGACGTACATAAATTGACATAAATTTCAACATTGGCGTTAGGTAAATTTGCTGAACTTTTGAATTTCAACATTTCTTACATTAAAAATTTGTTTTCTATATTTTTTTAATTCACACATAGAAATTAGAAATAAAAATAAATTAAAGCAGTAGTTATTTTACTTTCATCTCCTCTAAAAAAATGCTATATGAATAGTATTGTTGTACTATTTTTATTCATCAACGTTTAACTGGTGAGGAAATGTACCGATAAATTAAATAAATATTTTCTACTTTTTTAATACACACATAGAATTTTTAAGTAAAAATAAATTAAAGTAGTAGTTATTTTACTTTCTTCTTCTCTAAAAAAATGTTATATGAATAGTATTGTTGTACTATTTTTATTCATCAATCTGGTGAGGAGATGTACCGATATACACATGAAAATCGAGGAGACAAAACAACTGTGTGGATTGTATACCAATAACGAAGATTAGAGAGCGCTTGCAAATACCAACACTAGGAGTGTAAAAGTACAAGAAAATTAAAACGAACGTGGTGCAAAAAGACGGACCAAAATTCAATCATATCATGAAAGCTACTTTGAAGAAAATCCAAAAATAACCTTGAAAGAATTAAAACTAAAACTTAAAAAAAAAACGTCGTAATTCATCAAATTGTTATTTCTACAGAATTTGTGAGGAACATGTTTGAATTGAAAGATATTCGTAAGGATCCTGAAACAGAACATCAAAAGTCAAGAAACCCCAAGTCTCTTTTAGACGTCATGAATAGATTTGAAGATTTCACACATCGATAAATTGTCGAAAATGTCATTAGAAGTATACCCAAAAATACGGAAAAGAGCATGAACAGTGTCTGAAGAAATGTCATTTTGCGCCGAAAAAAGGTATACATTTAATCGAGAGACGCCAGTATCCGAACTTGCATTAATTTAATTTTTATTCGGGAAATATTCTCCCTAAATACCACATGTGCTTAAAAATTAACTGGATAATTTATATTCAAGCTTGTAGTTAAATTCCACTCGTTCTTTAAACTCGTGGAATTATTAACTACAAGCTTTCACAAAAATTACCGGTAATTTTGAAGCACTCGTGGTATTACCCCTGATAATTTAATATCTCATAAATAGGAAATGCTATCTAATATAGGGTGTACTTTTTTAACGGGCCTTAAGTATATAAAGTTGATGATGGTTTCTTCGAAACGAAACGTTGTACTGAAAATTTATTTATACATTTGTGTAGTTAAAAAAGTCTTGTAGAGCTAAAGAGCAATGAGAAAGTGCCTTTTGTTTGTTTTTTACACCTTTTCAAATAACTTCTGAAAAACATTAAAACGATGTCGCAAGTCATGTCTCCGGAAGAAAGCGGAATTTTCTGGTTCTCTCAACAGAATATTTCTTTGAGAAGGTTGGCTATTATCATGACGATTTTCACCTTAGATGTTACAGCTCTGAACGGTTCAATGGAGCTGCTGTTCAACCAATTTCTGAGGTTATTCAACCAGGAAATTCGTCTGTTTCCTATATTTCTCTTTCCCTGTATCTTCCCTTGTATGATGGTTTCTAGCAGTGCATATTTCTCTCCTCTCATTACGTGGCCAAGATACTGTAGTTTCCTGATTTTGACTGTATTCACTAATTCTTTTTCCTTTCCCAATCTCCTTAGTACTTTTTTGTTTGTTGTTCTGCTCACCCAGCTTATTCTCAGGATTCTTTATAGGCCCACATTTCGAATGTATCCATCCGATCGGTGTTTTTTTTTTAACGTGAACACGTAACATTTAAGTTTTCTGATTTTAAGATGTAGGCTGAGGTCGTTGCTGCATAGTACGCTCTTCATTTTGTTGAATACGCTCAAGTTTGTCCAATCCTTGATCTTCATTCTTCCGTGTACTCATTGTTCTCGTTGACTATTATGCCTAAATACTTGTATTTGCTGACTTTTCCCACTGGCTCTCTCTTGATCCATATTTTTTCTTGTTGATGTTGTGCCTTAAAATAAATTTCGTTTTCTTGATGTTCAATGTCAGTCCCCTTTCCTCGCTGGTCTTTACTACCTGATCCATTAGTCTTTACAGATCTGCCAAGGATTCTGCAATATGTACCGTATCGTCCGCATATGTGATGTTGTTGATAGCTTTTCCATTAATGTTCACTCCGATTCTTAAATGTTCTTCCAATACTTCTTGTGTTATGTCTTCAGAATACAGGTTGAATAGTTATGGCGACAACACACATCCCTGCCTTACTCCTCGTTTAATATATACTTCCTTAATACTTCCTCTGAGAGCTCCTTATCTACCTATACCTTAGCGGTCTGGTTAAAATAGAGGTACGTTATTATCTTGATATCATTCCTGTCTATGTTTTTATCTCTCAGTAGCTTAAGGAGGTGATTATAGCAAACCTTATCGAAAGGTTGTTATAATCGAGGAAGCAAACATACACTGGTTAGTTGACGTCCATGTATCTTTGAGTAAACACGTTCAGAGCAAACAACGCCTCTCGTGTCCCCATTGCGTTTCTGAATCCAAATTGGGTTTCGCTAAGATCTTGTTCAATCTTTCTAAAGATCCTCTGATGTATAAAATTCAAGAATGTTTTGAGGGTGTGGCTCCTAAGGCTGACCGTCCGATAGTCATTGCATTCCTTTTCATTATTTTTCTTAGGTAGTATCATGAATGTTGACTTAAGCCATTCTCTGGGGACGATTCCGGTGTTATATACTATGTTGTACAGGTCTACTAGCACTCCTATTTGCTCTTCTCCAATTAATTTTATAATTTCTGTAGAGGTTTCATCGGGCCATAACGCTTTATTGTTTTTTTTTGCTATTTTAGCTGCATGTATGAGTTTTTCTTTTGTTATATTTGGGCTCTGCTCACTATACGTGTCGTCGGCCGTTGATTCTTGTTGTCTCTCATATTCGAACAACTCCTGAATGTACTTATTCCATCTTTCTAATTTCCCCTTAGTGTCCGAGATTATTTTACCATCCTTGTCTAGTAATATGTTGCTTTTGTTTGATCTTTTAAAGTCTTTAAAGTCACATACTACATTTTTCCTTATTATTATTTAAATACGAGTTATAACTCTTTTGTGGCCGGCTGTGACTTTCAAGTAACATCATGGCTTTATAGTGTCATACACATTGTACCATCTAGAGGTTATCTTTGAAGACTTTAAAATTATATTTCATGTGACTCACCAGTAATGGCCTCAAACTGATGTTGAGCAAAAAAGCAGTAGTAATTAAGTGCAAAACAATTATTATATTTGTTAACAAAAAATATTAGTGATTTGGTATAGATTTAGTTGTTGTGTGTGTGCATTTGAAACGTAGTAATTATTATTATTTACATATTGGCAACCAAAAATAGGTGTTGTACTTCAAAGTTACAGAAAGCCACAATGAGCGACATACCATTTGATGTTTTGGGTATCTTCACCATTAATCCGTCAATTTCTACGGAAAAACTTCACAAACAAAACATTCTAAAATATACGCTTAAGTCATAGAACATCCTGAAGACTCTGATAATCCGCTATTGAGCGATAGTGATGAAGAGGATGCCATTTTACTTGAACGATCCATCCAACAATAATAACTTTGGTGAAGAAGATCCTATGGAATGGGAAACTGAAGATGATTTACCACTGGCAGATATTTCTGAACTGAGAAATATACAAAAAAAACAAGAAGAAAAAGAGGGTAGCAAAATGGATATCTGGAAAGGCACGTAAATTCGACCTGTATTACCGTGGAAAGGACAGTTACGGATGGACCTGAATAAGTTGGCCTCCCATTATATTATTTTCGAAAGTTTATTGATCGAGACGTATTGGAACATATGGTGGAACAGAGTAACCTATATGCGGTCCAGTCTGATTTGAATAGGCCTCTTTCATTGTCAGTAGAAGAATTTAAACGATTTATAGGAATTACATTTTTGATGTCCAATTATGGCTTACCTCGTACAATAATGTTTTGGCACCGAGCTACACAGGTGCCTAAGGTGGCACAAACTATGCCAAAAAACCGCTGGGAGCAGATAAAAGCGAAATTACATTTTAATAACAACACTGATCTTGCTAAATGCAATGACAAATTATACAAAATCCGCCCATTTATTGACAAAGTGGTCAAAAACTTCAACAAAATTCCAAAAGGGGGAGAAAATTTATATGGATGAGCAAATGATACCATACAAGGGTCACCATTTCATCAAAAAGTATATAAAAGCAAAACCCAAAAAAAAGGGGATTCAAAGCCTTCGTGTTATGTGGGTCTGATGGAATTGTGTACAACTGGGAGCTCTACTGTGGTGCTGTAAATCACGATCCTGACCTTCCAGATGTTGGTGTCAGTGGAAATGTTGTCTTGCGGTTAGGCAAAATAATTCCAATAAATAAGTATCACAAGATATACTTTGATAATTGGTTCAACAGTTTACAGTTACAAATTGAATTTCATAAATGTGATATTCATAGTTTGGGGTACGTCCCAATCGTTTAGAATGATGCGAATTTTCAAGTGATAAAGACATGAAAAAAAAGGGCCGAGGATCTGTAATTTAACCGTCTTTGTAACTTTGAAGGTTTCCGAGATTCCCATGCAGTTGATACTTATCTTGGACACCCGGTATACGATTTCGCTAAGTTATTTTCCCTAAATAATATTTTTGTTGCTAGATAGATGACCACTTCCTCTTAAGCACTTAAGGGAAGTATAATTTTAATGAAAGAGCGTCATTTTTTTCTCAAGCACTAATTAATAACCAATAAAACCAAGTCAATAATTAGGTTCAATTGAATAATTCCTGATGATGTCAACATTCAGGATAGCATGTGTTAAATAACTTCTATATAATTGATAATAAAATTAATGAAACAGCCACGGAACAGAGCAATCAGTGAAATTATGTCGAAGAATGCGAGACGCAGGTTTCCGACTGCAAGAATGCGCGCATATGTGTGAATGCATTTTCAGTTTCATGTAATAATAGAGATTTAATACGTGAACCAGTTTTCACACACGATTTACTGGAGAAAAAAACGACGGAATGTGGCGCAGAGCGGTGGCGGAGCTTTGCGAAAGAAGGCCGGAAGGCAGAATAGTGGACGGAGTTGAGGACGGCTGCTGCAGTGACCAGTGGCTGGTGCAGGGACGCCCGGGGGCGGCGGCCCCCTTTTTGCGGCGTTTTTAAACTTTTTCAGTGTATAAATTAGAACGGCACTAAGAGCGAATACTGCTATTTCATGTGATATTTGATCCGTGCTCGACCTGCATGTCGCCCTACTTGCACTTACCATACAAATCTCTGCTGGTTTCTAACGCTGCCCAAAGACTAAATACGGCATTTATTAATGGTCTTTTGTCGGAGGTACGTTTCACAACGTACTGCGCTTTAAAGAGAACGCAATGAATCGGCTGTTCGGAGTCGCCGAATATTATTAATTGAAAGTAAGAGGGCTAACGTCGCGGTCCGAGTGTGTACGCGACTGTGATGTAATGATATTGTGAGATAGTCTGTGGCTTTTTTGCAGGACACCTATGTAATTAAGAACTCGCCGAAATTGACCCGCAGCTCGTTTCTAGGCGTTAATGTGCCTTAATATTTTTGCAATGCTTATTATTGCTACATAATATTATTTGCGAAATAGGTATTAATACTGGCGGCAGTTTTAGTAAAATTTTGTAATATAAATTATATGAATGTAAAAACTAAACCATTTTTTTATTACAATTACGTGTACAGGCTAACCAAACCTAAGTTTGCACGAAAATTTTTTACTTTTTTTATAGCTCACCTATATTGAAGTAAATCGACAACCTACACCAACCTACGCTTAGTCATATATTTGGTTTATACTCTTGTGGGACGTTGAAGCCGGACCATGAAGACCTATGAACAATGCAGTTATAATATGACTGATGGTCGGTAATGATAATAATAATAATTATACTAATAATAATGTCTTTATTGGTGCTGCAAGACTTCGGTTTTTCCAATATTTAATAATTAGGTATATTTTACTTGTAATCATAGATTCTTATAATTTATGATAATTGTTTTGGCTCGTGATTTATCTATTTTACTTTTATTTTGTGTGATCGTATAATGGCAGTACCTCTTTACGTTATGTTTGATATTAAATCTTTATCGAGACAACTCCAACTTCTTTTAGAGGTAATGCGTGTGTTAGTAACAATAATATTAATAAAATAAAAACTCATATTTATGGATTTAGTGTAATTTATTCACTTTAAAGGATTTTGCAACAACAATTAAACAAGAATTTTGAATGAATGACTTTCTTTATTGACTCAAAAAGTATTAGTTAGTTTTGGATAAAAGATGTACTTAACGTCAATGACTTCACACATTGCTCAATTCTACGTGCCAACAAAACTGCTCAATGCAAGTCACCACTTCATGAAATATGTCACTGTTTGTGCCTTCCAAAGTCACATTCCATTTTCCGTACATCCGGTGGAAATTTCTAGTAACGTCAATGACTTCACACACTGATCAATTCTACGTACCCGCAAAACTGCCAAACGCATGCCACCACTTCATGAAATATGTCACTGTTTGTGCCTTCCAATGTCATTTTTCATCTATTACTTCAGAATTCACTAGCTAGGTTTTGATAGATACAAATTTGTTAAATATATCCTGTAAATTGTTCGTATGACTGATATTAATGAATTTGCAATATGATTATTTATGACTCGTTTATACTCATTACACAAAACAACCAATAATTTGCCACAGTATTGCCCAGTTATTATGTAAATTATACCTTAATATTTAATACTTATTCCCTGGAGAACATTATCGTTTTTAGATTTAAGCTTTAAATTTAGAATAAGATTTATTAAACAAGCAATTTCGATAATTTAATTGATTTAATTTCATTAACCTTTAGTTTTATTTTTGTAATGCTTCTCATTTAAACTTAATCTTTATTTGATTCAAATTCATGTTATTAATTACTTATAATTAAATAATGTGTAGCCACTTTAGAGAAGAGATATTATTTAGCTTTTATTTTAATAATTTATACTTATTCCCTGAAGAGTGTGATCCTCTCTATACTTCATTTTAAATTTATAATAACAGTATTTCATTAAAGACGAAATTCAAATGATATTACTCATTTCATTTTAATTGATATTTTTATGACTTCTGTTAGCTTGTGAGGGGAATTGTTAATCATGTCAACTACGGTAAATATATTTGGAGACAGTAACATTCTCGAAGACCCACGTATATGAAACCGGAAAGATTACCCTATTAACCTCCACGACACCGCTCAAAGCGTATGCCAGAAATTAATATACTTCTCGAATACCCACGTATATGAAACCGGAAAGATTACCTCATTAAAATCCACGACACCGCTCAAAGCGTATGCCAGAAATTAATAAAGCTCAATACCCACGTATATAAAACCGGAAAGCGTATATATATACACTTCACGGGGATTTGTTTTTAGTACTTTGGTAGGAATTTACCGATTATTGCTACTCAATTTCGAAATAATCAATACAGTAACTTTTAAATAAATCGGATAATACTCTTCATAATGATATTCGCGTATACTATTGATGACGAGAATAACGGCCTGTCGCCTCGCGAATCTGGAACCAACTAAACTTTTCGCATGCAAAACGATGCTATTTATATTAAACTTTCGTCCACTCTGCGATTTTGTGTGATTCCCCAACATTAATTTTCATTTCGGTGATTATAAAATTAATAAATCAAATTTAAATAACTGTAATGGTACATGGGAAAATAAATCCCAAAAGTCAAAAAACCAAAAGTCAGAATATTATTGGGTTTTTCCACCGATAAATCGCAGTAGTATATTCAAATAAAAGTTACAAAAGGCACCATATTCAAGCACAAGTCCGAAATTTGGCCAAGAGCCAAGCAGCGGCGAGTGACCGAACGGACGAGTGCTGAAAAAGCCTTCTGTAACCAGTTTTTGATATTATTTTCTCTGTTTCGCATTTTTTTTTCTTATTTATACTTACTTATTGTTCTACTCCTAGGACGTCCATGTCGGCATGCTTGGTGTTCGCATTCCCAATTTCGCGCCTTCATTAGTTTTTATTTTCAATGAATTTATTTGAATTGACAGCGACTCTTATCTATCAACAATAAAACTCTGTGTAACATATTCTCAAAGATATGATGAAGTTTTAGAGCTATAAATTATGTTGGGTACTAGTTTGCTAGTTTGTAATTTTTGTAGATCAACTAGTTTTATATTTTAAACAAGTTTGCAATGTGTAGCTATAAAGCAGCAAATTATCTAAATTTGATAACAACTATATTAGAGCTAAGAAGCTTCAGAATACTGCCATCAAATACTTAACATTTTCCTGATTAAAATATGAAACTCAATAAGACATTTACGGCGTTCCTGCACGCGATCGTCGTGCCTCCTTTAATCTTTCACGGCGTTCCTCCACACATTTCGCCACTTCGCGTGAAATTCCAGCACTCAATTTGCTTGGTAGATATTAACATGTGGACTTTACGGTCCAAAGGGCATCGTAATGTCCCGGAAGTGTCCTGCGGATTCCCTTGATGCATGCAAATGCCATCCACGACAGGCCTATAGAAATCATCTTATGCAACGCAGCTCGCTTTCTTCGGCGTTTTTCCTCATTGTCTGTGACAAAGTTCGGCACTTTTACATTTTAATTGCGGACTCCGCTTTTTTTGTTGGCGTTAATAACGGAAACTCGAAAATTAACGCCACTGTTATACAATAGAAGAGACGGGCGGTCCGAATCTGTGGCCGAGAATCGCCGCCGATATGTTGCACCGCAATTATGTCGACATACGATTGTCTTTCACCTGCCGCTTCCTTCATTCGCATTGTCCTAGTCGGTCGTTTAATTTTGAAACGACAGAATATTTAGTTAGTGTAGCGGAAACATTTGCGTTTAAATTGGGCAATTCTGGCTTGTGCCAATAGGAAATTGTTGGGAGCAATTAAGGAAGAAGTTACTTATACTTTTTTTGTAGACTCTCTAATGGAACTAAGTATTAAATTACGAAGTAATACGTAACTACTAAATTGCTTTAGTAACACGAGCATAGTTCGACTTCTATAACACAATACGTCAACATCCATTAAATGTATAACTGACCAATAATATGTATATTAATATAAAGCAATATAAATCAAATTAAATTACACTTAATACACCTGATCGTGTACATTGCTTTAATTTCTAGTTTAAATAGAATGACTGATTGGTGATTGGAACTTATGTGGTTGTAATGTAATGTAATGATTGGTTATTGTAAAATCAAATATATGACTTACTTAAACACAAAATGTAAAATTTAATCATGTTATTCTATTTGACACAAATTTGGTTACATATACCACGTGATGAATTTAGGGTGAGACTGGAATATAGGTTGGTATTCTACAGCAGTTGGAAGCTCTGCGAGTCAAAAAACTGCATTGTCAAATTTGATGTAGAGAGGTGTTTATGTGTTTATCCAACACCTCAGTATTATACAACCATAATTGTACCGATTTCTGTTGAATTATGTACCCTATAACTCACTAGTGACTAATATATAATTCATAACTCACGCTCACTTAAATCTTAAAATTCACAAATGAACACCACAATTTCAGGTATTACATGATTTTATTATTAGGTATACAGAGAGCGCATAAAGTATTAAGACCTGGCTTTATTTTTTCCCCTGTATAAATTTTCGAAATACGCTTCAACAGGTCAAAATTATTTTTTTTTAAACAAATATTAGGAGACCATTTTCATTTTTCCATCTCTCTCCGTTTTGAAGTTATGACGTCAGAGCCATTTTTTTTTAAGACAACATATATATTTTATAATTGATTTTGATAGTACTTTTTATTATGTTTTCAACAACATGACATTTTCAATATGTAACATTTGAAAAAAAAATGAGAAAAAGTGCGTTAAAGTAAAACAATTAAATTATTATTTCAATGTTCAGAATGCATCTAGTTACCATTCAAAACAACGTCAGTTGTAACAAAATTAGGAAAACAGGCTTGGATTTTAAATATTGGAATAAAACAAAATTGATTAACCTGAAAAACAGTCTAGTACAATTATGTGAAACAAATTATTACCTACTCACAGTCAGATTGACGTTTCGTTCGATTCATCGTGTCACAAGTTAATTTCAAAATGGTTCGACGTTTTTCGGAGGCACAAAGAATAGAAATTCTTATGACTAGATGTTGTGGTGATAGAATACATACCTAGGAAGAAGTGTGCATTTATTTTAATAATAAATATCCGCTTCAAGAACCTCTTCTAAGGACGTCTGTTAGAGCAATCATAAAAAAGTATGAGCAGTTGGGGCATATTAGAGATAGAGTTCCAGAAGATGTTAAGCTAAACGTGCTGTATACAGTTGTAAGAAAACCGTCATATTCCCTCCAGAGCGGTTGCGGCAAATAGTGAGCTTTCACAAACATCTGTTTTGAAATTTTTGAAATGGCAGAAATGGCATCCTTGCAAAGTAAATTTAGTCCACGAACTGAACGAAGATAATTTTGATCGTAGGGTTCAGTTTTGCGAACAAATGATGAATCTCTGTAACATCGATGAAAGGTTTCCTACCAGAATTTTATTTAGTAATGAAGCAACATTTTATTAGAATGGAACGGTGAATTAACAAAATTGTCGCTATTGGTCTGAGCGCAACCCTCAGTGGATGTTGGAAGCCCATACCCAATTTTCGGAAAAATTACACGTTTGGGCAGGAATAGTAGGTGATATTATTATCGGGCCCTTCTTCATCGATGGCTCGTTGACAGGCCAAACATATTTGGAGCTATTGAGAGATTACCACGTTCCAGCTTTGGCGGTTCTATTCCCAAATCAGAACGATCCCGACATTCCAACTGAAGACTTATGGTTCCAACAAGATGGGGCTCCACCTCATTATAGCCGAATGGTACGCGACTATCTCAACGAAGTCTTCCAAGGCAGGTGGATTGGCAGAACGGGTTTTGTTGAATGGCCAGCGCGTTCCCCTGACCTGACCCCTTTATTTTTTTTCTTATGGGGTTACACCATAAGTAAAGTATACTTTAATCGGTAAACCACAATTGAACAACTGAAAAAACGGATCCAAGTTGAAATGAGACAAATACAGCCAGAAGTTCTCCTCAATGTCTGTGCGGCATTTCGACACACTGTCAAGTACAAAATGGTCAACAATTTGAACATCTAATTTAATCTTTTTCCCTAACCAATATTTTTTCGTTATTTTAATTATTTTTGTGACTTCATATTATTTTAAAACTTATGTTAAAACAAGTCATTAGTATTTTTTTCTTGATTTAAAATTCTTTTGGTTTTTCTGTTCTTATTTTTGTAATTGATGATATTGTAATAAGATGTTTTTCAGGTTGATCAATTTTGTTTTATTAGAATATTTAAAATCCAAGCTTGTTTTCCTAATTTTGTTTTAACTGACGTTGTTTTGAATGGTAACTAGATGCATTCTGCACATTGAAATATAATTTAATAGTTTTACTTTAACCACTTTTTTTCAATTTTTTGTCAAATGTTACATATTGAAAATGTTATGTTGTTGAAAACAAAATAAAAAGTATTATCAAAATCAATAATAAAAAATATAGGTTGTCATTTAAACAAAATGGCTCTGACGTCATAACTTTAAAACGGAGAGAGATGGAAAAATGAAAGTGGTCTCAAAATATTTGTTTGAAAAAAAAATCATTTAGACCTGTTGAAGCATTTTTCAAATATTGATACAGGGGAAAAAATAAAGCCAGGTCTTAATACTTTATGCGCTCTCTGTATAACAGTAGATGAATATAAAAACCCTACTCCAGATTCACATTAATATTCAATGTATCACTCAAAGCTAAACCCAGTTTTGCATCGACGTTCAAATTAATTTGTCAAATAAAAATTTCACAACTGTCATCAGAAAAATAATGTGTTTTAACGAAATTCTGGAGGTGTTACTTAAAACTAATGTATATTGAACTCGTGTATTATAGGTCACAAGTCATAACCCTCTTGTACCATAATTGTAATTTGTATACCAAGCCCTGCAAACTTCTCAAAATTACGTGTCAATAGACATTAGGTTAAGAGAATATAACGTTGAATTATAAAATATCTTCAGTTTATGTTAAATTAAATTTCATCTGTAGTAGGCTAAGAATATAACAATATATCAATACACCCTCGTAAACACCCTCGTACACTTTTCTCGCAGAATTACACTGTTTATTTAATTATTTTTAAATCGGAATTCAGAAAAAATGAAAGTTTTCAATAAGCAGTACTAGTGATTACTTTTAGCAATATCTAAAGTTTACCGACGAGTTAAGGTCAAGAACTCCCGGCGGTTTAAAAGCCGCACGAAATGCCACACCGATGCTTTTTATTGCGAGGCATTTAGCCGAAACCCAAGCGTGAAACCCAAAAAATCAATAGGAGACTTTTACTCCAAGAATGGCATTATGAACGGTAGTTTTTGCGCGAAACTAGGAAACTCGCCAGAAATGGCAGGACTTAATTGTTAACGACGCGACGTGATGAACGCCGATGGGATGAGACTCGGTGCGGAAAAAACGTGACCGCTGAGATCCGTAAAAGTGAAAATAATGAAATGGAAATTGATGGTGCCGTTCGCGTAACTGAGATTGATTCACTAAAATACCAGTTACGCCGCGCTGGCTACGAATGTGAATGTAGATAAATGCGTGTTTTTATGCAGGAAATGGTGTGCGATTGGTTCACATAATTAAAATGTATATTTTCTACGTGCTTTATAGAGTAATTTTGGTAGAGATAATGGCTTAGCATAGTTATGACCTTTCTCCTAAACACGCCACAGGGCAACATTTACCAGTAATAATTACGAAAGCGGCCTTAGTCAAAAATCTAAAAAAATGCATTTATCACTTCCTTTATGTTCAATCGATCTACATTAGTGGCGTAGGTACTTATTTAGGAAAACTCTAGGAAAACAGCCGAATTTATTACTTTTCGTTCACTTCGTAAACTGTAATATTTGCGTCACAGAGAATTAATTTTACTTGTATGTATGTCGTATTTTAAAAATGACGCATTAATACATTGCTGTCATTGTGATACAAGTGTGTATATAGTTATGTAAGCATTAAGGGAGGTAAGTATTGTTTACTAGTCGAGGTCGAGTTTGCCGGTCGAGGTTTAATTGTTTATGTTTGATTAATTTATTTTCGCAATAAATTGACAAAATGAAACAAAATGTCAGTACGGCTTTGGTTGCTAAGACTATTTTTCAAACAAAGTTTGAATGTCAGAATTGCATTCGTTTAGTTGTAAAATGAATTTCAATGAAAATAAACAAGAAATGGCAATTGAAAAGGCTGCAGATGCTGCCTGTTCCTTCCTACTGCCGGAGAAGTCGAAGGGGCGTTATCAAAATGGGTATAAGTGTTTTAAAGAGTGGTGCCAGAGAAAGAACGCTATTGAAATAATTTTACTTACCTCCGTGAGGGATGTAATTTTTTACTTACTTCCCTTTGTTCATAGTAACCACAGCTTTATCGGTCAGTTGAGCTTACTTCCATCAAATCAATGTTTCAACAGTGTACTTACCATGCAGGGAGTGAAAAAAAATGATTAACCCCATCTTGCACGATAAAAAAAACTCTCGGTATGAGCGATTATAATAGCCAATATTTACGAGGCGAGGATGAAGTTGGCGTTAGGAGCAGTGGTCTAGAGTTTTAGGAAAATTCACTGCCATCAATTCACCGTCGTCAATTTACCTCTGTCAATTCATCGCGCCATCAGTTCACATCACGCCATCAATTTACCGCTTTACATTGTTTCACCTAACCTAACCTAACCTAACTTAAAATAATAACGGTTATCAATAATAGATTTCATTGTTACAATGATGGTAACTTCAAGAACAAATATAGAGTTATGATACCTCGAGAATGGTAGAAACGGGGCCTTTTATTTCATCTTCCAGTCCAGAGCTTTCCGTTAGATGAAATGAAATTTTGAATTTATTAACGTCGGTGAATTAATAGCGCATTGAACTGATGGCGCGATGAATTGACACAGGTAAATTGACGGTGGTGAATTGATGGCGGTGAATTTACTGGAAACCATTGGCTGGTGATAATAATCAGCCCAGTTAGTAGTGGCCATAATGCTATATATAATATAGTACTCCTAATATAATACATAATATATAATGTTTGCAATACCACCAGTTGATGGAAACAACAGTTATGTTGATGACAATTTCAGCGATGACGAACATGTAGGAGATCTCAACTGCCTGGGTCAAAAAATGCAAAAACCTGTATGTAAAGTTAAAATACAAGAAAATGGAATTAAAAAAGTGTATCATCGGTTAGTGAAATAAGTTACCTTCAGATTCTGATTGGGACTTCAGTGATGAAGAACCACTAATCAGGTATGGTAAGAGCAAAAATATAAACCCAAATGTTCAAAACCACTAATCAGGTAAGGGTTCGGAATATCCATATTTTGTATAAATTAATTTTAATTACATAAAACCATGAAAAATGACTGATATTAATTGAGACGTTTAGTAGTAACTTTAAAACAATTTCATACTCAGGTATAAACATTGAAAAACACGTAAAAGCTAAGTATTGTTTTAGAATAGGAAGGGGTGATCTTTTGGGGATTTAATAAGTAATCTGATTAAATATGAATTTAATTTGAATCGATTACAAAGGACATTACGAGAACTTTTATAATCATTAATATAAAACAGGGTGGTCCATGCGTGGTGTCGTAATTATATAAACAATTGGCAATCGTGTGTCATTAACCTTGCTATAGGGCACATGTGAGATCACCGAAATGAAAATTAATGTTAAGGAGTGTCACACGAAATCTCAGAGTGGGGGAAATTTTAATACAAATAGCATCGTTTTGCACGCGAATAGTTTAGTTGGTTCCAGATTCGGGAGGCGACAGGCCGTTATTATCTTCATCAATCGTATACGCGAATATCATTATAAAGAGTATTATCCGATTTATTTAAAAGTTACCGTTTTCAAAATAATATTGATTATTTCGAAATTGGGTAGTAATAATCAGTGCATTCCTCCCAAACTTACCGAAAACGAATACCCCGTAAATTATTTATAATTTGCGTTACCATATCATGTTCCTTCTCCATATATTGTTGGCATCAAAGCTAAAAGCGTGGCCGTAACAGTATATGCAGTTCTTAGAGAGCTTTATTAATTTCTGATATACGCTTTATAAGCGGTGCCGTGGAGGTTAATAAAGTAATCTTTCCGGTTTCTTTCTCGTTCAGACAGAAGAATGTTACCATTTTTAATTGTGTTTACCTTAGTAGACATGATTAACAATTCCCTTCACAAGCTAACAGAAATCATAAAAATATCAATTAAAATGAAATGCGTAATATCATTTGAATTTCCTCTTTAATAAAATACTGTCCTTATAAGTTTAAAATGAAGTATAGACAGGATAATACTCTTCAGGGAATAAGTATAAATTATTAAAATATAACCAGGGGTAATATAACAAGTGGTGTTCTCATTATTGATTTTTGAGAACACCACGAATTATATTTAGGAAGGGAATATAATGAATTGATTGAGTCATCTAGTAAAGCAGAATAAACAAGAAGCTAAATATACAGTTTAAATACCTATATCTATTTAGATCACGTCATCTTTCAAAAAGTAAACCACATTTATTACCACATTTTACTATTTTACTTGTACTTTATATAACTCATACGTAAAACGTGACGTCATAACAATGCAGTCTCTATAGTTACGCATGTATTAATAACTGAGAATGTTGATAATACCACGGTTGTATTTTCAGGATAATACCACAACAAATCTCAGTCGCTGTCACAATTTTTGGTTAAGCACAAATCGCAGCGAAGATCGTTGCGATGGTGTTATTTGTCGGTTGCGCCGACAATCTAGTCGGCCGCTGATAAAAACATAACCCGAAATGTCAGTGTGTCTCAAGTACAAGTAAAATAGTAAAATGTGGTAATAAATGTGGTTTGCTGTTTGAAAGATGAAGTGATCTAAATAAATATAGGTACTTAAACTGTATATTTAGCTTCTTGTTTATTCTGCTTTACTAGATGACTCAAGCAATTCATTATATTCTCTTCCTAAATTTAAGTCGTGGTGTTCTCAAAAATCGATAATGATTTTAAAAATACAACTTATTTCAACCCCAATCTTTGAAAATGCACCTCGCCCTTCGGGCTCGGTGCATTTTTGTCGTTGGGGTTGAAATTCGTTGTATTTATAAAATCATTATCCATAATGAGAACACCACTTGTTATATTACCCCTGAAAATACAACCGTGGTATTATCAACATTGTCAGTTATTAATATCTGCGTAACTATAGAAACCACATTGTTATGACTGTTTTACGTATGAGTTATATTCCCAAAATAATATCTCTTCGCTGAAGTGGCAAAACATGATTTAATTATGAGTAATTAATAACATGAATTTGAATGAAATGAAGATTAAGTTTAAATGAGAAACATTACAGAAATAAAACTAAAGGTTAATGTAATGAAATCCATAAAATTATCGAAATTGCTTGTTTAATAAATCTTATTCTAAATTTAAAGCTGAAATATAAAAACGGTAATGTTCTACAGTCAATAAGTATAAAATATTTAGGTATAATTTACATAATAACTGGGCAATACCGTGGCAAATTATTGGTTGTTTTGTGTAATGAGTATAAACGAGTTATAAATAATCATATTGGCAGTTCATTAATATCAGTCATACGAACAATTTACAGGATATATTTAACAAATTTGTATCTATCAAAACCTAGTCGGTAAATCCTGAAGTAATAAATGGAATCTGACATTGGAAGGCACAAACAGTGACATATGTCATGAAGTGGTGACATGCATTGGGCAGTTTTGCGGGCACGTAGAATTGATCAGTGTGTGAAGTCATTGAGGTTACTTGAAATTTCCAACTGATATACGAATAAAATGGAATGTGACATTGGAAGGTACAAACAGTGACATATTTCATGAAGTGGTGACATGCATTGAGCAGTTTTGCAGGCACGTAGAATTGAGCAATGTGTGAAGTAATTGACGTTAAGTACATCGTTTATCCAAAACTAACTAATTCTTTTTGAGTCAATAAAGAAAGTCATTAAATCCAAGTTGATGTTTAATTGTTGTTGCAAAATACTTTAAACTGAATAAGTTACACTTAATCCATAAATGTGTGTCTTTATTTTATTAATATTATTGTTACTAACATACGCATTACCTCTTAAAGAAGTTGGAGTTGTCACGATAATGATTTAATATCAAACATAGCGTACTGCCATTATACGATCACACAGAATAAAAGTAAAATAGATAAAACACGAGCCAAATCAAATATCACAAATTATAAGAATTTATGATTATAAGTAAAATATATCTAATAATTAAATATTGGGGAAACCGAAGTCTGACAGTACGATCAAAGATATAAACCCAAATGCTCAAAAGCAATTCAAATGCAACCGAGATAAATCATTATTTAGCATCGACGTGATCTGTTGAAAAGCGAAGTTATATTTCTTCGCATTTACACCAAGATGACGAGCACGCTTAATCAAACTTAGACATTTGATCATACATCTAAATGATGCTTTTAAATGCCATGGCTGACTACAAGTGAATTTGTCCATAGACAAAAGTATGATTCCCTATTACGGGCGACCCTATGCAAAGCAATTCATAAAGGGAAAACCTATAAGATCTGGGTTCAAAAACTGGGCTCTTTGTGCAACAAATGAATTAATGATTTCTTTTTAAATGTACATCGGGAAAGCAACAAATAAGGATAAAGTTTTTGGTATTGGGTACAACGTCGTGATGTCACTCATTAAGCTAGCAAATATTCCTCCTAACCAAGGTTTTTAAATATTAAAGCAAATGTCCTCCTCTAGATATCAAAGCTATAGGAGTAAAAAACTCGAGGTTATTACGATTATCGGACAGACGCAGACGTTTTAGAAAATATATCTCTCGTCAGATGGAAAGACAAAAAAGTTGTTACTTGTATAACGAACTACGATATTGTTGATGAAGGTACTTGCACTTGCAAGAACCACTAATCAGGTATGGTAAGAGCAAAGATATGAACCCAAATGTTCAAAACCACTAATCAGGTATGGTAGGATCAAAAATTTAAACCCAAATGATCAAAAGCAATTCAAATGGAAAAGAGATAAATCATCATTTAGCATCGACGTGAACTGTGTAGAAATGCCTATTTCTAAAAAGGCAAGAAATATAAAAATCCGGTAAATTTATAAAATAATTCTTTATAGAAAAATTGCTAGAAAGCATACTACATCAAACAAACTTGTATTCGGCTCAAAATAACAACATGATAAATATAGTACTATCTCATCCAGTGAAATACATAGATTAATAGGACTCATGATTATCGGACAGACGCAGACATTTCAGAAAATATATCTCTCGTCAGATGGAAAGACAAAAAAGTTGTTACCTGTTTAACGAACACCGATATTGTTGATGAAGGTACTTGAACTAGATATTCAAGAGGGAGCAGAGCAAAAATTACAGGTACTCAGCCTAAACCTTTCTTCAATTACAATAAAGGAATGGACGGATGCGTCAAAGAAAATGATGGTGGCCTATATACTCATAGTTACTTGATATTTATGTTACAGATGCATATCTTCTGACCAAAAAAGTAGCTCCTAGTAATGTACGAGTGTCTGGCTTTCTTCATTTTCGAATATCGATTACCATAGACCTGCTAACAATATACCTAACGCCATCCTCCAGAGGGAAAATTGTTAAACCTCCGAGTGACAAAATCAAGTTTGATGGGCAAAATCACATCATAGTGTACAACACAACGGAGAGACGATGCAAATCCTGTACCAGAAAAGCTCACTTCATTTGTGTGAAATGCGAAGTTGGACTTCAGCTGTTTCAAAATGTATCATACAGAATCCTAAAATCTATATAAAATATTGTTACAGACGGCATAGCGTCCATTTAAACGGACGATCTGTATTTCAGAAAACAAACAAAACAAATGTTTGTATAAAATAAATAAATATTCTATTATGTTTTTAAAATGGAAAACATGTCAGTAAACTTCATGCACTAATTATGTTATATGAATTAATTAATTAATTAATCAATTCACTTATTAATCTAAACATCATGATGTTTCAGACTGCACTATGCTCATCAGTACTCTTACGAAAGTTATGTAATTTATTGTGCCCACCATTGGCTGTTGCTATCGAATTACTACTGGCGATAATCATCTTCTCTGTTTGTCAAATGATGTTATGTAGCTCTACATCGAAAATGTGCACGTACAGTTTTAGGTCGGTTCTGAATAATCAAAAATGAGAAGAATGTTATTAGCAATTAGCAAACAGACGATGGCCAACGAGTTGGCGAGTAGTGATACCGGTGAAACTTTTGAAAATTGTTTCAGTTTTATGAGGTTTGAACCAACGACCTTTTCCCGTAGTTTATACGCACTAAATGATATTTAATTCCTATATCATGAATTGAAATTAAATATTTCAACTGCCATACTGATATCTCAGTAACCAAATATTACTAATGGGGATGTCTCAAATATCCTCAAAGTGTCCTCTAGTTGCTATATATTTTAATTGGTCCTGAAAATTTTTACTTATTTTCATATCAATTTTTTTTAATCTAAGCTCACGAGAAAACAATGTTGGTGGTTGACGTTTATTGTGAATTCTTATCAACAATATATAGAGAAGTCTAAAGTACTCGATAAATACGAGTGTGAAATCCTGTTTTTACGATACCAAGGAAGTAAAATAACAGTAGAAAGTAGTGAGGAACTTCATAGACCGTCTTTTGAAGGTCAGTGTCATAGTATTTTGGACACAGACAATCTCTCTCCCTCTATTGAGACGTCCTTAACATTCAATTCTCCCAAGCACTACATTTTCCAGTGAATCAAAGCCAGATATTTTGTTTCTGCCATAACCCACAGATCTTATTGTCTCATGATCAACTTGTTAATCCTATTTATAAAAACTATTTTCCTATGAGCATGTAAGATGTATATGAAGGGACATTGGAGTACGGAGAAAGCGGCAAAGAAAGTAGAGGCATTGGACGAGTAGCAAGAAAGATGAAGAAGGAGGAACAGGTAAAAGGACAAAGAAGCCAAATTGTTCTGAAAATAATACTACCAAAGAACGTCTTCCTCCTTTCTATGTGAATAAATCGCAACTGTATGCTGGATGAAAAAACTGCGAAAAACTGGTAAAGACACCGCTTTCGAATGATACAGTCGCTCGTCGTATAAAAGACTTTTCAGAATTCATAAAAACGGATTTATCTTTGCGACTTAAAACTTGTGATTTTGTTCTACAAATGGACGAATCTACTGACGTTGCAGGGCTAGCAGTGTTGCTTGTATTTGTATGGTATTAGTTCGAGCATTCTATACTAGAGGATTTATTAATCTGTAAGGCGGTAGAAAGTAACACTAGTGGGCCTAAAATTTTTAACTTGATGAATAACTATTTTATTGATAATGATATACATGGAATAACTGCATTAATGTTTGCACTGATGGAGGAAAAGCTATGGTTGGAAAAACTGCAGGTGCTGTTTCACGGATCAAAGCTATAGCCAAAAATTGCAGGAATAGTCAATGTATAATTCACCGTCAAGCATTAACAGTCAAGAACATGCCAATTTCCTTGAAAACTATCCTCGAGGAGTCAGTAAAAGTAATAAACTTTATCAAGTCTCGATCATTAAATATGCGACTATTTAAGAGTTTGTGCGATGATATGGGAAGCATTCATACATGTTGACTACTTCACCCCGAAGTCCGATGGTTATCTCAGGTAAAATCCCTCTTCGCATGTTTGAGTTGCGAGCTGAAGTTCGCACTTTTCTCCTGAAACATCCTTTTCACTTGGAAAGTGAATTTACTGATAAATACTGGTTGTTTAGACTTACCTATTTATTAGAAATATTTTCGAAACTTACTGAAGTTAATTTGTCCCTTCAAGGAAAACAAATTACTGTCTTTACAGGCAATGATAAAATTAAGTCATTTAAACGGAAGATATAATTTTGGCTGAGTAACGTAGAAAGTGGAGAGTTTGACTGTTTTTTAACGTTAAAGAAGTTTTAATATACATACTACTGTACAGAGCAAAGGCATGGACTTTAACAGACGCCAGCATGAAAAAAGTCGAGGCCTTTGAAATGTGGATCTACCGACGTATCCACCGAATGTCATGGACAGAACACGTTACAAACTTGGAAGTCCTCAGAAGAATGGGAAAAGAGAAGGAAGTACAAAAGACCGTCAAACAGCGTAAACTGGAATACTTGGGCCATGTGATTAGAAGCAGCAAGTACCGTATTCTCTAGCTCATAATATAGGGTAAAGTAGATGGCAGGAGGGCCCCAGGCCGAAGAAGGCATTCTTGGCTTAAGAACTTGCGAGAATGGTTCGGACTCACATCAATACAACTATTCCGACAAGCGGAAGATAAAGTCCGCATAGCTATGTTGAGTTGATAGCCAACGTCCGTAACGGATAAGGCACGCTAAGAAGAAGAAAGAAGTTTTGTGAAGATATAGGTACAGACGAAGTACCTCAAGAAATAGTGAACGACATTGTTAAGCTGCTTCGAAACATATGTAGTTCCATAACACAGTAATTTCCTACTGAATGGAATAGGAATAGGAATATGGAAAAGTATTCTTGGGTAAAAAATCCATGTATTATCGATAAAACGCCTCAAAGTTTATCGTCGCAAGAATACGAAAATCGAATAGACTTGATTTCCGATTCTTCGCTAAAAGTAATATTCAAAATGCAGCCTGTAGCAGAATTTTGGAATAGCTTTAAACAGGAATATACAGAGCTGCCAAAGAAATCTACTTCCATCCTTTCGCCATTCATAAACATATATATTTATGAAACTGGATTTTCTTCATATCTTTTCACTAAAACCAAGTACCGTAACCGCTTAGATGCCGAGCCAGATATGAGGCTCCAGCTCTCTTCAACAAAGCCACATATCAAACAAATCTGTGCAAATAAAAAACATTATCACTTGTCACATAAATGTTGCTAAAAACCCACAATACAAATGTTTAATTCTTACTAGTTTTCGTTACTATTATTCTAACCTTATTTCATAGTCATGGTTAGGGCTCGAGCCATTAGAGTTCCATAGTTATCAAACCAAATATTGAAACCATATAATCATCAATATTATTGCATAATTTGCATATATGCGTGTTAATCAACAGCACAGTTATAAATGTTATTTGACATGAAGAGCAATTAAATTACAGAAATTACTACTCGGTTCCATTCACTTCTCCACTTTATTGTGACGCCAACGCAACGGTTACTTGCGATTTTTATTAAATCGACATGGGCTACATAAATATGAACGAGTTAATGCCTTTATTTTTTATCTCCACAAATTGGGTAACGCAAAGTTCATTGAAAACGAGTTATTGCAACTTTATAAACGTTGTAATTCAATCACCCTGTAAAAAGTGCAGTTATTAAATTGATTTTAATTATCTTCATTGTAGACAAGTGTACAAATATTTAACTGCCCTCAATTCGACATACAATACTGAATGCATTTATGCAACACTTATAAAAGAATGTGTATATCATAATTGAGGAGATGGGTGCAAGAACAGCGTAAGTCGATTTATGCCGTTTTTGAGCAAATTTGTATATTAGAGTATTTGTACCCTGATTTATAAATCTGTTAAAAAATATAAAGCTACTGTTTATAGAAAAATATTAGAAAATATAGCAATTATTGCTATATTACAACTTTTATTCAGTTTTGAATCTTTCGACGAGTTTTTCTCGAAACTCATTTCTTAGACATACGCTATTCTTGCACCCATGTCCACAATTATTACAATGACTCTTTCAGTCATTTAAACCATTGATATAGTTACAAATAGTAAAATATAATAAATAATAAATAGTTAATAAATGTAGACAAATATATGAAATATATGCTACATGGCTGTTAGACATTTCGTATGCGCGCTCGCTAATATAATTACCTATGAGTTGGGCACCTAATTAATCGTACTTTGATGAATATTAATTATTATTCGACTGCACGAAACTGGTAGTGTTGCGACTTGCGGCTTCTATTATCAGTATAGGCATCCTGATCTTCAGGCAGGTCCTTGAATTAATATCTGTGTATGTCGTATATATCTCTTTACTTCACATTATTATTATCTCTTTACTTCACAAACAACATACATACAATATATTTACATATGGTGATGTTATTTAATAGATTAATTTGTTATTTTATAGTATACGTTAGATAGGATTTTGTTTATAGAAAATTATACTGAATATATTAGATTTAGGGTATTTAGATATTAATAGGATTACTTAGGTAGTCAAATAGGATTTGTATAGCTAGAATTATAACTAATTCAGGGCACAATAAACGTAAAATAATTGTAATGAGTCAGTAATATATATGAAATTCAATGGAAAATTCTAACTCATCGTACAAAGACGTTCGACGTTCCTATAGAAGCAGAAAAATACAAGGATCTCGAATATCAGATTCAAATCACAATTGGAATTATGGTTTTACCGGTATATGGGTAATTATAATCATAACTATAATTTGTTGATTCGTTGCCGTGGTTACAAA
The DNA here is from genome assembly GCA_951805005.1 of Othius punctulatus. Classification (NCBI taxonomy): domain Eukaryota; kingdom Metazoa; phylum Arthropoda; class Insecta; order Coleoptera; family Staphylinidae; genus Othius; species Othius punctulatus. The sequence goes on along the minus strand of OX638138.1, from coordinate 50,378,716 downwards.
CTGGATTCGGGTAGCAACTCGACAATTTACACGCTTATTTGGATCAGCGTATGCGGATTTGAACAAGCAAAAATCACTTGTTTAACCAGGGTATTAAAAATGCTGAACGCCGATAAACAATCAGATGCGCTTTAGAACCCGGAGCATCCACGTGGGTCAGCAGAGAAAAAGAAAACAGTTGTACAGAAGCAAATATCGTCGAACAATAGTTTTTACATTCACACGTTATTCAAAAACAGTTTGATTTACGTTTTGTTTACGCTGATATAATCAATTTCGGGACAGTAGTTATTTGCGTTCGAGCATCTGTAAATCTGTAAACACTCGACGTAAACTAGGGAATCATTATCAACACGGAGCAGCTGAAAGGAGTCCAAGAAAATTCAATGAGAACTTCAACCCCAAAGACGATTCAGCGAGAACGTCAACTATAGAAGAGGATCAACCAAGGGCAGCAGGACTTTGAATCGAGGGAATTGGTGCCGATTTAATCGAATTTACTGATTCGACATCTGCAACCAGGATTGCCGATCACCACTGCGAGTTGCCGCTATTCACCAGGAATATGAATATTGCCAGGTAGAATTTACTAAAGTTACTACTCAATTAGGCAGTTAAATGTGCGAATTAGAAATTTAGGGAATTATTGTTATTAAATATTGATAGTGTTAGTTTATTAATTAGTGATATTACTTGCTTTCTATTGTCAAGCGTTTATTTTGTTTAATATTGAATTAGTCTAGTGTTTGTTTTTGTTATCAATTATCTAAATATTTAATATTATAATAAAAAATAATTAAAATTAATATTCTTTGCCTGCCATCTAATATATTTTGATCGCACTTTTTGACCGTGAGAAAAGAGAAAAAGAAAATAATAAAATTCATAACAACAAAAGTAAGTAACAATTTTATGATTCTTAGTTATCAACCCTATAATAAATGTACGCCGTTAATAGACAGCACACACCAGCACATTTTAAACACCCGAACGTGGGGCATTGTCTATAACGTAGCATTTGGCACCCTCAACGTAGGGTAAATCATAATTATTGTGTTAAAATAATTAAACCCAAACAATAACATAGCAATATGTATAATTTCCCTTCCCTTTTTCTGCAGAGTGCATTGACGGCCAATACAATTCACGAACTGGTCTTCAAAACTATAATAATGAACAAGCATCCTTCGCCCGTTACACATTTTATAGAGAAGATAAGAAAGAAATATGTACAGGTTAAAAGATGCAGTGAAGGGTAGAAGGATAAAAATGAAGCTTGCATTCCGACGTCTAAAAAATCCGCTTTCGCTGATCAATCACACATACTTAACAATAAACTCTTAAACTCGAAACGTGTCTCTTTTCTGGGAGCAGTTCGCAGTTCCATAAGATGAAACTATTGCATTTGGCGCGAACAGGTGCCTTTTCTAAAAATAAATCGAAATCCTGAGACCATGGAATGCTATAATTGCTGTAGTTGAAGTAGAGTGAGAAGTGTAACGAAAAATGTATACAAATCATTTATTTATGCATAACCAGAACTGAGTACCAGAAGAATTGGCATTAAATCGACGTAATTTTATTCCTCCAGACTGAACTCACTGAACTATTGCTTAAAGCCGGAAGTTGCCCGAAATTGCTTAAAAATCCCTTAACCGATTAAAAATGTGGTTCATGCATAAGGGTGCTCAAGCATATTTTACCCCGTCAATTCCAACCTTGGAGTACAAGTATGGCCACCTCATTTGCTCGGTTTAAATCGTTATTTTTACCTTTGGGGGCTGTGTTTATGCAAAACCCATTAAAAACGTCTAATATACTCTGATTTTTCTAAACTGGCGTGCACGTCATCAATCAGCTGTGCGATGAGGTTTTTTCGTACCAACGTGATTGATTTCGAGAATATGCATAACAATAGTTTAAGAATCGAAATTAATCTGAGGATCATTTGTTACATAACACTGATCACTGGTGGTTATAAATAGGTAATCGGTGTATTAACCGCGGTGACAATTTTCGCCTGCCAATCATGTAATAAATCATGTTATGTTGGCCGACGTGATATTTTTTCGGCGACGATGCCAGATCTTTTTCACTAACACATGCTCATACATGTGTGCATAACCAAACTTATTTGACGTTTAACTTGTTACATTTGACTTCGTTACATATTTCACGTTTCTTTTGCCTGCAGCCGGGAATCGAATCTAACCTCAAGATTTTTGTCGCTGTCAGTGTTGGACCCGAATACGGTGCAAACTCTTTTATATTTTGCCATTGTAGATGTTAAACCATAACCACAAGATTGATATCTGTACGAAAAACGGCAGAGAAGTCGACGAATTTGATAAGAACCGCGCACTGTCGCACAAGATTGCATGGGCGCAACAGCTGATTGCAGCCATTTTTAAATACCCAGGACAGCTGGCAACCTTGTAAAATTGTGTCGTCATAATTATGATTATTATTTTGATGACGTGCACGCCAGTTTAGAAAAATCAGAGTATACCTTCGTTATCGCTTTATTAATTATGTCTGTTATAAGGAATACCATGTGATATTGAAATATTTTCATAAACTAGGACATTACTCTATGCAATTTACAAATTTTATATAGCACCTTGAGCAATTATTTTTTTGCAATTTTGTGGTTATTGATCTTATTAAAATTAATACCGAAAACTATTATAAAAAATAATTTAAAAAAGTTTCTCATGTGGTGCAGGTATGCACATATTTAAATTGTTAAAGAATTTAATTAGTTTGCTTCTCCATGCGATATCATTGTCTGTGACTCGTTTGAATATAATAAAATTATATCACACTTGTATAATATTTGCGAGGTTACTAACTTAAATGGAGTTTTTTTTTAAATCGAGATACCATTACTTGCACTATTTGTAGGGTGGCCTTAAATAACACTTATAAAACGCTCGATAAACGACAATCGGTGAAAAGTTTGCTCGCTCAGTGACTAGAAGAAACGAACAGTGCTGGCATTCAATAAAAAACAGTCCACTCGATTTCTTGCATAACGATTGACCGTTCCAACAGTGTCGTGACCATTGTCTTCTAATTATCTCAATTGCGGATTTGCGACGGGTTCGTTCACACCATGCGACGAGCCAATCGTACGGTAAAAGCGGCACGATCAGGCGCCGCGACCCCACAAACCATTGACTGCGGTTGCGTAACCAGTTTCCTGCGCACCGAGGAATTCATCCAACTTCCGAGGCTTTCTCCACATGGACAAATCGACTGCATCCACCATTCGATTATCGGCTATCGAGTAAAAATAGAAGCGTTCATGTCAATTGCAAGCGGATCGATCAGTCACGCTGGACGCAATCGGGGGCGGAAATAATCCGAAACATCCGAGTAAAAAAGTCGAGAGTCGATCTGCGAATCGGGGTCTCGAAAGTTGGGAAACGGCGAAATTCCGAATGCAGTTTTCATAAGCGAACAGGGTAAAAATTAAATTGTTCGAGTCTAGTCATCTGTTTCGGCTGTTTGTGCAATTCAGTTATGCATATATTTGCACGAGCATTGAACTATTTCGGAATAACGTGTTTTTGCAGAATTTGGTATCTGGTTGGTATTCTATCGCCTCTACTGACTATTTAAAATTTCAAGTATAGACACAAGTTACGAGTAACAATTAATAGTGTGCGCCAATAAATGATGCGCATTTACCAATATTTGGGGAAGGCATAAGGTAGGTATGGCGTTAAGACTTGACTGAAAAAAGATCCAAATGCAGAATTGTCCAATTTTTTTAAAGCATGAAATAGATATATCTGCCATTCGAATAGATTTGTACAATATAAGGCAAATGCCAACATGAAAGAAGACATTTGAGTAGGAAATGCAGCTAGTGAATTATAGCCTACATTATATGCTTGTTAAATAATATACTATTATTAGAACATATTTGTGGCAAATGAAATATCATTTAAACCCCCAGAGTTACGAGAAGTGGCAGCAAATGCAATAAATAAATGTAACAGTTGTTTAATTAATAAAGATAATTGAATTGTGCATGTGCATGTAATGGTTTGAAAAAAATACTTGTACCGTGTCAAATATAAACTCTAAATATTATATTATTTTAACTCATTTAATTTTCAATTATTATTAGTTGGTATGTTTGTTTCAACTTTGCCGTCGATCGATTTAAATATAAAAGAGGATTTGAATCGTTTAATTCAGAAACCCGTCAACAGACATTTTTATGGATTTGTATTTTTTTACTAAATCATAATCTCATTCTATGAATACATATTTTTCTACATAATTCCTTCAACTGCAATTTCATTTTATGGGATATTATTTACAATGATGATTGCGTTTGGTGCAGAAACCATAGCGTGTTTCTGCAGTACCTAAACAGATTTTTTTAAATTTTCGTCGTGTTGCACGATCTGTTTTCTCGGATTAAATATCTGGAAGGGGTGTTTCTAACAACCAAAGAATCCAATTCAAATTCTCATCTTATGAACAATTTGAATTTAAAAAGCTAGTCAAAGTTGTTGTTATGTACTTTATTGAGAGTTATGCGTCCTCAATCCTCAATGTTTCTTTAAAAAGTGCTAGGACGTACCTAACTCCCAAAAGTTAGAACATACCCATCAATAACCAAAAAAAATGATGACCGGAAGAAGCTAAGTAGCTAGGTTCTACCCTTACATCTAATATCTACCCTTACATCTGCCAGTAGAATACTACTCAAGCGGAGTGCAACGTAGACAGGAAAGCTGAGTAGGTCTATAGACTGAAATTAGATAGGAGTCTAACTGGATTAATACTACTTCTTAATATAAGGAAAACTCAGTATTGTGTTTTATTCTGTGGACAAGTAAACAAATTATAGTTTATAACAATATCTTTTGTTGTTACCAATCATAATACCATAACAAAATTAGGAAATTAACATTAAATATGTACATTTCTACAGTAAAAACGTATTTTAGTGTAGAAACCAGATAACTGCAATTTTTTTTTTTACAAGTATAAGATAATAATAGATTATACAACGAATCAATAATAATAGCCTTTACTTAGTAGTATATTCAACTTTATCTACGACTAAATAGGCTAGTAGAACATTTTCGAAAAATGAGTTTGCTTTCTTTCGAAGACGCCATTCGTTGAAGGTTACGTACGTTTTATTGTAAATGGATTTCGATGTTTCCGGTATCAAGGTAGATGTTGTTGCTGTAGCTAGTTGTACCATTTCTGGAGGCGTACAGAAAAATACTCTTAATTTTCATCCATCTCAATACATTACACAAACACTACACGTTTGACAGTGACACTTTTGAGTTTGTGTATTTTGTTTCCAGGGTATTATTTAATTTGAGAAATTTTGTAGTTGGAGTGCAAGAGGGAATAATGACTATTAATCCCTAATCATTAATCCCTAAGGGAATAATATATAGCATTATACGACAAAACCCTCAAATATAATACTTACATTATAAATTAGTCGTAGAAAAATATTCTAATTTAATTACAGGCAATATTCACTTTGAAGAGGACTGATTGTTGACTGATACTCTAAATAACTATACTCTGATAACTGAAATTTGCAGGCCAAAATCTATATAAATATCAAAGATATAATATTTGACTTCATTTCCCGAGTATTTGAAATGTGCACTTGACTGGTTTCTGAAATAATCGATTCAATTATGATTGCAATTATGATATTGTATTTATGAAAATTTTGACACTGACAGATGATATATTTTATTCTGTCATGTTATTATCTTAATTTAACTGTTAATGAGTGTTTAACAAATACAAGATTGTACATTATACGCCGGGTAACGGTTTTTACTGGCCCTGCAAGGTGACAGACTCGCCTGCGGCTCGTCAGCCATTCCCTTGTATCGCCAGTAAAAACCCTCTTACCCGGCTTATAATGTAAAATACTAAATTTTGTCAATCAATTTATTTTAATGTCAATATTAATTGCAGAGGTACCAATCTCTAAAAGAGCGCCAAGTAGTATAAGAATAAAGCTCATTCCAGCACAACTTTTGTTAAAATGAATTATGGAAATGTAGTACAGTGAAAAAGACCAAAAATCGAGAAAATTGTAGAAAATTTAAGGATAGTATCAAAATATACTACACATTATTATAATATAAGTTACACCAAATGTTATATATTCAGAAATTACCAAAAAAATATATTGAAATTTCATAAACAATTCTCAGGTTAAGTCTAGATTTACAATCAAAATATCAAAAGCATTAAAAACTAAATATCAAAAATTTTACAAATATTTCAAATATTTTCGGTTTCAAATATTTTTGAAACCGAAGTGGAAAAGTGGTTCACAAAACTTAAAGCTAACGTTTGAGCATTTTCCTTAAAATGTGGAGTTTCGATAAAGGTACACAGCATGTATAAAAGTGTCTTGTAAAAATGTATTCATATTGATAACTTCCGAAATATTCAATCGAAATTTCAAGACTAGTTAAAATCTCCAGATTTTTAATCAAAATATTAATGGGAGGAAATGTAAATGTTTTAAAACAATCGAAAAATCTACATAACTTAATAAACTTTTTAACACATTAACAAACTACAATAGTTTTTTTAATAATATTTATTAAATAGATATATTTGTAGAAAAATATTTAATAACAAGTAATTTTCTTGAAATTCTTTGATACTTTTACAAAAATAAAAATAAATATAAGAAAGTTAAAATGTCCAGATTTTTAATCAAAATATCAATGCGAGGAAATGTGTTCAAATTGTCGTAAAATCTGCAAAACTTAATAAACTCTTTAACACACTTGTAGCTTTTAACAATAGTTTTTTATTAGCAAATATTTGTGACATAGTATTTTTTTATAAAAATTTAATAACAAGTAATTTTCTGGGAATTTGCATTATATACTTCAAATTCTTAAAAAAATGTACAAACGTTACAACAAATCTGTAATACTTGATAAAATAATATCAATAAAATTTAAGACTTCAAACTGTTTTGGATGTAACTATGTAAAATGAAGCATTTAAAATGTTCAACTAAATAAATTAGCGGAAAATTGCTGGTTAACCGAGTTTTACTTAAAATATTATGTTATTTGTATGCCACAATTGTGCTATAGTCATCGGCCAGAGTGGACAATTTCCATCCACCGTACTATTTCAGATTGATAAAGTCAATTCGTGAATCCAATCTTTCAAATGTGACCAATATTCTTCTGAACAGATGCAATTTTTTAAAACTCAACGTATAAAATTTTAGAAATCTTGGAGGTTATTTAAAAATATCACTTTATGCCTACTTCTTATCAGTGGCACGTTCTGTTGTGATACCGTAAAAAATCTCATATTACTGTATCTTTCAGTCTAAGATCTAAATATTTCCAGAATATATCGACAAAATAAAAGTTTTTCTATTCAATACTAATGATCGAATTTTAGAATATTGATTAATACTGTATTTGCTTTATCTTTGATATTGTCAACCATCATTAAGAAATATAAAACTTACATTTTCATTTTTACATCAACAGATAAATACTAACAGGTAAAAACTTTTCAGTAGTAATATTGACTTTTTATTAAGCTTTCTGGTTATGAAACTTAAATATGCCCAAGTTATCGTTTAAATACATGGGACTCCTTAATAGTATTCACAACATATGGCTGTAAGTGTTGGAACAATTTTCTATCTTTCCAGAAAATACTATTGTTATATGCTGGGCGACACGTGGATTTTTGACTCGGAGAGTCAATAATGTATTGACACAATAATGTATTGTGACGTTATCACGTTAGTTCGAAGGGCCGTAAATATAAAGTTACTGAACTAGTTAATCGAATTACAAAGTTGTATATTAAATGTGTTAGAGGCGAGATGGTAGTTGCCAAGATTAGATAGAAGATAAAATAGAAGATCACGCAATACAGTTTACTCGTAATTTTACTCGTAAAATCGTCAAAAATACGAAAAGATGACGAATACACTAACTACATATTATTAGTCCATCTTTTAATACATATTTTGATGTCCTATTTACTAATATTTAAAATTTAAATATACGTACAATAACTAATTTGTTTCAGCTAGTTGAAAAAAGTAGTACACGTATCTAGTCCGGTAGGTTTTTCTTTTATTAATTTTTTTATTCAGATTTTATTTACTTCATACTATCCGGTTGATGTTCGATTTAATTATGAATTTGAGTCCAGTAGGTGAGTTACACAGTAACATGCAGCATCAGAGCCGGTAAGTGTTGTTAAGCAATATTTAACGGACTGTTATTGTTAAAAATCAAATCTGACATTTATTAGAAACACAAACCTACATTTGGCCTTAATTTTGTATTGGGTATACACTTCAACATATACCCTAGCGGCGAGCAGCTGCGGCTAGCGGCAGAGCGACACAATACAAGTTTTGTTCACGATTTGAATGGGACGTGCTGGGGAAAGCTGAAGCTTTGCGCTTGCCGCTTACCGCTGCTCCTTGACATACTGACACTTGACAATACTTGCCGCTCGACGCACACCGCCCACCGCTCGTATCGTGTCCGAGGCCTAATTGAACAATTTGTATTGCCCGTAACACTAATTCCTGGGTTCTTGCTCGATGTCGAGGTGGAACGTCGAGGTGGAACGACTTCTATTTTGAAGTGACAAATATTCAATGTAAACAAACAACAGCAACGGCAGTTGTTACAGGTAAAAAGATGATGCGATTTTTACAATATAAAGTGATTTTTTGATTTTTGAAATGAAATAATGATACAGAAGAGACTTACAGTATGAAGTAAAATGCATTACGATACACGTCCGGCAGAACTAGTAACAGTTACTCATTTAGACAGTCTGGACTTGGCTCCTAACGTCGTCTCTTCCATCATGTCTAAGTCATACTGTTACCGTTTTTACTGTTTTAAGTAATCTACCGGACTTGTAACGTAATAGTTATTTATGTACCAAGTCAGTAAAGTGATTCTTTATCGAACGAGTCTGAGATTATGAGCCGAGCGAGCGAAGCGAGCGAGGCGAGTAACAGGCGAGTTCGATAAAGATACTTTACTGACGTGGTGCATACAAACTTTTATCGCCAACCGTAAAAATGCTAAATTAAAAAAATATATATATTTTAACTTATCACATTTTATTGTAAATAAGTAAACAAATAGAAAAATTACAGCGAATACAAAATGAGTCTACTTATTATTAGTTATATTAATCGTGAAAGTACACCCTGACGCATTATAAAAATGAATTCCTGAAGTCGAAGGAGTTTGTACTGAAAATGTTTGAGGATTATTATCTATGTTAAGAATGTGTAAATCGTCAGCAGAATTATCATTGGTAACAACTATGTTTTCAGTTTGATCTTCACCTAAAATAGTCTTTGCAATTTTCGTTTTATTGAGCACAGATTCTTCAACATAAGCCTCTGCAATTGTATCGCTTTTCCACCCTCCGTGGCGTTTTAAATTTTCATTACTGCCGCCTGCATTGGCAAAGAGAGTGGCGGATGTTCTGCGAAAGCAATGTCCCGTATAAAGTGACGGTTCTGGCAAATGCAGATAGTTGGCAATTTTGCTTGGTATACTTCCAAAAGTATGTATTCCAACTGGCTGGACTGTGCATTTGCCATTTCTATAAGTTAGGAATAATCTGTCGTGGGGCGTATGCTTAGGACGCATAGCTAAATATTTGTTAAATAATTCTATGGATTTTACTAAAACCTTCAAACTCTGAAGTGATCACAAATAATCGAGGCCTGTTGGTCTTTGTTTTAGGTATATGAACAACCAGAATAGTTTCTTTGTGCTCTATGTCATTTATTTTTAAATTCAAAAGTTCTTCATTACGTAAAGCCCCAGCTATTCCAAACAAAACGCATATCTAAAATAATTCACATCAAAATGGTTTTGAAAATGTTGCATATATTACCTTCATCATCAAGTAGATTTCATCCGGAGCATTTAGTAAAAACAATTGTATTTCTTCTTGTGAAAGAGTTTTGGACTTTTTTGGAGTATGATTTCTTCCTTTTTGTTTTAAAAAAGCCGTAAGTTTTTTATACTTACTAATATCAACATCATTTTTTACTGAAAGGGTTGCTTTCACCATGGAATAGTATGACCACATCGAAGAAAGAGAATACTCTTTCGATAAATCGGAAAAATACGCGAGTAAAACGTTTTCACTGTATTATTTAATTCCGTGTTTTGTGCACCACTCGATGAATATGTCATACTGGCGATTATGTTTTTCTACCGATTTTTGTGGTAGAATTTCGAAAGACGTCTCTAGAGACTTCTGCTGAATTTCTGGAGGTGTGCAGTGAATTTCTTCTTCCATTATTTTCACTAAATAGTTCGCGACGATACCTTAACTGTTTTATCGGTGACAGTGACAAACGATTTATGAATAATGTCGTACAGTCATGGCTATGTCAATTAATATTAGCGGCAGGTAAAATGTTTGATTTTTATAGTAACATAAAGTGTTTGTTTACTTCTGAAAATCGCTATGGTAATGTATGGCTTTATTGACGGTTGGCGATAATAGTTATTTATGTACCAAGTCAGTAAAGTGATTCTTTATCGAACGAGTCTGCGATTATGAGTCGAGCGAGCGAAGCGAGCGAGGCGAGTAACAGGCGAGTTCGATAAAGATACTTTACTGACGTGGTGCATACAAACTTTTATCGCCCATATTTTCTTCCATTATTTTCTATAAATAATTCGCGACAAAACTTTTACTGTTGGGGCCGTGACAGCGACAAACGATATCTGATTAATGTCAAACAGTTGTTTTGGCCATGTTGATAAATATTAGCGGCAGGTAAAATGTTTTATTTTTACAGTAAGATAAAGTGTTTGTTTACTTCCGAAAATCACTATGGTAATGCATGGCTCTATTGACGGTGGGCGATAAAATACTATTACTTCTCTGGTTTGGAACGCAATATACTCTACTAAAACTACTATTAATAATTCCTCCATTTTATTTTTCAAGCATTGTTAACTTATTTACTATTTACTCAATATTCAAGGGTTTTTCGTGCGGTCTACTGGGTGGTGACCATGGCTGTCGGGTGTCGGTCATAAAACATGTAAAATCATTATTTCGTAATTTCATGCTTCACTAATTATTTCACGTACAAAACATTTAAATTTTAGTAAATTTTATGACTAATATGCATAGGCATACTATTTTTTTATCTAAAACAATAAACAAAGTTAGTGTTGTATACTTTGCAAAGACGGAAATTTCCTCATAGGCAGCGACAGCCATGAAAATTAAATAACAAGATCTACACATTTGTTGGTGTTTGCCCCCTACAATGAAGCAATATATTAATAATTTATTAAATTATCAAATAATTAACATTAAATTGGTAATCAAATTTAATATGCTTGCGTAAAATTTTAAAACCCTATTATAGCAACATATTAATAGGCAACATAAAGACACATGATATTAATTTACAATTTCATTTTTAGGAACACCATAAATAAATTACATTAACATAAACCATTATAGTGCAAATTTATCAAATTTAAATAAATTATATGGTATTTAATTCGCCAATTTTAGGCATTTGAAATCCTACATAGGTTCACACGAAAATATCAAACCCTCGGAAACGTACATTTCACACATGAAGGAACGCATTTAAAATGCAAATTTACGAAAGTACCGAATTCGGAATCGCCAATTTCGCTTTTTGTTTGCGTATGTGCGCGCATAAATATAATCATTTTTCTCCTCAGCAAAGCGGAACGCGGGGAGGCAAAACTAGAAAGCATTTAATCCTATGTTTACCAGCTCCTTCCATGCGAGACCGCGAAATTTTGGACACCATTTTTTGCAAAGAGCTGCTTCCTGGAAACAACTGAAACTGCATGCTAACGATTGCCTCAATAAAATATTAATCGAGCATTAAAATGCCATTGCATGGAAGTTTTAGACGTTTTTTAAACCCTCCAATATGTGTGTAAAATTTAAAACGCCGAAAGCCATATAGGTGGTCTCAATGGCACCTCGCACAAGCGACAGCTATCGCCGTAAAAATTAATTGTGCGTGCGTAAAAATCATAATTGAACACACTTTCATCACGAAATCTGATTTTTTTTGCTTATTGGCTCGTATAGTCCAGCGTTCGCTTTCGTTTCGATGGCGTGACCGGCGTTCCACAACCTTGCCCTGAAATGTAACTCGTCGTAAAGTATTATTATTTTTCTATGCGCAATTAGCGTCGGCCAGGCTGTCAGTGCAGATAGTCGATTCTTGGTAGCATCGGCGTCCTTGATTAATAAAAATTTCGATTCTCTTGAAAAAAATGCGAACAAACTAGAAATATTATGATTAAATACCCACTTTTCTGAACCACTCAAAATCTCTTCTTCATTTCATAGAACACCCACTAATGACAATAGGACATCCACTACTCGTTTCTACATTATGCCATCCTGAGAGCTTCACTTCATTTGCTTCTAAGTCCCAAAAAGTTCGGTGGATAACTATATATTTGAAACCATTCTACTTTTTAAGTCGATTACTGCGATGATTGTTCATTTTATATGATTTTTCTTAAACGTTATTGGATATAAATATTCCTATGCAAATTGAAGAACTAGAACTTTCAGTATTACCGTCATAATTTCGCTAATTACTAATGATTCCAATAACCTTTTCTAATTGCTCACTATAATTGCTACTAGCCTATCAGGACAATTGGTAATTCAAGGTGTTCGTCATACAAATCACTGGCATTCATCATTCGCTTCCTCTCGATAATCGCCACGGTTTCCGCCAGAGGAAATCGCAGAGGCGATGGCAATGGTTAAATTGGCGCGAGAGCGGTGTTTGGGAGTTAATCACTTCTTTTTTTGCTTTAGTTGATAAATCACGCCCGTTTGATGTGCCGCGGGTGCGTACTTTAATCGGGAATAAATCAATGACTGCCCAGCAAATGATAGCTGGAGATCCTGCTGCTCTTGCTTGGGAATCCTAGTTACATTTCGTATGTAAACCATTTTTCATATTTATTATATACCTTTTATTTATTTTATTTAATCATTTCCCTTTCTACCTTGTTGGTTTAGGGTTTTACAGTTTATTGTTTCTTGATGTAGGTTTCTCTCCATTTTCTTCTATATTGTATGAGTTGTTTGATTCTTTCTCATGTTAATCCTCTTTTCTCTGCTTGCTCTTTGATTCTGCCATTCCAGGTTTTTCTTGGTCTTCCCTTATATGATTTTCCGTAGGTCTTGTCTCATACACTCTTTTTGTCTGTCTGTTATCGTTCATTCTGCAAACATGCCCGAACCATCTCATTTGACCTTCTGTGATTGCATCATTTATGTCTGTTATTTGTAAGTTTTGTCTAGATATGTCATTTCGTATTTTATCTTTTTTTGTTTTATTTTCATTTTTTCTTAGAAAGCGCATCTCTACAGCATTGATTCTAGATTTGTCTGTTTCGTTTAATGTCCAGAGTTCGCTGCTGTAGGTTAACGTTGGTCTCACTACCCTTTTCACTATTTCGGTCTTTGTTTCTTTAGGTATTTCTTTGTCTCCTAGGAAAGAAGTTTTTAGTGCATTGAATATTCTTCCGGTTTTGCCTATTCTATCGTTTATTTCTTACTCTATTTTCCCGTTGCTTTCTATTACTGATCCTAAATATTTGAAACTTTCCACTTGTTCTATTTGTTTACCTTGCATCATTATTTTATGGTTTGTGCTCTCCTTTGCTATGACCATAGTTTTGGTTTTACCTGTGTTTATTTTCATGTTAATCTTTGTCAACTCACTTTCCAGTACTTCCATGTTGAATTACAGGTTTTCTTCTGTCTTTATGGCCATATCGTCCGCAAAGAGCATTTCACATATCTGGGTCTCTTCCAATTTCCAGTATCCTACCCTCATGTTCTTCATCTTTTTCTTTGCTTCTTTTATGGCACCGTCGAGCACTAAAGTGAATAAGAGTGGGCTTAATATACAACCTTGTATTACTCCTATATTTGTTTTGAATTCTGCTGATTCTTCGTTATTCGTTCTTACTGTGTTTTTGTTATTTTTGTACATTGTTTTTATGAGCTCTATTGTTTTTGTGTCAATTCCTCTCTTTTTCAGTTCCTTCCATATATCTTCTCTATTTACCCTATCGAAGGCCTTTTCTAGGTCTATGAAGCATATATGGATAAATCTTTTCTTATTTATCATTTTTTCGCTTAGTTGTTTTATTGTGAATATAAGATCGTGCGTGCTTCTGCCCCTTCTGAATCCGCTTTGGGTATCTTCTATCGTTTCTTCTAGTTGTTCTCTTACTCGCTTCTCTATTATTCTCGTCATTATTTTCCCCGCTATGCTTGTTAGCGTTTACCCCTGTAGTTCTCGCATTTTCTCTTGTCTCCCTTTTATATATTGGTAATATTTCTCCGGTGCTCCAATCTTTAGGTATATCTCCGCTCTTTAGTACTTCATTTATCAGTTCTGTTAATTCTTCTGTTCCTTGCTTTCCCATATACTTTAGCATTTCCGGGGTGATGTTGTCTTATCCGGGCGCTTTTCCTCCTTTTAGTTTATTTACTGCTTCTTCTACTTCTGTTATTGGTATGTTTTCTATTTCACTTTCAGCCTTTTCTTCTCTTTGTTCTTCTATTGTGTCTTCTTCTGCTGTCGTTTCTTCTGCTTTTGTCAATTCCTCGAAGTATTCTCTTCATCTTTGCATTATTTTATCTTCTTGCGTTATTATGTTTCCTTCTTTATCTTTTATGTTCATCATATTTTGTGCTTTCTTTTATTTCAATCGTTTTATTGTTCCGTAGAACAATTTTTTGTTTTCTCTGAAGTTTTCTTGTATCTGTTTCCCAAATTTTCTTCATGATTCTTCCTTCGCTTTGCTTACTTCTATCTTAACTTTATTTCTCGCTTCTTTATATTCTTCAAAGTATTTTGCATTTTTTGTGCTGAGGTATGTCTTCCATTTATTTTTCTTATTCTTTGTTATTGTTCATAGTTCCTTGGTCCACCATGTTGTCACTTTTGTGTCTATTTTGGCTGCGTCGCAGCATTCTCTTGCTGTGTTTAGTAGAGTGCTTTTAAATATATTCCATCTTTCTTCGCATTTGTTCTGTCTTACTTGTTCTTTAAATTTTCTTTCTAGCGCTTCTTGGTAGATGTCTTTGTAATGTGCTTCCTTAAGTTTGTATGATTTTATTTTGTATTTTGTTTTTCTTCTCCTTTTATCTACGTTTGTTTTGATGTTTACCTTCGTGTCCTTTACTAGGAAATGATCGCTTCCTATCTCCGCCCTACTGGTTACTTCTACATTTTTTATGTTTTTCCAATTGTTTTTGTTAATTAAGAAATAGTCGATTATTGATGCTTCGTTTCTGGAGGGCTGCGTTCTCGTATACTTATGTATGTTTTTATGTTTGAACTTTGTGTTGGTTATTACTAGGTTGTTTTCTATTCATAGCTGGATTATTCTGTCTCCATTGTTATTTTTGGTTTCCTCTCCTTCTTTCCCCATGAGTTCTTCTATCCCTGTATTTTTTGTTTCCTACTCGTCCAGTTAGGTCCCCATTATTATCACATTTTCTGTTGCATTATCAATTTCGTTTTGTATATCTTCGTATAATTTGTCTTTCTCCTCTTTCTTTGCATCTTCATTTTCTCCGTATGCTATGATCAAGGACCATGTTTCCTTTTCTGTTATGTTCATTTCTATTGTCATTATTCTTTCGCTTGCATATTTTTCTCTTATAATCTGGTTCATTCTGCTTGGTGCAATTATTAATCCAACTTCGCCTTTCGCTCTCTGTTTTGTTTCCACCCCTGACTAGAGCATCCAACATCCCTTAAGTATTCGTTTGAGTCCCTTATCTTTCTTTTTCGTTTCTGTGATTGCCATTATGTCCACTTCATTTTTTTATCATTTCATTTACTAGTTCCTCTTCTTTTCCTTTAATGCTTCTTATATTCCATGTGCCTATTCTGATATTTCTCTGTTTTTCCTTGGTTTTACTCATTTTCTTTTTCTGAGATCCTGCTGCTCTTGCTTGGGAATCCTAGTTACATTTCGTATGTAAACCATTTTTCATATTTATTATATACCTACTGATGGCAAATTTCCAAAGAAAATAAATTTACCATTATACCTAGTGTTGAGTGGATAAGATAGATATAATTTTTGAAATCATAGGTTGTACTTCCTAATACATTTTAAAGCCAAATTGCAAATTTTAGAAGTTAATATTCTAGTTAGAACATGGTATCACTTTATGTCACAAATGTGTCGCTCATTGTTAAAGTGACTTATCCCCATCTTATTGCATATTAACCGTTTTGCAATAACATTTGTAGAAAAAAATAATGAAACTATTTTTTATTGATTACTAACTTTTATTATTTATGAAAGTTTCAAGAATATAAAAACTTTACAAATGAATGAATTAAGATCAATATTTATAATAAATAACGCATATAACTTTTTTTTCTATGGAGTTACTTCACTGTTATAGTGACTGTTGCTCTTTAATCATAAGTGATTTCATCATCGGAAGTAAGCTCATCGGCATTAGATGTGCTCGAACGGGTTGGTATATCAACTGGAAGTTTTTATAGTACCCGTGATAAATTGGTGGAATGTACGGTTGATGATCAAGCATATATTTCTTCTTTGCAATAGTGATAATTCTTCTTGATGGATAGAGTAGATCTAGCCGAATGTAATTCAAATTGTTTATTGGCCGCCCTTGCTTCTTTTTCTTATGTCTACTTCGTAAAACTATATATTTGGGTTTACTGTTTCTGTAAATTTAAATTGCAAAGGAAGATCCCTTTCAAACCTCAGACATCTAATTTTTAGCCAATTAAACTCATAACCACAAGTAGTATTTTTTCTGTTTGTAATGGATTTTTCTAAAGTAGCAGTACTTAAAAATTGAGTTTCATTCATTTGGGAAACAATAAAATGAGATGGCTTTCGTTTGGCCGTTCTTATTATATTCATCCATTGATCTGGGCTATAAATTTGTCCATGGCGTCGACTAGCACTATCAATTACTCAAAATTTTCCATCATTGGGAAGATACGAGTGCCCAGATACCAAGAACTTGTGGTCTAAAGTGTCAGTACTAGTCTCAAGGTCTTGTATGAGCTTCAGAAGAGAGACGCTTGTTTTAAAGTTGTTGCTACTTTGTCCAGTACATGAATCTGAATACATAATAATGTGTTTTTGTGTATTTTGTATTTTGTTCAAATGCTTAAGAGGCCTCTTTACCCAAGCTAGTATACGGCATTATAAATAAGCGATAGCCAAATAACTCATGAACGGGTTAACATAATTACAATCGGAGAACTGATATAGAAAGTTTAGACATTTATCTACAATTAGACAAAGTAGTTTTAAGAAATAAATCAAAGGTGACTTATTTCTGATCACCTAATCGGATTTATGTGCAGACAAGAATACTCCATTATAATTCATGATATTGGAACAAAAAAAAGAAGGTGATTCACAACAACATTAGCTACAAGTACCCTGTGGGAATTTCCAATACATTTACCCTGTCTTAATTAAATAAATACCGAAGAAAATATCACAAATCGGCTTAACATTCCATTCTTTTAATCGACATAGTAAATCACCATTTTATTATTTCTTAAAAACTAAACAGCACAAATGTAGATAAATGTCTAAACTTTCTAAATCAGGTCTCAGATTGTAATTATGTTGACCCGTTCATGAATTATCTTGGCGGTGGTTTACATGCAATTCCCTATACCGCTTTTGGGTTAAGAGGCCTCTTAACAAAACAAGACGCAATGTCTTGAGATGCCCTTCCGCCTTCAACTTCGTCCCAAACATACATGTATCCCGTATTATTATTGAAACAATGTATTCCCAGATTATATAAATAAAGGTTTATTTTATAGTATGCCACTGAGGTGGTTAATTTTGGGTAGGCTAAAGCTTTTTGCAGATGAAAAGTCAATACGTAAGCTTCATGTATTTTCTTAGAATAATTTTGAAGGTTTTCTCTTGCTGAATCTGCTTTTCGTTGATGCACTTGTCTTTGCGTCTCAAGCTCCTTCTTAACGTTTACATTATCTGCTCCCTGTATGTTCAAATTTAAGTCATCGCAAGTCTTCCAGCTGTCTTGTCTTGGTTTTTAAAATGGAGGTTAAACTTGGTATTGAATATTTTAATATAATATTTAAGTTTCTTGGGTTGAGTCATTTCAGTTCCGCAGTTTTCTTTATACAGATCGTACCATCTTACATATAGGCCCGTATCTATAGTCGGTACTTGAGCATGAGTTTAACTCACAAGTCGTACATTGGGTTGCGTATTTTCAATTACCGTTTATGCACCAAACGCAACCCAATATACACAAATATACGAGTTGAGTCGAACTCATGCTCACGTATGGACTATAGATACGGGCCATAGTCAAGCCAGGATTCAAATATTTTTTATTAGGATTATTTTTTCATGTATAATGGCTTTTATATGCTGGAAAACTTTGAATGTGGGCAATGACATCGGAATTATCAAATTTTCGCGAATTAGTTGTACCACGTTTATCTTCGGCTTATGAGACATCATTTTTAGAAAGTATTCGATATCATCTTCCATCATTTATTTGATACGTCTTGAGAAAATATTTCTTACACACAGATTGTGTCTTCTTACTGGACTTTATAAAATACTTAAACGAAATATTTCTTCTAGCACGAGAACAATATTGCGTGTATTGTGCGTTTTCTGTTTACTGTTGTTTTTTGCACTAATGCATATAGATATGAATTTTGCAAATTGAAATCTTTTAAATTCCAGAATGATTCAGATACGACTTTTCGTTCACTGTCTGTAAATAGCATAGTACATTGTATCGGACACCCACGATCAAAATTTTCAAAAAAATGCCCGCACACATTAACTTTTTTTGCAGGAAAATATTCTTTACCGCTGTTACGTAACACCTTCCTCTTATTAACTGTCCAAGCTTCTTCATTAATTGACCTTTTTCTTGATGCTCGAGGTTGAGAGTTTGGCTGGGTACTGTTTTCAATGTTAATTGTATCTGAATATGCAGAGTATAACATTAAAACTAGTATTTACCTAATGTTGAATGCAGCCATAGAATATAAATCAAAATATGCAATAAAATAATTTAAAAAAATAATTGACATTTTGAGGTAACGGTCAGAATAAATTATTTTTATAAACTCACCAGATTCTGTAGAGATTTTTTTCAGTTGTAGGCTGATATTCAGACCCAGAATCACTAAACTCTTCTGTATTCATAGTGAACAATATCAATATGTGATTGAGAACACACAACTACATCATATACGTACAATTATATGTCAAATATTTGTCACATTACAAGTGAATCATCTCCGGAGTTACATCACTATTATGCTGAGTTGTGACTTACTTCACTATTATAATGAATTATTTAGACATTTAAGTTCTCTTTATTAACAGGTAACGCCATTTAACGAAATTAGAGTGCAACTGGGAGTTCAGAGTGCAACTTGGGACACTTTTATATGGGAAGATATAAAAAAATCCGATCAATTTGCGCAAAAAAATAATATTTGAAAAAATGGACTTACGCCACTACTTGGCCACTTACGCCACTTACAATGAACGTCACAAATACTGGTAGATAATACTTGAATGGTTTAAAAAGTGACTTAAATATGGAAAACAATAAAATTGATACACTTATCGCCGTACCAATTGGTAAGTAGACGTTAAAGTTCATATTTTTCTTCTTCTTTTCAAAGCTCTCTGAGCTGCAGCAGTTTTATCCATATTGGCGTTTGTGAATGTCCATACTTGTGCCCCGTTTATAAAGACAGGAAATATGCACTTTTCGCTTCTTATTTTTTAGGATAAAACTCAGTTTTTCGAAAGTTTCCCATGTAAGCCTAACTCTTCTTTTTAACTGGCTGGTTTGATTACCTTGTTGAGTTTCATTAGTTGTCCCAGAATATATATTCGGTAACTTGTTCTATTGATTTGACGCCTATTACTACTGTAGCATCTTCTTTTGTATTAGTTAGTACCCTGTGTTTTCGAATAATTCATTTTAAGACCAATCTTCGAGGCTTGAAAGTCTAGCTCTTTTAGCATCTTCTGTAGCTCTACTTTATTGTTTGCAAATAATGCTATGTCGTCCGCGTACATTAAGTGATTTAGTCGTTGTCCACATATTTTGATGCCACATTCATCTCATTCCAGATTTTTAAAAACATCCTCCAATGCTTGACTAAATAATGTTGGTGATATAGTGCCTCCTTGTCTTACGCCAATTGTTATTGGTTTAGTTCATTCTGTTATTTCTGTTTCTTTTTTATATTTCAGTTTGAAGTTCTGAATTTATGTTTACAAGCTTTGATGTAAGTCGATCTTCTTGCGGGTCTTTCTTTGATTGGTACAAATCAGAGTAGGAATTTTCAATTATTCTAATAATTTCTGTTTTTAGTATTTAGTAAATTTAGTATTTGCTTTATTGCCCTTTTCATCTTTGAGTTTATTTATTTCAGATTTGCCCAGTATGGGTATTTCATGTTTTTGTTGTTTTCGATGATGGATTGTATTCTGTCCTCTTGTATTCTTTCTTCTTTTATCATTTTCATAATAGTTCTATTCAACAATTCTGTGTATTGTATTAATTGTATCATTCCCTCTTCATACAGTATTCTTCTATGTTCGATTAGTTTTCTTGTGGGTTCGTTAACGTAATTATCTTTTTTGCCCTCTGTTTTTGCTACTTTTGCTATGGTAACTACCAATCGCAATTATAAAATATTCTTAATGGTTACTCACATTAAAAATAATTCGACATAAGAATAGATCATTTGTAATATTATTACTATACCTATAATAATCTAGATACATAGTCTGATATGGGTATCATTTTGATATAATTCATAACCATTCTCTCCATAATATTTATGTAATAATTACAAATTATTGAAAAAGTAATAAACGATTACATTTTTTACAGAAATCAAGAGTTCTATTGCAAAAATGATGCAGTAGATATCTACAAGTTATATTGAAATTTTTGTTATGGTAGTTATGTTATTTAAGAAGAAAATAATAAAATATATTATATTCAAATATTTGAAAAATTAGTAGAAATAATAAATACTAATAAGATACAATTGATAAAATTGAATATGCATGTAGGTACGTATTATACCACAAGCAATGATAAATTTTTGTACAAAAATATCTAATAACTAACTAAACTAAACATTTCCGTAGAAATTTCCACAAGTGATATATGTTATGATTACATAACGTATAAATTGATTTATGTGCTTTTGACACATTATACATTCACTTTGACATTCAAGTGAAGTGAGGAACCGAGAATTTAGCGCAAATCGAAAGCAACTATTGAAAATCCATTCGCAACGAAATAGCAGCCCGCCATGCGCTCCTAATGTGACAAATGAGTTACTTCACAACAAATGACATCTAATTATTATTTTTTTAAGCTTTTAAAATGAAAGCAACTTAATCACAACTTGCGAATCACTAATACCAGAATATCTACAGGGCGTCCAAGATAAGGACTAACGTCATGGGGATCTCGGAATCCGTAAGAGTTATTAGAACCGTAATTAGATCGTAATTAGAAAAAAGTTGCGCAATTTAGTGGTCAGTAATATACTGTTGAGAAAACCAGAAAATAACGCTTACTTGCGGAGATATTCGATAAAATCCGGAATTTTGCGATAACGTTTAAATGTCATCATATCCCGAAGGATATGGCTTACAATGGGACAATTCTTATAATTCCACGTTAAAAAAATAATAAGTGTGGTTCTGAATGACTGTTATAATGTTTCAATGTTTAACGACTATTCGTGGTAAATTGTTTTTAGTTCAACGCCTACTATAAGAAAATGTTCGAGATGTATTAACAAGCCTTTTTCTGAATAAAGACATTAGAAACCATACTGTGATATAAATAGTTGAATTCGTAATAGGAAATGCTATCTAATACAGGGTATACATTTTTTACAGGCCATATAAAAAAATAAAGTTGATACTGGACGTTGTACTGAAAATTTGTAAACGCTATCTTATAGAACGAAAAATGTGGTAATGAGAAAGTGCCTTTTTTTCTTATACCTTTTCAAATAACTTCAGAAAAAAATAAAAACGAAATCACAAGATTTCGGATTTTGTCGAATATCTCCGGAAGTAAGCGGAAATTTCTCGTTTTCTCAAAATAATATTACTGACCGCTTATTTAACTGCTTTAACTTTTTCCTTTGTAACTTTTACGGTTTCCGAGATCCCCATGTTGTTGATCCTTATCTTGGACACTCAGTATGTTAATAGTATATGATGTTATATTTTATATTAGGTACCTACATAATATTAGAAATATAATTCTGCACGGTTTATCATTTCTCCCATATAAACTATAAAAATGGAAGGTCAAAAAGCTTAAAGTATTGTGTATGTAAATTCCCAGTATTGTTAATTTTGTAATAAAATTGGACCCACAATAAATTTTATGATGCCGCTAAAATCGAGCGCAAAGTGGCCATGGAACATTTTCATCAATTAACAATTTTATATTTAAATGGGAAATTGTATATTTCACATTTGCATGTTAAGACATTACTCCCATTGTGTGACATTTACTTTCTCCATATAAGTATGTATTTGGGAAAGTAAACGTTTCCGATCAAATTTTTTAAGTTTCGATATGTTTTCAGGCCACCGACTGCAATAGATCATATTTGTCATATTTGATAAATGTCCAACCACCCATGTGGTTGGACATTTATTAAAATAGTTTTATTAAATAACATGAGATAAATCTAAAACTTAGTGGAAAATAAAATTTCACACATTCATTTCAGCATATTCAACATACAGCAATCATCTATAGCTACATCTGAACTATGGAACTAAATATGTGGTCCCAAAGTATGGGAGGAGGTCTTTCATATATTGCACTTGTAGATAACGTTGAAAATGCATACCAACCTCAATAATGCGAGTCCAGGGCATATTTTCTATGTTCAATTTAATATTTATGTAACAAATTACTTGGTCACCGATATTTGCACTATAATCAGTGTTATTATTAGTTACACGATAAATTTTAGTATAGTTTTAGTTAGTAACAATAACAGTTCGTTAACAATAACAGTTCGTGCCAATTACAGTTCAAATGTATGGTCGCTACAAATTTGCAGAAATTTCAAAAAGTATTGTACAACTTACACGGATTTTTCGTTGAACGCAAACAAATTTGTTCAAATAATATGTGAACTCAACCTAGGCGCGGATTTCTAGGTATTATGCTATACATCAGTTTTAATAGCAGACCAAAATGACCTCGTATCTATATGAATTTCAGCAAATGAAATAACGTGACAAATTTTTTTTTTGTGCTTTTATGCATATTTTCAGTTTTTAAGCTTATAATTGCTTTAATTCATTTTTTGTGCATATTTCCTTATGTTTTGTGCTTATTTGCTTCTTTATCAATTTTATAGCATATCATTTATATTAGCTAGGAATATATTTTAGAATTCAGTATTAATATTACTCCGTTACGTCTAGAGGGCTTGGTTATCACGAAATCATCAACATAGCGAGCGTGCGTACGTGATATTTGGTAAACAAAGCTTGATTATTTCGGGGATTACCCTATTTTTACGTGCACAGAATCCATCTGGGGCAAGTGTGCTATCAATTCAGTCCAATTTATCTCAATCTTTAGTGCGTTGTGCTTGTGCCTTGTGTGTATTACGTGTTTATAAGTTTTCTTGTATAAAATGCCGAAAGTAAAACCTTCCGTCGATGAATGGATATGTGGACATTCTGAATTAAAATATAAGAACGGCAAATTAATTTGCAGGGCTTGTATCAAACCGGTAAGTTTTATTTTGTGTTGCTAATGGCCTAGGTACAAGCATGTATTAAGTTGTAGATTAACTGCGAGAAAAAATTTAACATAACAAAACATATCAAAACAACACCTGGAAAATTTAAAGAAACACAAATCTGCAAGCAGTACCATGAGTACAAATCAAACTATTTCCGAGTCTTTTGCGAGTTCTTCTACACAGAATGAAAAGGAATTTTACATTTTTTTTACGTTAAAAAAACTAGATACTAGTATGTTTAAATCTTTTTTTACAAAAATACACCGGTAGACATATTCCTGCCGAATCAACCATTCGCAAAAACTATGTCGAGCAAGTATATAAACATACTATTGAGGAAATAAAAAGGATAATTGGCAACAATTACATATGGTTCAGTGTAGATGAAACTACTGATTCATGTGGTCGGTACATAACACATTTAATGATTGGAATATTAAATGAAGTCTCCACCAATGCATTTTTTATTAGTTCCAAGCAGTTAGAAAAAACAAATGGCAATACAGTTGCCAAATTCGTTTACTATGGATTAACACTTTTTTTTGCCAAACCCCGTACCAAATGATAAATTATTATTGATACTTTCTAATGCTGCTGCATATATGTTGAAGGCATGTTCTAATTTAAAAGTATTTTATGAGCAATTAATGCATGCACCTGTTTGGGACATGGTTTTCATCGAGTGGCCGAAACGATAGACTGCAATTTCCTTCGGTCAATGATTTGATAAAAACCGCGAAGAAAATTTTCCTAAAAGCTCCACTGAGGGTTGAAATGTTTAGGGAAAGAATGCCAAATATACCTCTTCCTCCGGTACCGGTTATAACTAGATGGGGTACGTGGCTAGATGCTGCCTGCTATTATGCCGACCGTTTCGATTCACTTAAGGAGCTTGTGTTAGAGTTTCCCGAAAATGTGTCAGAGGCAATTAAAGAATGCCACAAAGTTCTTAAATAGAGAAGGGTTGTACAAAATTTAGCATTCCTAAAAACCAACTACAGTTTCGTAAGCAAAGCGATTGATAAACTCCAAGCAAAGGACACAACTTTAGTAGATGCGGTTCAAATAGTTGAAGATTTAACGAATGACGTCTCAACGTACGGGGATCTATAGGAGAGATTATTAAAAAAAATGTGATGCAGTTTTGTGAAAAAATTAAGGGTTTGGCGAGTTACAAAAAATATCAATATTTTAAAAGGAGATTTCGTGGAAGATTTGCTGATAAATATTACAATTGTTCCCAAATTTAAATATGCACCGATTACAAGTGTGGATGTGGCGAGAAGCTTTTCACACTTAAAAAATGTGCTCAGTGATAGGAGAATGGGATTTTCTGTTGAAAATTTAGAAAAACTTTAAATTATTAGTTCATTTAAAACTGAGCAGTAATCATACTTTGTTATTAATTATTACTGTTATTAATATTAATCACCAAAACCTATGTTATTAAAATATTACTTTTATCTACTTATAGTGCGTTCTTGTTAATAAAATTATGTTTTGTTTTGTTTTTCTGTATTTTCATAAAAAATAAAATATGCCTTTTCATGCTTCTTCTGCGTTTTTGTGCTTCTTCAAATCTTTATGCTATTTTATATGCTAATTTTCTAAGATTTTTATGCATTTTTAAGCGCTTATTTCGAAATTTTTCATGCTTATAAATCCGTGCTTTGCTCATAACAAAAAATCCAAACATAGACATTTTTCTTGTAAATTACCGTTTAGATATCAGGTCGACATTTCCGTGAAAATTAAATTTTTAAATTTTCATTTTTTTTTAATTTTGCACCTTTTTCTGTGGGATAAATAAACATATCTATGATAGCACTGAATGCTGATATATTATTAATGTATATACAGAGCGTTCAAGAAAATGGTGTCAACTTTTCGAACTACTTTGAAAAAATCATAATTATGCGTTAAATGTTTGTTTTAAGGTTTCCAGCAAAATTTGAATAACACTTCAAAAATTTTCTCAAATTTTGTAATTTTTGTAAATGTTGGTATTTTAACGTCAATAAGTTTTGCATTTAAACGTAGTAAAAAATTATTTCGGCAATTATGTATGTTTCCTTTCATCTTGTTTGAATATATACAATTTTCTTAAATCTCCAGATTTTTTTCTTAAGTATTTTTGGTACAGACAATTTTTTTTTTGTGGATTTTTAGGACATTCTGGATTTTGCTTGATTTTCTGCATTATTAATTGAATTTCAACATCGTTTTATGTATGTAGGGCCAATTTCTCAGAATTTGTATTGATTATTTACTTTATATGTCAAATTAAAGGTTTCTGACAAACTGAGCTTGCATCTTCTGAGAATCACCCAGATTGTTTATGGACAATTATTTGAACAAACAATATTACTTTATCCATGATGTAGCAACGTGTTCAAAGTTTCAAGATTTTACTCTTTCTTTTAGAACTTTTACCTTATTTTACCAAAATGCTTATGAGTATGCAGCAGCTATTCCGGAGACACAGGAGTAATCACTCACAGTATCACTCCGATCTACCCAACGTCTTCAAGGAAACTTTAATAAAACATATCGGGATTTACTATCAGTTGCAAACCAACACCAATATTTGGATTGAACTTGAAGGTCCTTAAACCTTCAAGTACAGAGATTATTGTAATTTTTCAAGACCTAATTGTAGTAATACATTACAACTTCCATTGCACACACTCATTTTTTGCACCTCGCCACATTTTTTCAATTCAAAAAAGTACAATCATCGTCGCATGCGGAATTTCCTTTCGCAATGTAATGGCAGGCGCCATAATTACACGGGTAACTTTCCAAATTCCCATTATATCTCCTCTTTGGGAGCAGCAATTACTTTTACATAAGCAGCAAGCCGTCGTCGGAATTGGGAGATCTAGTTTCGTGATACGACCCCGACATGCAGATGTTATCTGTTTTGTTTGGGCAGCGCGGTGTATGTAAAAGGCGAACGATTCTGGAATTCCGCTATCGACGGCGGCTTTGATTTATGGAGGACGGTAATGAACGGCCGCAGTAATGAATTATATGCAACGTTGTAATTTAATTAATCCTGCACGGTCGTCGGTTTAGGTGAGCTGCACGCCAGGAGTAAAAGCGAAAAATTATTAATTAAATAACTTATTATTTTTTCATAAATTGTTTCATTAATTATTAATTACCGCATAGCCTTCCAATAAAGAATTTTAAATTGAATTCCCTATAATGATTCTCTATAAAGTAATCATCTTGAATAGGTCACAGAGGTCGTTATTTTTATTTAATTACACGTAGTAGGGGTCAGGGGGACATAATTATGTTGGCAAATTTTGCCAAGCTCATGTGGCCCACCAAATACGAAGCAGACGTGTGTTAGGATACTTAACTAATTTTGTCGACAAACACCAGGGCAGCTTAACTTTTGTTGCAAACGGATATGTAATTTGCGTATTATTGTTCACCGATCATGAGCACAAATTGGTCAATGTCACTTTAAGTAGGGCAATTTGTGACAAAAGACATAGTATTTAAAAGCCGAATAATTTGCTCTAAAGAAATACTTTTATTTTTTCATTCAGAACAGTATTTCCCGAGAAAATGCCGAAAATTGTGGAAGCCGCCTTTTTGGTAGTAAAACTCACTTGACTTTCAAACTGGCACCCCAAGGGCCATTTAACTGTTCTCAGTTTCCACCTGCTTCAGCCCACATAGCCGTTCTCTCTTTTAGATATTACATTTTCAGCAAAAACACACGACCCTGGTCTATATCCTACAAGTTTCTAAATTGTTGTTAATTTCGTTATAGTCTTATTTGTTGTTTATTTTTCTACTTTTCAAAATTTATATCTAGAATCTAATTCGCATTGATCTTTTCAACAGCATGTTAAAACGTATGTATTTTAGTTTAATAGAATGCTTAAATATTACATATTACCATTTTGCTGGATCAACAGCCATAATAAATAGACCATTATTTAATTTTTTGAACCGTTTATTCCAATTATCAAGTTCATATTTCCTGATTCTGCATTTTCGAATAAAAGTTTACTTTATCAATATTTTTTTTAGGGTTACACAAAATAGACTATCGTTTGATGCAAATATAATTGTAATTAGGTTTTAAAAAATTAGTAGTAACTGGCAAACATGCAGGCATAAAATCAGTTCAGTTGACTCAACGAAAAAAAAGTACTACGGAATGTGAGTGCCAGACCCGATCATAGTACAGTTTCCCCATATGGTGCATAACATTATAAACACTTATAATTATAACTGTGTTCGCGTACAACTTTGTGTATTATTTATATTATAAATTCCAGCAGCGAGGTTGCGTAATTTGGGCTGTTATTTTTTTCCAATCGCTTGCCCAATTCAATCCCAAACTGTGACACGTTATTGAGCGTCATTATTTTTTTTCTCTGCTCCGAAGCTTTCCCATGATATACCTCATTATCACTGCCGCGATATATCGCAACTTGCTAAATCATCCCAGCGCTTCCTATTCTTTTGCACGGTAATACATTTTTAATTAATTTATATTTCGAGAGATAATTTAATAATCTCGCTTTTCCTCTCGTGCGGCTATTCAATTAGCCCGGCGCTATTTGAATTCGGCGCGTACTTTTACCAATTAACTTTCAATGTTCTGAGAGTGATTATTATAAAATCATTAGCACTTGTATCCGTTTTTAATGCCGCTCGCTTTTTTCTGTGATAGAGGAAGTTTTGGTTATATCAAAGGCATTAATTACCTAGTTAGGAGCACTTCTTGTATCCTTTCCGCGGAAGCTATATGATCGAGTAATTGACCACTTAGGTACGTACAATTTCTATACAAATTCTAGAATGGAAAAAAATAACTGCAGCCTTGGTTTTACATCTACATTATTTGGTAGTTTCGTTATATTGTCTAATAAGTTTGCGTTAACCCACCGACCTCGCCCAAGGGTCGGTAAACTGCGGCTCGCAAGCTACCTACATGTCGTACTTTGTGTAGTACGGCTTTAAGAATGTTCGGAATGTGAAATTATAGCTATTTCAAAGCTAAAAAGCTAAAAAGCTTTGAAATAGCTTAGCTTTTCATTCGAAAAGAAATTGATACTTTTCGCTGAATATTCAGATAGTGATCCCGAAGAACTGAAGACATGCAGTTTCACAGCAAAAGAGGTGAAATGATTTGCAGAAGGCAGATATAATGATTTTTAATATTTCGTGTAGCTTCCGGTACTCAAATGACGAGTTGAAAAAGTGCATTCGTATTCTTTGCATCTTCAATGTCCAAGTCTGTAAAGTAAAAACGTAACTGTTAATATATTTGAAGTTATAAAATAGCTAATTGTGTAGTAAGTCAGGAATATTTGTTTTCCACATTAAGCGACAAAACAAACGTTTTCTTCACGTTTTAAATGCATCGTGCTGGGAAACTTGACGCTTTGCTCTTACGCTTGTACTTGCGCTTGCCTCAAATGTTACATATTGAAAATGTCATGTTGTTAAAAACATAATAAAAAGTACTATCAAAATCAATAATAAAAATATAGGTTGTCATTTAAAATAAATGACTCTGACGTTATAACTTCAAAATGGAGAGATGAAAAAATTAAAATAGTCTCAAAATATTTGTTTGAAAAAAAATCATTTTGACCTGTTTAAGCATTTTTCAAAAATTTATATAGGGCAAAAAATAAAGCCAGGTCATAATACTGTATGCGCTCTCTGTATGTATAAATATACATATATTATTCTTATAATCAAAATACATATTTTTTCCTACATTTATCTTCTGAAAATTCGTTAATAATATCATGTATGTACATTTATATTTTCCAAAAAAATCGGATTCAATTGCTAGAATATTTAAATCGTTAAGTTTAGACTGCCCTAAAAATGAACGAAGATAGTTTTTTATCCTCTTTAAACCGGAAAAATACCTTTCTCTGGAACAATTAGTGCAAGCAATACTTATAAATGAGTAGCTTAGTATCAAAGACGGACATTCGCCATTTTTGTGAAAATAAGATTTTCGATGGATTTATTATATTCAGCAGAAAGTGCATCATATTTGAACATTAGTTGGTTAAAAAACCGATCTCTCTTATAGTAAATAAGCTTGTAAATTTGAAGTCAGTATCAAAATCGGACATTTGTAACATTCTTCACTATCAAATTCGGACAATTACTCGCCAGCCAAACACAATGCACGTATTAGGTCACGTGCTCCATTACCTAGCGAACTAAATACTTAAAAACTCTGGAAAATGTACAATGAAGAGACCAACCATAATTTAAAGGTGAAGTCATCTGACTTGCGGATATTATTCATCACACAGTTTAATATTAGTATACGCATGCCAAGCACCGACGAATGCAGTACGTGTCTCAAAATAGGTGAAAGGCTAAAAGTGGAAAAAGATTTAAAAAAAGTGCGCAAAGATCTCAAGTTAAAAAAAAATTACACATAACTACAGCTAAATTTTCAAAATGATTAAAAAAAGCAAAAAACTTGGTCCTTCCAAAAGTACGCGACAAATCTGCATATTTCTCTCGTCAGCTTTAATGCTATAATTTAGTTCTTGTAACTGGTGAGTCAACTTCTAAACTTGTACTTGATAATGTATCAATCTATACATGGACCGAAAACGAGGCTAAGAAGACTTCCAATGAGGTTGCTTCCATAGTTTATAATATGTAAAAAGCTAGAATTGGAAACAACGAACTATTCACTCGTGTTCGTTTCGTGGCAGACGGATGTCTGGGCCAAAATAATACTGACCGAGTCTTTTGACTATTGAAGAGATAACTTCGATCTAGCAAAACCATTATTGACGTTGAGACACATCACAAAGTATTCGAAAACTATGGAACTATCAAGATCATTGGCAAAGACTGGATGTCATACGACTGGAAGCAAGAGGCAAGCGACAATATGAAGATAGCAGGTCAACTGCACTTTCAAATTAAAAAATGCAAGAGGTTTGAGCTCAGAATAACAGTAAGTTCTTAGTAAAACGAGAAATTGCCTATAACTTAGACACAGGGGTGGAGACAATTATCTGCAAGAAATACAAAACTACGAGCATGATAAATCCACGTCAGATCCGGGTTAGAGTTAAAATAAAAGATGCCAAAATCACTGATGTCAATAACCTCTTACAAAAACATTTTGGTGAAAATTGGACAAGCATTAAAAACTTGCAATGGTACCAGAACATCATCCAAAACAACAATAACAATAGAATCCAACACCAAGATCAAGACTGTCAATGTGAGCCAGAAGATGATGACCTGGTCCTGACTAGTGTTCCTTAATTAAAACCAGTAGACATAGATGCCTATATGACATGTATTTCTTATTTTATAATAATTAAACCTTTTTTTTATTGGTACTAGTTGTATCTCAATTTCAAATGCGGACGTGTCCATCATAGTTAGTTTCAAAAGCGGACAAAAACCAATTTTAGTTTCAAATACGGACATCGCGATTATCAAATAATTCCCATGGTAATATTAAAATAGTTATTATTATGAAATTGAAAAGTATTTATCTTAAACAGCGTTTAATCAGTTAAACAAAGAAGTTTTGCCTCCAGAGAAATTTGGCTCTCCTGAATAAAAAGTAATGTGGCGAATGTCCGCCTTTGATACTAAGCTACTCAAATATTCTAAAAGCGGTAGATGCATTAGGGAAAGTAGATTCAATATCTATGTGAATTAAAGTATTTAAACAAAGTTATGCCTTTGATGTAATTTGTTCATCAGTCATTATAGTTATATGTTTAAAATATAAAGACTCTTCAATAAAATTTTCCTCCAAATCATTTGGGTAAGTTTTATATAGAATTGTAGCCTTCTGTCGTATAGTTTCTTGATCTAATTCTTTCAAATTAGTTAAGATACCAAACATCTCGTTATATGCATATTTCTTTTTTGTTATATCAATTGAAATTTTGTCAATAATTGCATAATACGTATTTATCCGAAAATCGTTCTTCTTCTTCTTGGCGTGCTTCATCCGTTCCGGATATTAGCGATCATCATCACGATCTTCACTTTGTCCACTGCACTGCGAAAAAGTTGCAGCGATGTCATGCCAAACCACTGGCGTAGATTTTTAAGCCATGAAATTCGGCGTCTTCCCGGGCCTCTTCTTCCCATCACCTTTCCTTCCAGAATCAGTTGGAGTATTCTGTACCTATCACTATGCCTCATTACGTGCCCGAGATACTCCAATTTCCCAATCTTCACAGCGGCCAATACCTCCCGTTCCTTGCCCATTCTCTGCAGAACCTCCTCATTACTAATGTGTTCTTTCCATGAGATATTTAGGATACGACGATATGCCCATAGTTCGAAGGCCTCCAGTTTTTTCTCTGTATCCTTTGATAGAGTCCAGGATTCGACGCCGTACATTAGTGTTGAGAAAACGTAGCAGCGCAACATTCTGATCTTTAGTTGCAGGCTCAAGTCAGAGCTGTTGAAAATATTTCTCATCTGGATAAATGCCGCTCTTGCTTTTTCTATCCTGCATTTGATTTCTAAAATCAAATAAATTCGTTATCTTTGTTAAATTCAGTCCCAGTTGATGTACTTTCATCAAAATGTATTTTTCTTTCGATATTTCTGAATGATTTATATTGCTCACATTCCCACTCTAACTCCCCGTTCTTGCTAATAATATTTCTCCTTCGCGCCGTCTATTAGCAATACAATACATTTTGCCTGCCAGTAAGACCTGTTGTGGAGTTTCATTCCCGAATTGTGAAAATGGTACTGTTACGATTTATAATAATGAAAAACAAGAGTTTGTATAACTTCAACAAATTGATTTATAACTATTAGTATTAAAATATTATGTTTCTACACCTCGCGGTATATTTGTTAATTCCGCAACACTGTACTTACGAATAAAAGCCACTGTTCGGTGTCGTTTGTGGATACGAACGTTGCCTGGTAATAATAACAATTATATAAAATTAATTTTGTTAGAAGCAGATGATAGAGTAACTTTTGCACAACGGCGGCGGAGACGGGAAAATATCACATCAAACCTAAATTCCAGTTATTTTAATTTTGACAGTTGTACATTTTTACTTAATAAATAATTTGCTGTTTGTTAACTTTCACGTCTAACTTCATATCCGTCGTAGAAAAAGTCAAATATACAACACAGGTGGATATAAACCCATATCGCACTTGGCATGTGGGGAACTTGCTTTCGGCATCGTGCCCCACACATTGTAACGTTAGTTTTGGAGCTTACAGTGGAGATTACGTGGTTATCTACAATAGCGCCCTGGCGCGATAATTAATTCAATCTCCCCTCCCCTAATAGTGTCAGTTTACCAGTTTTTAAGTTACCCAAACTGTAGTACACAAAACATTCACGATGTTTTTGCGTCAGGAGGGTCTATGAATATCTATTAATTTTGTGGTAGTGTTTCGGAAATAACTGAATTCCCCAATGGAACTTGTTGATTTTTTTTAGGTTAAGTTGTTTTCAATTTGAGTTATATTTTTTTAATAACATTGTTGCCATATGTAAAGTTTAAATTATAAGAGTAGAAAATGGAACGGCAGGAAATAAAATGAAAAATAATGCATTGAAAAACATTTAATGTTTTGAATACATTTGGGTTCGAATATGCAGCAAAAAAAATAATGATATCATTAAAAGCTAGTAGTGAAACAAATTATAAATCTGACAATATGGTAGGAACCAAATGTCTAATAGACATTGACACAAAAAAATTATTAACTTCCGTTGCATCACAGAATCAGTTTGTCCAACATGACAATAAAAAAACCCAGCCAACTCGGTTGCAAAAAGGTCGTGAAAGTAATATATATTTAAAGTTCTCGATTTTTTTTATGTTCTGAGTCTACTTCATTGTCAAACTCATTGGGTAGATTACACCTTATTTAAAACTAGTTTTATTATCTCTGCATCATAATCTCTTTTTATCAAACTAATAAACATGCGAAATAGTATATTGTGCATCAAGGGCGGAAAATAGGCTTTAGCAGCCCGCGGTGCTTGGCGCATGAGCGAGCGAAGGCGCCAAGAATCAAAGGGCTGCTAAACCCTTTCGGGTTTAACAATGAAGCACTATGTGTTCCTTATATACGCATATACGCTATATACGCTATATTTTCTGTAATGTTTTTTGACTTTTTGGCCGCTTTCCAACTACAAAACTTATTATATTGGAGTACACACCGAGTCTAAGATTTAATTGGTTAATTAGGTTAGCGGAAGCGACTGCGGCAACTTCCCTTATATCGAGTGGTGTAAGCCAAGTCTTCATCGCTACTAACATCCATTGCACTTAATACACTTTTTAATTAGAGAGAGGTACAATATAGCTGTCAACGTGTATGCTGCCATCTGTGGGAAAATTTCTGAAACATTTTAGAGGCCCTAGAGCCTCAACATCTCATTTTCCGCCCGCAATTTAGGACCGAAAAATGAACTTTCAGAGCAGGTAGGCGGAAAAAGTATTTCTAATACAGCATGCTTTAGAGTTACCTAGGTAGTAACAAACTTATTGATCATCTTTGATTGACACTAAACATCAGATAGTACTAATTTCGATTCATACAAATAATAAGTGTACACTTACTATTGTTGGAAACCCGAAAACCAGAAGCTTCAAACTCCTTAATATTATTTGATGTAAAAACATCCTTCCAGTCCTTGGTATGAATTATTTGGAACTAGCAGTTTCAGACGTCCGGTTTTCGTTGTTGACGTTGACGTCTATAGACGATGACATTGATGCAAGAAATGCTAACCACCTCCATGTTAACGATTAAAAATGGCATCCACACTCTACGTTGTAAACTGAATCTGTAATGTAAATGTTTCTACTTTTTCTCTAATTTCCATATAGTAGTGCAGGTACAAAAGTGCCTTAATAGCACTGGCGCCGCTAAAAGCACTCCTCTTTTACCTGGTAAGTGCTTCAAGGGCTCTCTTATACACTTGTATGTATTATAATGTACTATTTTGCCTGCTCTTCACTTATTAAGTTCCTTCGGCATCAAAAGTTTTTTACATCCTTTTTACGTATGATGAAGTATTCTCATGTGCAACTAAGTAATATCAATTTCTGTAGAAATGCTTAAAGGGGAAAAATCGCAAATGTCTGTTTGATTTGTATAAATACTCTGATACCATGTGCATGTGCATTATAAGAAAAGTACTTTTTGTGGGATAATTTATGAATTTGCGATTCTCTAATTGATATAAAATGCAATTATTTTTGCATAATAATGCCTAGAACGATCCAAGCATAAATCAGTAAAATAGATCGTTAATTGTCTAATTCAAACTCAGTATACCAACGCCATTTTAAAAATAAAATACCCAATAGTACGCTATTGGAAAATGCGTACGTTTATAAAGACCTTGCATTAAAAGCTTTTTTCAGCAGCAAAAAGCTCCTCATTGTCTCTAATAACACAATTAACCTATTTGTGTACCTATTAATTATCTACGTGCTCGATTATTGTACAACACGCTCATTCTAACAAAATATCCGCCGATCTCTCAATTACATAATTGGGCAGCTTACTGTCGCATTACAATCCGGCGGTATCCGTCGCTTAATTGCGTCGTTATGCAATTATTGTTCCCGCCGCTTGTGGCACATTCTTATCTGTGCGTGAGCAAAGGGGGCAGCAGAATTGGTTTGAGGATATATCTTATGCAATCGGAAAACCGTTGCCACACTGGCTTGGGATGGGACCGCCTTTGAAGAGCTAACCTTTGGTGCGTTTCCGATGGGATTGCGTTTACCTCGTCCACCCGAAATTATCATACAATTTGGCGGATTGTGCAAAGCGGTCGCGCAATCGGATCGGATAGCGATGCGATGCATTGTTTGGGAACCTCCGGGGACGTACGAGGAAATCCGTGGCCGTGCGAATTAATTGTTTTCCACTCAATTAGCATACAAAGTGGGCAATTTGTCGACCGTGCCGATCGCCGATTGATGCAAGAGACGTGGCCGTTCAGTTCCCACGTGCCAAAAGCGACATCTTCGTGTACCTAATTTTGTTCCTAGCATTGCAAAATCACCTCACACATAGTTTGCCATTTCATAAACAATGCGACGACAATTGGACGACATCACTTTTTTCTGTTTGTGTCTTCCTATCGATGGTTGGTATAGGTATACATATACCAAAGTATAGGTATACTTACTTATACCTAGCTAGGCATAGAAACGTAGCTAGCACAGATGTGATACCAAGCTGTAATAGCTATTTTAATATTGTTGACTGCTGCTTGGAACTGTAGCCAAACTATTTGCGAAGATTTTTCAGCCCGGACTGTCGAAATTTCTCCAAATTTTCTCTTTTATATTGCATCAGAGAAGCGCATATTTTGTACCTCTCATCACATACCTAAGTTAATCAAGCTTGTCATTCTTACTGGTGTGTAAAATGCCTCATTACTTTGCCATTCTTTTGAGAACTTCTCTATTAGTGATTCTACCAGTTATGAGTATGCGCCACAAGCTATAACATCACAGTTGCAATGCTACGATTGCTTCCAGGTGTTACTACTTACTACTTACTACTACAAAGTATTGGAAAATCAGAAGCAGGGAATATTTCCGTTAGTACATTCATATTACCGCTTCAGCTATAAAGGCATTTTTTGGTATGAATGATGATTTTTCCATTTCTAACCTAATATGGGGTTAGAGGAGGAATGAACCAAGTACATAAAATTCTTTATTAAGTCATCAGGCCTTAAAGAACTTTTTTACTTTATTAATTTGCAACAAAATGTAGACAAAAATTACAAACAAATTCGCAAATTATAAACATCATACTTTATTATCGTATAGCAAAAAGTTAACAATTCAAGAGAAAAATAATTGGGCAACCAGAGATGTACCTGCCCAACGAAAACATTCTCTAAAAAGAGGTTTTATGTGACATGTAGGTGGTCATATAACAGTTTAAAAGTACTTAAGTCTCTCATTCTTACTGGTATGTCAAATGTCTCATTACTTTGCTTTTCTTTAGAGAATTTCTCTATAGGTGATGCGTCACGAGCGATAACAACACAGACAACATAAACAATAATATTGTATTAAAAGACAATTCGACAATCTGTTGAACAAGATATTTCTTGATGATGAACATTTAATTCTAGAATTGCGTTCCTTAAATTTGATACTGAATTGAGATTGTCGGGTCAGGACCAATTTAAACAACTTTTGTTCATCTTTTCAGAAACTTTGTGGCATAGTTGTTTAAATTAGTTTTTACCCGTCAAATTCAATCCAGTACGATATTTCTTATTTTTTTATAGTAGCTCCACGGAACCTATTTTCTAAAATTCTCTTCTATTTCATTGTTCTGTGTTTTTATAGGTCTACATCTTCTTCCTTCTTATCATTTATGATCTTTCTTCCTATATTATTTCTATCTACATGGGCCCTCTCTAAAGCCCAGAAGGCTGTACTGATCAACTAAAATAATCGTATTTAAGGTTTATAAAAAAATTGCGATGCATAATAATAAGGCCCACATTAAGTTCGCATAGATAAAATTAAAAATATGCCTCACTACTTTCTGCAAATCAACGTTATACAGGGTGTCTCCTAAAAAACGCCGCTAGCCATAACTCCTTTATTTAATGGCCGATTTCAAAAAACAAAAACAAGATAAAATGGCTCCACATGTTCTACAGAGGGGCCCTAATTTTGTTTTTTTGCAAAATCAACTTTCATATCAGCGATAGTCAACTTTTACTTTTCAAATGGTTACATATATTTTCTTATATTTTTCTGGTAGAGATTATTTTTCTGAATCCAAAGATGTATAACAAGTTGGCTTTCATGAAATATTCGTTAGAGACAAAATAAATGTTTAAACAGTTTTTGAAATGTGGCGTGAAAAACAAAGCAACCACAATGTGGAAAACACGAGAAATACCTACTAATTGTATATTAAATGCAACTTATGCAATAACGACAAGACGTCAGTTGTGTATTCAACAAGGTGGCCGTCAGATTCAGCAACTTTTGTAGATACGTTTGTATTTTCTGATGCATATTTTGAATTATTCTAATAAAATATTAGATATTGTTTTCCACATTGTGTTCGCTTTGTTTTTCACGCCGCACTTGAAAAACTATTTCAACATTTTTTTTTCTGTAATGATTATTCTACCAAAGGCAATTATTATACATTTTTGGATACAGAAAAATAATCTCTACCAGAAAAAAAAAAGAAAATATATGTAAACAATTGAAAAAAAGTATACTATCGCTGAAATGAAAGTTGATTTTGCAAATAAACAAAATTAGGGCCCCTTTGTAGAATATGTGGAGCCATTTAGGCTTGTTTTAGTTTATTTTGAAATCGGCCGATAAATAAAGGAGTTATAGCCAGCGGAGTTTTTTAGGATACACCCTGTATTATGTGAATATACCGAAACTGTTATGAGAGTGCAATTTCGTATGCTGTCCACCATCCCCAAGTAATTTTGTCTAACCAAATACATTGTCTACTAACAAAATATACATTTTACAAGCTTGGTGCATGTAATAAATACCTTACCAGGTAAGTTTATAGGCTGGTCAGAGTGACATTTAAGCGTGTGAAACAAATAAATAGCAAGTCATTTGGTGAGTCGAGTATGAATGAATTTGTGGTTTACAAATGGTATAAACGCTATATATGGTCAAGAATTATTTCGAGATGATGATAGAGTTGGGACGTGGGAAGTGCAGGGTGCACTTCAATCACCGGAAAAATATGATAAGGGAAAATTGTTGATAGCCGATGAATTGTAATTGAAGAGGTTGCTGAAGAAATTAGTATGTTGTATGGTTCACCCGAAGAAATGTTCACGAATGTTTTGGCCATGAGGCGAGTGGCAGCAAAATTTGTTCAGAAATTGTTAAATTTTGAACTAAAAATGTGTCTTTGATCAGTTTTTCAGGAAATGATAGATGATCGCCAATGATTCACATTGCTTCAGCGCATCGTACGGGTGACGAGCCATGGGTGTATGATTATGACATCGAAACAAAGGTTCAATCATCTCAATGGAAGCTCCAAATGATCTAGGCCCAAAATCGCTGAAGGTACTGAACGATATGACAAAATCTGCATTTTAGAAGTGACAGTGCATTATATCCTATGAAGAGTATTTTAAAAGGAACATATTAAAAATTGATGA
The DNA here is from genome assembly GCA_951805005.1 of Othius punctulatus. Taxonomy (NCBI): domain Eukaryota; kingdom Metazoa; phylum Arthropoda; class Insecta; order Coleoptera; family Staphylinidae; genus Othius; species Othius punctulatus. Next base: position 50,339,573 of record OX638138.1, on the reverse strand, counting down.
ATAATAAATACTGTCTTGTAAATTAAAGAATCGCTGGATTTATTTTTATCATATTTCGTATATATTAGGACTACACTGGTCAACACAATTTTTGTCCCTTTGACAAAAATAGCTGACTCCGATAAAAAAAATCTGGGACGTCAGGTATTTGTGGGATTTCAATTTTTGCAGAATGATTGTAACTTACATTTTCGGGAAGCAACGCCAATTCCGATGATTTTTATGGCAACACTGTACTCAAATTTTAGTTTGACTGTAAAATCACTATTGTAATCTGTCTTTAATTGACCAAGTGTTTTGATGTATTTTTGTACATAATAGTGGAAAAAATATGTAAAAAATGCCTCCAAAGTGCAAAAACAGTACTGACTCTTTTTGTTATACTTGCGGTGAGTTTACACCAGCTTTTCAAAGGTAAATAATGACTGTTTTGGAGAAAAAGGCATATGAACTTAATTTCAAGTATGAAGTTCGTAATCAGGACACGTCATGAGCTCCGCATGTGAGCTGTATACGATGTACAAGAACTCTCAGGTGTTGGCTACAAGGTTCACGCAAAGCGATGTATTTGTAGTTCTGATGGTTTGGAGGGAGCCGAAGGATCACATCAATGATTGTTACTTCTGCATGATAAATGTATCGGGGTGTTCAAAGAAGAAGAAGAAGAAGAAGAAGAAGAAGAAGCATATCACATACCCAAACCTAGAGTCAGCCACATGGCCTATCCAGCACAACGAATCACTATATCGAAACCTCCAGAAAATGTTCAATTAGAAGGAACTTCCAAAGTTATTCTTCAAGATTTTTCATTAGAAGAGGATAATGAAAATTCGGATCCGGAATTCATCACGAAGGCGTCTACGTCTATAGAGCCTCACTTGTTAAATCAAAGTTACCTTGATCTGGTACGTGACCTAAATTTGTCAAAGCTGTAAGCAGAAATGTTAGGTTCACTCTTGCAGCAGTGGAATCATCTCAAAAAGGACACCAAAATTACTTATTTTAGAAACCGCCATCATCTCTTAGTTCCTTATTTTCTAATGGAAGACACGCTATCTTACTGTCGACATACTGAAAGTTGGTTGACAGCTCTTGGCTTGCGACATAACAGTATAGAGTGGAGACTATTCATAGACTCCTCGAAGATGAGTTTGAAAGCTGTTTGGATTCACAATAGGTATTCTCAACCATCCGTACCTATTAGTCATGCTGCAAATATGAAAGAGACTTACGACAACATGAAGTTACTTTTGACAAAACCTGAGTACGAAAAATACGAATGGAATATATGTTGCGATCTAAAGGTGATAGGGCTATTACTCGGTATACAAACGGGATACACGAAATATTGTTGTTTTCTGTGTGAGTGGAATAGTAGGGACAGGAAAAATCATTACACTAGAAAAAAATGGCCTAGCAGAGAGCACCTCATCACTGGCGCAAAGAATGTTCACCACTTTCCTCTAGTCAAACCTGAAGATATCCTTCTTCCAACCTTACATATGAAGTGGGGCCTCATGAAAAACTTTGGCAAAGGCTTGTCTGAAGGTGGAGATGGGATAAACTACGCAAAGAAAAAGTTTCCCAGGATCAATGATGCAAAAATAAGAGAAGGAATCTTTGTGGGACCACAGATAAGGGAATGATCTGAATTTCAATTCAGTGTTAGGACAGTTTAACCAAACCGCTAGGACAGCATACAAAAGAGTAGTCAAAACCTTCCTCGGAAACCATATAAGCGAAGACTGTGTCAGCATTGTGTCCGAAATGCTCACGGCCTACAAAGACATGGGATGTAATATGTCTTTGAAAATATGTTTTCTGCACTTTCATCTTGCTTTCTTCCCGAAAAATTTTGATGATGTTAGTGACGAGCACGGAGAACGCTTTCATCTGGATATTACGGCTATGGAGAAGCGATACCAAGGAGAATGGAGCCCATCTATGCTAGCCGACTATTGCTGGATCCTGCAGAGAGACTCTCAAGTTACTTCGAGGTTCACGCAAAGGGTTGTTATTTGCAGTTCCGATGGTTTGGAAGAAGCCGAAGGATCACATCAATAATTGTTACTTCTGCATGACAAATGTATCGGGGTGTTCAAAGAAGAAGAAGAAGAAGAAGAAGAAGAAGAAGAAGAAGAAGAAGAAAAATACCCAAACCTCCAGAAAATGTTTAATTAGAAGGAACTTCAAAAGTTCTTCTTCAAGATTTTTCATTAGAAGAGGATAATGAAAAATCAACAAGCGCAAATCAACAGCAAAATGGATCAAATTAAGTAGTACCTATAGTTTTATCATCGAGTACTTCCATACTATGAAATAAATATGTTAAGAAACGTTGTAAGATAAATAAATAAACGCCGAACACCATGTTTTTATCATTTCGTACGTATGCATAGTAAATACTTTCCGAAAAATGCATTGAAACTGAAGGAATAACACATTCATCAAAATTTGTCAACCAGTGTTATGAACAGCTGTCAATGTGAGGAATCAAATGATGAAGATTAGATAGAATATCCAATTAAAACTATCTGGAACTGATTACTATCTGGAAACATTACCAAAGAGCCTATGTAACCCATTTTCGGATGTTGAGTTTCAAACCGCCAAAAATGCAAAATGTGCAAAAAGCATGCTCTTAATATGATGAATGCAATGATTCCTGCGAAAAGACAAACCCTTGAATCTCCATATAATTTTTTTCATGCTGCATCGTTAGAATTGAAGTTGAGAGCCAACAAAGGAGAAAACTTCTTGATATATTATTTTCAGTTTGAGTTGAATAAAAGTGGAGTTCAAATAAATATAATTTAATACAAATATGGCTCTCAGTTGTACGTACACTGCTAAAAATATACGATTAAATGATTAGCTTATACTAGAATCCGACAGCTTATAATACAATGTGGAATCACTTTCATGCGCTTCACTTTCATATCGCTTGGATACAATTTTAAGACTTCCGTTAACACGTGCCGTAGATATTTCGCTCATTTCCTTCTGTTAATGGAAAACCGGTTCCGATTTCTGTGGTAATATTGTGACTACGTGAGCGATTGTCCGGTTCAATCGTGTATCTGGAAGGTTCGCTAATGGTAAAGGTAATTAACTACATATAAGAACCAAAGTACCTTCTATGTTTGTAGTTTCCCCGATGGGATTTATTTGTTTAATTTATTTGCCGTGGTTGTACTCCAATACATTACTTGCTCAGCTTTTCACGGAAAATGTTTAGTTTCACTTTTTTTTAATTTGTATTGTTTTGTAATTTTTATTTGTTTTATCGTTTAATTCTGATTAGTTCGTAGCAGTTACAAGAATATTTATAATAAAAAATGTAATACTGTGCAAACCTTTATCGGTATTACAGTGAGTGTTTATGGCAATTTAAAGATTAAAGAAAATATTTATAACAAACCATCTAATGCAGCGATTCTCGTAGATTTTTTACTGATAAAGACTCCTAAAGGTTGTTGCTTGTTTAACTTCAATCAATACAATCAATAATGTAGAGGATATATGATATCTCATTACAAATTGTTTAAAAATCATGAGAAATATGGCAGGAATTTTGGAACGTGCGAGAAAGTCAATCGGTGGCGCCTTATGGCTTCATGGGGCCCTGGGAAAATTTGAATATACAGTACAGTGTTAATTGTTTTATTGCATTGAATAATAAACAATATAAAAAACAATTGACTTGCCCCCCAAGTTCGAAGAACTCATCATCAGCTTTATATTTTTATATGGCCCGAAAATAAAGTACACCATGTATTAAATAGCATTTCGTATTGCGAATTCAACGATTTATATCACAGTATGGTTTCTTATGTTTTTAATCAGAAAAAAAGGCTTGTTAATACATTTCGAACATGTCGGTGTAGTACGCGTTGAAATGAGCGACTAAGACAAAATGTATTACCTAATTTTAGCATTTTAAGATAATTAAATTAACAGAACAATTCTCATAATACCACAGAAAAAAAAAATTATAAGTGTGGTTTTCAATAACTATAATATTTTAATGTTTAATAACTATTCTTGCTAAATTGTTTTTAGTTACCATTTTGGTACTTATTCTGTTTTAAAATTAGGTAATACTTGTTGTCTTCGGCGTCATGAAATAAACAGAACAATTCTCATACCATAGTTAAAAAATAATAAGTGTGGTTCTAAATAACTATAATGTTTCAATATTTAACATCGATTTTTGTTTTGATTATTTTTTGCTACTATTTTGGTACATATTCTGGGTTAAAATTATGTAATAATTTATGTCTTCGTCGCCATTAAATGAACAAAACAGTTCTCTTAACAGTAGAAAAATAATAAGTGTGGTTCTAAATAGCTACAATGCTCAATGGTTAACAACTATTCTTGGTAGTAGTTATACTAGGACAGTTCTAGATCGCCCCCCGCGAAGATTTCGATTAATTTAATCCGCGGTTTTTATTGGCGGATTAATCAATTACCGCGGGCAGTAACAATGGGTTGATTGCGGAAATCGCGAGTAATTTAATCACAAATACAGGATAACAATGGAATAATTGCAGATGCATTACTTTAATTACAGGTGCATTACTGCAATTACAGGTTCTTTAATTACAGGTTAATTGACGATCCGCGCATTTAATTGGCAGTCTAATCACCGCGAGCAGTAACAATAGATTGATTGCGAGTAATTTAATCACAATTGCAGGATAACAATGGAATAATTACATCAATTGTAGGTACTTTAACTACAGGTTAATTGACGATCTGCGAATTTAATTGGCAGTCTAATCACCGCGGATCAAATTGATATCATAGATCGCTAGACTGAGGGCCGCCACACAGCCGCCGCCCCTCGACCCCGCCGCCCCCGCGCCACCACCGGTCCCCCCACGAGGCCAGACGCAGCCGCCCCCGAGCCGCCCCCGCGCCACCCCCACGCCGCCCCCCGGGCACCGTGGTCCACTGTCACACCACCCCCGTTGGGTCGTGCGGCACACGATTCGGCAGGAAGTAATCACTCAAACCGGCAGGCCATAAACACATCAATTTTATCATTATGATTAAAATAAAACTGCCGGTTCCCAGACGGCTATAAAAAAGAAATAGTGGCAGAGTCTGGAGATTAAGACTGCTGATAAACACGGATGTCACCCGATACGGGGTTTTCGGGCGCAGCTATAATCATATCATTATAATTAAGTCACCGGGGCATTCAGACGCGATAACAAAAGGTCGGGCAGATAAGACAGACATGATAAATATATCAATTTTAACGATGTCGTAAATTGAATACTAATGGAAAATATAAAAAATTAGGCGGATGCAGCTGTGAATTAAGATTATATATCTAACGAAATATGCACGTGCACCAATTAACTTGATGTCGCAACAAGTCGAGACTAGAACATTCCTGTCTGTGTGAAGAAGCACGCCATCACACCCCTGCGAGGGTTATTTAAACGAAAAACTTCGTGCCACGAGCATCAGTCTACTCCGACCAGTGTCGAAGCTCACATCTAGCCCTTCAAGTTTCTTGTGTTACCCTCTGTGCCAGCACCGATCTCCTAGTGAGTGTTATCGTGTTTTGATCAGGTAAGCTAATAAAAATTTAAATAAAAATTATTGCTGCGGGCAATAAATAAATAAATAAAAGATAAATACATCATGGAATTATCATATATATCTCTATCCTAGATTGAAAGCAGAACAGATCAGCCCGCTCGCAACGCTTATAATAATTTAAAAGGTGAGTCTACAGCATTAAATCCAGAAACAAATACCAACAATATTTACAAATATAGGAGAACCGTAAATATTAATTTATCCTATTTCCAGATATATCTGCAATATTTATATCACACCGCTAATTTTCACGCACACCGCAGCTAATCCAAGTATGTTATATCAAAGTTAAATGTATGCACGCGATAAAATGATTATTATTATTTTAAGAAATGTCTATTATGGAGACAGCAAACACTCTTATAAGAGGTGTAGACGACTTCTGTAGGCAGGATGTTCGGGACCCCCGCATCATCGAGAGCTGGCTGGGGGCAATTCGCAGGAACCTGACGGCCCTAAATTTAGCTGTCACACAGCTGAAAGGGACCTCCAACGGAACTCTCGGCCTCCTCAACGGCTTGACTAGCGCCATTACCAAGATGCAGCGTAGGCGGACGCAGCTCAAGGCGAGGCTCATCCGAGGAGGTGGAGCAGCGAGACTCCCCGCTGCCATAGATTATGTGGACCTCAAGTCGGCGTTCGCTGGGAGGATCCGTACGGGGGCGTACCTAAACCGGACTCACAAAGACCCCATCAACTTCCTGGTGGATTGCGGCCCCAGGGTTGCGACGAGGACCCGGAACGCTCTGGCCAAGGAACCGTTCTTAAAAATCAACACCACATTCTGCGGAGAGTTCACCAAGATGGCGGGCGGTGAGGAGATCTGGGAGTACAAACACTTCAACACCAAGAATGTGGTGATTGATTTGGATACGGACTTGGTCGAGTGGTTCATGCTCCAGGTCATGGTACCGCTATTGGAGCAGCTGGAAGAATTTCAGGTTTGTACACCCCGCTAAATTTACTTTAATTTTCTCTAATATATCCATGTTTATTACAGGAGCGTGAGTCTGGCTGGGCCCTTGCAAGCGTGGTAAGCCTCAATGTGAACACCAACAAGTATACGCCGCTGCTAGGATCCTCGTACATTGAGCTGCCGCCGCAGATAAAATTAAGACGTGCCTGCGTCAATGTACGAAACAGCGATGAGGCTTGCTTCGCTTGGGCGGTCACCTCAGCGCTACATCCAGCCCTCACCAATGTCGATAGGATGCTGTCCTATCCACGGTATGAGAGCGTCCTGAACCTGGAGGGGATCACGATGCCCATGCAAAGGCCTCAGATAGAGAAATTCGAGCGGCAGAATTCTCTATCAATAAACGTATACATCTTGACTAAGAATAGAGGCAAATTTACAGTTAGTCCGTCGCGCCTCACGCGGGATAAGCGTGATAGACACGTAAATCTCCTGCTTATTCAGGATGTATATGTTGATGAGGCCGATGATGAAGACGATGATACAAACGCCGTCCCCGTCCGGTATCATTATGTGTCGGTGAAAAACCTCTCCAGGCTGCTCTCATCCCAGCTGAGCAAGCACGACGGTCAGAAATTCTTCTGCGACCGATGCCTGCATTACTTTAGAACCCAGGCGAAGCTGGCGGCCCATATCAAGGACTGTGAGAAGATGAACGCCTTTAAGGTGAACCTTTCCCCGGGAGGGAAGATCGCCTTTAAGGCGTTTAAAAATAAGGAGCGGTGCCCTTTCATTGTATATGCGGACTTTGAGAGCATCTTAAAGTCTACGGCAATCAAATTTGGCAGCACAGGTAAGAAATATTCCAATCGTGCTAATAATACAAAATACTAATAATAATCTTGTTTTGCAGGAGAAAAGTATCAGGAGCACGAGGCGTATAGCGTTGGTTATTACGTGAAGTGCTCCTACGATTATGCTCTTTCTTACTATCGGAGCTATAGGGGCGAAAACTGTGCTGCCTGGTTCACCGCTGAACTGAAAGATTTCGCAGAGAATGTCGAGACGGTGTTCAAATGTCCCCTGCCGATGAACGTGCTGACTGCCGAACAAGAGTGCAAGTTTCGGCAAACGTCATCCTGTCACATATGTGAAAAGCCGCTGGGACAGGACCGTGTGCGTGATCATGACCATCTGACCGGAGCATTCAGAGGAGCCGCTCACGACGAATGTAATCTGGAGTTCCAGGATTCACGCACCGTCCCGGTAGTATTCCACAACTTCAGCGGCTATGATTCGCATTTCCTAATCCGGGATGTCGCGAGAGGATTAGAGGGCAGGATGACGCTGATCCCCAACAACACAGAAAAGTTCATCTCGTTCTTTAAGAGCATGGCAGGGACAGACATCAAATACAAGTTTATAGATTCCTGTAGATTCATGGCATCATCCCTGGATAAGTTGAGCTCCTACCTCGAAGTCAAGAAGATAGTGCACAGCCAATTCCCGCTGTACAACGACGAGAAGATTGACCTGCTCACCCGTAGGGGAGTATTCCCCTACGAGTACGTACAGAGTTGGGTCAATCTTGACGAGACTGACCTCCCGAGCCGAGAATCCTTCCGGAGTCAGCTGACTGACTCCGAGATCAGCAGCGAGGATTATGCGCACGCTCAGAAAATATGGCGGGAATTCAACATCAGCACGCTGGGCGAGTATAGCGATCTATACCTTAAGACTGATGTGCTACTCTTGGCTGATGTCTTCGAGGCCTTCAGGGATGTCTGCCTGAATAATTACCACCTCGATCCAGCCCACTACATGACCGCACCGTCATTGAGCTGGGACGCCATGCTGAAGAACACGGGGGTCCAGCTTGACATGATTGGCGACGTGGATATGTTGATGTTCTTCGAACGAGGTATTCGAGGAGGACTCACCCAATGCTCGAAAAGGCATGCCCGAGCAAACAATCAGTACATGAGTGGCCATGATTCAGCTTCACCGACTAACTACCTCATGTACTATGATATTAATGCCATGTATGCTTGGGCAATGTCGCAGCACCTGCCTGCAGGAGAGCTGAAGTGGGTAGAGGGTGATGTCTCCTCTTTTAACTTCAACCTCCCAGACGATACCCCTACAGGATATGTCTTGGAGGTCGATCTGGACTACCCGATGCATATTCACGACCGCCATAGTGACCTCCCTATGGCGCCATCGAAAGGCAGGGCTCCCGGTTCGAAGCAGGATAAGATGCTTGCCACGCTAGAGGGCAAGCGTAATTATATAATTCACTACAGGAATCTCAAACAGTATGTAGCAGAGGGCCTGATTGTATCGAAAATACATAGGGTGATACAGTTTAAGCAGTCTCCATGGTTAAGAAAGTACATTGACCTGAATGCAGAGCTCCGGCGAAACTCTCGAAATGAGTTTGAGAAGAATTTCTTCAAACTCATGAGCAACGCCGTATTCGGGAAGACCATGGAGAATGTCCGGAACCGACGAGTAATGAAGCTCGTACACAAGTGGCATGGGAGATATGCGGCAGAGTCGCTGATATCAAAGCCGAATTTCCACAGCACCAGTATCATCGAGGATGACCTGGTGCTAATCGAGCTATTGAAGACGGAGGTCTTCTTCGATAAGCCTATTTACGTGGGGATGGCTATATTAGACATCTCCAAAACCGCTCTGTACGAGTTTCACTACTCGTATATGAAGAATAAATACGGTACGGACTGTACCCTCTGCTATACGGACACCGATTCTCTGATATATGACATCAGGACTGCTGATATCTATCAGGACATCAGGATGGATATCAGCAGATTCGATACCTCCGATTATAACCCCGACAATCCCTATGGCATACCGCTAGCAAATAAGAAGATCCCGGGCCTAATGAAGGATGAGAATTGCGGTAAGTAATTGAGTGTTGAAATCGATATGCTTGAAACTAATGTGCTATTTCTCTATTACAGGCCGCATCATGGAGGAGTTTGTAGGACTCCGGGCAAAGATGTATGCGTGCCGAGTGACATCATCTGCGGACACCAAGAAGGCCAAGGGCATCAAAGGGTATGTTGTCAAGAAACACATATCCTTTGCTGACTACCTGACCTGCCTCAACAATGGTGTCGAGATGGTGCACGAGCAGAGCTCTATCCGATCCTTCAACCACCAGGTGTTCACCATCAGGCAGAAGAAAATCAGTCTCAGTCCACGCGATGACAAGCGTCATCTTCTGCCAGGATCCCACGAGACGCTGCCCTGGGGGCATTATTCGCTAGCGGTCATGGACATTTAGTGTAGTTTTTAATATGTATATGTGCGTGTGTATATATTTTTTATCTATTTTATAGTTCATTTATTTATGTATTTTTACCGTTTTTATTCATTATCTTGTATATTTCTTATGTTTTTATTTATTATCTTGTATATTTTGTATGATTTTATTTATTATCTTGTATATGTTTTCTGACGTGGTATCGGCAGAAAACAAATGTCCTGGCTAAGGAACATCCGTGAATGGACTGGGATCCAAAGCGCGGAACAACTATTTAGGCTGGCGGAGGACCGGCACGCATTCGCCAAAGTGATCGCCAACGTCAGGGAGACCGGACACGGCACTTGAAAGAAGATCTTGTATATTTTACATATTGTGCGTATATATTTCTGCATTGTATATTTAAATAATATTGTACATATTTATGTGATGATTTTTCTTTATTTAATATGATGTTCTCTCTATGCACTGTGGAGGGGGTGAATAAAATAAAGTTTTTACATTGTATTATTATTTTTTATTACCATATAAAATATCCATTACATACTCGTACAGAACTACAACATTCCTATAACTACAAGCTACATTCTTATCATTAAGTACATGAAGTCTACAACAATCTCGGGTTTTTAGCAGTTTGGGGCAGGTATCATACTCTTCTAAATTAACAACGTTATCAAAAAAATTACTGAGGTATACAGCCTTTGGAGCGCCCTTGACATAGACAACATCAACTGGATATCTCCTAAATAAGTTTCCAATGTTGGATAGATTTGAATAACCTCCGCTGTAGGGCAGTCCATGGTGCATCCTCTCCAGCCACACAATATCTTTCTGGCAGATCCGGCTCAGCGCGATGAATGGTTTGGGCGGCTTGAATAGGAATGTCTTTATCCCCTCTCCATCAAATGTTAGAGCCACTTCCTTGGGTGTAAATTCAGGTGTGCAAAAGCCTTGTATATCAACGACCAGCACTCGCAGCGTTGAAGCAATATGCTTGCGTAGAACAGGTTCCAGCATTCTCCCAGCTTCAGCTATGCGCCTCTCGATACGTAGCCTATCAGCAACAATATGTTTCCACTGTGTATGCTGATCACCCTCATGAGGTCTATACATCAACGTTATGGGGCATAAATCAAAGCTTACTCTCTTCGGCATTTAAGTGAGCTTTTTAACCTCTCCTGTTAGAGGTCTGTACTCAACGATGCTATCGTACATAATGAGGCAATATGCTCGAGTACCGGCAGCAAATGCTGCGGTCGCCTCCAACTCGATATTCAAGTCGACTGTAGATGTTTTAATGCTATCATTCTGCTTTGATACGTCAAATAGAAAGATCATCTGATCTCTAAACTGAGTATAATCCAGCATAGGCATAGCATCAGCGCGGTCATAATAACTTTTTTGAAACTCGACATACATATGGTACGCACGCGTGTAATCGCCATCTGCGATATCGAGATTTAATGCATCGTAAGGATAAGTTTCCGAGTTTAGATGAACTCGAATATTTTTAATATTGCAATGATCAAATCTCGCGCAGTCTACGCCAACATTATTTCTCCTATTTTGCTGCAATACAATACCGATATAGCGAGGCTTCTCAAGATTACTCGAAGTCTTTACGGGCCAGATTTCTTTTTCAGTCTGTCGTAAAGCTGTAAGTTCACGCAGTTCACATCCGCGAAATGCTACACGAATCGGTGCATTCTTGTGAATATTTTGATAGAGAGCTAATCTATTCGCAGAACTTGGCTGTATATGAGGGACGTGCCATTCAACTTTATTGAGTCTAAGGACAGCTCCGGCAGTACCGGTATAGCAGTTAGTATCAGTGGCAGATCGCAAAAGTATTAATTCTTGCTTGATATTCGTAATCACTTTACGATAATCCTCTGCAAATCCGAGCCAGTACTTGAGCGGAATTATAGCGAAAAATTTGTTATTATTGACGACAAAGGTTTTCAAATGTCCGGTGGGACACCATCCTGCCATCTCAGCAGCGTTTATATCCTCACCTCGCATTGAGAGCAGCCCTTTGATTGTACTAGTTATGCCAACATTGCGAATTTTATCTACCTCAATGCCATTCAATTCATATCGCACCTCCTCAAATAAAAAACTGAATGCATTTTGAGTAAGAGAAAATTGGATGGGAATACCGCCTGCTCCTGCAGGAGGCTCGACCTCACCGCTAATATAGATGTAGCTATCGTGAGGCAAAGTCAGAATATCCTGCTGCTGGATCGTAATGCGGATTTCATCGTTATTACCGAAATTTGCCGATCTGGGATGATATGCATGATGCTGCGTCTTTATGATATCGTCTTGGAAAACCACATCTTCAAAAATATTCAGCTCAGTCATTTCGTTAGCTTCTTTTTTAGATTATAGCCGATTTTAAGGAGCTTGCGCTTAACAGCAGATGATGTCGCGGCTGCGGTTCTTCGCCTACTACTGATTGATATTGAGCTCGTCTTCGTATTTATACTCCCGAAGCAGATGCCCATGTTAGCGCTGTCTCAGCTCCAATCGAACTAATATTTTCTCGCCTCTAAAGTTAACCGGATCGCCGCTCTGGTCCACTATCCTAATGATTATACAATCGATGCTGCTTGTGTTAATGACGGGTAGGTATAAAATGTTTCTGGGTTCTATATTTATAGCATAGCCCGGATCTACGGCAGGTGAGAACTCGAATAGCGTATGAGATAGTCTGTTATCGTAATAGGATCCTGTGATGATGTTGCACTCTACCCTGATGCTCGATACTTTAATTATCTGTACAGGTATATCAGATGTATGCTGTGATCCTGCCTCTAATATACGCTCTCCCGAAAACCCTAATAAACTCCCGATAGTGCCTTTATCAGACGAAAAATCAACGCTGAATATACTTTTAAGCTCGCACTTTAGCGTATTATTGTTTGGCTTGAGCGAAAAAATATTATCGGCGAGCTGATCCCCACTGTCGGATAATAACTGCTGCTGCAAGTACGCCTCAATATCGCTAATTTCGTATGAGCCTGATGGTATTACAATTTCCTTACCTCCGTTATATATAAACTTATTACACCCTTCCTCAATATTCGGTATCGTATTATATGTATGTAGCCCTATTAAACCCAAGCAATAAGATGACCTATCATCGAGCTCGATCGGCGGATAATAATCAGCGCTGAGGATGTTATCTGTACCTTGCAAGGTGAATGTCTGAGACATGACTGAGATATGTCGGTACATGCAAGGCTATTTATACAAAAATTCCAAGCACAGATGACCACAATTATAAGTGTTGAACCTCTGATAGCGCTGTCTATTATATGTGATTTTGCTATCGCCCAGGTAGCATACAAGTTCCGGGGGCGGGGTCAAATCCCCAAAACTATCAAAATACTCGACTGATCTGCCGCGCTTTCTATAGGCCACCCAATGCGTGCCTTCTCCATCCCTGACATCCAAATTAACGATTGCTGATTCATTGTAATGAGGTTTAACAGGCAATGTATCTCGCATGAATACTCCTCGGAAATATTTTATATTTTTAGCATGCTCGTTTAGATCGATGTTTGTCAGGGCGCGCTTGGGCAGCTTAATTAGTTTTTTGGTGCAGCCAGGAATAGACCCATGCCTTTCCGATATGGCTTTAAAAATAGCCCCTTACCGTTTTTACCTAAAGCTATAGTTTTAGCGGACGCTCGAGCATCTCCCGCCGACTTCACAGCCTTATATATGCCGGCCGCGCCTCCAGCCAGAGAGCCTAGAGCACTAAGTCCGGCGAATATGGGTATTAGCGGCAGGATACCTCCTCTCTTTGGGATTGGGATTATCCTCGGTTCGCGGATTTTTTTCTTACCGCCAGCCTCGCGAACGGCCATTTTTGCTGCAGCTAGTGCAACTCGACTCCCCTCCTTAAATGCCTGAGAGCTACCGATTTTACGCTTAAACTTTTTTATAGCCTTTCTAGCCTTCATGACCACCCCACTTCGCATAGCTGTCTTCGGGAGACCCATCCCCATCTTCCTTTTCGCCTTCATCATGTTCGTCACTATCCACGCAGCGCTCTTCTCACCTAGCTTTGCGTTTTGCGACTTGACTCTGGCCCAGGCGTCCTCTTCGAGCTCCTTATCAGCTATATGACGCTCGCTCAAGCTTTTGTTCTGCGAGTAGCGGATGTCGTGTTGTTTACAGGCGCTGTCTAGAGGATTTATGCCAGAATCTCCTCGTTTTAACCTCTTTTCCAACTTTGTACCAGGACCACAGTACTGATAGCCGGGTATGTGTGCCTCGAACGGGAGTGCGTTTATTACTGAATTGATGATGCCTCGACCTTGATACATATTCATCTGAACCTTTCGATCCGCTCGACCCCTATATATATAGCACATCCGCGGTGCAGGAGGTTTAGTACGATGAAGGTCGTCAAGCAGCAACAATCGCTGGAGGTGATCAATATGGATCAATGGACGGGTGATGGGTTTGAGGCGAGCTTCACAAGATACAGCAAATTGCTACCCAATACAATCAGGGCGCTAGTATGCGGACTCTCTAATTGCGGCAAATCAAACGTCATGTTCTCATTACTGTTCGCCGACAATGGATTGCGCTTTGAGAATATCTATATCTTTTCCAAATCGCTATATCAGCCTAAGTATAGAATGCTAGAGCGATTAATGGCCAATATTCCAGAGATAGGATATTTTGCATATAAGGAAAACGAAGAAATAATCGACCCTTCCGAAGCCGAACCACATTCAGTATTTATTTTCGATGATGTTGCCTGTGATAAGCAGGAAAAAATCAGAGAATATTTCAGCATGGGTCGACACAGTCAAGTCGATTCATTTTACCTCTGCCAGACTTATTCTAGAATACCGAAACACCTTATCCGAGATAATGCAAACTTTATCATGCTATTTAAGCAAGATGATCTAAATCTCAGGCATGCATATGAGGATCATGTTAGTGCCGATATGAAGTTCGAGCAGTTTAAGGCTATGTGTATGGCGTGCTGGGATGGGAGATATTCCTTCATAACGATAGATAAGGATAGCGATATAGCTGAGGGCAGATATAGGAAAGGTCTGGATGAGTTTATATTACTCGATTCGCGCGTCTAGACAGGTTATGACGTGTTTAAACTTGTCTCGACAGGTCGAAACACTCTCGCTGACAGCTAATTAGTATAAATTACGACCGCATCTGGTAACGCTTCATTGTGAATTCTACCTTGGTACAGTACACATCATGAGCGATTTAATAGAGCGGCAGCTGGTTGATATTGAGAATGCGATACGTCGTAAAGTATTTGCATTAAAATTAGAACGCGGTGATAATAGCACGATGCTGGAGCGTCGCTATAAGCCAATCACAGATCCTCTTAAGAAGTTAACCCTGGCTCAGGCTCCAGTGTCGCCGGCAATGCAGGCTCAACCCTTAGTACGACCACCGCCACCAATACAGGCTCAACCCCCCGTACGTTCACCGCCTCCAATGCAGCCTCGACCCGCAGCACGTTCTGCTCTACATCAACCGTCCACATTCAACATATCCTATACACCGACAACTCCTCCAACACGTTCTGCTCTGTTTCAACCGCCTGCAACCAGCATGTCTACACCCATCATTCTCCCGCCTTTACAGGCAACACCTGCAACCCCTGTTATACGTTCCACACCGAAAGCAGAAGTACAACGCCGTATCGACAAGCTACAAAAGGCTTCGAGGGATCTAAAGTTTTCGGAGTATGGTAGTGAGGCTGACGATGAGCAAGATATGGATACATCGTCTAGAGGGGATGAGCTCTTACATTTACTGGACGGCATGCTGCCTACACCTAGAAAATATTTCACCATGTTAGTTAGGGGTGATGATAAGGACTTAGATAAGACATTCGGTGTAGTCTATAATCGTCATACTGGCGGATTTCATCTGGGTAACTCACCTATTAACCCAGATGGGAAGGATCTTTTAGTCGGGCGAAGTATCTATGCGGGGACCCCTGGCCTCTATGATCTGATTTTTAGTAAGAAGCCAAAATCATTTAGCGACACAGATGTAACCAATTATGCTGATATCATCGATAAAACCAAAATCGCATATTTCAATTTCGATGAAAACAGCCGCGTTCGAGGAAATAACACACATAAATATAAGAAGTTTATCGCACCTTTATTAAAGAGCACGAGTTCGCCAGCTCTAACTAGATCTCGCGTTAAAACTACTGGAGGTCTAGGGTTCGACTCTGAGATGCAGTGCGACTTAAAAACCCCCGTACAATATCGTTATTGGGATAATATAGAAGAGCTGGTGGATAGGCTATGTCTGCTACATGCTGCTAGGAATGCTGGGAATAGTAGCGTCGGTAATGAGATTCTGGCTATTGAAGAGGAGCTCCGCGAAGCTGATATAATTGAATAAAACGAACGACATGTGCGCTACCTGCTCAAATATACGATGAGCGTCGACAAGTTCGGACGTTTCTTTAGAGCGGGAGGTAAGCGAAAATGCTCTCGAGGTCGCGATGGCATAGGATTTATGCTAACGCCGAGCGGTCATTATGATTTAAATAATAGACGCCTCACACGCATAAAGGAGCCCGCGGATTTGGACGATGCGGCTAGCAGGAGGTTCGTGGAAGATTCTTTGAACAAGATGGAGGCTGATATTTTAGAGCGTGCGGCTGGTGCTGCTCGCAAGATACTGGCACTTTATTCGCAGGCTGCTGCGCATAATATGCAAAATCTGCAGAAAAATGTCGATGCGAAACTATCTGATCTGAAGAAGCAGCAGGAGGAAAAACTGCAGGCTAATGTGTGGGAGTTAGCTATCCTGAAAAAGCAGCAGGAAGATAAGCTGCATGCTTATGGCGCTACTATTAAGCAGGAATTGGATGCTCTGAAGAAGCAGCAGGAAGAAAGACTATAGATCCATGATGTAATTGCTGCTCGTGAGTTAGCCGATCTGAAGAAGAAGAGTGAGGATAGCGATGTAAAACTGAGAGAGATGGTGTTCACCAGAGTAGAGCAGCTGCGCGAGTTATTTGTTCAGTTGAGAGAGAAAAACTTCAGGCTTATGGCGCTGCTTTTAAGCAGTAATTGGATGATGCAAAGAAGCAGCAGGAAGAAAGAATGCAGGCTCACGATGCGCTTGTTATAGGCGCGTTAGCCGACCTGAAGAAAAAGCGCCAGGATGATGATGTACATTTGCGAGAGCTGATACATACCAAAGTACAGCAGACTATAAGAGAGAGCAGACGTACTCCGGGCGTCACTCCTCGCAAGCCCGTAGCCGCACATAAATAATGAGTGCTATTAAGAGCGGTATCGTTGATGAGCTCCATAGACCCGCTCGTGTTAACTTTGGGAGAAGGAGGACTATCATTAAAGGACTTGATGATCTATGGCAAGCTGACTTGGCGGAATTCTCCTTTTACGCTCGAGATAATAAGGGGCACAGATTCATTCTGGTGGTGATTGACTGCTTCTCCAAGTTCCTATGGACTCGTCCACTAAAGGATAAAACTGCTAAATGCGTTAGTGCCGCTTTCGCTGATATTTTTCGCGGGCGTCGTACTCCGAAGAATTTGCAGACTGACAATGGTACTGAATTTTACAACTCTACGATGAAGGCGCTGCTAGCTAAATATAAAGTGAATCATTATTCATCCTATACTAAAATCAAGGCATCCATGGCTGAGCGCGTGATACGTACTATAAAAAATAGTCTTTATCGATCGTTTAGTTTGAGGGGGACATATTCATGGATAGACATTCTCACCGATGCCGCCGCCGAATATAATGCCAGGAAACATCGTACTATTGGCATGAGACCCTGTGACGTCACCAAGAAGCATGAACAACATCTTCTAGATACCGTTTATTCGCACGTTAAAATGTCCGGTGTGCGAAAGTTTTGCGTTAATGATGTAGTTCGAATAAGCAGGCAGAAAGCGTTATTCGAGAAGGGGTACACGCCAAATTGGTCGGCTGAATTATTTAAAATTAAGCAGGCTCAAATCACAGATCCTGCCTCATATCTGCTCGAGGACATGCATGGGACCCCCATACGCGGAGCATTCTATAATGAAGAGCTGCAGCTGACGAAACATCCTGATACCTACCTCGTTGAGAAGGTCTTGAAGCGGAAGGGCAGCAAAGTCTTTGTCAAGTGGCTGGGCCATGATAATGTATTTAATTCCTGGATAGATAGTACAAATGTATTGTAATATATGTAATTACCTGATAGAGATGTAACATGATGAGCAATAAATCTGTATTATTATTATCCGTTGTTTTACTTTTCTTTATTTATTACAGGTGGTTAATAAGACACATAAATAGATATAGGAGATATTTATTTTAAACTTTCATATGTTGACAGTATAGCATCATTATACATGTACAAATATTCTAACATTATTTGTGCTCGAAACAATTTTTTATGTGGATCTATTAACATCATAATATTATCCATTAAATCACAATTATTCATTTTTGCACACGCGCACAGCAGACTATTGTAATAGTCTTTAAATGCGCACTCTGATAAAATATCCAATTTAGAGTCTATTAGTTTTTTAATGCGCACCAGGGTATGTACAGCCTCTTCAGACAGAGCTATCTTGAACTCTCTCTGTTCGATCCACAGTGAGGCCTCTCTATATATGTCGAACTGCTCCATCGAGATGGGCTCTGTCAATCCTCCAATGTTGAGGGCGGTAAACTGCTTCCACTCGTCCGCTGTGAAGAATATCGAGGCGAATGGACCCCATATTTTGATGATGGGTATGAAACCCGCAGTAGGACTTATCCCAATGCTCACGTGCTTTGTTTGGGATTTATTGAGTGAGAATGTAGAGCTGCCCAGAAGCGTCTCCTCCAATGTGAATTCTCTGTCAAACCTCTTCATGAGGATATCGATGCGATCCATCTCTTTGTGCTGACATTAAAAGACTAAACACTTATTTTTAATGATGCCATCTGCTTGATGATTTCGAAGCTGCGCTTGCGCGTCTCGATCATCTTTTTAACCTCGGCGATTTTACGCTTCATCAACAAAGTCCTATCGCGCAGCTCTCTCTGCATCACTCTCAAATGACAGTTTATTGTTCGACCCCCTGCTGATGTAGAGGCCTCGTGCGATCGCCTCCCCAAACTCATCGCTACTGATGCTGGCGAACTGCTTTGGTAGGAATATTATACCCTTCTCCAGCTCGACCGTTTGCTTCTCGCCAAATTTGGTGGTTATCTTCCTGCCTTCGATGATGCGATAGCGAGCGTCCTGCTGCAGCTCACCGATCTTGATGAAAGCTTTTGGCTCTTTGGCCCCAATCTTATTCAGCTTACTTACGAAGTCCATATCTGTGAGCAATAAAATCCAATCTATTAATTCATGCTGATTCAAAAGCTGCATTAAATTACGATGTGAGGCATCTGCTATATATCCAGGATAATGCATTCAAATTGATTAAGTTTACACAGCTACACTAATAATTTTTATTTAAATTTTTATTAGCTTACCTGATCAAAACACGATAACACTCACTAGGAGATCGGTGCTGGCACAGAGGGTAACACAAGAAACTTGAAGGGCTAGATGTGAGCTTCGACACTGGTCGGAGTAGACTGATGCTCGTGGTACGAAGTTTTTCGTTTAAATAACCCTCGCAGGGGTGGGGTGTGGTGGCGTGCTTCTTCACACAGACAGGAATTATCTAGTCTCGACTTGTTGCGACATCAAGTTAATTGGTGCACGTGCATATTTCGTTAGATATCTAATCTTAATTCACAGCTGCATCCGCCTAATTTTTTATATTTTCCATTAGTATTCAATTTACGACATCGTTAAAATTGATATATTTATCATGTCTGTCTTATCTCCCCGACCTTTTGTTATCGCGTCTGAATGCCCCGGTGACTTAATTATAATGATATGATTATAGCTGCGCCCGAAAAACCCGTATCGGGTGACACCCATGTTTATCAGCTGTCTTAATCTCCAGACTCTGCCACTATTTCTTTTTTATAGCCGTCTGGGAACCGGCAGTTTTATTTTAATCATAATGATAAAATTGATGTGTTTATGGCCTGCCGGTTTGAGTGATTACTTCCTGCCGAATCGTGTGCCGCACGACCCAACGGGGGTGGTGTGACAGTGGACCACGGTGCCCGGGGGGCGGCGTGGGGGTGGCGCGGGGGCGGCGCGGGGGCGGCTGCGTCTGGCCTCGTGGGGGGACCGGCGGTGGCGCGGGGGCGGCGGGGTCGAGGGGCGGCGGCTGTGTGGCGGCCCTCAGTCTAGCGATCTATGATATCAATTTGATCCGCGGTGATTAGACTGCCAATTAAATTCTCAGATCGTCAATTAACCTGTAGTTAAAGTACCTACAATTGATGTAATTATTCCATTGTTATCCTGCAATTGTGATTAAATTACTCGCAATCAATCTATTGTTACTGCTCGCGGTGATTAGACTGCCAATTAAATGCGCGGATCGTCAATTAACCTGTAATTAAAGAACCTGTAATTGCAGTAATGCACCTGTAATTAAAGTAATGCATCTGCAATTATTCCATTGTTATCCTGTATTTGTGATTAAATTACTCGCGATTTCCGCAATCAACCCATTGTTACTGCCCGCGGTAATTGATTAATCCGCCAATAAAAACCGCGGATTAAATTAATCGAAATCTTCGCGGGGGGCGATCTAGAACTGTCCTAGTATAACTACTCTTGGTAAATTATTTTTAGTTACTATTTTGGTACCTATTCTGAGTTAAAATTAGATAATATTTTTTTCTTCAACGTCATCATTTCAACGCCTACTATAAAAAAAATGTTTGAAATGTATAAACAAGCCTTTTTCTGAAAAAAACATAAGAAACCATTCTGTAATATAAATACTTGAATTTTTAATAGAAAATGCTATCTAATACAGGGTGTACATTTTTACGGGCCATATGAAAATATAAAGTTGATGATGTTTTCTTTGAAACCAAACGTTGTATTGAAAATTTGTAAATGCTGTCTTGTAGAGCTAAAAATGTTGCTATGAGAAAGTGCATTTAGTTTTCTTATACCTAATCAAATAACTTCAGAAAAAAAACGAATTCTCATGATTTCGCATTTTGACAAATATCTCCGGAACTTATCGGAAATGTCTGGTTTACTCAACAGACTATTACTGACCACTAAATTGTGCAACTTTTTTGTAATTTTTGTAATTAACCTTTTTAACTTTTACGGTTTCCGAGATCCCCTTGCTGTTGATCCTTATCTCGGACACCCTGTATACCGTGTGTCCACGGATTATGTTCAAAATAGATATTCCAATCATTTTGATTTACAATTTTACGAATTAATAACTTTGTTTGCTTATTCTTTTTGAATACCAATTTGTAATTGGTAAATTTGTTAATAAATAATTAAATAAATAAATAAATATAATTTTGTTCGTATTTTATCCATGTTGCCAAATATTTTTTATTATTATTCGTTATATTTTCTAGTATCTTCTAGTATTTAGACATCATCAGGGGTTTTTGTAAATTAAATTATATTTTTTAAGATTATATTTGACTTTTTATGTCGTGTCAGTTTTGAGACTTAAAACTACGTACTTTAAATAAAAAATAACAAATAATAATAATTAAATAAATGCTACATCTTATTACTCTTATTAGAATTAAGAATACTCATATTCTTTAATTCTACAAATATGAATTTCTCTTACGACATCACGACTAATATGTTTCAAATTTTCTAAATTGTTCTGAAAATTATTAACGTTCTGTTTTAAATTCCCAGAAGAAGTGTTAAGTCGGAAGACGTAGCTGTAAGTTATACAGGTCCAAAACTACCAATCCATCAATTCGGAAAAAGTTCATTGAATCAGGTTCTAATTAAATAAATTGAATGCACTTGGCAGTCATTGTGTTGTTCATATTTTTGCATTAAATCGGATAACAATCAGTCCAATAATTGGGTTTATCAGAATCTCGCACTAAATGTATCTTGTACTTCCTAGTTGCGTTGACTTCTTGTCTGAATCTTAGATTTTCACGAGACCAATAACTGCAATTTTGGGAAGATACCCCATCATGTGTCGAAAATGAAGAAATGAAAGCCCCTCTGAAAATATAATGTGATTTTTTTTTTTTTCACTAAGCCATGCCAAACTTTAAAGGCCCATCTGTAATTTCAAATATGTCAAAATTTTCTTGAAATTTTGCACCTTATAAATGGTTTGCAATTAAATTAGCTGCTCTTTTTCGTAAAGACGGATATGGTATTTTATCTACCGAAACCATTAGGTACCATAAGAGCAACTGCGTTATCAACATACGCGGTCATTATCCCTCTTAGTACTTATGATGGAATTATTTCCAGAAATTCGATATTGGAATTAAAAGCTGATCCCCATAGCTATATCTGATTCACAAATCTAAATTGATTTTAATATAAATTTGTTTATGTACGACTAATTTATAATATAAGTATTAACGTATGGTCCTAAAGTTTTTGGAATTTTTTTAAATGATAATAACTTTTTCCAAACTCATTTAATTAGAAAAACAAATGTAACAACAATTAACGACAATAATAACAAAAAATAATTACTAATTACATCATGGATAGTGGCCCACTATCCTCAATAAGTCGTAATTTTCTTCGGACTTGTCTGATCTTCTTTTGGACAAGTTCAGGTTATATTTCTCTAATCTTTTGGAAGATGGAACGCCGCAATTGATCTTCATTTGTAGCTTCCCATCCTTTCGTAGATCCTCCTCTATTACATCGTACATCTATTACATCGTATTGACCAGAATTCTTCTATTGGTCTAGCCTGAGGTACATTAGGAGGATTGTCCAACTTAGGTGCAAAGTCTATGTTATTTTCATTTAACCACTGTCTGGTAACTCTAGCATAAGGCATGAAGCTAGATCAGGTCAAAACATTATATTATCGTTGGCATGATGTGTATTTAAAAAAATAAGTAATTTAGTAAGGCATCTTTGAATGTAACGGTCTGCGTTTAAGGCTTCTCCCCGAACACGACCAACATACGGCTGTGAGATAAATCCTGTTTCAAAATTGGCACACCACATTAAAATGTTATCCTAAAATTTCGAATTACCGTTAAATTTAACATTGTCCGATGTATTTTCTAAGTTGTCGGTGTAAAACCCATCATTTCCTTTAATCTCTGAATGGGATAAAGCAAAATATTTTTCATCATCTATTACAATCAATTTATTATCAAAGTGTATGCGCCTTATTGCGCGACAACAACGCGGAATTCTTTCTAACTGGGCTGTGGTGTATTTTGATGCCTTTTTTCTCTTTCTAAACACTAAGTTTGTGCGATCAATTGTTCTTAACACAGTGGTTTTCGAAATACCAAATCTCCGGGCTAATTTTCTCTGAGAAACTCCAACTTTGTATTTCGTTGCTTCCATCAGTCTTCTTTCTCTTGTTTCACTCAAAATTCTTCGTCTACCGCTTTTGGGTAAATTAATGTATGGTATACCCTCTTCACAATTCTTTATAGTGTTGTTGTAAATGGTAGACTTCCCTACATTTTGCTCACGGTAGATTGCAATAATATCACGCTGAGGTATTTGTCCAACTAGATTGTAAATACCTTTACGGATATCTAATTTGGAAGATATTTTGCTACGATCGATTCGAAAAATTAAACTGTCATAATCAAACTTGATTACTTGTGACGTTTTAGTTTCCATGGCAACTTGATTAAACGGCATTAGGTATAAAAACGAATCATTTAACATTTTTCCAAAAACTTTAGGACCATACGTTATACTTGTGGTTTTTGCACTATAATCCCTTAGGGAATAATGACTAGGGATTAATAGTTCTTATTCCTTCTTGCACTCCAATTACAAAATTTCTCAAATTAAATAATACCATGGAAACAAAATACACAAACTCAAATGTTTCACTGTCAAACGCGTAGTTTTTGTGTATTTCTATTGAAATGGATGAAAATGAGGAGTCTTTTACTTGTACACCTCCAGAAACTAGCTACAGCATCAACATCTACCTTGTTACCGGAAACATCGAAATCCTTTTATAATAAAACGTACGCAACCTTCAACGAATGGAGTCTTCGAAAGAACGCGAACTAATTTTCCGAAAATGTTTTGAAAAATTTAGACTATTTAGTCGAAGATAAAGTAGTATACTACTCGCAATAATGGCTATTATTGACTCGTGGTATAATCTACTGTAAATAACAGTTATGCGACCGTTTTGATCTCCTACCTAGAAGCCAGCACATTTTAAAATGTACTTTTAACAGTACAATTTAAAAAAACAATTTGTTTGATAGATTTGATCTCCTACCTGTAAGCCATTACATTATGGTAACTTTTAGATTCAGTTGAGTTCATGTTATCCATACATATCCACCGGGCTGAGCCCGGTGGGCCGCTGCACCAGGGGCCGGTCGGGCTCGGATCAATGTTTTTTGTAGAAAATAGTAAAAACTAATAGATATTATATTTCATACCATTCACTTTCTAAGAAGATATGACAAAACGTTATCGTACCTATTTATTGCATATTGTCTGAATAAAATTGCGTATTGAAAAATTTTCCACGTCTGGTATTACGCCCACGTCTTAAATTTAGTTATGACCGGCACGATCAAGGTTTGTATTGAAGTTGCAAATTTGTTTGGTGTCAGTCCAAAACCGCACAATCAATGTACGGTTTTTGTTCGCGAATCCTACAAAAGAATGGCCGTATGGGACAAAATTGAAAGCAGAGAAAAAAATCTCTCTTTAATTGGGGAAACACGTTGGTGGGCCCAAAGACAGAGCTTTAAGTAAAATGTTTGGAGAATATAAAGAGCCCAGCAACGCTTTATTTATAGAAATTGTATTAACCTCGGATGAAATTGCAACTTCCGCTGTTTTTCCGAACGATATTCGTTTTAAAGCAAACTAGCTAAAGGAGTCATTGAAGAAATTTTAAGTTTTAATAACAGCCCAAAATGTTATGAGAATATTTCAATCGACAACACCTTTTTCAAAATATTTACAAACGGACGACATGAATGCTATTCTGGCATATAAAATGGTGAAAGAAACCATAAATATCCTAAGGACCGAATCAAGAGATTTTGAATGATTGGTGAAATCTACCAAAGAGTTTATTACTTGAGCCAATATTCGCACGCATGGGCTTATTAACATTGATGATGTGATGATGAAAATGAGTGCCTACACTTAGCTATCTCACTACATAATTTTCCCCCTTTAAAACTGTAAAAAAAAAAGAATGCCAGGTGACGTTCCAAAGTTCATATTCGAAGTGAGCGTTCACAACGTCATTTACGATATGGCCATACAAAGCTTAGAAGATACATTTGTGAAACATGAAGGGATATTTAAGGATCTTACGCGGTTAGATAACAGCTTCTTTAACAATATTAAAAATTTACCTGTATATGCATTTGAAAATATAGCTAAACAGATTTCCAATCGCTTTGCCGATGATAATGTTGACGAAAGTGTAAAAGTCAACAAAGAAGCTACACATAAAGAGCTCAAAGACTTGTCGAAAAATATACAATGAAAATAAGTCTACAGCGGACGATAATAGTAATAATGAATTTACCAATGAGGATGAGGGTACTGCAGCTGAAGATGTAAAAGAAGTCATAAAGTTATCTTGCAAAACCTGTAGAAAATGTATTGTTTGTTGTTTTAAGGTCCTGCAATACAAATAGCATACACTAGCCTATAAAAATTTGTTTCTTGCCTACAAATATGTACTGACTTTATGTCTTGTCTTAGTGTCTTGTCAACTAAGTGTCTTGTGAAAGAACCTTCTCAAATTTTAAATTTGGGCAAATTAGACTTAGAAATTGCCTTTCACAAGATCACTTGGATGCCTTAGTACAAATGTAAATTGAAAAAGACATCCTGATAAATGTATCTAGTGACCAAATCATTGATGATGTGGCAAGAAGGAGTGATTTGCTTAAAAAAATGTTAATCTTGTAAATAAAGTTATCAAAAAAACTATTATTGGTAATTTAATTCCACAAAAAAAAAAAAAAATCATGTGGAGGAGGGCCCGGTCTGGACTGGGAGCCCGGGCCGAAATATTTCTCCAATCCGGTTCGTTGTGCTTAGGCAACGATCTAAGTGCATACCAAGACATTTGACACATTTTACTTGGGGTATGGCATGATTATTCAATATTACTGGAGTAGAACTGTGGTGACGGAGTGTGAACGTTATATGAGCGGATTTTGAATTATTGGATCGTATTCTCCATGTATTCATCCAGTGTTGATTTTTGGTCAAATTCACTTGTAGTATCTCTTAGAATATTATAGGATTCATATGAGATGCCAGGACTGCGGTGTGTCAACAAAAATTGCCGTAGTTGTTGCATTCATTGTTGATAGATCAATAGTGTAGAATAAATAAAACATCGGTCCTAAGGCGCGACGTTGGAGGACTCAGGAATTAATCGGATGTAGATCTATATATTTGTCTTCATATTTAACTTGAAAGTGTCTACCAATTACATAAGACTTCCGTATTTGAAATAACTCATCTGGAACTTGAATGCTTGAGACACCCAGTAATACAGTAGAACCGTACGTTTTGTTTATTTTGTTTGTAATTCGATAGACTTGCTCTATTGTAGCATGTTGTTCGATAAAACCAAATTGGTGATCGGGGATGAGGTTCTTATTCTTCAGGATAGGCTTCAGGCGGTTAAGAAGACATTTTTCTAAGACCTTGGACTGTAGTGGGAGTCACTTCGAAAGGGCCGGGGAAAGGCCCTTTTGGTATCATAATAATTTGGGAAACTTTCCATTGCGCAGGGCAACTGTCACCTTTCATCACCTATAATGATGTATAGCAAACGATACGATCCATTCTCAAAGCGATCCAGTGTTGATCTGCACCATGCCACACGGTTTTCTTTTCGAACTAGAGTCAAATTGTAAGGAATCCAACGAGATGTGTGCCCTTCGTCTTCTCTAGGTTCCTATCCGTTTCCGGATGTTGGCAACCATATTTTCATTTTCACTTTAATTACTGCTGCCCTGAGAAATTGCGTTGTCGTCATTGAGAGACATGTTCAGGGAATTTTGAGCCAAGATATCCGTCTCCAAGATATCCGCACAAAGCTTACGTACCCTTAAATGTATGTATAAAATAGTGTTAATCGCTTGAATACTACTGGTAGTAACATTCCGGTCCTCTTCAATCATGTATCGCACACGACCAATATTCTTTTTGGTAACTGCCGTTTTTGGCTTACGAGCTCGAAATTTGTCATTTAAGGATAGTCGTTATCATAACGATACACGTTAAATTTATTCATTTATTTTTCGGATTAATGTAGTAAAAGTCTTCCCATCCATCCCATTTTTTTTGTGATATCACCCCTAATTTTTTGGTAGACTGTCAAGTGCTGTCATTTATTGGGGAACTTTCGATTTGTTGTCCTGCATGGATATGAATTATTATTGGAGCAGTAAAGGTAAAAAAAAAATTCAGGCTGAGAAAACTACTCAAAAGGCAAATAAAGGAGCCAATCCACTCAGTTACATTTAAATAGTTTTTAGAGGTTTATTGATTAAAAATTTTCATATCTCACGACAATCTTTGGGTTTTTAAAACACACAAAAATGTTTTCGAACATTGACATTTATTCGAAATTCAAAAATGAAGAAGTTTTTCCTATTGTGAACTCAGTAAGTGGACACACTGTATAGTATATTCTACAATAATAATTATTTGTTAGTGTATGTAAATACGTCGTACAGGATTATATTGCAAGATTATTACAAGAAACGTCTGCTTGCAGGTTCAAGTTCAATAAAGGCGAGGTAGGTCACGTAAACGTCATAAACCGCACGTACACAGCCAGTTGCCGCGACCGTCGCCTCCACATTGAGCGTCTCATTCAGAACCCCTTTCCACATTCACACCTGTGTCAAAATAAATCGATCACAGAGGCTTAAGTCCGCTAATTAATTCGCGCCTGTGCGATTAAGATAATATTTTTTCTCCGTGCGTTTGGCGTTTCTCCCCGGATTACGCCCTGGACTGACGGATGACGTCCGCTCCGGCGCGCGCTTAACATAAATTTGAATTTGTTATGTGCACTTATGTAAATCGACCATTTCTCTCTCTTTCCGCGGCTTCTTTCTCCGCGTGTGTCCCGATACTTAATTAATCGACCGTCACTTTTTAAGGTTGCGCAACTGCGGGCAGCGACATCTATCTGTGAGCGTCCGACGGAGCGACATCTAACGGTGATTTACGGGAGGCTATGGGCGTGCGGACACCGCTGCGCCGGTTGAAAAATCGACGACGTAAACGGCGCGTTATTAGATTAATATTTGGACCAGCCGACGTTTATGTTAATTAATATTAAATTTATTTTATGTAATTTATACCGGGCCGTTATAAAACATCCTGCGGAGACGGACTCTTTTTCCGAGTCGTTTGTCACTTGTTTCATCGGCACTTTCGTGAGGCTAGAAAGTCGAATGGAATTGGTTCGATATTTTGTCAAGAAAGTAATTACAGTAACACTTTACGAACTTCGTCACCGCTTCCGAAATGGTGGGAAAATGTACAGATACTATCAAACAGAATTTTTAAGCCGTAAAAAGATGCTATCTTTGTCCTCCGGCAATTCCCACAGTGCTCATCAGTTACATGATAAAGTGGAAACGATTTCATACGAACTACATCAATTTGAACTTGAATATATTAACTTATGTTTCACCATATGGCTGCTTGATTTGCCACCTGATGATGAGATCGAGTGCATTGGGCAAGTTCCTGCATCAAGCTGTCATAAACATATTGTTATATTTAAATAGTATATTTATATCTACCCAATAATATACAATTTAGGGATTTTGTTTGGGTAGCAGTAGCCAGTGACGGCGGAACGATTTTTATTTGGGTGGGGGTGGGGCCTATAGACTAGAATTAATTTGAAAACAAATTAATATTTTGTCAATTGAGGTTATAACCCTGGATCGATTGTCAAAAATACTTGCGAAACTACATGCTTTATTAAAATGAAAAGAAGGGAAATATTATTCGATGCAATTATTTATAATCTGTTACTATACAATGTATGCACTATATATAATATAAAAATATACATTTGGCCAAATCTTATTAATTATACGAGTTGAATTTTCGCTTTTTCTTCGCAAAAAGATTCAAAATTTCTTTTGGATCAAATTTTTTTGTTAGGTTCTTTTCAATATGCAAAACAGACAGGTTATGAAATATGAAATCTCTTCTGACTCATGCTAGTTCTCAGCCAGGCCTTATTGGAGAAAGAATTGCAGAACTTATTGGAAGGGATATAGCAACTTGTAACAATTTAAACAAATTGGGCTGAATGCTATTTTTAACATAATTTTTTAATATTGTTAGCCCACTATTTGGCTCGTTTTTAATCATTTGTTTGGTTACTATCATTTCGGCTTGGAGAAGTTCTAAATCTATTTTAAACAATTCTGAATAATGTTCTATGAAGGCTTCACCGCCTTCATATGACAGATTCATAAAACTGTCAACACTTCTGGCAAACTTGAGATCGCCAAATCTTACATTAAAATGCCTTATGATAGAATCTATAACGAGCAGATAAACAGCCACCCTCCAATGATCTTCTAATGTCGCACCCCGAACTTGATTCTCTTGTCCTATAGAAGTTTCAAATAACATAGTCAGATAACCTTTGTGGCAATCGTCGTTTCTTGCACATTCCCACTGGTTCGAGAGATATGTCAAATTGTTCAGAGAATTTTATAATCTTTGACCACAAAACTGTGAAATTCCCTCGATCTTCTTCTAATGCTGAAATGGTCGATTTAATTCTTTCACTTGCCCTGCCCAATGTAGAATTTGGATCCTGAAATACTAAGCTGAGAGGGTTCACCATGCTTAGAATAAGATGATATACAAGAAGGAAAACCACAAATTCGGCCTAACATATAAAGGGTGTTTTTTTTAGACATGTGGTTTTCAAGATGGCTTTACTTTTTTCGGAGATTGTCTTTTTGACAGCTGTCACTTGATTTATGCTCTGTTTGGTTTGCCATTTCATAATGAATAGACTTACTTCTGAACAACGTTTGCAAATCATGCAAATTTATTACCAAAATAATGGTTCGGTTCGCGCGACGCATCGCGCGCTGCGTCCAATATTCGGTCGACATTATCGCCCTGCAGAGTCGGTAATTCGAGCAACCATGGATCGGTTTCGCACCACGTTTACTCTAGTGGATAATGCGCATCCTCAGAGACGCCGTACAGTGCGCACCGAAGACGCTATTGCTGCTGTGGAGCAGAGTATCGAAGAAGACCCGAATGAGTCCATTCGCCATCGCGCGCAACAATTGGAGCTGTGCCCATCAACTTTATGGAAGATTTTGAGGAAGGATCTTGGTTTGCTTGCTTACAAAATCCAACTCGTGCAAGAATTGGTGCCAAACGACCATCAAGCGCGTCGCACGTTCGGTGAATGGGCCCAAAACGAGATGGCCACCGATCCTGATTTTCACAAGAAAATTTGTTCAGCGATGAAGCTCACTTTTGGTTAAATGGGTATGTCAATAAGCAAAATTGTCGCTTCTGGAGTAGAGATAATCCACAAGCTATTGTTGAGACGCCGTTACATCCACAAAAAGTCACTGTTTGGTGTGCTCTATGGGCAGAGGGAATCATTGGTCCATATTTCTTTAAAAATGAAGCCGGCCATAATGTTACAGTTAATGGGGAACGCTATAGAGCCATGATTAATGACTTTTTCGTGCCTGAATTGGAGGATGTTGATGTGGACGACCTATGGTACCAACAAGACGGACGGTGCTACATGCCATACAGCCAACGCAACAATCACTTTATTGCAACAAACTTTTGGTGAGCGCATTATCTCGCGTCGTGGACCTGTGGCGTGGCCTCCAATATCGTGCGATTTAACACCGCTGGACTATTTCTTGTGGGGTTATGTGAAATCGCTTGTGTACGCAGATAAGCCCGAGACGATTGACGCCATGGAAGAAAATATTCGGCGCGTTATTGCTGACATACGGCCCCAATTGCTGCAAAAAGTGGTCGGAAATTGGGTCTCTCGGCTGGAATTTCTTCGAGCCAGCCGCGGCGCCCACTTACCCGAAATCATTTTTAAAACATAATGGCAAACCCTTATCTTTCTAATAAAGCTAAATTCTTGGCCATAACATTAAATTACATGCGTTTTATTTCTTCTCGAAAACCACACGTCTAAAAAAAACACCCTTTACATGAAAGTATTCCTATGGCCTCCAGTGAATCACTCTTCTTTGCGTCTGATATTTCCTGCTCTAGAGATTGCTTTACAGCATTATAGTTTTTAAAGTTTTTAATTAAATTGTCACAATTTTTGAACCGGCAACTCCATCTAGTTGTGCTAAGGTTTTGAATTTCTTTTAGTTTAATCCTAGCTTATTATGTACCTCTTCGAATTGTTCATGACTCCTGGGTTTCGAAAAATGGGTATATAAAGCCTCAATAACAATAAAAAAAACGTGATGATCCTAATACTGATTTGCACGTATCAACTGCAAATAAATTCACTCTGTGCGCCAAACAATGTGTCTAAATTAAAAAATAAAGACCAGATGCATCTCTGAGAGCAGAGCAGTCTACAGAACCTAAAAAACGTTCTTCTATTTCTAATCCTTTGGCATATCGAACTACAATGAACATTTGTTCGCTTTTGTAACATCGAGCTTCGTCAATCACGAGAGAAAACAATCCTCATTTTTCAATTTCCTGAACTACTTTGCACATTACAATATCAGATGCCACACAGATTAGTTAGTTTTGGATATCATGACTTAAGTGAAACTTTTTCTTTAAATCATTCGCGAATTTTTATCATATTTTGCGAGCAAGTTGCATAACTCTATAAAATTTCCCTTGTTATCAGAAGTTTCGTCCTCACGATGACCTCTGAATGCAATAGCCTGTTTGCTTAGAAATGAAATAATATTAATAAAGTTCATAATGTATTCCCTGTTGGCTTTAATTTCAGAGTTATGCTGACTTACCAACATCTCTTGAACATTTGCGTGCTGTCGAGATGCCCGATACATGATGTGCTTTTTACAATGCATTACATTAGCATTACAATGATTATGAGATTTTTCATGCTTCAGTAAGTCTTCTGCACTCTTCTCCCGTTTACAATATCCCGATTTAGAAAATTTCTTATTTTCATTTTCTCAATTTTGGCTTTGTAATGTATGTAACCAAAGTGCCGACAATAATAACAGTAAATGTTATCATTTTTAACACTGTATTCCAACCATTTGTAGTCTTGATAGAATTTGGCTTGAAAAGATCGACGTTGTGTTTTGAAGTCTACTTTGGGGAACTTGATTACTGGCTGTGACGGACCCGAGTCGAGTGTTCCTAAATCTAATTCTTCACTCCTGTCCCAGCTGCTGAAGCAGTCGGCAAAATTGATATTGTGGAAGTATTTTGTCGGTTTTGGTATTCTGTCTCTTCAATATTCCAATACGCTGACGTACTCGGCAACGGTTCCAAAGTTGTGGTAATTGGTGATAAAGAGCTTTCTTTTGCTTCTTTAACTTCTGAATCCTTCACGATCGACAAATCGTCAGTGTTCTGTGGCTCTTTCCTTCCAAACTTGAAAAATGTTCTGATGTCGTGGTTCTTCATAATATTTTGCGTAGCAGAATTAAAACAAAGTTCTATTTAGTCTAAAACACCTCTTAATAGCTTTTTCGTACACAATAAAGAACTATTACAACCAAGGTGGGCTGCAGGCTGCAGGAAAAAAGGGCTGATTTTAATGAAAGCTCTAAACAGACTGAAATGAAATGAAAATAACTACATACTTATCAAATTAAATTACTATTACAAATATTTCAATCTAATTACAATATTATAATATAAAAGAATATTATCAAATTCAAATCGTTAAAACGGTACTCTAGTTTGAAACTTACAATATTGTAATAAAGTTGAGTAACTTTAAAAATGACTTCTAAATAATAACACCAGATTTTATTGAAACTTCATTACTTTGAATGTCTTAATGCATCAACTGTTACAGAAGATACTTGGTCAAGATGGGCTTATCAAATTTAAAAAAAAAACAAACATTGTTACATCAGGCACTACCGATCTTCTGTGTTTCGTCAGTTTTGTTTTGACTCGCATAGGACTCTCTTTCACATTCCTTTTCAGCTACTCTTATACATTCTGGGTATTTTCAACAAAATGTTAATGTTAAAGGCATGGAAATTATGTAATGAAGTACATAACGTAATAGGTGATATTATTATTGGGCCATTCTTCATTGATGGCTCGTTGACAGGCCAAACATATTTGGAGCTATTGAGAGATTACCTCGTTCCAGCTTTGGCGGTTCTATTCCCAAATCAACACGATCCCGACATTGCAAATTATTATTAATATTTCCAACAAGATGGGGCTCCACCTCATTATAGCCGAATGGTACGCGACTATTTCAACGAAATCTTCCAAGGTAGGTGGATTGGCAAAAGGAGTTTTGTTGAATGGCCAGCGCGTTCCCCTGACCGGACCCCCTTAGATGTTTTCTTATGGGGTTACATCAATAGTAAAGTATACTTTAATCGGCCAACCACAATTGAACAATTAAAAGAACGGATCCAAGTCGAAATGAAACAAATACAGCCAGAAGTTCTCCTCAATGTCTGTGCGGCCTTTCGACATCGATTGGCACACTGTCAAGAACAAAATGGTCAACAATTTGCACATCTAATTTGATTTTTTTTTCCTAACCAATATTGTTTCGTTATTTTAATTATATTTGCGGCTTCATATTATTTTAAAACTTATCTTAAAACAAGTCATTAGTTTTTTTCTCGATAAAAATTTCTTTTGGTTTTTCTGTTCTTATTTTTGTAATTGATGATATTGTAATAAGAATGTTTTTTAGGCTGATCAATTTTGTTTTATTCCAATATTTAAAATTCAAGCCTGTTTTCCCAATTTTGTTTTAACTGACGTTGTTTTGAATGGTAACTATATGCATCCTGCACATTGAAATAATAATTTAATAGTTTTACTTTAACGCACTTTTTCTCAATTTTTTTCAAATGTTACATATTGACATAAAAATTACATAAAAAGTACTATCAAAACAATAATAAAAAATGTAGGTTGTCATTTTAAAAAAATGGCTCTGACGTCATAACTTCAAAACGGAGAGAGATGGAAAATTGAAAATGGTCTCAAAATATTTGTTCGAAAAAAAATTATTTTGACCTGTTGAAGCGTTTTTCGAAAATTTATACAGGGGAAAAAATGAAGCCAGGTCTTAATACTTTATGCGCTCTCTGTATACAGACCGTGAGTTAACAATTACAAAAGTCTTAGGGCGGAGGGTGAACTGTAGTCAGTGTCGCGACGGCGATCACGTTTAACACGGGGCGAACTGTAATCAGTGTCGCGGCGACGTTTTAACGAAGACTTGTCCCGGACTCGAATAAGTGCACAGGAGTAGAGGACGCAATGCTGGACTGTAATCAGCGCCAAAGTTTGACTAATGTTTTGGGGTATTTCTGCGCTCCTCGTAACCTACTCATCTCCTGCGGATTACGTCTGGTGGTAGGTGTAAGGACGCGCGCCGGTCCTTGGAAATACTCGCGTCTCTGACTCATCGCTGCAAAAAACAAGGGTGGCGCGTAACACGAGCGAGTTACAATTTGACTTAATTTTTTAATTCGTGAAAGATGAAATAGTAAATTGTTTAATGACACTAGTTGCTTTAAAAATATCGTATTGTGTGAAATAATAAAAATTTGTTATTTATATTATTGTGTTGTCTCATAAAGCACTGTTTACAAAATTTATTAACATTTGAGGTTTCTGAGTTTGTATAAAGCGATTCGTTTATCGTTAATTTCGTTAATCTCTCAATACAAAACCTATTACTGTCTGTGGTCTGCCCACAAGAAAAGTCACACGCGCCGATTTATGTTTTCTTTGCCGCTTCGGGAAAGGCGTGTCTATAAGTATATATGGTCTAAGTCAAAGTTACATATGCACTAACAGTATTGTCAACGAAAAAAAGTAAAATCACCGGCGATCACCTGGTCGAGTTGTAGGCTCCAAATCCGGAAACTTTTTGACTCTACCTCGTAGACATATTTATTCAATCTCTTAAATCCTTAAAATAAGTTCTCAGAAAAGCTGTTACTCTTGTTTCAATGAATTCAATACACCTTTCAAAATATATTGGGAGTTGCGAAAATTTTGAGAAAATCTAAAAGAGGCCACGACTAAAGAACTATTCTAGAAGAAATAAGAACCAGAATTAACCTTCAGAGACTTTGAGATTAAGAATTTGAAAACTGTTTGTACTACTGTATATTATAACTTAGTAGTAACCACTTTGAACATTTAATAAAATAATCTAACATGTTACTTCAAATTTTTATTTCAATCTATCCCATACAAATTTGAAACTTGAAAATTCTATTTCTCAAAAACGAATATGTCGATGCGCAAAACATATTCAGATTATACGAAAAAACGAAAAGACTCTTAAATAATGTATCACTTTCCATTTAAAATGTTGGCATTGGTAGTGGTGGTGGTGTAGGGGATAAAGTAGCAATAGATTAGTTTTTTATTCAAATGCAATTGATTATATTTTATCATCAACAGAAAAACAACTTCGTATTGACTAACATTAGGTAGATTATTACACTGCATTCACGTATGTGGAATTCCTGAGTAATAACTGTGTCAAGAAACCGTCCATAAAAAGTAGCCGTCCGGTCTCGAAAACTGAATCGTTTTATCGTCGCAGACATGGCATCTCAAGGCTCACATACAAGACTGGCATTAGATGAAAAAAGAGCGCCAAAAATGAATGCGGTATTATTGACCTAAAAATGGTTGCACCCGTGGCACATGCACAATGGAACTATGGGCGCAAAAAATGACTCTCATGTGCACAAAATAGCAGTTAATGATGCAATTTTCTTGGCTTTCTAGAGGTAATTGTTGGTAATGGGATCATTTTTTAGCCAAAGTTTGGAGCTAAACACCCACATAGCTGAAATGATGTGTTATTTCGTTTTGATTAGTGGCACACTTTCCTGCACTTGTCGACCGGTACAAATTACCAGTTGCATCCTCCGCGCAATGTCGCCATCATTAAGCGCACGATGAATAATGGTCGACCCTCGGCTGACCCATAAAATCACGACGACCGCGTTCCGCTCCGAATGGCCGTAATTCCATAACAATGCGGTCCTCCACCGTTAATTTTCTACGTACCTACGTGACGCACTGGGGCACCGATTTTCCGGCACGCTCGCGATTTTCCCAAAAATCGCCACGCGAACAATACGCGTCTCTAATTGGCTCAATTAACAACCGGAAACGCCGCGACTAATTACCGGCATCACGGGCGGCTTTTCACCGTAGCGAAATTGCCGTGGGAACGACTGTCCACTGGCACCGCTCTGTGACACTTTTCGGCCTCTAGGGATTGCGCGAAATTTTATCTTAAATTTTATCGACTGGCTGGATAATTTTTCGGTGACTCGCCAAACCGCGACCGGACACTGTTTTTTCACCATCTGTTACGACACGATGACTTATTGGAAGCGGTTTGTAGTCATGAAAATTTTCTTTAGTTGGTTAATTAACTCGCGGAATTTAATTGATTTTTTTATCCAATTGGATAATAGTACCGTGACTTGCTGATAATGATATATCTAGTATACCAGGTGTCCTAATTTGAGTAGCATCGAATGGTAATATTTCCTATAATTATTGGAGTTAGAAATTTGGTTAAATGGGCAATGTTGTGTATGTTTTTTATGCTGACTGTGGTATTCATTAGAAATATCATAAATACTGGTATAGGTTCAGCAGAAACTGTGCGTTTCTTAATCCCCGAGTATTGCACTATTGGGAGTTTATACATTTTTTAAATTATGAACGTGATTTGTATAAATACACACTAACAGATTTTATAAACAAAAAAACAAAATGAGGTTGTTCGATAATAACTTTATTTTTATTAATGTTTTATTATGTAATTCAATTATATATTTTTTCAAAATATTAAAATAATAAAATATATACTACGCGACATTGCTCCTTTAATCGCATCTCTATAGAGAGTTATTGAAAGATAGCAATGCTATACCAATAAGTTTGAAACACCCTGTATACGATTAACGAACTAGATTAATTTCTTTAACCGCTAGATTCTAAATTAAAAAAATGAGGTTCTGTAATGCTGATATACAGATTAGAAGAGATGTTATGCGATAAATGACTTTTTAATTACTGCTATAGATACCATTTGGATATAACATTATAATTTTCTTATTTAAATAATGTGTCTGTTACGCATGACCTGAATTGCATTGACATAAATTGTATAACTGTTATAAAATGTAGAAATAAAAAATATCACTAATCATTAATATAACAAATGTAAAAAAATGTAAAAAAATTAATAAGAAATGATATCTTATCATTTCTTCGCCGAAAGAAGCCACTTTGTGGCGAAACAATTGATGCGAGCAATAAACAGTTTTAAAAAAATAAAAAAGGGACTTACTTTGTTTCCCTGTAAAAACTCCCTGTTTCCCTCCAATACTCCACTTTTGTTGTTGATGTTCCTCGTCAGTCAGACAGTCCACCAGTCCACCAGTCTACCCCCAACTAGTTGGGGGTGCGGCTCCGGGTGTTTTAAATACAGGGTGGTAAGGTTAACTCGGGACGAGTATATTTTAATAACGAAATATTATCCCACAAATGAACGTAAATTTACTAAATAACGAAAAATAGTGAATCGTTCAAAAAGGTGCATGGAGGTTAGACGTTAGATGATAGTGGTACATATTAAAAAAATCTGTTTAAATTAAGTATAGTATGATTGAAGTAAGTCAAATTATTGGCCTGGATATAAAACACTAATTTGAGAGTATTTATAAAGTCTCATGGTACAAGGTGTACCTAAATGATTGTAAATACGTAACCAGGTAAAACATGTTTGTTCCGCTCAGTAAAAATAGTTCTATTTTTGACATAGGCAACTTCATTTACTCCCATTAGACATGAAATGGCAATAAAAGTTATCTTCATGCTATTCTAATTCTTACTGTGGAATTTCATATTTAACTGTTCAAATACAAAATTATTATTAGTTTCAGCAATATTTGTAACTTCCAAGCACATGAAAAGACAACAATGAAGAATTATTTAATAGCATCTCACTTCATTACTCATGAAGATGGCATTAAAAGCTATCTTCATACAATTCAAATCTCCTCCATCTGCAGGCCCATGATTGACTACAGCCAGATCATACTAAAAAATGTAAAAACACCTGCAAACGAATTACGGACGTAACTGAACGGAAGACATTAAGACTTCTCACTAAATTAAGACATAAGGACAATCATCTTCATAACATATCAAACATAAATTTATACAAGATCACCAAAATCATACCCATCCAACAAAGACTAGACAAACTACGAAATAAATTTCAACAAAAACAGGACAATAGGACAATACTCGACGAATTGTGTATTAAAAGACAAAACAAACGCACTACAAAATTACATCCGACAAAAACGCTTCATGAAACATATTACACTTCATAACACTCTCTTCACACTATCAAAATAATCACTCATGAATCACTAGGTAATGTTATATAATATAATGTAATGTAATGTACAATGTAACGTACGTATAATGTAATAGGCAAGGCGGAAAGACCCTATGGGGTCGATAGCCTAATAAAGATTGTTTATATATATCAAATCTCCATTGTGTCAGTCGATATTTCACTACTCAAATACTAAATTATTATTAGTTTCAACAGTATTTGTGGCTTCCAACCAAGTACATGAAGAGACTAGAATGAAGAATTAATTAAGGGTCCAAGAGTTTAAATGTTCATTATTTACATAACCTTACTTTTAAAGACGAGGGCATTCTTAAATTGTGTGTACATAAAAATAACCAGATATGCATGAAAATTAAGTCCTCACAGGCAACATCCCCAAGTGGGGCAGATTACTCCACGGCACAAACAAGCTGTAAACTGAAAATCATGCAGGAATTAATGAAATAAACGAGCTGCGACAAATCAAATAATTGCTCCGCTTTAAATCTGACAATGTTACAAAATGTTTTACTATTGCAAATTGAGGACTAGCAGACAATAAAACAATCACATATAGTTATTAAAGTAATCAAAATAATTTATTTAATAAACGGAAACATAAAAAGAAGTAAAGATTTATAAAACATTAATAATAAATAAAATATATAATCAAAGCAGATGTTGAAAATGTGTACCATTTGCTTGTAAACACATTTGTCTTATTTTATTGTTTAAAATGTTGATTAGCATTTGAGCAGTTGTGGTTCGGCAAACAATTACGATTTCTGCCATTAACTATTCCAACGTTGCTCTGGCTGTATGAGCTATTGCACCATCTTATTGGAAATATCCGTTCTGCAATTCTTCATCATCTAATTGGTCTTATGAAAGGCTGGACAATTTGTTGCTGATATCTCTCACCGTTTATTGTGTCATAAAAGAATATAGGCCCAATTATTCAACAGCCACTCAAATCCCATACCTTCTGAGGATGTAGTGGTGCTTCCAAAGAAGATAAGGGTTTTCAGCATACCAGCACCTATAGTTTTGTGAATTAACCTATCCTGAGAGGTGGAACCACGCCTCATCACTGAAAAATGTTAAATCGAGCAATCGATCATCATTTAAATTTTCCATAAACAATCGGCAATAACTCAATCGGCGTTGAGGATTTACTAGCAACAATTCTTGCACCACTGAGACCCTATAATGGTGTAAATTCAACCTCTTTCTTACAATTCTAAGGCAGGTACTCGAGGAAATTCCAGCTTGCCTAGCCAATTTACGAATTGAATTTTGAGGGCTTGCTTCGAATCGTTCACGATCATCTGCAACAACCTCTTCTGGTACTAAAGATCTGCCTGAGGATTTCCCTTTGTAAACACTGCCAGTTTCCCTAAAACGGTGCACTATTCCTGAAATATGTGTTGACAAAACCGAGTATTCAAATTGGTGGTCAGGGAAATTGTGTTGAAATTCCCGAACGCACTCTGGAATTGAATAAATCCATTCTCCTTTTTCAAATCGTCCATTACGAAAGTAAGCCTCAGCAATAAAAGTGTTCCTCTGATCAGTGTACATTTTAACAAACTACTGTTATTATGTTGTCTGACATTTCACAGGTATGGTTGACAGTGACAGTTCTCAAATAGTACGGTATACCTATTTGAAAAGCGGCACAATTGAATTGAAGTGATTACATAACGACAATTATTTTGGTACACTTTGTATAAGTTTTAAGTGCCTTGTCAAATATACATTTTTCAATTGTTTTCGTATTAATACTTTTCATAATGTTCAAAAATATGAATTGAATATATCGATATTAACAAACTTAGCATGATGTAACAAAAACATTATTAATAAAAAAGTTAAGATTTTATGGCAAATTTTTGCATCCTTACAGGAATGACATATTCCTTTTAATGTGATTTTATCTTTTATAAAACTTGATCATGTGCCCTCCATGCACATACTAAAAATATCTGAGAAAAAATACAAATATTACGTTTGCACAATTGAACAATTTAACTGATGAATATTCTCGTAGATTTGGCGAATCCGCAGATTTAAAAATTATTTGTAAAAATAGTGCGTGATTAATTTTCGACAGAGGAAAATTAACGCACCGTGTGATCTACAACTTGATCTGGATTAACGTGATCTGCAGTGTAATCCAATTTTGAAAAAAAATGCATCACAAAGAAAATATTTGTATGAATTACAATTCTTTTGATTCTACGATGTTTAAAAAACTTAAAAATTTACACCAAAAAATGCTTACAATTTTTGTTCGACATATATTTGTGATCAAACCTTTTCAATAATGAACCTTTATAAAAATTCTTTACGAACACGCTTAACGGATGAACATCTTCAGGTAGTATTAAGGATTTCTACAACAAAATTTAATCCAAATATGGATAACATGGCAAAAGGAAATAAACAGTTGCACTCATTATTGAGAACTCATTTTTCGTGTTGAATAAGTTATGAAAAAAAAAGTTTGTTTGTATGGCCCACTTCCCTATTTAAATTTATTTTAAGTTTGCCTACCACTGATCTATACCATGACGCAGATTCCGCAGTTACGTTCGATACATATCTCCCTAAAAACACCGGAAGAAATTGACATTGCCGTACAGAACTTTTCATTTGCTATTCAAGGAGCGGCCTAGAATTCTACTCCAGAGCCAGGCAATACCATAGCAAGACATACTTGCTCAAACACTATGAAAGCAGCTATCACTGAAAAAAGGAAACTACGAAGAAGATGGATGGAGTCACGATCTCCTCAAGACAAAACCATATTCAACTAAAACAACTAATCGCAGCAGAGAAAAGCCTAGAAATAAAATACTTCCTAGAGGGCCTATCTCCTACCGAAGCGACGGAGTACTCCTTATGGAAAGCCACCAGCAAACTAAAACAGACTTAGACGAACATCCCGACAATAAGAAAAGACGACAGGAGCTGGGCTAGAAATGAAACCGAAAAATCTGAAGCTTTCGCGAAGCACCTCCAAAATGTATTCCAACCATTTCCGCGAGAAATTAATCTGGATGAAGACAATGATATAACAAGGTCCCTTGAACACCCTCACCAGCTTGCACTCCCTATTAAGACAACAAAGTTACAAGAATTGAAAACTGTAATTGAAAAGAACGTAAATCCTCAGAAAGCGCCAGGCTACGAGCTAATAACAGGAGCCGTCATCAAACAGCTACCAGATAAAGCTCAATCACGTCTAAGACACATCTTCAATGTAATGTTAAGATTGGGACACTTTCCTTCGCAGTGGAAAATAGCCCAAATTATAATGATTCCCAAACCTGGGAAACCTGTCGAAAAAGTAACATCTTATCGGTAAATAAGCTTGCTCCAGTCATATCGAAGATTTTTGAGAAACTATTTCTTAAACGTCTGAAACCAATACTTGACAAGCTAAACATTATTCCAGAACATCAGTTTGGCTTTCGAAACTAGCATGCCACCATCGAACAAGTACATCGTCTGGTCAAAATCATAAGAGACACCATAGAGAACAAAACATTATGCTCGGCAGCCTTCTTGGATATAACCCAAGCTTTCGACAAATTTTGGCACCAGGGACTGCTATACAAACTCAAACGAGACCAGCCACACTCTTTTTACGAACTTCTCAAATCATAGTTGGGTGACAGATATTGCATGGTTATATACGAGTAAACGGTAACTGAACCCTACCAAATCAAATCGGGATTACATCAGGGCAGTGCCCTAGGACCCATACTCTACCTAATCTATACAGCAGACATACCGACATCACCTTGTACAAATATAGCGACGTTCGCCGACCATACGGCAATTATGGCTGTAAATTCTGATCCAGAAATGGCATCGCAACATCTACAAGCATCAC
Source organism: Othius punctulatus (assembly GCA_951805005.1). NCBI lineage: Eukaryota > Metazoa > Arthropoda > Insecta > Coleoptera > Staphylinidae > Othius > Othius punctulatus. The sequence goes on along the minus strand of OX638138.1, from coordinate 50,297,113 downwards.
TGGATAACCTACAAGAATGGCTAAAAAGATGGAGGATCAAAGTGAATGGAGGCAAATCCGTCCATGTGACATATACCCTGAGGAGAGCTACATGTCCCCCAGTTTTTCTAAACCACCTGAAACTCCCTCAATCTGGAAATGCTAAGTATCTTGCAATACATCTCGACAGGAAGCTCACATGGAAAAAAATACATTTTTGCGAAGCGCAAACAGCTTGGTTTGAAACTGACTAAACTTATGTGGCTAATCGGGCGCCTTTCTTAAATTTCACTTGAAAATCAACTTTTAATATATACAAGGTGGCGCAAAAATAACCTTCCGATGTTTTTTGGCTGTAATTTAAAAAAAAATGAAAAACTTTGATTCTTCTTCTGGATTATTTTTATTTGGTCTTTTAATTTTTTTACATCAAGTCGAGAATATGATGTCATGTAAATGGCCACCGCCACAGTTGATTGTCATTTGAGCCCTTTTTATGGCATTTTCCATCACTTTGGCCAAAACTTCCGGCGATAGGTCCTCACATTCTTGACGGATATTGTCTTTAAGAGCTGCAAGAGTCTGAGGTTTGTTGACATAAACCCGCGACTTCAAAAAGCCCCACAAAAAGAAGTCTGCAGCGGTCAAATCAGGCGATCTTGCTGGCCAGTGCAAATCGCCAAAACGGGAGATTAGGCGCTCGGGAAATGCATTCTTCAGCATATCGGTTGTGGCACGTGCAGTGTTTGCCGTTGCACCGTCCTGTTGGAACCACATGTTTTCCAATCCCAATTCATCAAGTTGCGGCAAAAAGAACTCGTTGATCATTGCTCTGTAGCGCTCACCATTCACAGTAACCGTTTGGCCCGCGACGTCTTCGAAGAAAAAAGGTCCGATGACTCCTCCAGCGAAAACAGCACACCATACAGTGACTTTGAGCGGGTGTAATGGCTCTTCGTGGGTTACACGCGGATTTTCAGTGCGCCAGAAGCGTAAATTTTGCTTATTTACGTAAGCGCTAAGATGGAAATGGGCCTCATCACTCATGATTATTTTTGATGAAAAATCATCTTCCTGTTGGTGGTGATTAAGGATGGCTTGAGCGTATGTTAGACGCGATTGGCGGTCAGCAGCTAACAGCTGATGCACCGTCTGGACTTTGTACGGAAACATCTTCAAATCTTGTACCAAAATTCGCTGTAAAGACCGTCGACTGATACCCATTTGCGTGGCACGTCGTCTGGTCGATGTCGACGGCGCTTCCATGACATCCTCGGCTACAGCAGCAATATTCTCTGCAGAACGGCTACTCCGGGGTCTGCCACGCCTGGCAGCATCTCGTGTTGTGCCAGTCTCTTCGAGGCGAGCGGCTAAACGTCGTAGTGTTTCACCAGTAGGCGTTGGACGGCCAGGAAATCTGCGACGAAATTCACGTTGTGCCAAAGTCACCGACCGATTATTGGTCAAATAAATAGTCACCAATATTCCGCGTTCTGGAGCAGTGTAGCGTAACATTGTTTTTCTACTCCTATATGTATATTAGCATATTCTTTCATAGACTACTATACATATATGTGGCCTATTGCAATGAACAATGTGGATATATTTTCATTCCCACACACGTGTGCGGATATGATATCCACCAATCAGAGAGATGGAAAATTGCAGAGCAACATGTTTTTTCATAAATTTGTCATAGTTGTCAACGACAAATTAATAAGCAAAAAGTCAAATCGACATTATTACAATTATCTTTACAGTGCTGAATTATGATTTCCAATGAAAGCGATTCATCATTAAGCTGTACACCCCCCGATATTCGGCAGTCCGCGAATGATACATATAAATCATTACTTCCGGAAAAGTCGAAGGCAAAGTATATTATATTATAGTAATTCTAATATATTAAATGTATTGAATGATGAATGACATTCAAATGTGTCACACTGACATTTATTAGTAAATCCATTTACATAACATTGTTATTCGTTTTTGTCGTAGAAAAAGTAGTGTGTACAACTCGAGTGGATTGCCCATAGCGCACTCGGAGGTTTGGCGCACTCCGCCTGCGGCGTCGTGCGCCAAACTCCACCTCGTGCGATATGGGCATCGTATCCACTCTAGTTGTACAAACTACTATTATTAACGTGTATTTCGCATGTGTTTACTACACAAATGTCAAAACAGAACTGACATTAGGGGCCAATCGCAAAATTTATAGCATTTTCTGATAGGAGGATTACTTTTGCGCCACCTTGTACTTAACCAGTGTACTTGACCAGTAAGTATTCTACCGCGCGTTTTTTTTATCTCTGAACATAGGCTGTGTTCAGTTTTATAACGACAGTACGAAATGCATTGCTAAAATGCAACGGTTATGCAACCAAATTTACTAGCTCGTGTAAATAGATCATTTCAAATATCAATACTGTTTTGAGAAAATTTATTCAACGCAAGAAAGTACTCAAATATTCCAATTCAAATGGTACTGAGCTGGCAATAGTATACAGAGAAAGTACTCAAATATTCAAATTCAAATGGTACCGAGCTGGCAATAGTATACGGATTTTGAGAAATTTATTTTGAGTGCATTATCCTGACGGACGAATCCAATCAATCGAAACAATGTCTAATATAATCGCAAAATTTAATAGTAGTTAATATAGAACTAGGAGATGCCATATTTCAACTGAAGAAATGAAATGAAATGTATTATGTTATGCCAAAGAAGAACCAATATCTTCCAATTGGCAAATGAGTTACTATTTCGGGATTAACGGTTGATGATTGTTGATTGAACGGGATTGATGGGATTGGTATCGCAGGATAATGCACTGAAATTAATCTCACACGATCCGTATACCAGCCAGTTCGGTATCATACCCCTATTTATACACTTTCTTGCATTAAATACATTTTCTGTCAACAGTTTTGACATTTGAAATGACAAGGTTCTTGTAATGCAGCCTGTAAATTTGGTTGCATACCATTGAATTTTAGCAATGAATTTAATATACTCTGATTTTTCTAAACTGGCGTGCACGTCATAAAAATAATAATCATAATAATGACCACACAATTTTACAAGGTTGCCAGCTGTCCTGGGTATTTAAAAATGGCTGCAATCAGCTGTTGCGCCCGTGCAATCTTGTGCGACAGTGCGCGGTTCGTATCAAATTCGTTGACTTCTCTGCCGTTTTTCGTACAGATATCAATCTTGTGGTTATAGTTTAACATCTACAATGGCAAAATATGAAAGAGTTTGCACCGTATTCGGGTCCAACACTGACAGCGACAAAAATCTTGAGGTTAGATTCGATTCCCGGCTGCAGGTAAAAGAAACGTGAAATATGTAACGAAGTCAAATGTAACAAGTTAAACGTCAAAGAAGTTTGGTTATGCACACATGTATGAGCATGTGTTAGTGAAAAAGATCTGGCATCGTCGCCGAAAAAATATCACGTCGGCCAACATAACATGATTTATTACATGATTGGCAGGCGAAAATTGTGACCGCGGTTAATACACCGATTACCTATTTATAACCACCGGTGATCAGTGTTATGTAACAAATGATCCTCAGATTAATTTCGATTCTTAAACTATTGTTATGCATATTCTCGAAATCAATCACGTTGGTACGAAAAAACCTCATCGCACAGCTGATTGATGACGTGCACGCCAGTTTAGAAAAATCAGAGTATACTGGCGTTATAAAACTATACATAGCCTATGTTCAGCGATAAAAAAACGCGCGGTATACCTAAACTAGTGTGGACTTACGGCATCCAGCTGTTGGGCACCACGAGTTCATCAATCTGGAAATTCTACAAAGCTTTCAGTCGAAGACATTACGAACCATTGTTGATGGGCCTTGGTACCTAACAAATGGTATAATACACAGAGACCTTCAAATGCCATCTCTCAAAGAGGAAGTGAAGTGTGCGAGTTCTCGTTATCTTAAAAGACTGGAAAGACATCCGAACCCATTAGCGGTAAATCTACTGGACAACACCACCACCACCTATCGCCTGAAGCGGTTCCACACCCTAGATCTACCATATAGACTATAGACCTAATAATTACCTATGTACCAAATAATAATCATGCAAGATATGAATATCTCAAGTTAAAGCCTAGCTAAAGTTAACGTAGCCTTTACCCACATGTTTGTTCTTCACAATATTACGCAATTAGTTTATTGCCCAAGGGAAGATTACTAATGCATTCATAGCAGTTATTAAAAAAAAACATTCGACACGGCGTATGTGTACACATGCGAACGTCCTAAACCCAGAAACCGTGGTATGTCGGTTGGATCGATGACGTCCCTTACAACACCAAATAACAACGTACATTAATCATGATATTGAAAAATAATAATGGCGCAAATTCTGCATAAAATTAAGAGAAAATAAGAGGTCAAAAGTGAATAATAAAAAGTAAAATAATCCGATCTGTTTTGTGTCCTCCTCGAACACAGGTGAGGGGTTGTGCTCCTGGCAATCGCTCACCCGCTCACGTGCCTCGAGGTCCATTGGACTTTACGGGGCCGAAGTCCCTTAACCCAGAGTCGTACTCATAGGGATATACGCGATGAAGGTAGCCTCAAAAAAGGCCTAAAAGGTCTGAAACGCCCGATAAGTAATGTCTTCAGATCGTTTTAATTCAGTTCATTCACTGAATTGAATATAGGGCCCTTAAAACAAGCTGGCAAACAAACTTCAACAAGTTCAACAAAACATGCTTAATGGTCGTCGCAATCCCGGTAATTTGCCCGCTTTGTCACAGACAAACAAGTCGACCTATCAATCGCGCGATCTCTAACAGTTAATTCGATTTTATGTACGAGTTATGTCGGGTTTATGGGAGAAATTGAATTAATTTGCGCGTTGGGGTGCTTCTATAGGCAAACTCGCCACAACCAATGTACGTCAAAATTATAACGTTACAATTTTAATTATGAACTTTCAACAAATCAAAGAAACATCAACCAACCCATTGAAAAAACGTACCTATGTATTACTGTAATTAACAGCAATAGTGCAATACTTAACAAATTGAAAAGAATATAACCCAATTTTAACTAACACATTTGATAAATTAAAAATATTTTTTTTGCAATAAACTAACGTTCAAAATATTATTAATAATAAGAATATATGGGTATTTTTTCGCAAAATATATCTGGAGCGAAATGCTGTTCGGAAAAATATTTGTTTTTCGTTGAAACCGTACTATATTTTAGCAGAAACGGTATTCATCGAAGTTGAAGCAAAGGTTTCGTGATGGGACCTTGATTTAGACTCTACAATATGAATGTGCCATTCCTTTGGATGGGAACTGAAGCAGGTGATCCCATGTACTTTTGAATTGTGACTAGATAAATGCAAAATAAAACAGACAGATCCCTTGGGGTAAGAAATTCAATTTTCACTTTTGTATGACATGCCTGTCTTTCATATACTTAATATTGAAGGAAATTATTAATAATAATAATAAGATATTTTAACTTTATTTTGTTTGATTTATAATAAGTAATTAAGAAACTACATATGCTCTACGTAATAGTGAGGACTTAAATTTGCAAACGTCCCAAAGAATGTACTCCTTTCCATTTCCGTTTGGAATTAGACCATAAATGACACGCTATTACAATTCAATGAACGCAAAATCCAATCGACAGACAATACCACCATTTCACCTGCATTGGGCAACGCTAGAAATCATTACCGATTCCCCGAAGGAACAATTACAATACCATATGTAATATAATGGCGATTTTTTGCAAGACGAACGTGCGAGCCCGATCACGCTTTTTTGCTCGAGCAATTCAACTCGCGCGCGACGTTATACAATGAATATCGGAATCGGCCGACGTAATTATGCTGTACTTTTCCTTCCAATTTTTTCATGTGCGCGTTTCCCAATGCCCGTCGCGAGAGGCCCGATATTCTTAATCGGCCCCGTAAAATTGACCGCATGGGGCGAGTGGAGTAGTTGCGCAAGGGAATTACGAGGCATTAGTTTTTTCTGCCAGGAAAAAGGGGCCATTATGTAAATCACAACGCTTTTATACCCGATTATCGTACGTTTTCACGGTAATGTGTCATGCCCGTTTTATGTGGATTGATCACCTACTCCAATCCTAGTCCGTAAATTACATGAAATTAAATAAGCAAAAATTTAGTATAAGTAGTATGTACTTGTCTGAAGTGATACATTGACATGATGGGGGTAAGCGTATAGTAGTATTGTCATAAGAACTGGAAAAAGAGCAGACTATTTTAAAGTGATACATTGACATGATGTGGGGTAAACGTATAGTAGTACCTATTATCACCAAAGCGCCGATTTATAAGCATAAAATAATACAAAATAAGCGCTTATAAATGTTTAAACATCTTAGAAAATAAGCCTATAAAATAGCATAAAGATTAGAATAAGCACAAAAACGCAGAAAAAGCATGAAAAGGCATATTTTATTTTTTATGAAAATACAGAAAAACAAAACAAAATATAATTTTATTAACAAGAACGCACTATAGGTATTGATATTTGATATTTGTTACTCGCCTAAACCTTCATTTTTTGACAAAACTGCATCCCATTTTGTTTTAAATCTCTCCTATAGATCCCCGTACGTTTGAGACGTTCCTAAAATCTTCAACTATTTGAACCGCATCTACCAAAGTTGTGTCCTTTGCTTGGAGTTTATCAATCGCTTTGCTTAGGAAACTGTAGTTGGTTTTTAGGAATGCTAAATTGAAAAACCCTCCTATCTTTAAGAATTTTGTGGCATTCTTTAATTGCCTCTGACACATTTTCGGGAAACTCTAACACAAGCTCCTTAAATGAATTGAAATGGTCGGCATAATAGGAGGCAGCATCTAGCCACGTACCCCATCTAGTTATAACCGGTGCCGGAGGAAAAAGTACATTTGGCATTCTTTCCCTAAACATTTCAACCCTCAGTGGAGCTTTTAGGAAAATTTTCTTCAAGGTTTTTATCAAATCATTGAGCAGGGGAAATTGCAGTCTAATCGTTTCAGCAACTCGATTTAGCAACTCGGGCTCATAAAATACTATTAAATTAGAATATGCCTTCAACACATATGCAGCGGCATCAGAAAGCAACAATAATAATTTATCATTTGGTACGGGGTTTGGCAAAAGAAAATGTGTTAATCCATCGTGAACAAATTTGGCAACGGTATTGCCATTTTATTTTCTAACTGCTGGAACTAATTAAAAATGCATTGGTGGAGCCTTCGTTTAATATTCCTATCATTAAATGGGCGATGTACCGACCACATGAATCAGTAGTTTCATGTACACAGAACCATATGTAATTGTTGCCAATTATCTTTTTTATTTCCTCAATAGTGTGTTTATATACTTGCTCGACATCGTTTTTGCGAATGGTTGATTCGGCAGGAATATGTCTACCGGTGTATTTTTGTAAAAAAGATTTAAACATACTTTTATCTAGTTTTTTTAACGGAATATTAGAAGATACCATCGTATTGCATAAATCAAAGTAAAATTCCTTTTCATTCTGTGTAGAAGAACTTGCTAGAGACTCGGAAATAGTTCGTTGGGTACTCAGGGTACTACTTGCAGATTTGTGTTTTTTTTAAATTTTCCTGGTGAACTGTTGTTTTGATATGTTGTGTTATGTTAAATTTTTTCTCGCAGATAATCTACAACATAATGCATGCTTGTACGTAGGCCAATAGCAACACAAAATAAAACTTACCGGTTTGATACAAGCCCTGCAAATTAATTTTCCGTTCTCATATTTTGATTCAGAATGTCCACGTATCCATTCATTGACGGAAGGTTTTACTTTCGGAATTTTATACAAGAAAACTTATAAACACGTAATACACACAGGGCACAAACACAACGGACTGAAGATTTAAATAAATTGGACTGAATTGATAGCACACTTGCCCCAGATGCGTTCTGTGCACGTAAAAATAGGGTAATCCCCGAAATAATCAAGCTTTGTTTTCCAAATATCAAGTACGCACGCTCGCGTTGTTGATGACTTTGCGATAACCAAGCACTCTAGACGTAACGGAGTAATATTAATATTGAATTCTCATTACAACAATGTGCAACAAAATACACTCAGATGCATAAAAAACGGGTCATTGGGTCGCTGTTTGCAAAAAACCCTTTTTTTTAAATTTTAATGTTGGACCATACCAACATCATTAGAATGAACGTTTTAGTGTTTTACAATCAAAGAGACCATCAGAATGTAGAAAAAAACAACATATGATAGTTATCAGTTTATTTAATAAGCGAAAATAACATTTAAAGCTATCCGTTCTTCACTACCTATTGCTCATTCGGCGTTATGCATAGAGGATCAAGGTGGCAACTGGGTTTTGATTTGTTTGTTTTCGATTAACTATCATTTTCATTTATTATTCTCTGTTAAGTTTATTTTGCAGAAATGCATTTTTTTTCGTCTATACGTACATTATCGTTTTCGCTTATTAATGTTCATTAAATAAATAATAAGTACCATATGTTGCTTCTTTTTACATCCTGACGGTCTCTTTGATTGTAAAACACTATAAATTTTATTCTAAGGACTATACCAACATCAAAATTTAAAAAAAATATGGTTCTTTTGCAAACAATAACCCAATGACCCGGTTTCTTTGCATCTGAGTGTATATTCCTAGCTAATATAAATAATATGCTGTAAAATTGAGAAACAAGCAAATAAGCTCAAGAAATAAGGAAATATGCACAAAAAATGCATTAAAGCAATTATAAGCTTAAAAACTGAAAATATGCATAACAGCACAAAAAAAAATTGTCACGTTACTTCATTTACTGAAATTCGTATAGATACGAGGTCATTTTGGTCTGCTATTAAAACTGATGTATAGCATAATACCTAGAAATCCGCGCCTTGATTATCACAAATACCACAAGAACTGGACAAAGAGCCGATTATTTATTGTTTTTAATTTATCGAGTGTGCGGTTTGTCATCTGATAGAATCCTTCAGTTCGAAGCATTCTATATCTGATTATTAATGGCATAAAGTTGGTTGAGCTAAATTGTTAAGCACACGAGAAAAATAGTAAACAATAAATAGTCGCAGTTTTTCAGTTCAGTTCCGGTGGTATTAAAGAAGATCATTTTGTGTACCATCTTTGTTATATCCCAAAAATAAATGTACTTTAAACTTGAAATGTGACATTTAAAATATAAAGACAGTATAAGCAGCCCTGAAGTTGCAGCATTGACTATTTCAGGTGACTATTTTGGACACTCGTTAATAGTCGATTTATTTGAAGCTGATTGGATTTGATCCTCCAATCAGATTCTAACAACTGCATAATTTCGCGGGTGAATGAAATAATCAAATTATTTTTTTCGATCAAAAGGTGTAACGGTTCGAACCCAGGTGTTGTACAAATTCTCATAATTTGTAATATTTATTATTCATTGCATTTATTTAACTGCAATTCATCCTTAAATGCAATTGGATGCATTTAATTTCTTTAACTGCATATTACATGAATTCTTATAATTCAAGTAATTGACTTGGCTCGTGATTTACAAATTCTCGTAATTTGTAATATTGATTTGGCTCGTGATTTAGTGGTAGTACTCTACGTTGTGTTTGATTTTTAAATCAAAATCGTGATAACTCAGTTTGGTTCGTTTTATGGGTAATGTGTCTGTAAGTAATTTTTGTTAGCAAGTAAAACACAGATACATGGATTTCATATTATTTATTCATTTTAAAGGTTATGCAAGCGACAGGTAAATAAAAGACAATTTTGTTACTCTAATTGGACGTTATTTATTTAGTTATATTTATTTAAATTTTGGAATAGATTTGTTTAATAATTATTGAAAATTTATTATATTCTTTGAATTTGAATGATTTATTTTATTTTGAAAACAGAGTAACTTATTAACACTACGGTTGGAATTACAAAGTGTTACTTAGCGACTTCATGCACCACAATCTTCAAATTGTGCCGAGAAGGATATCTGATACATGTCATCATTGCATAGAAATTCATTAGCACGGTGCCTACCAATGTATTTCAACGCCACCTTGTGGATAGGAACGAATCACATAACTTCACATTAAAGTACTTCAAGCGATTCCAGTGCTGCAAGCACCCAATGTGTCCTCATTCGGAGATATTGCTAGTATTCGCGTTTACCAACACTATCAGCCATGTGATCGTAAAAACTTTAATAGGTATTGTTATTCAAAATTGATTATAGATTAGTATGATAAAGCTCTATTCTACTTCTACTTTTCTATCTATTTAAGCACATACAAATATTCGTTTCATTCATTCATAATTCTGAGATTTCGTGAATATCGGAGGGCTGAGCAAGTTTAATTATACGATTTAATTACAAATATCATTGAATTATTTATATCGAAATTATTAAGTTATGTTCCCCTGACGCAACTTTTTATTTAACTACCGATTGATTAATGAGGCCACACTGTTTATCAAATGTTTGCGACGAGAAAAGGAAGGCATATTACAATATTCTCTTGTCAGTACGAAAATATTGTCAGGACAAGGTATAAAATGCAGTAAGGGTCAACTCCGCAGTGGCGTGAGGCTCCCTACATTTCATACTCTTATTAAACTTCGTTCATTACCAGCGGCAAGGCGCGGTAATATCACTAGATGGGTTACATTATTATGGATAAATTACTTTAGAATTGTTAGTGTGAAAAGATGTTTGATCAAATGTTGTGCGACAGCGGAAAGGAAGGCATGTTACAATATTCTCCTATCAGTACGAAAATATTGTCAGGACAAGGTATAAAATGCAGTATGGGCCAACTCCGCAGTGGCGTGAGGCTCCCTACATTTCATACCCTTATTAAACTTCGTTCATTACCAGCGGCAAGGCGCGGTAATATCACTAGATAGGTTACATTATTATGGATAAATTACTTTAGAATTGTTAGTGTGAAAAGATGTTTGATCAAATGTTTTGCGACGGCGGAAAGGAAGGCATGTTACAATATTCTCTTGTCAGTACGAAAATATTGTCAGGACAAGGTATAAAATGCAGTATGGGTCAACTCCGCAGTGGCGTGAGGCTCCCTACATTTCATACCCTTATTAAACTTCGTTCATTACCAGCGGCAAGGCGCGGTAATATCACTAGATAGGTTACATTATTGTGGATAAATTACTTTAGAATTGTTAGTGTGAAAAGATGTTTGATCAAATGTTTTGCGACGGCGGAAAGGAAGGCATGTTACAATATTCTCCTATCAGTACGAAAATATTGTCAGGACAAGGTATAAAATGCAGTATGGGCCAACTCCGCAGTGGCGTGAGGCTCCCTACATTTCATACCCTTATTAAACTTCGTTCATTACCAGCGGCAAGGCGCGGTAATATCACTAGATAGGTTACATTATTAGTATGGAATTGACTTTGGAATTGTTAGTGTGAATTACATTTGATAAACTTGTGTTATATATTCACCTGAGGAATAAATGTTTAAAGTATATGAGTCGTCGTCGGACAGCGTGACGTTCTGTCTCGATCGGTACATCTAACTGGCTCCGTTTGAGTTCCGCACTTCTATTTATACTGTCATACTGGTCCCCCACTTTTTACTCTTCTTCCCCCGTCCTATGATAATTTTGCTTACCGCTGCAAATTGACGTCTTCGCATACGCGTCACCGAATTACGCAATCGCCGTTTTGAGTTCCCGTCGTATTCCCACGACCTATTTCTCTGTGTCATCATTTTGATCGTGTGCTTATTTACATTTGCCCAAAACTACGAAGTCAGCAAAATGAATGTACTCGCTTGGGAAACGCGGCGTCGGCCGCGGCCTGCTATGATATTTACGCAGTTTTGTTCAGACTCGTAAAATTATGGATTTTAATATTATTAGGTTCTTACAAAGGTTTAACATGATTTCGTTATATCCATTTACCGAGTGATCATTAAAATTTGAGTTCTAGTTATCCATGAAAATTTTCACAGCCAATAAGAAAGGAGAGATCATTAGCTGTGAAATTGTCAATGGATAACTAGAGCTGAAATTTAAACGAGCAGACGATATAATTTGATTTTTTATTTTCGAGCTAATAAACCTATACAGGGTCCGTCATGTCACCTCCCGTCTTCTATAGCTCAGTTAGTAATTGAGTTAGGATTTTGATATTTTGCAGAATTTACTTGCATTCTGGGGCGTATTTCAGGAAAATATTTTTGATTATACTGGGTGTCCCAAAAAAGTGTGACGTCATCATGATGTATATTTTTAGATTGCATGGTATATTTTTTGTTGCATATTTGCGTGCCCTTTATGGATGCCTACATACCCATAACATTTTATTGAAATCGGTTTTGTGATATTAGCACAAACAAATTAAAACTGAAAAAAATCAGTCTTACACTACTGGTTAAGAAAATTAATAAGGGATAAAAATAGTGCCTCGTTAATAAAACCATACAAGGTACTCATTAAATGAGGTCTGACAGTTGCATTAACCAAGTTTTATTGATATGCATTATACAGAGTGTCCAAAATTTAGTGCCAAACTTTTCAAACTTTAAAGCACTTTATTTTTCTTATTTTAAATTAGCGCCCCTGTATATTTTTATGTTATTCCATGTGGAATTAAAAGATAAACATTTTTCCTAATTACAACTCTATCGCAATTCCTATCAATAAAACTTGGTTAACGCAACTGATAGACCTTATTTAATAAGTACCTTGTATGGTTTTATTAACAAGGTATATTTTTTATTTATTTGGTGCTAAAATCACTGAACCGATTTTAATCAAAATTTATGGGTATGTAGGCATCCATAAAGGGCACCCAAATAAGCAACAAAAAATATACCATGCAATTTAAAAATAAACATCATCATGACGTCACACTTTTTTGCGACACCCTATATATTCAAAAATATTTTCCTGAAATACGCCCCAGAATACGAGTAAAGTCTGATAAAATATCAAAATCCTAACTCAATTAGTAACAGAGCTATAGAAGGCGGGAGGTGAAATGACGGACCCTGTAGATGCTACATGTTCAGTGACAAATTATATTTCCGTTTTATTATTAATTATAATTCTGAATTCATTTAAGGGGCGGTTGGTGCATTAAAGCTGCCGAGCTGCAGAACCACCAACAATTCTCAACACACATTATAGTTGTGTTTTTGTGTTCTGAAAGTTTCTCAAACCATGAGTGGATGGTTAAAAGAATGTCTAACTAATGTTCAAAAAAATCATATTCCAAGGAACGATATCAACTTACTGAATTTCTCTCAGATTTATTGAATTATTTGAATAATCATATAGCTTTTCATATTGACTCTTTAAGGGTCAAAGTTAAACAGCTGTATCTTCACACCCATTAAAAATTGAACAGAATTGAATTTTGTTTATCGAAATAATCTATACTACCACCTCCTATAATATTTGCTATTCCTCCAGAAATACTCTTTTTATTCATCCCGTATATAATATGCTGATATTAAATTTAAAATAGCTATTTTTGTAACAATAATCTAAAATGAAGTTTTTTCGGATGAATCGTAGAATCGAATCAAAGACGTAGCGTAGTGTATGCGAGTCTGGAATAGCAGATGAGTCCGAAGAAACTATTTTAGTTACATGTTACAAACAACACTTTTTGTATATGCTCCCAAAACACATTCAAACCTTTTATTATGACATTAATCAATGTGAGCGGAGCAAATATTTCTCGAAAATGGTGGTTTTAATTGGTTTTAAATGGTAAGAATGGTGGATTTTAATTATCATGCCACCATAGTAATTACATTGTTTAACCATGACTAACCAACTTGTTAGGACTGAATCCCGAAAAGACTTATTTTATGGACTTTAATGGGATGTTAATAGGGAGCATGTACGAAAAAGTAATTAATGAGATAATTTCAATCTTAATTTTGTCACCCAGTTATTTTATTATAAATGTTTGGGTAGCTTTAGAATTTTGTACTCTACGAAGGTATTGTGAAGTAGTCGCATTATATTTTGCAATTATTTCCACAGCCAAGTTTTTAAATTTATTATACATTATTTGTAACAGTATGAAAATTTAAACAATCAAAATTTGTTTAATATTACAAATAAGAAACAAGCATTTTTGAAATGGTTTTCATCTTATATGGCTTAGAGATTAAACAAACACAAGACTGTATTATATTACTTTTTTGCACGATTTTTATTATTTTGATTATTGATCGCGTGCGTTTCCAAGACAGCAATTTCATTTTAACGGTTACTACGTATAACACGTCAGTAAGTAAATTACGTACCGTTTAGTTGAACGGTAAGTAATGCTTCTTTTGTACATAACATGAGACAGTAAAAATACCACGATAATAACTTGTAGGTATTTTCATACCTGTCTTTCGATTTCATTGAAATTTTCGACGAGCGTCCAATGTTCCATGCTTCCTCGATGTCCTCAGTGTCAGAATCTGATCTCAGTTCAGGTACTTATATAGACAATAATTTATTTTGAATTTTGACTGACAATTCAACTAATTACCTAATGTCACTTAAATTAAACCATACCTACAGATTTATAAATATCATAATGATTTGGTAGTGATTGAATTGCAATCGTGCACACAAATAGTACAAACAGCACGAATTGTAAGGCCATTTACCGGTCTCAAAAAAATTTGAAACTTTCTCCAAACTTTGTCTTTGACAGGTAAAATGGCCTTACCGTTCTTTATATTTAAAATACTATAATTCGAAAAAAAACCTTTTAACCATTTTAATCATTTTTTGACTAACCTAAATAGAAATATATATTATTATTTGTTAGTTCCAATTGAGAATATGTAATCGTAGACTATCCTGGTCAATCATTTCAAAATATACTTCAATAGTCAATAGTGACACATGAAAAACAAAAAGTGAAGAACCTCAGACATAGATAATATCACTTGAACCTGTTGTAGCATAGCTGTCTGAACTTTATGGTTCCCCCTCAAAAACCCCATCCAGAAACTCAATCCAGATCCGGAAGGTTACTCTCCAATTTTCAATCGACTTGCGAAATTTTGATACATTTCGAGAGCATACATTCGGTTACTGTGCACTAAATTTCGCCTGTCATTGAAAATTTCTAGGTCGTTGTTCCGATGGCCAACGGTATGAATTATTCAAATTTCGCATTTCAACGCTGTAAATTATGCATCCACGACATCGATGTCGAAGAACTAAAATTTAAATTCCCATAGTTTGGTCGACAGTCGCGCGATAAATTGCGACAACGCGTGTTTACAAACATTTGAGCGTAAACACATGAGAAACGTGAATCATTTGTGACACGTTTCTGCTTCCTGAACCAAGTATTCATTCATGATATTTCAATTACTTTAAACAATTGTAACTAAAAGGCAGCATAATTTTGTAACACCAAGAATAGTAATATATTTTTAACGAGCATGTAGGCTATAATTCACGAGGATGAATATTATATTATGCGAGTGAATCATAGCTATTATGTGCGAGTCAAATACGACGTTTTATCTATGACTTTTAAAATAAAAAAATATCCGGAAAAATTAAACGTTTGGGCAGGAAAGGTAGGTGATATTATTATTGGGCCCTTCTTCATTGATGGCTCGTTGACAGGCCAAACATATTTGGACCTATTGAAAGATTACCTCGCTCCAGCTTTGGCGGTTCCCAAATCCCAAATCCCCCAAATCAACACGATCCCGACATTCCAAATGAAGACTTATGGTTCCAACAAGATGCCTCATTACCTCATTATAGCCGAATGGTACGCGACTGTGTCAACGAAGTCTTCCATAGCAGGTGGATTGACAGAAGGGGTTTTGTTGAATGGCCAGCGCGTTCCCCTGACCTATCACCTTTAGATTTTTTCTTATGCGGTTACATCAAAAGTAAAGTATACTTTAATCGGCCAACCACTATTGAACAATTGAAAGAACGGATCCAAGTCAAAATGAGACAAATACAGCCCAGAAGTTCTCCTCGATGTTTGTGCGGCCTTTCGACATCGATTGGCACACTGTCAAGAACAAAATGGTCAACAATTTAACATCTAACCTTAACATCTAATTTGATTTTTTTTTTCCTAACCAATAATTTTTCGATATTTTAATTATTTTTATATTATTTTAAAATTTATCTTAAAACAAATCATTAGTATTTTTTTCTCGATAAAAATGTCTTTTGGTTTTCTGTTCTTATTTTTGTAATTGATGAAATTGTAATAAGTATGTTTTTTCAGGTTGATCAATTTTGTTTTATTCCAATTATTAAAATCCAAGCCAGTTTTCCTAATTTTGTTTTACCTGACGTTGCTTTGATTGGTAATTAGATGCATTCTGCACATTGAAATAATAATTTAATAGTTTTACTTTAACGCACTTTTTCTCAATTTTTTCAAATGTTACATATTGAAAATGTCATGTTGTTGAAAACATAATAAAAAGTACTATCAAAATTAATAATAAAAAATATAGGTTGTCATTTAAAAAAATGGCTCTGACGTCATAACTTCAAAACGGAGAGAGATGGAAAAATGAAAATGGTCTCCAAATATTTGTTTGACAAAAAATCATTTTGACCAAGCCAGGTCTTAATACATTATGCACTCTCTGTATATTTTGTGTTATCATCTTGTTGAGTCGATTAGATTCGAATTATTTATGAGGCATATTATTCATTTCATTGCTTGAGGCTACAAGTATTTTGTACCGTACTCTTGTGTGCCTTTATGTCAGTCTATACTAATCTAAACCAAATATTTTTGTTTTATATCCATTTAAACATGGCTTCATTCGTAAATACGAATTTTATTAATTATTTCCTGGTTTTGAAGTATGGAATGCACACTGATTTTATCAAAGATGTAAAGATTGATACTGTTTGGAATCAATTAATTTAATAATATTCCTGTCATAAAATCGCTCACTTAATTATCTAGGAATTGGCATTGAGAAGCAATTGATATTATTAACGCCTTATCAAAGCCCTACATACAAAATGTCATTTCCTTGCGACATTGAGCTACATAGAATTGCTTAAGGACATGCAAAGCGCTCTTCCAATCACTTAGATTTCAATAATTATAGGAGTAGAGCAATATGCATTTTTCCTTTTGTGGAGTTGAGTATGTCTAGTAAGACCTCGAATACAGTTTTTTAAGCTTACACCTACGCTGTTGCGATTTCGAAAACGCGAACTAATTTAGGTCGAACGATTTATTAGACACAATTTATCGTCGACTTAACCCCCACCGTGGAGTGCTGAAAAATCCAAATGCCGGCCTGCCTATTCGCCCAACGAGAGATTGTTACAATATTTTTAGTTACGTTTAATTACCACTTGTTACAGGTGTTCGTTAATAACTTTAGTGAAAAATCGTCCGATTTTCAAACCTTGGACACTCTCGAGGACGCCGATTGTATAATCCGATCTGTTGCGAAAGACGCTTTTCATTTTAAGTCCAATCCAAGACGTCTAGATCTGATCTGGGCGACATTCGGTCGGATTATTATCGAAACAGGCCACCGGCGGCGGAACGTAATTAAACACCTCACAATATGTCACGGAATGTGTAATAATTTTAATAACAAGGAGCAATTTCATAAACGGCACTTGGCCTAAAGCCCCAGGGATCCCGGAGCGCTTGCTCTAAACATGGACTCCACTGGATACCGAGCTCAAAAATTCCGCTTGCAGTTTGATGTTTTTTAGTTTGTTCTCCGTTTCATAACATTGTCCTAGTTAAGTCAAAATTTGGCAGTGCAAAAAATTCGCTCGCATACAAGTGCACATTTTTCACGCCCTCCCGCCTGGTGTGCTTCGGGTGTGTCTCTCACAAACATCAAGTGGGTCGCACGAAAATCGTTGGCCATAATTGAATGATTAATGACTGCGAGCTTATGGTTTTGGTTTTAATTGCGGCTATTTCGAAAACGTAGCCGACTGACTTTGATTATCATCGATCGACGAGCGGAATTTATTTTTACTCTCGTCGAAACTATATCGTGGCGCGCGGAAATCCTTTCACTCGGTATGGAGCGCAATCAACTTCGTCGTTTCCCTTCGCGAATAAATCGCGGTAATTGGTGCCTTAAATTCCGCAGTGCATAATACGCGCTGACGGGAATGACGACTTAACTGCGCTTACGACTTGAATTAGAGCAAATAAACGGAGCACACTCGTATAGATGGATGTTATAAGCACGAACCGAGGCGTTGTAAATTGCCACAGCAGCTTTAGTTTATAATTCTCATTATGCGGCTTTACAATCTCGCAATTTACGTAGTTATTAAGTTATGGTTCCGTTTTCTTGTCACAATGACTTAATTAGCATATATCATGTATGAAAGTATTCGACTTTTTATGAATTTCATGTTTCCATTATTTTTAAAAAGACTTAACAAAGCGGTAGTTCTTAAATAACTACCAAGTCCTCCATGAAAAATGTATGTGCAATGGTCACTTTCGGGTGCCCTGAGTACGGAGAGGTTTCCTCTCCTTAGAAAAAAAAAGACAGATTATTGTTGGCAGGAACTTCATGCTGATGAGCTCCTCCAAAGCGATAGTTGGTTATAGATTTGGCTTTCTGACGACCATCTATTTGTTTAGTTTTTTTATATATACAGGGTGATTTTTTGTAAAGTATACGCATCTATGCAAATTATTTTTTTTAAATACTTAAATATATATATACATATATATTTGTTTATGTTAAGAGGACTATAATTTTCATTTATGGCCGCTGAGAATAAATGTGCTCGAGCAACGTCATGAGTTTCAAAACGAGATGACTTACCAAGTGGCACCCCATTTGAACGGTTTTTATGCCAGTAATGCAGCATTGCTCATGAGTTTTCTGCACATAACTTTTAATGTGTTAGGAATTACGATAGAGTTGTAATTAGGAAAAATGTTTGTCTTTTAATTCCACATGGAATGATATAAAAATATACAGGGGCTCCAATTTAAAGTAAGAAAAATAAAGTGCTTTAAAGTTTGAAAAGTTTGAAACTAGAGTTTGGACACTCTGTATAATGCATATCAAGAAAACTTGGTTAACGCAACTATTAGACCTTATTTAATGAGTACCTTGTATGGTTTTATTATCAAGGCATACTTTTATCTCTTATTAATTTTCTTAAACAATGGTGCAAAACTGATTTTTTTCAGTTTTTATTTTTTTGTGCTAAAATCACACAGCCGATTTTAATAAAATTTCATGGCTATGTAGGCATCCATGAAGGGCACCCAAATAAGCAACAAAAAATATACCATGCAATCTAAAAATACACATCATCATGACGTCACACTTTTTTGGGTCACCCTGTATAATCACAAATATTTTCCTAAAATACGCCACAGAATTCAAGTATAGTCTGCAAAATATCAAAATCCTAACTCAATTAGTAACTGAGCTACAGAAGACGGGAGGTGAAATGACAGACCCTGTATACAGGGTTATTCAAATTCGATTATTACTATGGGGATATCGGAAACGGTAAGACATACAAATTCTGTTAAATTGGGGCAAAGTTTGCGTAATCATATAGGGAGCAATAATCAATAAAAAGAATTCAAAAAAATTCAATGTTACCCAAATAATTCAAAAAAATGAAATTTTCGAAAATCATGTTTATTTTTTCCAATCGTTATTTAAAGAGATGTTAAAAAAAATAAACACATCTTTATTGTCACTATTTCTCGTCAACAACAAGAGAATTTTAAATTTTCGATCAGACGTTTCGTGTGAGTGCAACCGTCAACAAGTTTAAATTTTTAAATACGGACTTGCATTGTTATTTCATTTTTGTGTTCTACTCGTTATTACTATTATAATGATGTGCAACACTTAACGTTTTAATAACTTTTTTTATATAAATATCTACAAAATTAACACTAAACTGGATTTCAAAATATAAACTAGAGTGGCTTGAAGACGAATGCAACACTAAGTTTTTAACAAGAAAATACATCAGTACAATGAATACTTATTTTTAACTAAATAAAATTTAACAATTGAAAACGAATTATAGGTGTTATAGGCGAATGGTATAGATTCTCTCTAATGATAATGGGGCTGTTATTTACTCCAATATTTTTTATTTTATTTTCATATTAAAAAAGTTACTAAAACCACATTATTATAATACAATTGACGAGTAGAACTTAAAAATAATATCAAAAATGCAGGCCCATATTTAAAAATTTAGACTTGATGACGATTGCACTAGCTAAAAAAGGGGGAAAAATTTAGAAAATCTAAAATTACCTTGTTATAATGGAGAAAAAGTGACAATGAAAATGTGTTATCTATTTTATATCTCTTCAAGTATCGGCAGGAAAAAATAAATAACATTTTAGAAAATTTCAATATTTAATAAAAATCTCGGTGTCCATTGATATTATTTTAATTATTTTTAATAATTATGTTTCCCCATATGATTACGCAACGTTGCCCCAATTTAACCGACTTCATATCTCTGACCATTTCCGATATCCCTATAGTGACAATCGAATTTGAATAATCCTGTATATTATCGGAAATTCCCTTATATACCAAATGCAGTGGCGGATGGGGACGTAGGAGACAAACTCGACGTCATTGACACACGTCAGTTTGACAGACGTCAGTTTGATATGACAAACGTCAATTTCACAGACGTCAATTTGACATCTGTCAAATTGACATCTATCAAACTGACGTCTGTGAAATTGACTTTGTAATATCAAACTGACGTGTGTCAATCTGACGGGTGTCAAATTGACATCTGTGAAATTGACGTTTGTCATATCAAACTGACGTCTGTCAAACTGTCGTGTGTCAATCTGAGATCTGTCAAATTGACGTGTGTCAATCTGACGTGTGTCAATCTGACATCTGTCAAATTGACGTCTGTGAAATTGGCGTTTGTCATATCAAACTGACGTCTGTCAAACTGACGTGTGTCAATCTTACATCTGTCAAATTGACATCTGTCAAACTGACGTCTGTGAAATTGACGTTTGTAATATCAAACTGGCGTGTGTCAATCTGACATATGTCAAATTGACATCTGTCAAATTGACGTTTGTCATATCAAACTAACGTCTGTCAAACTCACGTGTGAGCAAATTTCCAAGTAACAAACACCATGACTAGAAACCTACACAGATAGCGCAAAGTGCAAAAATGCAATTAAAGAAGTTTCAAGAAATTTCGACTCGGTAAAATGTCTTACAGATTAATATGTAGTATGGGCTAAAGAAAAATTGAAAGTACATAATTCTGAAATGGTAGTTGAGAGAAAATTGCCTAAAATGGGACGAAAAAATTTGTGCATGGAGAAAAATGTGGAGATGAAACACCAGACAATGAACATGACTAATACAGATTTGAAACATTAAATGTAATAATGTATACCGTAATCAAGTCTATGATAAAACGATTCCAAATTAATTTTAAAGTTTGTAAAGATCTATCTGTATTAGATCCACAAAATTTTGATGAAATTAAAGCAAATATTCTAAACAATAGATTGAAGACTTTAACTAATAAATCACAGAAACAAAAAATAATGTATCATGAGAAAATTTAAAAGAAGAACTTTTGATTTGAAAATGGTGACTTATTGGAACAAAATATTTGTGATGTGTTAACAATAGAAAAAGATCTTCAACTGCAGATGGACTTTATGGAAGAACATATAGCAAACTCAAGCAAGTATATGTGAATATGTGAACATGTGTGAGCATGTGGCAAAACAAGTGAAAAATAGGAAAATGTAGAAGTTGCAAAACTGTGTTACTAGTTGTTACTACGTTATTTTTAAATTCAATTTATTTCGAGAAGTGTACCCCATCCAATAAGTATTATACCCAATACTTATACTCCAGTGGACTCTTCCGATATCTCAAGTTTTCTGCGAGAGATCTTTCTTAAAGCTAAAATTTGTAAAAATAGACTATGATCGACGATATCCGATGCTCACCTTGAAGCTTTTATGCTCACGAGTTGTGAGAAACAGAATTTAAATAAAGTAAATAATAAAGAAATTGTAACCGAGTTAGGTAAATCCAGTTTTCTTTTATATATATTTTTTTTGTTTTAAAGTAAAAATATTATATCTTAATATGTTTTGCTTATTTGAGTGATAACATTTATTTACTTCTGCAATACATTTGGTTTTCTTAATGTAGAAAAAATTTGAATTCGCTTTAACTTTTCATTATAACCTAAAATTGATATTTTAGCACTGATTATTTCTGATTATTTCAACTGTTGTCTATATTTTATGTATAGCGGCGATGACTATATTTCCTGCGCCGATTTTGCTAGTCCCATCCGCTTCTGCCCAAATGGGTGTAGGGGTTTGAAAATGTTTATACTTCACAAACTTCTTCCATTCTGTCCTTTTCTTAGCTGTCCTCCTAACCTCGTTCCATGTTTGTCCTTTCTTTTTAGTATTTCCCCTATTGCACTATCCCAGGTCTCTCTTGGGTTTCCCCTTCGCATTTTTCCTTGTGTTCTTGTTTCCCAGATTTTTGTTTGCCGGCACTTCACTTTTCATCCTGTGCAGATGTCCCCACCATCCCAGTTGTCATTTTTCAATAAAATCGATTCTATTCTGAGTTCCTCTCTTATTGCGTCACTCCTTATTCTGTCTTTTTTCGTCACTCCCTTTACCCTGTGAGGTGCCTGAAGGGCTATCAGCGCGTTAGGCCGCGGAGCGAGTGGAGGGTCCCTTCGAAGCAGCGACGAGGGCCAGGCTCTCGGTGGTGGAGAGTGCGGGGGGTGGGGGGGATTAAAAAAAAGGCTCCACGTATTTTAACCTCGCCACTTCTTCGTCACAAAGGGGGGCTCCACCCTACCTGCGTGGGTTGACGGCAGACAGTCAGCGAAGTTCAGAAATTACGAACTGTCGCAACGGCTGACCATCTGGCGCCCACACCACCAGATTTAAATCTCGCAATGAGAATAGGAAGTTAAACTGAAAAGAATGTCCGATTGAGAAAGCGTGGGGGGAACAAAAAATAACAGGTGTGAATTTTGTGTTGTAAAATATCTGCGTTTATTTACACAAAAGACGGGACACCGTGTCTGCGCTCCCTGGAAAAAAATACCTTCTCTCGTAAATATACCGCGCCGCATTCACTGGACTCGGCCGAATCCCGCGCACGCGTATCGCGCGATGCGAAGTACAATCGGAGCCACCTTTTTCTTACAAAAGCGCAAAACACGTACGGCACGAAACACGCAACGCAAAGTTACACGAAGGAAAATGATATATATATATATATATATATATATATATATATATATATATATATATATATATATATATATATATATACATGTATATATATAAAAAATTAAAGACAATAAAGGAGAACAAAAATACATTGTACATTGTTTTATTTTTGTCTGCTTAGCCTCCCTGATGATTTCATCCATAAATGTAATAAACAAAACCTCCCTGCCTAACCCTATCCTTTGTGCTTGCTTTGTGATTTTGTTAATTATACAGTTGCAGGTTTCTTTGTATATCTTTTCACAGCTCATGTTAGTTTCTTGCTCACTTTCCTTTTGCGCAGACATTTCCACAACTTTGCTCTTGAAACTCGATCGAGAGCCTTTTCCATGTCCATAAATGCTAATTATACCCCTTTGTCTCTGGCCTATGCTTTGCTTGTCACTTCTTTTAATGTAAATTGATGGTCCTGTGTTGTAACTTGTACAAACTAAATAATACTTCTTTAGGGATAGGTATAATAAATAAACTATCACGTTCAGAGTTCCAACTCAGACTGGCTTTATTTCTATGCTATCCATGAAACCTGGCATGGTTATAAAAACTATGTCACCTTGTATACGTTTGGATAAAATGTATCACATTGTCACAGTCCTGTATACTCCTACCTCGCCTGCACCTTTGCCAATGTATTTTCTATCGTGCGCCTCATATTTCTTCAATATGTATTCGAATACATTTGTCACTGTAGTTAAAAGTGTAATGCCTCTGTAATTGTTACAGTCCCTATTATCTCCCGTTTTAAATATTGGTACTATTATTTCCATCTTCTTTCTATACCTGTTTGCAAATTTCTAGGAACAGCTGCACTCCACTTTTCCCCATATTCTTAATCATTTCTGTAGTTTTTTGTCCTGCCCTGGTGCCTTGCCATTCTTTAGCCTCTTTATTGCTTGTGTTACTTCTTCTATCATTATTTCCTCGTTTGTTGGTTCCCCTTATTTCCTGTATCTAATAAATTCTGGAAATACTCTTTCCATCGGTCCATAACTTGTTTCTCCTGTGTAAGCAGTTGCCCTTCCTTGTTTTTTATTGAAGACATTGCCCCATTCTTATCTTTTCTGAGGCTTTTGATCATTTTATAGAACAGCTTCTGATTTCCTTTGCTGTCTTTTCAGAATTTTTCCCCAAATTCTCTCCAGCTCTTCTGTTTTGATTCCAATACCAAGTGTATAACCTTCTTCCTCTGTTCTTTGTATAACTTTAAATCCTTTCCTGATTTACTGTTTAAAAGCTTTTTCCACGTCTCTTTTTTTATCTTAATTTCTTTCTTGATTTCGTTTGTCCACCAAGGTGTTTATTTTTTAATAATCCCCTTCCCCCTTTTCTTTGTTTCAATAATAACCAAAATTTCCAGTCTTGCTTTTTCGAATTCTCTACATAGTTCAATTTATTTTCCATTTATACCCTTATATTCCAGGTTACCATTTTTATCGCATTTTCTGTGCGTACTGAGCTAAGCATATCTGACTCCACCTTTTCAAATTCATCTAGTAGTTCCTCTTCCTTATTTGATACGCATCTTATGTTCCCTGCCCCATTTTAATTAGTTTTGGCTTCTTGTTTCTCCATCCCTGCTCCTTTCTACGTTCGATTGTCTGTGCTGTGTTCTGTCCTGTTCTTATTTTGCTGGTTTTGTTTCCCTTTTTTGTCCTCTCCACTGCTTCTATTCCTTTTTCTTCTTTATTCCATCGGTATTCCTCTCCGTTAATTTATGTTTTGCGATATTCTGTTTCTTCTTTACTTCTTCCTTGCTATCTCTCTGATTTATTTTTGTACAAATGTTTCTTCTAATGTTAAGTCATTGCTAGGAATATCTTCGTACCCTTCCGTTGTCTTTTGGCCTTTATAATTAACGGTTTTGTTTCCCATGTTTCAATTTCTGCATATATTATTAGTTTTTCCTTATTTATTATATGTGCTTTCTCTAGCTTAGTTTGTATCTCTTGTCTATTCTACTATTATTCCTGTACCTATGATATTGTTTCTTCTCTTTTGGTTGTCTTACCTTTCTGCTCTGCTTTCTAGATTTTCTATTTTGGTACCAAGCCTGTTGTATGACATTCGCTGACATTCGCTGTTATTGTTTACAAAGAACAATCTCAAGTTTCTTTTAGTCTGGGACTGTCTCACACTACTCGATCGGTTTATCTCCGCGATAAACGCTCTGCCGGTATCAAATTCTCGGAGGTCAGGCCACTTCTCGTTCTTCAATTTTTTCTGTTCTACCTCCTTCCCTGCTTACCCCAATCTTGCCCTTCTTTTCTATCTCTTCGCACACTAATTCCGTCACTCACTCCTTCGCTCGTGTTTTATTACATTCTAAAACTCCCACAATTTGGGTTTATCTTCGGAGCACATGTAAACACGTCTGTTCTGACGCGGTCCAGGACCCCACTTCTTATTTTATTAACATTGTTTAATAATCCATCACCATAGCTGTGGAAAATTAGAGGACCTTCGATAGAAACTTAAACAGAACCGCAATTAAGCGATGAATTGGAAGTATCTTGGAAATTCTAATAGAAAAAAAATTAATACATAATACTACACTAGAAACGGAATCGTCCAAATACTAGAGAAGAAGAGCAGTTAAAGTTGTAACAAGTATCCCAGGAAAGTATAAAAAACGATAAATAGATCTACTAGTCTATATAGTACAGATATAGAATCTCAGGAAGCGAACGGACCAGTAACAGACCAGTAATTGTAAGGGTTGGCAATTTATTAATAATAGACTAGTACTACTTCAAATATTTCAATACATTTTTCGTAATACTATACTGTTATACTGTTTTATCAGAACAAAAACAGCGCTGTAATGTCATGCTAAACCGTTAGCGGCCGTTAAGAATTCTTAACGGACGCCGGCCGTTAAGGGAAACGCACGCCCACCATGGTTAAACAATTAAAATTTAAAATTGCTCAGGTCGTGACTGACAGATGCCTGTCGGCCATAGTAAATAGTTGCATAGTTGCATGGTTTATCTGCGCATAAACATACTATTGATTTTATATGTGACTGATATATAAATCTATAAATATAAGTGATTTAACACTTTTTCATTAATCGATTGGAAATTATGAAATATTAAAATAAAAATAGAGTGGAAATTCGTTTTGTACAACATTTATTTTTAAGATAAAATGCAAATTTCTACCACCAAGCGGTCATCTTCAGTAGATAAATTGATACTGTCTCAATTTATCTACTGTAGATAACCACTTGACGGTAGAAATGTGCAATTAGTCTTAAAAATAAATGTTGTTTTGAAAAAGAAATTTCCACTCTCTTTTTGCAGTTTTTAATGTTGAATCGGGAACATGAAGTAGATTAAATGCATATTTATGCCGCTAAACGGTAATTTTCAGTAGATAAATTGATACTGTATCAATGTATCTACCGAAGATTACTACTTGGCAGTAGAAACGTGCATTTAGTCTTAAAAATAATGTCGTTGTGAAAAAGGAATTTCCACTCTCTTTTTGCAGTTTTTAATGTTGAATCAGTTACATGAAGTAGACTAAATGCTTGTTTATGCCGCTAAACGGTCATTTCCAGTAGATAAATTGATGCTGTATCAATGTATCAACTGAAGATTACAACTTGGTGGTAGAAATGTGCATTTAGTCTTATAAATAAATGTCATTGTGAAAAATCCACTCTCTTTTTGCAGTTATTAATGTTGCATCAGTAACATTAACTACTAAATGCATATTTCTGCCGCTAAGCGGTCATTTTCAGTAGATAAATTGATACTGTATCAATGGATGGACCACTTGATGGTAGAATTGTGCGTTTAGTCTTAAAAATAAATGTCGTTGTGAAAAGAGAATTTTCACTCACTTTTTGCAGTTTTTAATGTTAAATCAGTAACATTACAAAATAAACATTATTTCGGACGTAAAAGTGCATTGCCCTAATGCAGTGTGTTCCAAACTGTGGGGCGCGCCCCCCTAGGGGGGTGCGAGACTGTTGCAGGGGGGGCATTCAGCTGATTCCAAAATATCATTTTCGAATACAAACCAAAAAAGTCGAATAGGTGTCAAAAAAATTAATCAGTCAAACGGTTATACGTAACCCACAATCCTCGCCGCGAATTTCTCGGGTATAAATGCTAAAAAATCCATCCATATTCTTGCTGGAACGAAAACATCTTGCTTTCCCGTTTGGAGCCGAGCGCGAGGAAACACTAGACAAGCACTCGGATCATCCCGGGTATTCTCGGGGTTACTCCCGCCAAACTTCAGTAAACAGAAGCAGGCAGCAGGCCCCTGGATGCGTGCGCCCAGACGAGAGCAGACACGCGGCATTTCGTTAAGAAACGTTGGTTAAACTCGCCCGTTTCCACGCAGGTTGTCTATAAACAGAATTAGTTCGTTAGTAGTGCCTGCGATAACCACGTTGATATATATATATCTTCGCTTTGGTACACTTCTAAATTAATATTGAGGTAAATTTCAAAACTGTTATAAAGTATTTTTATTTGATTTAAAATAATAACCCTTTTAGATGGATAAATAAGTAACTGGGTTGAAAAGAAAATTGAATGAAGCAGAAGCAGACGGCAAAAGAAAAGGTAACGAAAATAGCGGAACATCTTCGCAAAATAGTAAACCTAAATGTAGAAAATATGATCCAATGAACTTATCATTTGGATTTACATGTAAAGTCACTAATGGCGAAGAACGACCAATGTGTTTGCTGTGTCTGAATACTTTGGCCTCAGACAGCATGAAACCAAATAAATTAAAATGGCATCTCGAAAACGTACATGCAGATCACGTTGGCAAGACAATAGAATTTTTCCAAAGAAAATTGGAGAATTTAAATAAACAAAAAGAAATGTTTTCAAAGACCATGTCTGTTACACAAAAAGCATTGCTTGCGTCTTATAACGTTTCTTATAGAATTGCTAAATGCAAAAAACCCCATGTAATAGGAGAAACTTTAGTGCTACCTGCAGCTATTGACATGGTAGCTACGATGCTAGGTGAATCATATGCTGATCAACTTCAAATCATTCCACTTGCAGATAATACGGTGGGAAGACGAATATCCGATATATCTGAAGATCTTTGCGATCAATTAATAGAAAAAGTAAAACTATCTTCTTTCGCGTTGCAAGTAGATGAGGCTACAGATGTTCTTAAGGATGCACACTTGATTACATATGTAAGATATGTTGTGGAAACTGATGTTAGAGAAGGCATGTTATTCTGTAAACCTATTGAAGGCAATACTACAGCAAGTGAAGTTTTTAATATGATTGATAAATTTTTCAATTAAAATAACATTCTGTGGGAGAACTGTGTTGGACTATGCACAGATGGAGCTCCATCTATGGCAGGAAAAAACGCTGGTCTACAGGCACTAGTTCGAAAGGTGGCTCCTCGGGCAATTTGGCCGCATTGCATGATTCATAGACAATCACTTGTTTCAAGAGATATGGGTGAAGATTTACTAACAGTATTTCAAGTTATTATAAGAGTTGTAAATTTTATCAAAAATAGCCCATTAAGAGGAAGGCTTTTCGCAAAATTGTGTAATGACATGGGTTCAGAATATACATCACTTCTATATTATTGTGAGGCACGTTGGCTTTCTCGTTCCAAAGTACTTCAAAGGGTGTTTGAGCTAAAAGAAGAGATCGCCATATTCATTACTGATAATAATAGAGATGAAGCAAACTTGTTTTATGACACGAAATTCCTTGTAAAACTTGCGTATTTAGTGGATATTTTTCAAAGACTCAGTACTTTAAATAAATCAATGCAAGGGCCTCAAATTCATGATTTTGCCCAGAAAGACAAGGTTACTGCATTTATGAGAAAATTGAAACTGTGGATAATAAGTTTGAAAAATAATAACTTTGACATGTTTCCCACTTTTAAAATTACCTGTCTTGCAGATGAAATAGAAGAAAGTAAAGTTCTTATTAGTAAACACTTGACCAGTTTAAGGGAGCAATTCTCGTTTTACTTTAAAGATCTTGACATGTCCAAATATGAATGGATTAGAAACCCGTTTGTGATTGAAAAATATGATGATTTTTGCCTTACGACAGCAGAGCAGGAAATGATAATTGACTTATCTAGTGACAGCACATTAAAGCAGATGTTTCAACACGAAAATAATATTGTCACGTTTTGGTTACGAGTAAAGGACGAGTTTCCTACTTTAACAAATAAAGCTTTAGAAATTTTATTGCCCTTTGTAACATCTTAGTTATGTGAAACTGGGTTTTCTGCAGTAGCTGTCTTAAAGACAAAGTATCGATCTTGCTTAGAGATTGAAAAGGAACTGAGAACCGCGATATCTTCAATGATACCACGGTTTGACAAAATTTGTGCTGAAAAACAAGCTCACCCTTCACATTAAATTTTTATAATGTTGTATTAATGTTGAATTCTATTTTTTGTACTTTTGTAAGATTTGTTTTTATTACATTATATTATTATTTCTTAAAATAGATAATTATTTTTTATGTATTTTTATACATAATATTGTATATTATTTTGTAGCCCATTAAATAAATTACAATATCAGATGAGTGTTTATGAAATTGGATTGTTAGAAAAATTAAGGGGGGCACAACATTTTTTTTTTTCCAAAGAGGGGGGCGCAGGTACAAAAAGTTTGGAAAGCACTGCCCTAATGTATGTAATGCAGCAACGTCAACACAACATCAAACGTTACGAAGTAAATATTTGATCAATGTTTTTTTGGTTTAGTTGATTTGTTTTATAGAAAACTTTAAAGACCTCAGCAAATATACTGATGGTGGAGGAAATTAAAATACGTCCGAACAACCGAATATATCACGTATCACAAATAATGATCAACCACACATCCTGTTGGTAAACTGGGCAAACCAAATTCCTGCCGAGATATTGGACGCAGCATCAGCTGCAAGTATTCAGTTGCTGCCCAAAAAAACGAAGGAACGATACCAGAAACAGCACGAAGATTTTTTTACAGTGGCGAAAAATAAACCGATTAAATTGTTGAGTGAAGACGTACTACTAGCCTACGTAAAGGGAAAATCAGAAATTTATTCTCCTACATCTATGTGGACTAAGATGTCGATGTTAAAACTTGCATTAAAAGTTCATGAAAATATTGATATTTCAAGGTACGTATCTGAGGAAGAAGTTACAAAGTTTCTGATCCAGGCAGATGATGACATCTACTTGTTTGAAAAGGTTAGAAATAATAATTATTGTTATTCTTATTTTTAACGAAGTGAATTTTGTGATTACTTTCCCTAGGTTGTATTAATGTTCGGAATATTC
The DNA here is from genome assembly GCA_951805005.1 of Othius punctulatus. NCBI lineage: Eukaryota > Metazoa > Arthropoda > Insecta > Coleoptera > Staphylinidae > Othius > Othius punctulatus. The sequence continues at coordinate 50,266,491 of OX638138.1, read as the reverse complement.
GGAGCCTGTAGGCTTGACGAATTGAATAAGTTAAATGTGGAGGATCTTGAAAACAACAACAGTAGCGTTCTAGTTAAATTAAGATATACAAAGAATAAGAAGAGTAGGGCGTTTGTGATTCCAAAGGAAGGTCTTCCTTTTAATGCATATGGTTTATATAAGAAATACGCCGATCTGCGCCCTGTTGACCTGAGTACTTCGCGATTTTTCATCGGTTATAGAAAAAGGAAAATGCGTTCAACAAGTTGTGGGCATTCATACTATCGGAGCGGTACCTAAAAAAATTGCCACGTACTTAAATTTGGAAAATCCGGAACTGTACACGGGACATACTTTTAGGAGATCGTCGGCAACCATGCTAGTGGAAAATGGAGGTGATCTACTGTCAGTGAAGGAGTTCGGAGGATGGCGGAAAGCTACATCGAAAAATCAGTTTCCAAAAGAATGAAGATAACTAAACAACTATTTCAAAATACCAAAAAGCATCAATTACATCGTCCACAACATCTTCAACTTTGACATCAGCAAGTGAAAGATCCGAAAATACACCAGCTAGATCGACAAGTGTGGTCACGGCAGATGCTAAAACTCCCTTTGAGGGAATGCAAATATTTGATAACAGCAACTGAGAATTTAACATTATTATTCATTATAAAGTTTAGAGAATATGTTTATATATTATGTTATAAAAAATAATTATCTAACTCATTTATTTGTTTTAACTAAAATCCCTACATCAACTGTCAAACTACTTATTATGAAACAGAAAAAATCGGCTCTCTCTGCTATTGCTAAAATATTCGCATTACGAAAAATCTTGAACGACACACGGCCGATATGCAAATAACAGCGTCCGTTATTTGCTGCATATCGACCCAATGACGTTAGTAACTATAACTTAAAGGGTACACTGTAAATGCAAAAGGTTTTCCTTTTGTTAATAGAATAAAAAATTAATATCATATATATTAATAATATATATGACGTTAGTAACTATAACTTAAAGGGTACACTGTAAATGCAAAAGGTTTTCCTTTTGTTAATAGAATAAAAAATTAATATCAAGGTACCTTTTCTTAATAGAATTATTTAATTGACGTTTTTGACCAAAAAAAAAATCAGTTGTACACGTATTCTTGCATACTTTTTGATAACTTTGTTTATTAAGTCCTAAGTAGTTACAACGAAAAAATAATACATTACATTAGAAAATTGTCGCAGTTAATTTAATACGAGTTTGTTACACGACTTCAAAATCAGATTCTTGACCAACCGATCTAGCATGTGAGTGGAAGCAAATACCGAGCAACATGTGTATCGATCGGTGCTCTCGTTACGAAATAATTGCCGTAATTGCGGTCGTTTCCAAACTAAAATTCCTATAATTTCAAATGCAAATATCTCTTTCAACTGTTGCCGAGCACTCCATGTCCACCTTAATGGCGAGGAAATCTGTGCGTTGTCGATTTTCAACACACGCATACACACACACACACACACACACTCGAGCAAACATAAACACACATACAAACGACATAAGTGCACTTTGCATACATTACGTCCTCGGACACAGTTGTGTAATCTGGGCTGTGCTAGAGCCGCAATTATACCATTTGTGCCTCTGTTCGCAATTATTTATTATGTAAAATTTATTGCAGCGTGCGCACTGAAGGCGGCAGACCCGACAGTGTACGAAAAATGTAATTATCGTCTCGCTGAAAGCGAACATAAATTGTCGTCTTGGAAAAATCGCTCCTCGTTACGGTGACATTCGAGAGGAAAATAAGTTGGCTGCGCACAAGTCCAGCCCTTCCTTCTTCCGTAAATGTAAATTGTAGATTTATACATATTAATTGATGTGGGCCTATTTGGCGGAAACGGGTGTAATGGCAAGCTGAGTATAGTATTGTATGTAATTCACATATACATCAGACTGTTCTTTACAAAGCGATTTTTTTTCGGTTTAGCGAAGGGCACTTTGCAATTTTAAAATTTATTTATTTTAATAATTTTTACTTCCTGCATAGAAAAGTATAACTTTTATAACAATTCTCGAATTTCAACCGAAATAAGAGATCAGCCGATCAGCCTCGTAACTTATAGTATGTGGATGTGTTTCAATTTCAATACAATGTCAAAAACGAGGAAAGTAATAGTAGGGAAATGTATAATAATAATTGGGATTATTGGAGTAAATTTGAAAAATTTCAAAGGCAAGGTGAAAATAATATGCTCGTGAGTAAGTCAGATTAAGGTTCATGAATACCGTGGCTGATAAGTTACACTTGAGATGAGGGTCGATGATCTCTAATGGGAATTCCCAAGTAATTGTATATAGTTGTATTGTATTCTGAAGTAGGTGGTAAGAGTTAATTGGGGACTACGATAATAAATGCAATGCTTGCATTTATTGTACGGAGACAATATTTTGTTTAGACTGGAAGACTGAGACGAGATGTGTAAGTTCAGGTGATGAATCGTGCATGTGGGAATTATAATTATTATTATAAGAGTGAGATGTGGTAATATCAATAGGACGAGCGTGAACGTGTATTGATTCGGGGGAATTAAATCAGATTACAGTAGGTCAGAATAATACACATAAAAATAGTGGGAGTGATTTAGTATAAATAGGCTAAATTTTGAAATAATCGGGCTAGTTGATCCGGGGCCACGAAGCTAATATTACGTTAGAATCAAAAGTTAAAGTCGACACAAGTATCAGTAAAAAGAGTATTATTCGAGTTATATTGTTCAAGTTCAAATCAAATATGGGGGCCATTTAAAATAAGAAAGTTGCTATTAATATCTCGGAAATCGCCATCTTGACTTAACTTATATTAAAGTTATTTCCGCATCTTTAATAATTATAGAAATATCGGAATTTTTAGAAAATCACAATTTTTAGTTTTTTAAAATAATTTCTAAACTACTCGGACTTTTGAAAATTTTTCAACATACTCTGTACCAGCATACAAATCTGCATGACCTTCCCATTTAACCAAATCTCTAGCTTTAGAAAGATACCCATGCAATCCTACTGTATTTAGGACACCGTGTATATGTGTGCGTGTGTGTGTATGTGTATTAATAGAAATAACAAGAATGATACTCTTCAGGGAATAAGTATAAAAAAATTAAAAAAATATTTCGATAACATCTTGGAAACCAGGGTAGAAAATATAATATTACTCGTGGGCAATGAAGTAGAAATGAAATCAACTAGAGTAAATTCTGGTTAGGTAATTTCAACATTTAAAGGGTAAGGGTAAAGGGAAAATTAAGGTTAATTCAAGTCAATATTAAAATGGTCTTAAATTCAGAAAGGATAAAATTAATGTAAACAAATTATTAGATAATATTAAATTCAGTTTTGCCAAAACCAAACAGAAGATATTCTATCGAACACTAAAAGGTCTAAGAAATAATAAGAAGGAGGAATATACAAGAATAAAAGACGAAACAGGGAGGCTAGTAACAACGGGGGAAGAAACTATGGAACGATGGAAAACATAGTTCCAAGCACTACTTAACGAAGGATGCGAACAAACACAAGGAGATGAGCAAGACACAGAGGACACGAGTACAGAAGACACTGAAGCATCACAAAACATCACAGAAGAAGAAGTTAAAGAAGCAATCACGAGCTTCAAAAATGGAAAAGCACCAGGAAAAGATAGAATAACTAATAGTAATAAATAGAATAAGAATAAGGCAGAAATAATAAAACATATGGGCAGGGAAGGACAACTTAAGTTAAAGAGACTAATAAACAGCATAAGGGAAGAGGAGGAGATAATTAAGAAATGGAGGATAGGATTAATAGTTCCAATATTTAAGGGAGGAAGCAAAACCGAATGCAACAACTACAGAGGTATCACATTCATTGGGACAGCAACAAAAATCTATGAGAAAATCATAGAAAAGAGAATGCGGCTAATAGTAGAAAAGAGACTTACTGAACCACAGAGCGGTTTCAGACCCAGGAGAAGCATACATGACCATATATTTACACTTGAAACGCTCATTAACAGAAGAATAGAGAAACAGAAATCGATGTATATTGCATATCTAGATATGGAAAAAGCTTTTGATAGAGTGCCTAGGAGGAAAATATGTGAAAGCTTGAAGAAGATTGGTATTGACAACAAATTAATCAAAGTGTGTAAAAGCATCTACAAAGAGACGGGGAATGTAGTAATATTATAATAATAATCCGTCCTACTCATCCAAATATGGCGTAATTGGTTACTGACAGAATTTTTGAGACAGAATTCTGACCCAATTACATTTTATTTTACCACAGGCCCCTGAACTATTACTAGTTATGCGGGCGTTGAGAGGAGAGGGGCATTATTATTATTGCCCATCTGCGCCTGCACGCGACTTATAGATGGTAGAGGGACATATCCAACATTTGTTGCAAGAGAGTGGGAAAACTACAGAAAAACCACCCCAGAAATTCAGACCCAGGAATCGAACCCTTGACCTTGCGGTCTAGAAGCGAACGCGTTAACGCTCACTCCACCGCAGCCATAGTGATTGCCAGAAACTTAAAATCCAGTGAATTTATAACCAAAGAGGGAGTAAGGCACGGAGGAAGTCTCAGCCCTCTACTATTTATCATCTATATGGACCAAATCATAGGTCAGATAAATATGGAAACAAGGCCAATAAGCGCTGGGTACAGGAACATGAAGAAGGTCAACATACAACAGTGCGCATTTGCTGATGATATTGCGATACTAGCCAACAGCCAAGAAGAATTACAAGAAAACTATCAGTGTGGAACAGGATACTTACAAAGCATGGGATGAAGATATATACCGAGAAAACAAAAGTAATGGCAATACCCGAGGAGGAGGTTTAGGTGAAAATCAAAGTGGACACCAAAGAAATAGAACAGATCAAACAGTACAAATATCTAGGGGTGATAATACAAGATAATGGGCTGCAGGAAGCAGATATCAACAATAGATTAATTAATGCGAACAAACTATACTACAAGCTGAGCAAGTACATAACGGGAAAAAAGGAAATAAAACAGAGCACAAAAATAAAAGTATACAAAATGATATATAGACCAGTACTCACATTTGGCAGTGAGACATGGATGCTAAATATCAGGCAAAAGGGAAGGATACAAGCGGCGCAGATGAAATACCTACGGAGAACATATGGAGTAACGATCATGGACAGAATAAGGAGTGAACAAATCGGAGAAAGCCTAGAAATAAAAAGCATCACAGAGTACGTAGAGGAAAAACAACTAGGATGGTGGGGCCACGTACAGAGAATACATAAGACTACACAAACCAAACAAGTATGGGAAGCGAAAGGGCAAGGGAAAAGGAAAAGAGGTCGACCAAGGACATCATGGGAGGACGTAATCAACGAAATACTGAAGAAGAGGGGAATACAAATCGGAGAAGCAGGAAGACTAGCAAAGAACCGAGGGAAATGGAAAGGAACAATCACAAAATAGACAGCATAAAGCGAAATAACCCTATACCCGCAAGGGTGGAAAGGGAAATTGACTATATAGATTAAATTCAGGTAAATGATAAATGGTCGCAAGTTCATAAATTGTTAACAAAACTGTGTTTCAAAACCTAGTTAATGAATCCTAAAGTAATAGATGGAGTGTGGCATTGGACACAAACTATTCCATGTTTCATGAAGTGGTGACATAGATTGAGTAGGTTTGCGGAAACGTAGAATTGGTCAATGTGTGAAGTAATTGCGTTACTAGAAATATCCAACTGATCTGGCTGACTATGTTGATGGACATAAACGTTAACATTTTCTATGCTGTGGGAACATACAACAAAGAAATCACCTGCTGAAATGCATCTTTTATCCAAAACAACTAATACTTTTTGAGTAAATTTTTGAGTAAATAAAATAATTAATTTTGAATAAATAAATAAATCGTTAAATTCAAATTTTGTGTTTAATTGTATTGCAAAAATCTGTTAAAGTGAATAAATTACACTCAATCCATAAATCTGTGTCTTTATTTTATTAATGTTATTGATACTGACACACACATTACCTCTAAAAGAATATGAAGTTATCACGATAATGACTGAAAATCAAACACAACGTAAAGAAGTACTACCATTATACGATCACACAAAATCAAAATAAAATAAATAAATCATGAGACAAAACAAATATCATAAATTATAAAAATTTATGATCACGAATTAAATATCTAATTAATCAAATAATTGGGTATGCCAAAACCTTACAACTGTATTTATACTTGAATTTAAATTTTGATTGAATTTTTGTTTGTACTTCACACTATTTTCTTTAGTCAACAATTACCCTCAAGTTTCTACAAATTGAACAAATCAAGAAGTATTCAATATAACAATACTACGGCATTAAAATGATATTGATATTTTTCAAACAAATTTGTTTCCTAAGCACTTTTATCATGGAAACTAAAAATGTTACGAACATGCACCTGATACAATTTACAAAAAAATAATAATGACTTATCGAGACCATGTAATGAAGCTGTGGGTGCAACTAACAACAATAATAACAGGAACCCACAAAATAATAAACACAATATGTCACGTGATCCGACAGTACTAGAGATCATCCATTATAAATCTGAATTGTCAAAGTGCCATTGGGCCAAATTAATATGATAATTTATTGAGTTCTCATAACCTCAACACACATGTTGACATCAATAACATATTTGTTACTAGTTTTTTACAAGTACACTGTCAAAATTATTATACTATTTTATATTTTGGCCTACCTTGAACCTTTTGAAATATGAATACAATTCATATCTATAATGGATGATCTGTACTTTAACCATATCCATAATTCAACAGGTGGTTGCATTCAAATTTGCTATTATATTACAGCTCCAGTTTGTTAACTTTATTAACAGTATATGGTACACGACTTGCATAAATTTTATAAAACTTGCTCGCAATTCCAGTCGAGTTCAAAATCACAGATCACATTCGGTAAGCACTTTCACAACAAAAGTAGTTTGTAAACAACGCTTATAATATTTTCCCCGCTGACTACATTTGTTTTTTGTGGCTGGCAACTTTTTTCGCAATATCTCATGTCGGCCCGGAGGAGATGGAAATTTAATTACCTGAGCTGCGCCGGAAGCGACGGATTTTCACGTGCTTCGTTGGTGGCTCGCACCCAGAGAGGACCGCACGCGTCGACGTCCGCCTCCGGAAGTGGGTTCGAAAAAATCGTACATTATTTCGAACAATTTCCTGAAGCGCACTCTGTGTCAATCAAACTATATGTATTGTGTGTTTGTCGAAGAAAACGAATTTTAAGCACCACGGCACGTATACCTTGTTAAAAAATCGACATTGAGTTTGGGTTCCGACTTTTAATATACAGGGTATCCCGAAACCTTCGCTAAAGCTTCAGGTAACCTCTTTCTGTCATGAAAAATGAACATAAAAGTGTAAAAAATGCTTAGTTTTGTTGTACGGTGTGGTTAAAGTTATTATCTTCCACAATAAATTTTACGGATTTATGAACAAAACTTGAAGAAAACGCATGTTATATCAATAGAAAATGTATTTAAAAAGTATTGGCTATAATTTATTTTAACTATTCGAATTTCATTTGGCAAATGGTGTTAAAAGATTAGAAATTTGTTAAAATTCAACATGACAACAATGCATACTCTTATGTCAGATTTTGACTGTTAGATGTGACATGAGAAGATTTGTTCCAATAAATCATGGCTTCCAAACGGTCTTCTTGTTAACTACTATATGTTCATAAAAAAATCCATCAGGGGCGGCTGTGGAAGCTTAAACGTATGTCCGTGACTTGATTCACATTCATAAAATTTAAATTGAATGTCGTGGAGCTGTCTATCAGTGTCAAACTATGGCAAAACTGTCAGCTTATTCCGGAAAACTGGCAGCGTAGATCGAAAAAAGGGAAGCTGCCGTCCCACAGCGCGTACGCAGAATGTCGTTGCTGATGTGCAAGAATGATTGTTAAACAAACCAAGAAAATCATTGCGGCGACTTAGACAAGAGGTTGATTTACAACTTGGCACTTGTCAGAAAATTAAAAATCTTAAACAAGTCACGGACATGCGTTTGAATTTCTACAGCCACAAACAAAACTAACAATATTGTCAGATTTAATGTTCTTTTGATACTTCGTACGAGGAAACTATGCACATTAGAGAGTTTGGGAAGATAGTTTTCGAGTTCACATATATTTCTGAAGCCTGATACCTGAAGCTTTAGCGGAGGTTTCGGGTACACTTAGGATGGATTCTCTCACAATACAAATTACATTTATTCAATTTCAGTATGACTCATGAAACCAAAGATTAGAAAGATTGGACGACAAGCGTATTAATTACTTTAAAACAATAATGGTTGTGAAAGGTATTTTACGTATGGGGGCAGCTCAAAAATTGCAAGAACGATATAAGATGGCAGTGAGTATAGGTTATCTCTCTATAAATCAAGATTTTTCTTTAAAAGTTTCAAAGGTTAGTGCAAACACGTAGCTACGAGATTATCTGTAGCAGCACTTTCGTCTTATCTTCTACTATGTATAATAACGTGGGTTAGGTAGAAAACTGCAAGTGATATAACCTCTAACCTCTGTGAAAGTTATGAATTATACAATGGCCACAGCTGCGATGGATTAATTATTCATATTAATCCAACAAAATTTCCGTAAATACCATTTACCTTCGATGTCTCGACTCCTGTCGGTTAAGTTTTATGTTTATTTATTATTTGTAGGAACAAATATTCTCCACAACTTTGGTTTTGAAACATTTTTCAATAGCTGTCAAGGACAAAAAATTAGAACAAAATTTTCTTTTACGTGGTATTTCCAGTAGGTTGAATGGAGATGTTTCAGAAGGAGGCATTCTTTGCTCATCGTGAACTTCTGATGACAATTTATCCGAATTTCTGCCTATTTGTCGATGAGCCAGGCATATTCATTTTATCATTATAGATATTGCCTTCGCTCTGTTTGGTGTCGTCTTGTTCACTTTCAGAATCGTAGGCAACGTCTTTGTTGACATCATAGGGGGAGAATTCGAACTCACTGCAGTCGTATTCATCTAAATCTAAATCAGCATAAAATAGTATACTAAAATACCAGTTGCAGAAGGCATCTATTCAAGCATTAATTTGAAATTCCGAAGCGAGCTGCCTAGCAGCGAGTTGAGGAACAAATGAGTGCTTGAAGGACCTTCTGCAACGAGTGTTTTATACTATTTTTTCTATTTTGCCGCATCATACTATTTTATAAATTAAAAAATGAAAATTTTAAATCTAGGGCATTTTCCGTTGGTTGGTGACATTTATGTGGCGTAAATTTAGGCGGCTGTGGAAAAAAAATAATTTGAAACGTCAAATTTTATTTTCGCAACTTTGCGCTTGTAACTGTTAATGTGTATAATAATTGTACTTTCCACGGTGATAATTTAAATTAAACTTCGTTTTCATTAATTTGCTGTTCTCTGTGAAATTTATTTTTTGACGTATGTCAGTTGACAGTTCAACGTCAACCGTCAACGCTACCACTACCAACATCAATGCAGTAAATATTACTAGTCTATTCTAGCACACCAACCGCTTATTCTAAGGCCATATTTACACGGAGAGACTCAAATGTGACGCGACTGCAACTTAAATTGCAAACTAGTATCTTGACAGTCGCAGCACATGTATTCAAATAGAGGTTTGTTCACGGTGCGACTAGTTTGCAACCGATTTGCAACGAGTTTGAAATCGGTTTCACGAAACTCGACATGCTAGTCGCCGCGCAACCAGTTTCAAACGTGTCCAGTATGAACGAGCAAGTATCAAATGTTAAATTCGTAGGTTAATGTTAAAATTGGCAAACCACCCAGATGGCAAAATGTACTAAAACTAAAAATCCGAAAAATCGCGATTTTGCGATTTGCTCTAAATGACCTTAGAGGCACATGCTAAGGGGATTTTCCGATCAAATCGATTGAAATAAAAATCCGCAAAAATCGTGATTTTTCGAGTTACTCTAAATGACCTTAGAGGCTATTGTCCGGATTAATTGGACCCTCCCGATTCCAATGAGCACACATTCAGCCTCCTAGCCCCAGCGGTTCTCGAGATATCTGCCCTCAAATTTGGGAAATTAAAAAAAGCATCATTTTGCAAAAAATCGTAGGTTCATAGGTAGTAAATTTCGTTAAATTCGTTAAATTTTTGTGTACCTATGCCAAAAGTAAATAACTGAAAGTACCATATGAAATATGTATATTTGGGGAGCTCCATGTATGCGCTACGCGCAATTATGCGTTGCAAACTAGTTTGTGACTTCAGTTCGATCTCAGTCGCGTCACATTTGAGTCGCTTCGTGTAAATATGGCCTTAGGCCTAAGGCAAAAGTGCACGGAGACGTATTTTTACGTACGGAGACAATTGACGCATTTTGACGATTGTGTGAAAAAAATATATATTCGTAGATATTTAAGGTCCTTTATCCCGGCATGTCCTGTATACAGCGTGGAAATAAAGTAACGCATAAGTACGATAACGTCATTAAATTGAATTTTCTGAAAAAAATCTGAAAGGGGTTTATGTTATATTCGATGTTAATTCAATGATACACCAATACACCGTTATACTACACCAATTTCATCTTATTTTTAAATGTGTTCTTAAAGTTATGACGTCATCGATATTTTTAAAATGAGAACTATATTTTTATTATAGATTTTATAATTAAAAATATATTTTAATGTAGCTATCGAATTTATGCGTTACTTTATTTCCACACTGTATACAGGGTATCCCAAATTGATTAGGCTAACATGGGTATCGTTCTTATTATTAAAGATAGTTCGGTTAAATGGGCAATATTGTGTAGTTTTGAGCGTTTTAACATATGCTGTTGAGAAAGTTTCAAATACCGGAATAGTTTTGATATTATGTATTCTAAGAAAACTGAAAATTTCAATTCAAAGTCTCAAATTTCAATTCAATTCAAGTCAAATTTTTGGAAATTATAAACTTATTCAGAAATGTTTCAAATAAAAGTTATTTGAGTTAATTAAACACACTAAAAAATGATCTTCTTAAAAAACAGAGAAACAACGTGCTATGTTTTTACCACAAAATGTTTATTGATATACCTATATATATATATATATATAGGTATATATATATATATATATATATATATATATATATATATATATATATATATCAATAAGCATTTTGTGGTAAAAACATAGCAAGTTGTTTCTATGTTATTTAAAATGGACTGCCACACAGTAAATGTCGAAACCATCCTGATGATCTTCTTCCTCTTCTTCTTCTTCTTCTTCTTCTTCTTCTTCTTCTTCTTCTTCTTCATCATACTCTCCTTTTGCCGTTACTCGGGGTCAGCTTTCCTAATCATGTTTCGCCACGCCTTTCGGTCGAATGCGTCTTCTTCCCTAAATCCTAGTTCTTTCATGTCCCTTTGAACATTAGTCAGCCAAGTGGTTTGAGGTCTTCCTTTCCCCCTTTTCTTTGCATCCATGGATAGGCACTTTTTCGTGACATGGTCTTCTGGTCTTCGTATTACGTGCCACTTATAAAATTATAAAAATTCTAATGTGACAGTTTCCGAGGTAATAAAAAGAAAAATACCCATGGTAGCCTACTGAAGTTAGGACACCCTGTATACTAAAGTACACAATGCTAATTTATTCGGAAGTCTTCGTCATGCAATGGATCTCCAAATCTACTCAAGTTCAACCATCTCATGCAATTATCCATCTGAACGGTATGGATTCAGTGATCAACGTTCAAAGCACTTCAGTCGCCAATATTACGTAACATTGGAAGCGTTTTCTACCAATTAACCAACCGCCTTCAAATATCAGTTTTTTCATGCAAAATATCTCAGAGATAAATGTTGTATCTAAACTAAATTAATCTAACTCAAATAAAATTGGGGTAGGTGTAAATTATGACACCCGAATGAATTTTCTTCGGCGTGTGTTTTTTTTATAATTTATAATACTTAAAAGATATACGTATTGTATCAATATTTAACAATGTATTTGAAGAAATGCAATAAATATATATTTTTTTGTTAATTCTCTGGGCGGAATTTATAGTTACGTCACTACTTTTATACATTATTAGTTTTATTTAAGATTAATTGAGATAATGTAAGAGTGAAAGTGAATAATTGAGCTGAATCGGACCGACACTCGTACATGATAGTTATGCTTATAAATTTTATATTTAATGCAATGTTCATTTGTGGCTAGGCATGAACCATAACATCACATTGAATGTGATCTAATTACAAAACAGATCAAAAAATAATATTATTTTTAGGTATTTACAACGTCAGACCATTGTAGCACTGTCGCTTTAATGTTGTAAATAATAAACTTTACATCAGGGTTCATACTCTGGAGCTCTCTTGTATAATCACCATATTACTGCCAGTTAATTACAGTGTATTTATTTGGAATTTGGTGCCTGTTCAACATGTTGTAAAGCCTGTTGGTTTCACTTCAGCACGTACATATAACTAAGCAAGATAGATAGAGGGGGTAGACTGTGGTGGCATTGAACCGAAAATTAACATTTTACAAGTTGGTACCGTGTCCGAAAGATGTACGCTACAGTAATTATTTTTAAATATGTTAAAAATAATCTAGCCTTGTTTGACTAACTGATTAAAATGCTTATCGAGCGTACATAAAGCCTGGGTTCAAATTAAAGGTAGGTATTAGGTATACGTAGGTATACTCTGATTTTTCTAAACTGGCGTTCACGCCATCAAAAAGCTGTGTGGTGAAGCTTTTTCGTACCAACGTGATTTTTTTCGAGAATATGCATAACAATAGTTTAAGAATCGAAATTATTCTGAGGAGCAATTGTTACATAACACTGATCACCGTTGTTTATAAATAGGTAATCGGTGTATTAACCGCGGACACAATTTTCGCCTGCCAATCATGTAATAAATCATGTTATGTTGCGGCCGTGATATTTTTTTGGCGACGATGCCACATCTTTTTCACTAACACATGCTCATACATGTGTGTATAACCTAACTTCTTTGACGTTTAACTTGTTACATTTCATCAATTATTACGATGCATATTTTGCCATTGTAGATGTTAAACCATAACCACAAGATTGATATCTGTACGATAAACGGCAGAGAAGTCGACGAATTTGATACGAAAAGCGCACTGTTCCACAATATTGCACGGGCGCAACAGCTGATGCAGCAATTTTTAAATACCCAGGACAGCTGGCAACCTTGAAAAATTGTGCCATCATTAATATGATTATTATTTTGATGACGTGAACGCCAGTTTAGAAAAATCAGAGTATATTAGTTGGTTAAATTAGATTAGTTAGACAACAACGTGGTGCGTGAATATCAACAGATGCTGGCGTATGTACAACTGTCACATGTCGCACATTTAAGTTATCAAATCAAATTATTGTTCTAGTAAATCGTTATGACATTAGATCAAATATTGTAGCTCGTAAGCTCGTAGCTATTAAAGCACTCGCGCATATCTCGGTCGTGCTTTACTAGCCACTCATTAATAAACACGGACTTTTTACACTTGTATCTTAAATAATTATTATGGGAGGCGAAAGTGTATTAACAATGATAATGGCTAATTAACGATAATGAAATTGAACATCGGAGACGCGTGCCGGTCGTAAAAACGATAATTAACCACTTTTTTCGTCTCAATTAAAAATCAGACGCGACTTGAAGTCTTCAATCGTAAAAACGAAGGATTGATTTATAGACTGGCGTGTAGCGTGCAGTTTCTGTAAAAGCGAAATCAGTATCGAAATTATTTCTAAACTGCACTCGATTGTGGTTTACAAAACAGCTAGCTGCTGCCAATCTTCAAATGTTTGCAATGCAATAATTCGACCTAATTATCTGGTGAATTGTTGAAATAGATATATACTTTTCATTAAACCGCCAAGCAGTTTCCAAGCGGTGCACCCGTTAATTCGCTTTATTTATTAACAATTAAGATTGCCGAGGATAGATACAGAACCGGCGGTTCTGATAAGGATAAAAAGGACTTGGTTTCGCAATACTCTATTCCGTTAGAATAATATATAACAAATCCGCGAACATTACATAAAACCACTCGAAATGGCCCCTTTTCCATTGCCCTGGGCTGGTCAGTGAAACAGCTCGTTTCTGATTCTTTTTAAGCTCGAAGAAGTTGAAACAAAAGGCGGCTCAGTTGCAGAATGCTGTGTCGCAATGTCGTAGATTTGGTAAAGAAAGGGAGTCGGTAGCTTACGGGTATTACGAGGAAGTGAAGAAATAAACTATTTACGTAAGTACTATACAGTGTGTGCAGTGAATGAGTATTTTTATTTTTGAAAAATGTCAATGTCAGACAAATTGAAAAGAATTCTGCATGTTACACCGTATTGCAAATTCTAGCTCGAGTAAGATGCGAACTGCAAAATGCAGAGATAAGTTACTACTACTAATACTAGCCTAAGACTAACCAATAAATCTTCTTTGGCACAATACTAATAAATACACAAACATACTGTTCCGTACTGGAACTTAATAAATGGAATTGGATGCAAATATGGCAAAATGTAATAAGCTAACAAGACGAGACAGAACCGTGACTGTTGAAATATAGAACGTCGACAGATGTAAAAGAGGCATCCTGTCCATCCTGATAACAATTCGCAAATCAATTTAAGACTCAAATTAATTTAATATTGTATTTCAAGTAAGTTCAGGATATACACACATTAAATGCATATGCCTCTGATGATGGTTTGTTATAACTGAAACCAGTCAGGCGATAAAAATAAATAATAAAATAAATAAACAAATACCAGTAAGTACTTATTAAAACAACCTTAAATATATACCGGGTGTACATTTCAAAACCAGCCAGCCTCAATAACTTTTGAATGCAGTCTAACTTAATTAAAAAAAACATGTTGATTGATATTTGGAGAGGGAAGTTTAAAAACAACATCAAATAAATTTTAGGTGTCACCCCCTCCTCCCTAGCCACCCCCACTTTAAAATTTCAAATGGGACTCCCCACCTTGCGATACCTCATTTTAAAGCTTAAAAAAATCGAATCCAGTGGCGCTATAAAAATAAATTTTTGTCGTTTCGTTTTGGAAAAAAAAATAAATAAAGAAAATTCCAAAACAATTTATATTGAACAAATCAAAGTTCCTTTCAATGAAACAAAAAAAAACGAACCAGTTTTCTAGGCAGATGTTAAAAAGTATGTTATTTGAATATAAAATATTGCCCCCTCCCCCTAGCGACTCTCACTTTTATTGCAAATTTTAAATTACACCTCTACGTTATGATACCATGTTTTGAAGCTTAAAACAAATACAATCTAGAGGTGCAACAAAAATATATTTACGTCAGCACGTTGACAAAACCAAAATATATATTTTTTAAATAAATTATGCCGATGTTCATTTGAGGAGTAACCAATCTCATTAAGTTATCAATTTGATAAAAAAATCACGTCGATGTAGTTTTACACATTTTAGTTACACATTTATTTTTGCAATCAATAAATAAATATACCTTAATTAATACATTGATAATATATCAATATAAATAATCGATAAAACATATTATCTCAATTAAAAATATATTTTAGTAAATGTTCAAGCAATGTTTGTTTTTATCAAGTTAACTTGCATTCAAAAGTTATTGCGACTGGCTAGTTTTGAAATGTTCACCCGGTATAACTGGTAATTGTGGATAAAACCTTAAACTTAATTTAATATTGATTTTGTACAATTCAAGATAATTTACAACAAACTGCAAAAGAATGAAACGCAATGAAGATTTATTGTAATAAGTATATCAGACAGGATTAAAAGGCTAGATTTTATGAAAGATTGATTGATTGCAAAATGATTTAATTAAGAATTATAATCAGGTTATATTAGAATCCTGTAATTAAGTTATGTTCCATGCATTTTCTTTATGAAAAGCATCAATCATAAAAAATAAAGAAAATGACAATGCAGTCGTCGAAAAAATTTTTTGGAAGAGAAATGTTTACGGAAAAGGTCGTTCTGCAAAATATCAAAAACATTTAGAAAATCATTTTAGATGTTATAAAGTATTGTACCAAGAGTTCTTCTAAAGTTCTTCTTTAGATGATCAAATCCAGCCTTCAGAAAATATGAAATAATAAAAAACTATCCCATTGCAATCCCACGATGCTACTGTACAATTGCTACTGAGATCTGTACGTTAATGTGTGATTTTTTTCAAATTAAAAGGCAAAGTCACATTTTCAGAAAATAGATTTGTTTGTTTTGTTTTGCGGTATAGCTTTGACTGTATAGCTTGGTGTTTAAGTCCCAAACCAGTCTTACTGTATGTGGTATGAAAGCTTATAAACTAAGCTACAAACTATGTTTTGTCCCATCCATCTAACTTATTTCCAGCTAGAGTAATATTTTTTATGCAATTACGTGTTAGCGAAAAATCGTTCTTTCTGCGATTTCAGGAGGCTCTAACTTAAAAACTAGTGGAGATAAAAATCTAAAGCAAAATAATATTTACTAACTCTGTTGCTACATTCAATCAGCTAAATTTGAAAAAACTCTAAAACGGTAAGGTGTTTTCGATAGGTTTTTGTTTTTTAAATAAATTTATATTGCATCTCATTATCAATGCCTGTACTATTTTTTTGCTCTTGATATCCACTGCAGTTGTTTTATGTATTGTTTTTAGTTGTATTGTTTTACAATATTCGTGTGATTATTATTTAAAAAACGCAAAAAACAATTAAAAAAATATTTCTACAAAATTTTCATCATAAGTAACAAAATATGCGGTGATATCTTGCTTCCTAAATATGCTCACCCATTGTAATATTTCACTGAGAAATAAAGAAGAAATATTTTCGGAGATTTTTTCAAGCTTTGTAAAAAAATCTAAATTTCAAAATATTATATAACAGTATTAAGCAATGTTGGACTAATTGTGTCAAACTATTTCACAAATGTTGCATCTGTTTCAAAACCAGTTCAACGTTTACCAAATGATCCACTGCCAGTCGTTCCTAGTACTACAAGCAGTGATTCGGAATCATCTTTCAATGACATTGTTCCCAGCCGTGGTAGTTTGTATGAGTCTAATGAAAGCCATTTTGTGACTCAAGCTGAACTTAATGATCTAGTTCGTGATTTACAGTTATCAAAGCAAGACGCAGAATTAGTGGCTTCACGGATGCAACAATGGAAACATCTTGCAGTTGGGACAAAAGTAACAGTTTATAGAGAAAGTAGCTTGGAATAGGGTCTTCCTGAAAAAAATAATATAACCTTTTTGTGTCTTAACGTAAAGTTTATAACCTGTAATTAAACATCCCACAGAGGAAACGTTTGGTTTTCATTGTAACTTATCAACAAACAACATACAATATCGTAAAACTTACACATTTTGTCACGTGACCGACGAAACGCTGTTATTGGCCGAGCGGCACTGTGACGTCTTTGCGCATGTTGGCGATCGGGAGTCAGTGCATAAGGGATAGGAATCGTGGATTAATACGACTTAGAATCCAGTCTGACATAAAATAAGTTCTGATGGGTTAGTAAAGGGACA
Source organism: Othius punctulatus (assembly GCA_951805005.1). Lineage (NCBI taxonomy): Eukaryota > Metazoa > Arthropoda > Insecta > Coleoptera > Staphylinidae > Othius > Othius punctulatus. The sequence goes on along the minus strand of OX638138.1, from coordinate 50,248,833 downwards.
GCCAGATAATCTGATAGAAGTTCACGTGTTAATGGTTCCCGACTTTTTCTCAAAAAGTGAATTTTTCAACGTAGCCGAAACGCGTGGAGTCGCATATAATTTTCCAAATCCTCTTCCAGCTGTAAGAACAAATAAAATACTGTTTAAACTTTGCAATATATCCTACATCTCATACGAATTGGTAATGCTGATTTCAAAATTTGTAATTATTAATCATCTAATCAAATTTATAAAATCAACAGTTTGCTACAAATATTGTTTCAACATGTGTTTTAGTTTTAACTAAACGTTTGTGTAAGAACATATTGTACAAGATCTTACAGTACTTTAAAAAAGTAATAATGATATGGAAGGTATTGTTTTAGAATGGAACCCACAAAACTATTTTGAGGTTATGTTATTACTAATGTATATATATAATCGGAAATCCCCTTGAATACCCATTACTAATGATGATAGTTAATTATATATATTTATCGAATTTCGTCGATAATTTATTGAAAAATTATGTACTTACATTAAAATGGTCTTCACAAAAATAGTGAGACGTCAAAGTGACACTCGCGGAATCACTTCGGACTTGTTGTAACCCCCTTTTCCGTATATCCCCTGTTGGGACGTTTATAAACAACTTATTTGGTTCGCATTTACTGCTGCTATCACATCCAGGCACAATGCAATACTTATTCGTCCTTTTTTTCGTAAAACCGACGTTTTCTTTCTGTCGCTCCATTGTAAGCAATGCTACAGCTGAGCGCCACGTGCGTTGTGACGTCACAGCAACATGGCGGACTTTCGGGACTTTTTCAAACGCCGTTAATTTTAAAATCGTGTTTGCTAATTACAACGATTTGTCTCAGCACAAAAAATAGTGCCAAGGATGTTTTTAATGTGTCTAGAGTTCAGTTTCAAGGTTTTTGAAAAGTCGCGGAAGACCCTATTGTCTGCATATTTTGAGAAGAAAAACACTATTCTCTGCTGTAACGACATTCAAGGTTAATTTAAAAAAATGTAGCAACCATATAAAAAAATGAATGGAGATTATTCATTAACGGCTCTAGGTACAGTTTAAAGGCTCTTCTTTTAATTAAGGAAAATTGCGAATCAATGACTCAAATTTTAACTTTACTCAAATACGAAGATCATAAATGAAAGATATGTGGTTATTTAAAGGTATGTGATTGAATGTTCTATGTATATCGTAAATTTCAAGTCTTAATTAAATAAAATTTATTTAGGTCATTGGTTTGTTAACTGGCATGCAAGGAGGTTTCACAAAATTTTGTTGTTTCGTTACGATGCTTTTGAAAGACTGCCAGGCTGCTCATTCTTTCTCTGATAAACGTTGTGAGAAATAATCATCATTCAATAACTTCCTGATCTGAGGACCAACAAATATGCCTTCTTTAATTTTAGAATATGAAATTGCAAGAAAAACTGCTAACAAATGTTTAAAAGCAGCACCACCTTTATTCAGGGCCTTGACAAAGTTTTTGAAAAGACTTAGTTTTATATGCAGTGGTTGAAGTAGAACGTCATTTGGAACAATTAATGGATTATTTGAAATGTTTTGTTTTCCAGGAGCATACTCTGTTCTTTGTCGCCAATCTGTTCTGGTGTAATGATGAGTTGTAGCTCGACTATCCCATAAACAATGATAGTGGTTTCCTTGGAAACAAGAAAAGTGATAACTACAGACAAATTGTTACTGAATTATTGAAAAATTATTGTGAATTAGGTGCACGGATGTCACTCAAGATGCATTTTTCGCATTCACATTTGAACTTTTTTCCACAAAACCTGGGCGCGGTGAGTGATGAACAAGGAGAATGTGCTCATCAAGATTTAGTGAAAATTGAAAGAAATTATCAAGAATTTTGGGACAAAAGTATGTTGGGAGATTATTGCTGGACTCTAATACGTGAAACTGACGCAGATAAATACAAACGTTGTTCAAACACTGCCATTTACTTTTGAAATTTCATTTATTTTTGTATAAATTAACGATTTTTTATTAAAAACATACGAAAACAATTATATTTTATATCTCGCAAACCTGACCTGATAGAAATAGTTATTTAAGCATTAAGAGAGGTAAGTATTATTTACCAGTCGAGGTCGAGTTTGTGCCCGAGCGACAGCGAGGGCTAGCAATAAAGACCAAGACTGGTGAAATCTTACCTCTCGAATTGCTTATAACTGTTTTTCCACTCCTAAAGTTGGTTTAATTGTTTGTGATTAATTTATTTATTTTCGCAACTTGAACAAAATATCCGTGCGGCTTTGGTTGCTAAGACTATTTTTCAAACAAACAGTGAATGTCAGAAATTGCATTCGTTCAGTTGTAAAATGAATTCCAATCAAAATAAACAAGAAATGGCATTGAAGAAGCTGCAGATGCTGGCTGTTCCTTCCTACTGCCGGAGAAGTCGAAGGGGTGTTATCAAAAGTGTTTTAAAGACTGGTGCCAGTGAAAGAACGCTATTGAAATTATTTTACTTACTTCCCGTTGCTCATAGTAACCAAAGCTTTATCGGTAAGTGGGACTTACTTCCACTAAATCAATGTTATAACACTGTACTTACCAGGCAGGGAGTGGAAAAAAATATTTACAGATTCAATTCTCGCACCAAATTACCTTAAAATCACTATTTGGTTGCTCCAGTCCATAACCTTGTATACCAGTGATTATCATTTATGTATTATGTGTGTTCATACTATTTTTTTTTCCGTATTTGCCAGCACAAGTTGATCTAAGATGTTGAAACTTCATATCTAATCTGGATGAGCTGAGGAACTTGTTAAACTTTGAAATTCCTATCAGCGATGCCTCGGAGTAAAGATTTCAGTGCTTCAGATATTTGGAGCTAAAAGTTTTACAGAAGTTCCTTCCAAACATACGCCACTAGTCCGATTCACATGGAATTACCTAAAAATAAATAGAGAGCCCGAACTCCTTTGTAGAGTAAAGCAAAGAAAAAGTTTCTACCTAGGTGACGATGTGCTTAATAGAAAATAACAATATAGCAATAACAATGTATTGCAACTTATTATTGAAGGCAAGATCGAGGTGCGAAGAGGAATCTGATTAAGATCTACGTCGTGGCTCAGAAATATATGCACATGAACTGGAAAGAATGTCTATGACTTTTTCAGAGCAGAGCAAAATAGAGTAGTCTTTAAAGAAGTATCGCGAACTTCCACTAATCAGAAGAAGAAGAACAATCATTTGTTCAGAAACTACTACCTTGCATACTATGTTTATGAGATAGTTTCTGAACAACGAAATGATTGTTCTTCTTCTTTTCTGATTAGTGGAAGTTCGCGATACTTATTCTTCGAAACACACTCAGTAATCACATATGTCTGGCCGAGTACTCTAGCTGAGTCTCCCAGAACTTTGTACTTATTGTGATGAATTGTAATAGCCCAATACTCTTAACATTATTCGGCACAAAACATGATTCTCTTCACAATCTAAAAGTGATCATGCTGATAATGATAACATTGATAATGCTTTATCATGTGATCTCTTAAAATGACTTTCTTTCTATGTAAATGTAGATTACGTCAAAAGTTGTACAGAATTTGTTATACAAATACGAACAGATGTCCATAAATGCCACTGACGAGTTCCTTACTTCAAGAGATAATATAAACGACTCATTAAATTATTGAAACATCTGCATAGTAATGAATGTGGCGGGCGTTTTTTTTTTGCCGGGGGCAGAGTACACATGTGACTAATGCATCAGTCGCACGGGTAAAACAAGTGGGTATTTATTACCGACAGGCTGGTCCAGATCTGTGCATTAACATTAGTGTACTTTCACTGCTTTACGGTGTTTGTACACACGGCCGAGATCTAATGTTATCGGCCGCTGTGCTGTACAGCCAGACCCGATCGGGTCTCTACAGGTCGCACCTTCCGCCATCGTTAATTAAAGCTTATCGCGATCTAAATGCCGGACAATGGTGTAAATTGCAGTTCGCGGATTTGTTTGAGTAAAATGGACTGGCGGTTTGATATAAATTTCATATTCTAAATATAAAATATATATGAGTTGCAGAAGCAAGCCCTAATCGCGAATGTTGGACATATCATTTACACATTATCTAATGAAATTATGCAATTTATTAAAGGCTATTAAAGTTATATCATAAACGAAAAAATATGAACCAGACTTTTATTTATCCCCAAAGAATGTCAAAATACAATTAAAATTAAACGATTAGTGATAATTTTCTGAGTCTAGTGTGGTTTATATTTTATAGGGTCAAAGAAAAACGTGTGTAAAAGTAAACTATAAGATAAACTAGTTTCAAACTAAATTAATTGTTCAAACTGACTGTTTGCCAATGGTCGAAGCGATAAACATACTTTTTTCATATTATTGATAACTACTGGCCAAATCTGCCGAATTTCTTAAGGAATGCTTTCTTTTGCCATTACAATATTGTCCGACCTCGTCGATACCTTGCTTTATAAATTATCCCCTCAATTGATGAAATGAAATTATTTTTTCTTTAAAAATTATTTTCTATACATAGTACTAGCGAAGGGATAGCGAAAGGATAGCGAATGATAATACATATCTACATTTTTTTATATATGATACATACATTTACCATGGCAAGATTCCAGTGTAAGCATTGCGGGCATGTTGGTGCTGTAGATTTTTCCATTGACCTGATAGGCTGCTGATCAACGATATATTTAGAAATTCAGTTAACATCCAGATCACTTCCGGATAAATCCATCTTTGGGATCGTGCTGTTATGTTTTAATGTAAATGCTTTGTTGGTGTAACGTCTCGGAGGAAGAAGACAATTTTAATATATTGCTCAAGCACACACTTCACCCTAAGCATCAAATCATAAGTATATATATTCAATAAACCTTTCTACCCATGCTGGGTGTAAGCATGTTACATAATGTGTATTTCCATAACATAATATAATAATATTTCATGCTGGTTCAGTGTTTTATTAATTGCTTCCACGTCTTTCTGTCTCTTGTCATCTGGATCGCTTCTTGTCTCGAGGTGTCCTTTTTACTGAGTATGTTTTCTACCGCGTCTTCCCAAGTTCCCGCTGGTCGTCCTCTTCTTCTTCTTCCTTGCATTTTCGCGTCCCACACTTCTCTTGCTTGCGCACTCGCCCTCATTCTGTGCATGTGCCCCCACCATCCTAGCTGTCTTTCTTCTATGAACTCCTCTATGCCCTTAATATCTAGTTCTTTCCTGATATTCTCGCTTCTAATATTGTCTCTTAGGGTGACACCATATACTCTTCTAAGGTATTTCATTTCTACCGCTCGTATCTTGCTTCTTTGTTTCTCATTAAGTACCCACGTGTCACTTCCATATGTTACGACTGGGCTGAAGACTGACTTGTACACTTTAATTTTCGTCCTTTTCTTTATTTCCTTCTTCCCTGTGATGTATTTGCTTAGAGTGTAGAATAGTTTATTGGCACTGCTAATTCGGTTGTTAATGTCCGTTTCTTGCTGTCCTTTGTCATTTAAGATGACCCCTAGCTATTTGTATTCCTTAACTTGCTATATTCGTGTGTTGTCTGTCTTGTATGTATATCTTGTATGTCCATCTGTATAGGTTCTCTTGATATTGCCATAACTTTTGGTTTCTTCAGATTTATCCTCATTCCGTATTTTTTCAGTGTCCGATTTTTTATTTCTAGATTCTTCTTCAGTTCATCTTGATTGTTTGCCATTATTGCTAGTTCATCGGCGCATTGATGTATTTGCACTCTTCTTAGATTTCTATATCCGATGTTTGCTGGTTTTATTTCCTTGCAGGCGTCTTTTATTATTTGGTCCATATAAACTATGAATAGCAAGGGGCTCAAACTAGCTCACTGCCTTACTCCCTGCTTTGTTATGAACTCATTAGATTTTCTATTTCTTGTTATAACAACATTTCTTGTTTCTTTATATATGCTTTAGCTTACTTTGAGTAGTTTTTCAGGTCTTCCATTTTTCGTAAACCTACCCAGATCCTATCGCGGGGAACTCTATCAAAAGCCTTTTCCATGTCTAAAAACGCAATGTGTAAACTATTCTGCTTTTCCAAAGTCCTATTAATTATGGTTTTCAGAGTAAATATCTTGTCATGCACACTTCTCCCAGCTCTGAATCCGCTCTGTGCTTCGGACAGTTTGGTTTCTACTGTTTTTCTAATTCGCTTTTCTACAATTTTCTCGCACATCTTCATTGTCGTTCCTATTAGTGTAATGCCTCTATAATTTTCACACTCTATTTTCTTCCCGGCCTTGAAGATTGGCATAATCATTCCCATTGTCCACTCTCTTGGTATTTGCTCTTCTCTCCATACTCTATTAATGAACGCATGTAATCGCCTTCTTCCCTCACCTACTATGTTCTTAATCATTTCCCCTGTGATTCTGTCAATGCCTGCACCTTTTCCTTCCTTGAGTTCTTGGATAGCTTCCTCCACTTCTTCCTCTGATATTATATCCATTGTTGATATATTTCTGATTGGAATTGCCTCTGTGTTTATGTCTACTTCATAATCCTGATTTAGTAACTTATCGAAGTACGTTTTCCATCGCTCCATCGTTTCTTCTTTGCTGTTGTTAGTCTTCTGTCTTCTGCTGTTGTTACTCTTCCTTTTATATCTTCGTTGGGTTTATGATGTTTCCTTTCTATTTCTGCCACTAGTAGGTAATGGTCGCTGTCAATTTCAAACCCTCTTTTGACTCTAATGTCTTTTACTTGGTTTTCATTTATCCTTTCTGTTATGATGTAGTCAATAATGGACTTTTCCGATCGACTGTGCTGTGCTCTAGTGTACTTATGAATGTTTTTATGCTCGAAAAATGTGTTTGTTATTACCAAATCCTGTTCTATACAATAATCTATAAGTCTTTTACCACTGCCATTTCTATGCCTTTCTCCGTGCTTTCCTAGAACTTCTAAGTACTTTCTATCTTTTCGTCCAACACGTCCATTGAAATCACCTATTACGTTCTCCTTTCGCTCTTTCAGTTACATCTGTTAATTGCTTTCAGAACGTATCTTTTTTTTAATTTTGTATCATCTTCGTTCGGCCCATACGCTCCTATTATTGTTACTAAGTTGTTGTTCCACGTATTTCTTAGTTTGATTACTAGTATTCGTTCATTTATTGCTTCCCAATCTTCCAACTAATTCTCTAATCGGTTATGTATAATACATGCAGTTCCTGCTGCTGCTCTGCTTTCTTGTGTCACTCCGCTAAAAATTATTCTATGTTCGAATAATCAAAATAGAATATCTGTTAGAATCGTTTCTGTACCTTTTCTTTCGTTTCAGTTATTACCAATACATTTAGATTCGCCCTTCAAATTCTTGTTCCAGTTCCATCTCCTTGTTTTTGATACTTCGGATATTCCACGTGCCAATTCGCCATTTGTTTGTTTGTATTCCTGTCATTTTGGGGTCCATTATTACTTTTGCTGTGTTCATATTTTTGCTGTCCCTATTGTGTTGTTGTTTGTTCGTTAGTTTTTTTGGCATTTCTCTTGTGGTTTCTGTTTTCTCATCCCATTGGTACCACTGGTCATTTATCCATAACTTTTTGTAACCTACTCTGCATCCCTTCTGGCGTTCTTCTCTAGCTTTGTTTCTGAGTCAAAATTGCACAAATCATAACTGCGCACTCTAAAGTTGATGAGAGCATTGTCAGGAAATCTAATCTAAATATCCACATTTGAGTAATTGCCATCGGTAACCTTTGACAACGAATAAAGTAAAAAAATAGGCAAATTCGCACTATCCTTGAAATTTTCGTTGTCACCTGACAATTTGATACTTCAATTCTGATAATGAATTGGGAAAAATCTTGTATGATACACGTGAATAAAGCAATTTTATTCACTTATACCATAAATAGCTATTTTTGCACGCCAAACGCACTTAATTTTTAACTTTCATAAAGATCGAAACATCTTACTACATATCATATTATGACTAAAACGTGCTGCCGGGGGAATGACCAAACTAATGGCCGACTGATATCATCTCTTCTCACGACAATGGGTCGCGGTTCATGAAGCTGAAATCATGCAAATATCGCGTGCCAAGATCGACGTAATAGAGTTTATTACAGAAGGTAATACTGCCTTCCTGGTTCGCGCACTGCAAAAAATGTGCGATATGTAACGACGGACAACCTCATACATACATACGTGCATACATGAAACACGAGGTAATAAAACGTTGTATCTAATTGCCGTTATATAAATCACCTTATTATATATTATATTCCCAGCCAATTTATAGATTAGATCATTTGTTTTATTTTGTAGTATTTATTACTTATCAATACTATCTGCTTGTATTATATGTTATATGCAATTTATTGCAATTAAATTATTTTGAATAGAAGTGACTAATATCATAAAACTAACCATTTAGGATGTATCCATCCATAACGGGTGATCGATTTACCGCGGAACATAGTTAAATGGAACATGGGAAAATGGTTCTCCTTAGTGTGCTGTTTCCCTAATCAAACTATAATGAAATTAACAGCACCGTTAAATAGTTAATTTTGTTATGCCTATTTTGGAATAAACCAATCTTCGCTAAACAAGGTCTTAACATTTCGTCGGCTTGATGTTACAAGGTTATATGTGCAAATTTCATATATTTGGGAAAATCGATTCTAAATATTGGAGTGTTACAAAAAGTGCCGTACTATTCCTATTCGTTTGATTTACATTTTGACATTTTCATAAAATTTCAATATTAATAATCCCGATATTTCAAGCTTCCAATATTCCAAAGTTTTGAGTTATGAAAAAAAATACATACAACTCCGTTATATCATTTTTGTTTTTTCGTTAGTAACATACAACTATGCAACTTTTAAAGAAAATACGAGTACATAATGTTTAGAAAATTAGATAATATTTTATTTACTACAAAATTTTATGGGGTCAATAACTCAATAATAATATTTTAGATTTGTTAAATTTGCATAGCTTTTCTTCCTTTCTTCCCTTTTTTAATAATAATTTTATGCGTTATTTGAACAAGTCAAAGACATCTTCATGGTAAAGGGATTGCTCAATATGCTTTCCCTGTTTTGAAGAACCTGATGTGCCGATTGTAGAATTTTTTTGTTTTATGAGTAGAGTAAATTGGTTTCTGGCTAATACTCAGAGTTCCACAATAAAATTGTTTGCACACTCGTATTCTGCTCTTGCTCACATAAAAAAAAATAGCGGAAGGTGGCAGTCCTTTTAGAATTTTCATCAGTGTTCCCTTTCCTTCTACGGACAGGTGTAGATTTTTCGATTGTAGAAATAACGAAGATTCGTTTTTCTTCAGATTTCAATTTATAATACCCTTGAAGTATTTCATCTCTTTCTTTCTTTGTAATATTTACCGAGCATTTCCAACGACATGCGTGTAAACAGTCTTTAATGTTTTGGAGTTTATTTGCATTAACAACCCTTTTTCGAGAAGAAACATATTGGAGACCCTGCTCGCATAGCTACTTCCTCTTATTACAGGTCCAGTTGTCTGGATTTCTTTGTCTCTTCCTTGATTTTTTTTTTCTAAATATCTTCGTTTTCATCTTCCTCTACATTATTTGTATCTTCAGTCGCGATAACACTTATTTCCTCTTCTATCTGATTAAGTATTCACTACTAAAATTAAATGAAAAATATAAAAGAAAAACTTAAATTTTAGAAATTGTACCTCGAATAGCTTTCCTCTGCTTCATTATTATTGTTTGGATCATCCGGGCAATAATTACGTTCTCTTTTAGAATCATCACTATCATAGTTTTCACAAATTTGATCCATATTTTACAAGACTCTCAAAACCAAGTAGGTTAGAGTTGTATGCGTCTACATACAACTATGTTACACCAAAGTGTAAATGCCAAATTTGACATACAACCTTGTTTGATAGTAAATAAAAACATTTAGACAAGTGCTCCCATGTTTTAGACCTTTACAAAAGATAGCTTATAACACATGTAATCTTGTAATACCAAATACTCAATATCTTACAAAATGTTACATGCAAACTTGTAACATTAAGCCGACGATTTGTAAAAAGCTTTTAAAATAATTAAAATCATTCTAAATAATAGTAATGACTCAATTAAACACGGCGCAAAATTTAGCACAAGATGGTGCTGCTATCACAATTTATATAAAAATGGACTTAGCTGGATTTACGGGTGTACCCTTCAAATACAAGTCTTTAAAACAAGGAACGTGTTTTATAACTTATAACAGCATTTGTATAAAAAGCTAGCGAGATCATTGCGTCCAGCAGGCCTAATTCTGAATTAAGTCAAGTTGTAGCAAGACTTGGTGAATTTCATTTACCTTATGTCTTTTTGGGCGTAATAGGTTACATTATGAATGGAAGAGGATTGAAAGATATTTTTAACGATGCATATATGCTACCGCATCAGTGAAGAATATGCAAAGGCCGTGCTTTTTCCAGCGCACCAAGAACCCCTATAGCTCTTGGTAAAATAGTTTTCAACGAGATACATATTACTGCTGATGAACATGCATTACTTGATAATTTACTAGAAGTTGACAACGTCTGTGTTTTGGATAACATTGAGGCCGAATCAGTTAAAGAAGTGTTACACCTTACAGTGTTACAAGTTTTCTGATCACTTGACTAAGTTTTACAATAATGGTCCAAATTTTATTGTATATCCAATATTTCCATGTGGTGACTTTGATAAAACAGTTCATAAAAGCAAAACGGACTGGAAATTCGAACTTACATCTGGTATATATACAACAAAATTTATCTTACTTTCATGCCAACGGTCACTTCTTGTATGTAAAATCTTGTCAGCTCTATTTACAAAATATACAAAATCTGAAGGAAAACGTAAATACTAGTGATTATTTAATTCATTTGTTAAATCGAAAGTTCCCGGCAAGCTGAGCTTTCATTTCCTGGTACTGAAAACACCATACGTGTGGTATTTTCACTGTGGTGTTTTCACTTATATCAATGTCTGATAATGGAACGATTCATTAACTTCTTTCAGGCAGAAGAAATAAAGAATAATATCGAGGAAACTCGTCCAAGAAATTCCGCGAAGAGTAAGAATTTGATCTGGAAACGATTCAGCGAAATTTGTAGCGAAACAAATCACAAATATGAAATTCCACACGTTCAAAAATATTCACTTATGTCAGTATCAGTCTGACAATTTAATATAAACTTTTCTGCAATTTGGTATTGTTAAATTTATATAGCAGGAGTTTCCATAGAAAGGTCAAGTTTTCAATAAAATATTCACCTTTTTTGGTATTACTACAAAAAATATTATCTTATTACTTACCATAAATTAAGAATTTATTATTTCTTTAGAAATATTATTTTTATTTCACACACGATGACATGAAGTGTTAAGTGATAAAATATTAATTATTAACTATGATCTATTCTATAACATCTAACTATCGTACCTTTGGATGGAAACTGAGCCTGATGATTCGGTGTGCAGTTATATTGTGCGTGTATGGTACAGGAACACGATAATTAGGAACACGATATGGATGGAGAGAAATTGTCAAATAGAGTAAATCGTTCCTTGGTGACGATAATTACGGTAAGCCATAGCAGCAGAAATAGGTCATTATATATATATATATATATATATATATATATATATATATATATATATATATATATATATATATATATATACCTATACCGCGCGTTTTTTTTATCGCTGAACATAGGCTATGTTCAGAGATAAAAAAACGCGCGGTATATATATATTCATACATTCTGCACATTAGAAAAAGTAATACGTGAATTATTTATAATTTGAAATACAGATCCTTCTTTAAAACGTCTATCGATCTTTAGCCTTTTGCAACTACGTTTTTATACTACTAATGCAAGGTTGCATCAACATTGTTTTAACACGGGTGACGTGTTATTTATGTCAGAGTGACGTTTCGAATTAGTAGCATCGACATTTGATGATGTGGAGTAACGTATAGCAAGAAAACCCCTCGGGTTAAATTAAACGGATCACTTGTGAGTGAATCAAGTTCGTATAACTCGCATTTTATGTTTTATTTCAGATCTGGTGTAAGTCATTTTTGAGGTTAAATTTATAACCCCGAGTTAATATTTAACTCGCGTTGATGCAACGGGGCATAAGTCTTTATTTTCTGTCGAAATAATATAAATTTAGTATTTGAACTATTAACTATTATGGAATCGAATTGTCAAATAAACTTTGTGAATAATTGAATGAAATAAAGCAGGGCTGTCCAACATGACGCCTCACTTTTTACGGCCCGCGGAGCGGGCCTCTAAACTTATAGATTACTCTCCAATACGAAATGTACACAATACTTACATTAACGATAAAATACAAATCAAATAACGTGTGACACCACTGGCAAGGGATAGAAGGTCGCAGCGAAGTTACTGGAAATCGGACCGATCTTGCTCGATCACCCTCTAATATTCGAGAAGCCACGTGCACTTATATAAGAAAGTTGAGTCATGCGGGACTGGCAGAGTTAGTTAATAATTGTTCTAGTGTGTGGTACGCACCAATTCTAACGCCTTTTTTAAGTGAAGTACTCTGTGAAATATGTCTTCGCAGAAAATTAAAATTAAAATCGAGTTAATAATGACCGGTGGGAATCAGACTATCTAATCACAAACAACAATAAAAAAGTTCAGTGCATTGTTTGTATGCAAGTACTATCGGTTCCCAAAGAATATAATATGAAACGACATTACACTACGTTACAGGAGAAAACGTTTCAGCAATATACAGGGGAGTCAAGAAAGGCTATCATTACGGATTATAAGGAAAAACTAAAACATTTTTTTTAAATGTGACACTGATAACAAGTGCAGTATTGCCGCTTTTTACGAAGTAGCTTTAGAAATTGTCAAAGCGAAGAAACCTTTTTGTGGTGGAGTACTTATTAAAAATGGCCGAAAAATTCGAAACAGTCTCAGTGACGCATCAAACAATTGCAAGACGGGTGGACCATATTAATCAATATGTACCCAGAAAACTGCATGACACGGTTGAAAAATGTAAATATTTTTCGCTATGCCTGGATGAAAGCACTGATCTATCCGATATTAGCTAGCTTGTAATTTTTATCCGAACTATTCAACACGACTTCGGTGTAGCAGAGGAGATGCTTGATCTTATTCTTCTCTACGGTAAGGGTACGGATATTTTTGAAGCTGTAAATAAGGTCGTGTCAGACTACGGGGGATTCGATTAATGATCTGTATAGTCATTGATGGAGCCAGACCTACTGAAATTGGATTTGCAGGACTCTTGAAACAAAACAACATCAACTGTCCTATGATACACTGTAGTGTTCACCAAGAGGCCCATGCACCATGTGGAAAATCCTTACGTCAAATGAATGTCATAAAAGTGGTTGTTAACATAACTAATATTATTAGAGGGGGCAGTCGTGTTTTGACTCACAGAAAATTTCGTGATTTTTTAGCCGAAGTAGATACTACATATGAGGAATTATTACTGCACGCCGATATTTATTGGTTAAGCGCCGGAAACTTTTTGCAACGAGTCTTCGCTCTACGCAAGGTGATCCCTATTTTCCTTAAAGATGCAGTCAAGTCCAACACTACGGAACTGGAAAATAAAATGGTAGATGCATAATTTTCAGCAGATCTTGCATTTTTTAACAGACCTGACATCTCACCTTAACGATATAAATTTGAAGCTACAAGGAAAACAGCAGAATATTGCCGACTTATTTGGACACACATATGGATTTAAGAATAAAATTAAGCTTTTCAAGTCTTCATTACAAAATAATGAATTTTCATTTTTTCCAAGTTGTAAAGAGCATTTTGAAGAAATGAAAGATTTTGAGGAAGTTGAAATTTGATTTACATAAAATACATTGACACAATTGCAGAAGTATTCGAAAATCGATGTATCGACTTTAAAAAAATTCCAAAAAGAGATTTCAGTTTTTGAACCTCAACCCGTTACAATTTCAGTTGAGAATGTAAGCAGAGCAGACCACAGTGGTCCCAAGCACCTAAAAATCTGTTCAAAATTCGAATTTTGGGCAAATATTCTTGAATATCAGCATTTATATATATATATATATATATATATATATATATATATATATTTCGGGGTCAAGGAATTTGAATTCAACGTCGAAATTCTCGAAATCAAAACGGCCGACTCAAAGTGGCCGACCGACATTGTCAAGCATGATGTCACTCGCGCAAAAATCTGTAGTCATGGGTTTTGGGGGTCAAGAAATATAAATTCTAGGTGGAAATTTTCGAAAACAAAATTGCCAACTTAACATGGCCGACCGACTTCGTCAAATATGACGTTACTCTTCCTAAACTCAATAGTCATGGGTTCTTGGGGTCAAGTAATTCAAATTCGAGGTCGAAATTCTCGACAAGAAAATGACCGACTCAAAATAAACAACTATCATTGTCAAAATGACGTCACTCTCGCGAAAATCAGAAGCCATTGGTTTTCCCGGCCGAGGAATCTGAATATATATTAAAAACTAGAAAAAAAGTTATTTTTTTACGATTTCAATGGTCTCGCTTATTTTATGAGTACATTTTAAACGCATTTCACACATTTTTATACTTAGTACTAATCATTAGGACGGATCGGTTAAAAATACCCTTTAAAGTACCCTTGACACATCCGTGCTAAGTCGCACATTTTCAAATAATTCTATGGGGACTTAACTCCGTATATGGCGCATATTTTGAGCGCTCGCCCATTCTCGTATTCCCACAACTCTTCAAGTTATCTCGCTTTTAGTGAAAACAGTACGTTTCTTGGAAAAATATTTCTCTCTTCTTGAGCCCCCCCTGTACAAACGCGATCGCCTACGAGGGCCCACTATTTCTCATTGTGCTTCCATTTGGGTCATCTATGACGCCCCTCAATTTCGTCCGAATCGGTTGAGGCGATCTCGATATGGAATTTCATCAAGATGGCAAATAAACGCGACATTTTCGAAAATTTCGAAAATTAAAACGTCTTTCTAAGTATATCAAGTGTGATCTGGTATAAACCGTATAACTCTCCTGAATCGAATGAGACTATCGGCATCGAGATCAGGCCGTTCGTTTAGAAGTTAAATGTTAACAGCCCTTTTTTGCTATTTTTTTAAATTTTCCAACTTTGTGGGCCGATATCTTCAGAACCGCTGGGGCTAGGAGGCTAAATGTGTGCCCATTGGAATCGGGAGGGTCCAATTAGTCTTTGCATGTGCCTCTACGGTAATTTGGAGTAACTTGAAAAATCGCGATTTTTCGGATTTTTATTTTTATCGATTTGATTGGAAAATCATCTATTTTACGTTTTGCTATCTGGGTGGTCTGCTAAGTCGCACATTTTCAAATCATTCTATGGGGACTTAACTCCGTATATGGCGCATATTTTGAGCGCTCGCCCATTCTCGTATTCCCACAACTCTTCAAGTTATCTCGCTTTTAGTGAAAAAAGTACGTTTCTTGGAAACATATTTCTCTCTTCTTGAGCCCCCCCTGTACAAACGCGATCGCCTACGAGGGCCCACTATTTCTCATTGTGCTTCCATTTGGGTCATCTATGACGCCCCTCAATTTCGTCCGAATCGGTTGAGGCGATCTCGATATGGAATTTCATCAAGATGGCAAATAAACGCGACATTTTCGAAAATTTCGAAAATTAAAACGTCTTTCTAAGTATATCAAGTGTGGTCTGGTATAAACCGTATAACTCTCCTGAATCGAATGAGACTATCGGCATCGAGATCAGACCGTTCGTTTAGAAGTTAAATGTTAACAGCCCTTTTTTGCTATTTTTTTAAATTTTCCAACTTTGAGGGCCGATATCTTCAGAACCGCTGGGGCTAGGAGGCTAAATGTGTGCCCATTGGAATCGGAAGGGTCCAATTAGTCTTTGCATGTGCCTCTACGGTAATTTGGAGCAACTTGAAAAATCGCGATTTTTCGGATTTTTATTTTTATCGATTTGATTGGAAAATCATCTAATTTACGTTTTGCTATCTGGGTGGTCTGCCAAGTGGGCACATTTTCAAATCATTCTATGGGGACTTAGCCCCGTATATGGCGCATATTTTGAGCGCTTGTCTATTCTCGTATTCTGACAACTCCCTGAGTTATCTTGCTTTTCGTGAAAACAGTACGTTTTTTGGAAAAATATTTCTCTCATCATAAGGCCCCCCTGTACACACGCGATCGCGTACGGGGCCCACTATTTCTCATTGTGCTTATATTTGGGCCCTCTATGACCCCCCTCAATTTCGTCCAAATCGGTAAAGGGGTTTTCGAAATGGAATTTCATCGAAATGGCAAAAAACGCGACATTATTTCTTTTAAAATCAATACGTCATCGTAAGTAAATCAAGTGTGGTCTCGTATGAACCGTATGACTCTCCTGAATCGAGTGAGACTATCGGCATCGAGATCGGACTGTTTGTTTAGAAGTGAAATGTTAACAGCCCTGTTTTACAATTTTTTTAATTTCCCAACTTTGAGGGCCGATATCTCGAAAACCACGGGAGCTAGGAGTGTGAATGTGTGCTCATTGGAATCGGAAGGATCTAATTAGTCCAGGCAAAGCCACTAATGTCATTTGGAGCAACTCGAAAAATCGCGATTTTTTAGATTTTTCGATAAATCGTTACACCTATCGGTCTTTAAAAATTTAAAAATTTTGTGAGCCTTCATAATTTATCCCAAAAATTTTTTTCAGGAAAATGCAAGACAAAATTTTAGAGATCGATATATCCGTTTTTGAAAATTTAAAATTATTGTAAGCGTAAATATACCGCGCGTATTTTTTATCTCTGAACATAGGCCATGTTCAGTTTTAAAACGAAAGTATCAATTGCAACCAGTTATGCAACCAACATTACATGCGCCTGCAACTCGATCATTTGAAATTTCAAAACTGTTGATAGAATATGTATTCAACGCAAGAATTATCCTGAGACACCAATCCCATCATTCCTGTTCAAATAGGAATCATCAACTGTTAACCCCGAAATAGTAACTCATTTGTGAAAGTGCCCTATTTCTTTCTTGAGTTGACTACATCTTCTGTCAATAGATTTGACATTTCAAATGATCAAGTGCATGTAATTTTGGTTGCATGCAATTGTTATGCAACCAAAATTACATGCACGTGTAACTTGATCATTTGAAATGTCAAAACTATTGATAGAAAATGAATTCAACGCAAAAAGGTGTTTAAATAGGGCACTTTCACAAATGAGTTACTATTTCGGGATTAACCGTTGATGATTCCTATTTGAACAGGAATGATGGGATTAATGCCTCGGGATAATTCTTGCGTTGAATACATTTTCTGTCAACAGTTTTGACATTTCAAAAGATCGAGTTGCAGGCGCGTGTAATGTTGGTTGCATAACTGGTTGCAATTGATTCTGTCGTTTTAAAACTGAACATAGCCTATGTTCAGAAATAAAAAAAACGCGCGGTATATTCCCAAAATTTCAGGAAGTTATTCAGGAAAATACAGACATTGTTTTAGAGATCGTTAAATCGGTATTTGAAAATTTAAATTTTTGTGAGGGTTATTAATGTTTCACAACATTTTTATTCAGCAAAATGTAAGGCATTGTTTTAGAGATTGTTATCTCGGATTTTAAAAATTTAAAATTTTTGTGAGCGTTATTAATTTTTCACAAATTTTTTTTTCATGAAAATTAAAACGTTTTCGTAAGTATATCAAGTGTAGTCTGGTATGAACCGTATGACTCTCCTGAATCGAATGAGACTATCGGCTTCCAGATCGGACCGTTCGTTTAGAAGTTAATTGTTAACAGCCATTTTTTGCTATTTTTTTAAATTTCCCAACTTTGAGGGCCGATATCTCGAGAACTACGGGGGCTAGGAGGCTGAATGTGTGCTCATTGGAATCGCGAGGGCCTCTATGGCCTAAAAGCCTCTATGGTCATTTGGAGTAACTCGAATAATAGCGATTTTTCGGATTTTTATTGTAGTCGATATTGGGTCTAATTAGTCCAGGAAAAGCCTCTAAGGTCATTTGGAGCAACTCGAAAAATCGCGATTTTTCGGATTTTTCGATATATCGTTACACCTATCGGTCTTCAAAAATTCAAAAATTTTGTGAGCGTTAATAATTTTTCCCAAAAACT
Organism: Othius punctulatus; assembly: GCA_951805005.1. Taxonomy (NCBI): domain Eukaryota; kingdom Metazoa; phylum Arthropoda; class Insecta; order Coleoptera; family Staphylinidae; genus Othius; species Othius punctulatus. The sequence continues at coordinate 50,230,617 of OX638138.1, read as the reverse complement.
TTTTTCAGGAAATTGCAAGACAATGTTTTAGAGATCGTTATTTCCGTTTTTGAATATTTAAAATTTTTTGAGCTCTAATATATTTTCCCTAAAATGTTATTGAGAAAAATGCAGACATTGCTTTAGAGATCGTTAAATCGGTCTTTGAAAATTTAAAAATTTTGTGAGGGTAATTAATTTTTCACGAAAAATTTTTTTCAGGAAAATCAAAACGTCTTCGTAAGTGTTATCAAGTGTGGTCTGGTATAAACCGTATGACTCTCCTATCTCCGTAGACTATCGGCATCGAAATCGGACCGTTCGTTTAGAAGTTAAATTTGGACAGCCCTTTTTTGCTTTTTTTAAATTTCCCAACTGGTGAGGGTGGTGAGAGAAAGAACGCTATTGAAATTATTTTACTTACCTCCCTGAGGGATGTAATTTTTTACTTACTTCCCGTTGTTCATAGTAACCACAGCTTTATCGGTATGTGGAGCTTTCTTCCATCAAATCAATGTTACAACAGTGTCCTTACCATGCAGGGAGTGGAGAAAAGTGGATAGGCTTAATGTAGGAAATTTCACGAGTGGTGACATATTTGAGTTGTTATGATTGTCTGACGCAGAACTGACATTTTTAAGATTAAATTGTTTAATAATGGTAGTATATTTAGCGTTAATTGAATGAAACCAATTTCCAAATACTATTCTGACTGCAGTGTACTCATCAATTTTAGATTCATTGGCGATTTCTATATTATCCGTTAAATAATTGTGTTTCTCTAGTAACGGCCGCAACTCATCGAGTTGCGACTCGAAGTTATTGACTACTTCTTCTGTTATGTCGGCATTGATGGCATCGTTGTAAAATTCCTTGGCTCCGATTAAGATGGCTTCCACCTTATTACGTTTAGATAAGAGGGTTTTCAACTGGGTTTTCGTCATATTTTACTTACTTGACACAAGCAGATGCGAAAGTTTTTCAACTCCAAGTTTTTCAACTCAAGGTTTTCTTGAGCCTTCCTAAGCGTATTTTCCTTTTCACAAACTTGTCTCTAGTATACATAGCTACCATTTTTTCACATTTCGTTTCAATAATATTGTACAGCTAGTATGTGTTTCCTTAACGCATTACAGATAATTTCACACGGCCTCCATGGAACGACGATGAAATGAGTCGATCATCACATTGCAATATATAATCTAAACCTCCACTTAAATAAATATTCTTACTAATTTTCGTTAAATTGTTAAAAAAAACATCCTCTGACAAACATCTTATGATTTTAAATAGTCACTTAAAATTTTGTCTAAATATATGTGTGCTATTTACTCGTCCTGTATTATTTCGCCAAGCAAATCAGAGTCATAATTTTCATCTTCTGATTCTGAATCAGATTCAGCCAGCGAAATAATAAAAGGAGGTATGCTTTCAAACGACAAATTCTCCATGTATTTTTTTCCAATCGGCCAACATAACTTCGTTGCAATGTCTACAATAATTTTGCCACATTTCTGAAGTACATTTGGAAATGGACTCAAGCCATAACTTCTCAACCTTATCCTTGGATGAAGGTTGAGCATATATATCTTTGTTATAAGATGGTTTACAATGGTATGGGGGTAATCTAAGAACCTCATGTCCTTATTCCCGCAATGTCTCGTATACTAAATATCGTTTTTGCTTATTATTTCGAAAAGGTTTGATTTGATCCCACAATTGTTTCTTGGTAAATTTTGTGTTAAATTCAATACTGTGGTTACGCAACTATTCTTGCATTTCGCCTTTTTTTATTAGAAAATGTGGGTGGTTTATGCAACTGCATGGAATGATAAGGTGCATTAATATATACAGGCAACTTAATATACCCAATTTATTAGGAATGTATGAGCAATTGGGAATGTACATGTTTTTGTATAGATTAAGAGCGCGCACACCTCAGTTGAATTTGTACCGTCCGAGAATAAAGATTTCAGTTTACCGTATCACGTTATTTATTATAACAAATACCATAGTGTGTACGAACCAGCAGCAGCAGATATTACAGTGGCGACGAGGTAAAAACAAAAGTAAAATTAGCGATGGGTACAAAGAACGTTGGTCTCCAAATGGAGTTTGATCCGAGAATAAATGACTGGTCAATCCATAAATGCCGAACGGAGCAATATTTTGTGGCCAACGGGATAACGGATGAAACGATTAAACGTGCAGTGATATTAAATAGTTTGTCAGAAGAGGCGTTCAAACTATTAAGTAATCTAGCGCTGCCGGTTTCACCAGAAAAATGTGCCTATGAAGACATTTTATCGCACTTAGATGGTTATTACTCGTGTGCGAAGGCAGTTTTTGCGGAAAGATTCAAATTCTACAACGCCCGCAGATTGCCCTCGGAACCCTTGCAAGAGTGGGCCGCTCGAATAAAAAGTCTGGCTACATTTTGCGAGTTCGGGAGTCTGCTAGAAACGCTACACCGTGATATTTTCATTCTAGGATTAAGCCCGGGAAAAGTGAGAGACAGATTATTTTCCGAAAATAACACGCTAACTTTTAAACGGGCCATGGGCAAATATCGTAATCGACGGAAGCAGCCCAAGTCGGGTATGGCATCCCTGAAGCAGACGAAACACTGAAAATAAAAATGGAAAATCTGGATATTCATCGAGTCGGCCAGCATGGAAAATGGACGTCAACACGTGGAAATTTCCAGCGGACCGGAAGCAGCACCCGAAGCAGGAACGCGCAGGCGTCTTCAGGAGTGACGTCATCATCACGTGAGTCGGGCAGGCGCACTTGCACGAGATGCGGACGTTCCAACCACTCAACGAAAGGATGTCGATACGAGGACTTCACATGTAACAATTGCGGTATAAAAGGTCATTTAAGTAATGTATGTAAGAGAAACACAAATTTTAATTTCTTAAACACAAGCCAACGGGGCTTAAATTTATTTTCCTTGAAGAGTAAAAATGGTAAACCAATTATGGTAGACATCAAGGTCAATAATAGGTTATTAAAAATGGAATTAGATTCTGGGGCAGCTGGTTCTGTAATTTCTTACGAATTATACACAGAAAAGTTTAAAAATTGCAAATTGTCCAAAACAAATCTGAAACTAATAAGTTATACGGGTGATAAAATTTGTCCTGCTGAAAGTGTCGACTAAAGTAACTTATAATGGCGAAACCAAAATTGTCGAGTTTTATGTAATTAAAAATGGAGGGCCACCATTGCTAGGACGTGACTTCTTAGAAAATTTTAACCTGGGTTTTCAGGAATTAAAATATATCCACCAACCGTATGATGCGCAGGACGTTTTGATTAAGAAATTCCCACATGTGTTCGCTGAGACATTGGGTACCTTTAATAAATTTAAAGTAAAATTAAACGTCAAAGGTAACATAACTCCTAAATTTTGTAAGTGGAGGGCAATACCATATGCGTTAAAAGGCAAGGTAGATAAAGAATTGGATAGATTAATTAATGCAAAGATTTTATCTCCGATTGAAAATAGTGCGTGGGGAACGCCAATTGTTCCGATTTTAAAAGACGATAATACGGTTCGAATTTGTGGCGATTTTAAGGTAACGTTAAACCCACAATTGGATGTGGATCGATACCCACTCCCTCGCATAGATGATTTATTTTCAAAACTTGAAGGTGGAAGACAATTTTCTAAAATTGACTTAACGCACGCTTATCAGCAGGTTCTCTTAGATAAAGAGTCGCGAAAATACACTACAATTTCAACTCATCGCGGCACATTCGTATATAATAGATTACCCTTCGGGATTAATTCAGCACCCGCTCTATTCCTGCGATTAATGGAAAATTTACTTGGAAAAATAGAGGGCGTGTGCGTATTTTTGGACGACATTCTCATAACAGGTAAAAATAAAGTGGAACATTTAGGGAGACTGGAAAATGTTTTAGAAATATTGCAAAATTCCGGGTTGACCATAAGAAAAGAAAAATGTTCATTTTTTCAAAATTCTGTTTGCTATTTGGGATACGTGATTGACGAAAAGGGTCTACATAAATCACCATCCATATTAAAAGCAATTAGAGACATGCCAATACCTGACAAAGTGACACAGTTGCGTTCATTTTTAGGGACAATAAATTATTATCACAGATTCGTGCCTAATATGCCCACCATTATCCACCCTTTGTACAAGTTAATAATCAAAGATACAAAATGGATATGGTCAAGGGAATGTCAGACGGCTTATGATAAAAGAAGAAAAATTATAATGTCAGATGATTTTTTAGTTTATTACTATCCGAAAGTCGAATTAAATATTACGGTAGACGCATCGAATTTTGGCCTCGGTGCTGTATTGAGCCACACATCGGAACACGGCATTGATAGACCGATAGCATACGCGTCGCGAACATTATCGCCGGCCGAGAAAAGGTACTCGCAAATTGACAAAGAAGCGTTGGTGATCATTTTCGGTGTAAAGAAATTCTATCAATACGTTTTTGGTCGGAAATTTAATTTAGTCACTGATCATAAAACGCTCGTTTCGATATTTGAACACAAACATGGAGTCCCTCTTATGGCTGCAAATCGACTGCAGCGATATGCATTGTTTTTGTGCGGGTTCGATTTTAATATTAAATATGTAAAATCCACACAAAATCACGCTGATTTTTTGTCACGAATGCCCATAAATGAAGATGAAAATTCTGAAGCAGCAGTCGGATATAATCACATAAATTACATCACTGAATCAGAATTACCGATAGACGTAAATTGTATTAAAAAAGAATACCCATCAGATGCATCCTTAACTAAAATACGGGAATATGTCAGTAAAGGTTGGCCAGATAAGATTCCAAGTGAATTGCAACCGTATTTTAAAAGGAAACGTGAAATCAATTCAGAAAATGGTATTCTGGTTTGGGGGTACCGAGTGATAATTCCCACAAAATTACAAAATGCTGTATTAAAGGAATTACACAACGCACATTTGGGAATTGTAAAAACAAAATCTCTTACGCGATCATATATTTGGTGGCCTTCACTGAATTCTGATATTGAAAAATTGTGCAATTCATGTGATGCTTGCAAACAGTTTAGATCTAACCCTGAAAGATCACAATTGCAATGCTGGCCTATCGCATCTGGGGTATGGGAACGTATTCATATAGATTATTTGGGGCCATTTAAAAATAAATATTATTTGATCGTGACGGATGCTTACTCAAAATGGTTAGAGATTTTTCAAATGCATAATATAACAACTCAAAATACAATTACTAAGTTAAGAGAATTATTTGCAAGATTTGGCATACCAAAGGTACTAGTGACTGACAATGGAGCTCAACTCACGTCCGCCGAATTTAAATATTTCTTATCAATGAATAAAATTAATTTTATAAATTCTCCTCCGTATCACCCTGTCTCAAATGGTGCAGCTAAAAACAGTGTCAAATCAGTTAAGTATTTTTTACTAAAAGAAACTTCCGCCAATAGTAAGGTCGATATAGATACCGCTATTTGTAGATTTTTATTAAATTACAGAAATACTGAACATTGTGCTACAGGTGAATCGCCTGCGAGAATTATGCTAGGAAGACCTTTGCGCACTAAACTGGATTTATTAAAATCAAACGATGAGTCCAGATTTAATAAAGGAGGTGATACAATTAAAATGAACTTAAAGCGGAGTCAAGCACGCAATAGAAAATATTTTAAAGGGCATAGAAATATCATTTTTGAGATTGGACAAAGTGTACTGGTGAAAGATTGCAGATTCAGTAAGCCACGCTGGACACCAGCGACCGTAATTAAGAAATTAGGTATAAACATGTACGAAGTTCAAATTGGTGACTTGTTGTGGAAGCGACATATTGACCAAATGTTGCCCAGCAAAAGTGTAGATAACGACTGTGTGCGCAGTGCTCCGCAAATAGGTGAAAGTGAACCCGATAACACAGATAGTGCGGAAAACTTAGAACAAGACTCATTGGAAAATTCTGAGTTCGACGTTGATTCGGTCGAGAAACCGATCATTTCTATTGAAGATATCACGGCGTCTAGCTCGGAATTTGATAACGTGGATACTCAAAGAAGGCCACAACGAATACATACGCAGCCGAATCGACTGCAGTATTAATTGTTTAAATATTGTACATATGTCAGAAAAATTTACAATTATATTTTTGTTATTGTTATTTTTCTATTAAGGGGAGAGGTGTGATATACAGGCAACTTAATATACCCAATTTATTAGGAATGTATGAGCAATTGGGAATGTACATGTTTTTGTATAGATTAAGAGCGCGCACACCTCAGTTGAATTTGTACCGTCCGAGAATAAAGATTTCAGTTTACCGTATCACGTTATTTATTATAACAAATACCATAGTGTGTACGAACCAGCAGCAGCAGATATTACAATTTATGACCATCACACATTTTTCTTTCAAATTTGCCAAAGCAGGAATAAGTTGTTCAACCAAACAATTTTTTGTTTTTTGAATTAATTAATAGACAGCACCCGTCTAAACCCCAAATGACATCCGCGTGTAAAACTGTAAATCTTGACCCTTCACTTATAATTTTGGTAGGATTACTTTTTAAATCTGTCTCGTGTATTAACGTGGATTATCGTGGATTGACGAACCATTTTGGTAGATCCAGGTTTCGTCAAGATACACAAACGTATTTCCACTAACATTTTTCAATTGTAAAAATGTTCTCAACAAAATTATTTTGGCTGCAACAACATTGTTCACATACAATTTTGCGACTGTTTACCTCCCTATGTTTGTAACCAATTGACTTAATAATTTTGAATAATGTTGTACGTCCCCCTTCAAATTCTAATTTTTCTCGCGAATCTGCCAAAATTCTATTCAAAGTAAAATATTCGTCGTTTTCATTATATTGCCCAATTAGTCGTTGCAGGTCTTTCTGAAACATAAAATTTGTAAAAACGTCCGTTTTGTTTCGTTATCCAGAGCAAGCTACTTGTAAATTTTCTGTTTTTGTTCCTAAAATAGTCTCTAATGTGCGTGGGCTCACCTACAAAGATATTCAAATTTTTATAACAAATAATGCACTTCATTCTAACGTACAGAAAATATAATCTCCAGTTTCGAGATCAGTTCGTGCTGCTTCAAGTCCAACCTGTCTTTCTTATACTGCCAGCTGCAGTATTTAATTGATACTTTTTGTTGCAGATGTATAATTTTTGGCATTTTGATAGAAGTTAAAATTATTTCTGGGTTCCAATATGCAATAACAAAAATAAATTATTATATCTTTAAAAGCTAGTAGTGAAAAGAATTATAAATCTGACAATGTGGTAGAAAGCAAATATCTAATAGACATCGACACAAAAAAATAATTAACTTCCGTTGCATCACTGAATCAATATGTCCAACATGACAAAAAAAAAACCAGCCAACTCGGTTGCAAAAAGGTCGTGAATGTATATTACTATCAAAGTATTGGCAAATAATATTGGTTACCCTGATTATCTGATAGATAGACTAATCGCTAAATACAGTAAAAATTCAATTAATAAATTAATACACGTGGGTCAAGATACCAATAGTAAAATGTATAAGTCACTGACATTCGTTTTTTCGTAGATTAATAATCCTTTAAAGAAACTGTATTTTTATTCTATTTCTATTATTACATTAAACAAATGTATTCCTATATTATTTATGGCATTATAATATGCCAGTTTCGCCGAATACCTGTCACAGTTCCGCGGAACCTCAGAGACAACCTAGTTTGGAGACATGTTGATTATATTCAATACCACTATTTGAAATACAGCTACGTGTGCTAAAACGGCACAATAAATTATAATGAAATAGTCATACATAACTTGTAAAGACTAGTTCAGCTTTTCTTGTTTTTTGCAATTAAAAGCAATCCGCTACGTATGTGGCTTTGATTTTTTAAATTTTTGTCCAGCTTTCCGGGTACTTGGAATCATTGTGCGCCGCGTTGTTGCGTTTTTTATATTAAATTGCTTTAAAAGTTGCAAAAAGCTGCAGCTGATTTTAACTGTATTTAAAGTACACACTATGGGCTATAAATTGTATTATATCTGATGAGAGAAAGGTAGTTAAATATCAACATCCTTTTTACCAGGGAAAAACTGAAACTGGATTGGACTTTTTCAAGTTGCTGCCAGAAAAACGATACCCAACTTGCGAAACTTAGGGCTTACACTGAGCTCAAAGCTGGGAAGCACGTATCTTTGCGAGAGCAGCTTTTCCAACATGAAATTTATAAAGTCAAAATAGAGATATTCCCTCTCTGATAAGTCACTTAGTCAGTTGATTCGTTTATCAACAACAAATATTCAAGTTTATATTGATCAGTTTGTAAATCAACATCCTCAAATTTCCCACATTTTTTTTTTCAAATTTGATATTTTTGGATTAAATTAAAATAATACTACAAACGCGTTTTTTCTTTGTATACCATACCTATTAAAACTCACTGATAAAGTTGCATACGAAGTATTTTATAATGCGGGCCTTCAAACCGCCTTTTTTTAATTTAAAGTGGTTCTTGGGGTACTCGCAGTTGGGCAGCCCTGAAATTAAGAATTATATGAATTATACCACTCCATGCAGAACTAGATTGGTGCAGGTGCCGGGATGCACCTAGGACAATTAAACCATCAAATTGGATTTTAGTTAAGATTATTATGCCGATTCTAAGTTTAAATCATATTCAATTTATTAACTATCTTCTCACGGCCGAAATGGCTATTGAAATCCGAATATTCGTCTTGTGCACAATTATAAGTATACAAGTTCAAATTAAATAGGACTACACTCTTTAGTATCTATTTAGTATCTTTACACTTTTAAATCAACGATTATACCTACTTCACAATAGGCAATTTTTTTAATTATGTACTTTTAATTTGATTATTTTTATATTTTAAAATAGGTTTCACCATTAGCTTAAACATGATGGTACTATGATTAACAATCACAAAATTTCCAACAATATATTCGTGTGTAGTGTCACATCCATTTAATTTTTTTTTTCGAAAAGTTATTATTAACTTCAAAGTTTGGAGGGAATAGTACATTACATACCGAGCGGGGAAACGGATCATTACAGCCATGTGCTTCTTAAATGCGCGAAGTTCCGAGGGTAACTATAAGCACGAGGCGGAATGAGCTTTCCCGCGAGACTTGTATACTATTTAACTCACAATCTAGAAATTGTGAAATTGTCGCCAAGGGAAAATAATAAATTTGTCAGTTTGACAGATGGAAATATTTTATCAATAAAAAATTCTTTCGACATTTTTCAAATATGTCGGACAGTGGAATCGAATGTACTCCACCTGATCTGCGGGAAGTCAATTTTATGACAGGGGTATGTCATGTGCTATTAATACTGTTCTTAGTTTACTTTAATTTTTTTGTGATTTATCAAAGTGACAGTGGCACTTGCTAGCTGGTAAAATGTATTCCAGCTAGCCGGGAAATAAAATGATACAATGAGTCGCTTCCGGCCGCTTTAAAAGACATAAATGCACATATTTTCAACTGATGTGAGTAAATAAGTTTTTAGTTTATTCATATTTTTTAGTGCAATATTTCAGTGAAATATGATATGACATACGAACATGATATATTTCAATACATAAACACATTTTTTTTAAATTTGTTGTCATTAAATTCGATTTAAATTAACCATTGTGTTTTTTAATATTTACTACGATATTCACTACGATGTCGGAATTAACGAAACGGAAAAACGGTGATATTAATGTTTGTAAATATGTATGTAAAATAGTCCACGAATGTCGAATTACTACTATTACATTTCGTAAAAATATTTGTTGGCTGTAATTGAAGTACATTTACAAAAGTATGCAACCTGTTTCCTTCTTTTCATTGACATATTTTATGTTAATGCAACATCCACGAAAAAATACACTGAAATACTAGTTTATAAATGGTACATATTCATGGAACAAACGAAAAATTCGTATTTGGTATCTTATGTATTTGAATACATATTAACCCCACACTTCCGTGTGGGGTTTGCTAGTCCCCCATCGGACGCCTCCCCAGGTGGCGGATAGGGGAAAGCTCGCCAGATATGGCGGGCACCGGGGAAATAAAATACCCGGGGCGGACCAAAACTAGCACCCTGGATCTGGCCTCTCAAACATAATTCGAGGAAGGGTAGATCAGGATCATAGACCGAAATGTGGCCGGGATAAGCAACAAACTTCTCTCCTCGGAATGAAGAAGGGCACTCTCTTGCCCTGGGGGGAGAAATCGCCCCTGAAGACGGATGAACCAACTGGCTTGGCCAACGGCATAGAATCAGACAGGCAAGGGGAAACCATCTGATTATCTTCCCAAGAAAGCATTATGTTGTTACACCAGAAACGGAATGCTGATATGCCGAGCAATCCGAGTAGCGACCGGCGCTGCGTTGGGTCCGGGCTAACCAGTGAGAAATTGGCTACCGGACATGTGAATGTGAGCGACCAGGCAAAACATGGAAAATGGACAACTGGAAGACCAAAAATAGGTTTACAACTTCGCAAAAACCTTAATATAGGCATATGGAACATCAGAGGCCTGCTTCAGGTAGGAAAGCTGAAAATTCTTGAACGAGAACTGATCCGTGAGGAGGTAGATATCTGTGGTATAGCCGAAACCCACTGGAAAGACTGCGGTCATCTTGAAACTGAGGATCATATTATATATATATCGGGAGCAAGCAAAACTGGTCGAAGTGGGGTTGGGTTAATGGTAAACAAAAAGATAGCTAATTATGTGGAAGAATACCAAGCAATAAATGAACGAATGGTGAAAATCTGCATTAACACAAAACCTGCCAAAATGCACATCCTACAAGTGTATATGCCTACTACACAAGCTACAGATGATGAAGTAGAGTCAATATACCAAATTATCGAGGACATAATAAATACAATACCCCAAAAAGATATCGTAGTGGTGATGGGCGATTTTAACTCGAAAGTAGGTAACACAAGTAAGGATGATCATATACGTAATATTATCGGGAAATATGGACTTGGAGAAAGAAACACCAGAGGAGAGAGACTCATCCAGTTTGCGACTAACAACAACCTGACGATTTCGAACACCTGTTTCAAACACCATCCAAGACGCCTCTCAACATGGACAGCACCAAATGGGAAGCATAAAAATCAGATTGATTACCTATTAATTAGAACTAGATGGAGGGCATCTGTAAGAAATATACGAGCAAGACCAGGCGCAGTATGCGGATCAGACCACAAGCTACTACTTGCCAACCTTAATGTTAAACTAAAGGCAATGCATAGACAGGCACACAGAAAGAGAATGCCTACACCAAATGCGGATATCTTCCAGCAAAAACTAAGAACTGCTAATATACCCGAAATAACGGAAGATGTTGAAAAGTCATGGCAAGAAATCAAACATTGGATAGTAGATGCTGCGGTAAAATGCTCACCAGCGTTAACAAAATCTAAACGGAAGCATTGGATGACTGAAGGTACATTAAAAATAATCGATGAAAGAAGAATAACACAAATATCTAATATACCTACCGAAGAAAAGGCGCAGAAGATCAGACAACTTAGCCAGGAAATAAAAAAGGCATGCAGAACGGACAAAAATAAGCAGATACTAGACATATGTGCAGAAGTAGAACATCACGCCACGCATAATGAATCCCATGATTTATACGACAAAATCCGTTATTTGGCTCGAGAGTTCAAACCACGTACCCAAATAATTAAGAATGAACAAGGTGACATAATAACAGAACTCAAGGGTATCACGGAAGTCTGGAAAATGTACTGCCAGAAACTGTTTGCAAATGCCAGCCCATCAGATAACTATGCCACAATAATAACAGAAGAAAGGGAACCGAGCGTACTCAAGTCGGAAGTAATAAGAGCTATAAAGAAGCTTAATAATGGAAAATCGACCGGAACTGATGAAATAACAGCTGAAGTGATAAAGGCAATGGGAGACATAGGCGTGGATATACTACACAAACTGTGCGAAAAAATATGGGAAGCGGGAAAATGGCCAGAGGACTGGTCCGAATCAATATTTATACCAATATATAAGAAAGGCTCGCCTACAGAATGTAGCAACTATAGAACAGTGGCATTGATATCTCATACCAGTAAAATTCTTCTTACCATACTTAATGAGAGATTAAAGTGGTTCCTGCTCCCGCAAATATCGGACGAACAGACAGGGTTCATTCCAGGAAAAGGAACCAGAGAGCAGATACTGAACATCCGTCAGTTAATAGAAAAAGCACGCGAGTTTAATGTGACTATGTACTTATGCTTTATCGACTACTCGAAAGCATTTGACTGTGTTCAGTGGGAGGCTCTTTGGCAAATTCTCAAGGAAATGGGAACACCCTATCATTTAATACAGCTTGTACGCAGTTTGTATGAAAATAACACCGCAAAAATAAGAGTAGGGCAAACATACTCGGGCAATTTTGAAGTAAAATCTGGAGTCAGGCAGGGCTGTATTATCTCACCTATGCTTTTTAATATATACAGCGAATATGTGATGCGAAAGGTCTTAGAGGATTGGGAAGGAGGGGTCGCAGTAGGGGGAAGGCGTATAAGCAACTTAAGATACGCAGACGACACACTCATTATTGCATCGAATCAATTGGAGCTAGAAGCTATCATGGCAAAAGTTACAAATATAAGTAACCATTATGGGCTTAAACTTAACCACTCAAAAACCCAAGTCATGATAGTCGATCGAGCTAATAACAACTCCACTCACATTCGGCAAGTGGCAGGTTTCGAGGTTGTTGATAAGTTCATTTACCTGGGATCAATCATTACCAATGGTGGAGGAAGCGAAGCCGAAATAAGACGTCGGCTAGCAATTGCCAGAACCGCAACAACTAAACTGAGCCGAGTGTGGAAAGATAGCGCAATATCAAAAGCGACTAAACTGAAATTGGCGCAAACACTAATCTTCCCAATCGCAACCTATGCAGCCGAAACCTGGACCATGAAGCAGGCTGACCGCAAAAAAGTCGACTCTTTTGAGATGTGGGTATACAGGAAGATGCTTAAAATACAATGGACCGAACACCGAACAAACGTATCAATCTTAAATGAACTACGAATTACTACCAGATTGTCCAAAAGAGTGAACCAAAAATACCTACAATACTTCGGCCACATATCAAGACGAACTGACGGAATGGAGAAGCTCATGGTGCAGGGAAAGGTTAACGGAAAAAGATCAAGAGGAAGGTCACCATCACGATGGATTGACCAAATGCAGCCGCTTGTTGGACAAGGTCTACATGGGGCCACGTCAATGGCACAGGATCGGGAGACATGGAGGCATACCGTGCAAAGGGCCACAACATAATGCCACCAAACCCTTCTTAGGGTAGCTGGACTGAGAAGAAGTATTTGAATATCATTTTTTATCATGATTTTTTTGTGAATTGAATTTCGTGGTAAATCAGAACATTCTACGAGTAGGCTATTTCAAAATTTCAATCACATACTGGTAGTATTATGGATGTGACATCCATAATGTGACATAATTTTGTAGTTCATTTTTTTAAATAATCATGCTGAAACTGACCATGCATAATTTTTATGCAATCTTCTTGGAAGAACGCGTGGTTCGCAAACCATTGGGTATAACGCATTGATGATTGATGTTTAATAAGCGAAAGAGTTCCTCCCATCGATCTCGCTATGAATTCGGTGCATATCTGGCATGATCCGAATTTCACCACACAAAAAAAACTGCCATAAATCAAACTGACAAATTATTTACAAACACTCAGGGGCGTTGTCTACTAGAAAAAAAGCATCAATGCACCCGGGGTGCTAGATTTCGTCACTAGCTCTCATTTAACGTCAGTGCCATTAAGACGCCCCGGGTTTTTACACCTAGGCCAATAAATATTCCATTGATCGATTGATTTATCGGCGTGCCGGACGCGGATTAGAAAATCCGCTTGTGCACGGTGCGCTCGTGTAATTAGACTCTTGGAGGTATTAATTTCAATACGGTCCGAGCCAATTAGTCGTTGAGCAATATCGTTTCTAGTTCCACCAAATTACCCACACAGCGGCTCCAGATCTGTGTCAATGCGAAATTGTTCAATATTTTAATATGGAAGTGTAATTAGTCGCAATTACCGGCGTGATAGCTGTGCGTCGCGACGTTTCGAAAACAACATAAACGACAACTGTACACATGATTCCACTGGCAGAACGATCCGTTTTCATTATACAAACCATTGCGGAGATTAATAAAAAATAGTATATTATTTAACGGGCATAGGTATAATGCATATTATGTGCGAGTCAAATACGACGTTTTATCGATGACTTTTTAAATAAAACAATTCTTATTAACAAATTTTGGTCAATAAGAAACCAATTGTTAGCAACCAAAGGAACATATGTAAATGAGCCACATGGGCTAAATGTATTTATCGTATGGCATACACAAACATAATTATTGTTGTATTAATATGAGTAGCTCTTGTCGTAATTAGAAGACAATGGTCTTCGTATTCTTCATCATGACCATCGATATCTTGTTCATGTCTATGTGGTCAGGATCGTACGGGTTGAACTATTGTTCGACCGCCAGTTGCCCTAGGTACTTTAGCATTACCCTTGGTGCACCACGAGAACGAGCTAGGATTGCACTTGCCACTGTCACTATGTTATTATTGTTATCCTGAGATATCTACTCCAAACGAGCTCGAAGCTAAGGAGTATCGCCATAACACATGCGAACAGGTCCTTAGGTTAGGCAGGATAGCAATAATTAATCTTCTTCTTCACTGTTGAGCTACAAATGGAGTCAGTTGCACTGAATTAACTGTCCTGAAATGAATTAAATATATCAATAACGGCGTACATCGGGAAGCGAAAAATAAAGAGATGAGAAGAGCGTTGAGATAGTTTTCATACCATATAATCGAAGAGGCCCCACTCTGTTGTATTATGAATGGACTTATTAAGAATGACTATGAAGGGGTTCTGATGCAACCCCTGTCGTATATTGAAATCATTATACAACCCCTGTTTTATAATTGAGTCATGCTTATTGGAGGGGTGGGGAGAACTGACACATGTCAACTTCGTGTTCAATTGACATGTTTCGGGAAGTTTTTATTTTGCCCTTATTTTCTGAGTTATCCAGGGTGCGTACTTTTCAAAAAATCACCCTGTATGCGATATTGTAATAGTGGCATATTGTAAATACATACATCCAAACCAGAGATGATTGTATGTTTTATGTTTGTAATACAATGGAAGCAATTATTGAACCCTTCTTTTATTTTATTATTTGCAATGGTTTTCCGCACCATTAGAAACGTATCAAGTAAATGGAATACAAGCCAAGATTAATCACTAGTTTCTTACGGTCGCGGCCAAAAAAAAGTGGGGCAAGTCTTATAGTGAATTTGTCTAAAATTGAGCTGTGTAATCAAGTCATTCGTCTCTGCAAAGAAATATCAAGTAATATGTCATTGTCATTGTGACATAAATACCTACATGTTACTTAATAAAAAGCTACATTTTGAAATGGCCCCTCAATCGTCCTCTTAATAAAGCAAGAATAATTGAAAAATTGAAATGGATAGTCTATCAGGCAAGTTGCACTATTTTGTTATATCTTCAGCTGAACTAAAATCACACTAGGCGAAAAACCTGTCCCACTTTTTTATGGCTACGACCGTACGTAATAAATGTATTATTTATGAGTCATAGATAAAATGATTTACAGCACTGCTATGACCCAGAGTAAATTCGCATGGAGCAGAGTAGAAATCGTAGAAGGGAGTACATTGAAGGGGATAATATTGAAATTGCAAAAGAAAACCTATGCCAGATTTTAGAGCACCACTCCGGTTATTTAATAGCCACACCTCGTATGTTGATGAAAAAATGAAATGGCAGATACATTGTAGAAGCTTTAATTAAAATTAAAAGTAGTTCCATATATCTTCTGAAAACTCTCTCAGAATATGTACCCCGTTCTGTGTTGAGATCTTTCAATCAAATCTCAGATATGACCTTAGCTTCGGGACATTCAGTCTTCTTAAGCCGCGTCCAGATAGATCTACGTGTTATACTGACATATAACCATGTATTACAACAAAAGTTAGACAAATTTCTGCGTTTTGTTATACAACACGGGTTTTACAACTACAGTTGATTGCAAGAAAAAGTAGACAAAAACAGTTTACTGTATTTGTTTTTCTGGTTTCTTTATTTCAAATCATAAATGAACATATAACGTGCATATTGTTGGGCAAAGTAATTTATAATTATGTAAATAAATAAGTTGGATTAAATCTTAATAATTTAAAAACATCAGATATAAAAAAATACTGGTTTCTTTATTTCAAAACATAAATGAACATATAACGTGCATATTGTTGGGCAAAGTGATTTATAATTATATAAATTAATAAGTTGGATTAAATCTTAATCATTTAAAAACATCAGGTATAAAAAATACTGGTTTCTTTATTTCAAATCATAAATGAGCACACAGCGTGCATATTGTTGGGCAGAATGATTTATAATTGTATAAATAAATAAGTTGGATTAAAAATCTAAATAATTTAAAATCATAATGTATACAAATAATGGTTTATTGATTTCAAGTCATAAAACAAGTACATAACGTACCTGTTATTGGACAGAGTAAGTTAGAATTGTACAAATAAAATAGGCTGGACTAAATCTCAATAATTTGAAGACATAATGACAATTTATGGTTAAATATCGTAAACAAGAAATAAGTGGAATTATTAAAACCCCGTATAAACAGATCAAATGATAAACGAGAGAATGAAGCTTGGTATAATCATAAGAGAAGTTATTAATAATCTCCAATGTTCCTAATAATAATATATTATAACATTACATAAACATTTCCGATTGAGGTAGCAGAACTGTTATTTGACACAACTTGTAACATGTCTGACGGTGATGACTACTTGTGACATTGGTGCTTGCTGTGGTCGTGGGTAGAATTACTAATTTACCTCAATCAACGTAGACAATGGGGCTCCAATAATTACATTATTGTGTGGACACCGACACAACCATGAAATTCGGGAAGATCGCGAGATACCTTTAGTAATCATTCATGAATTATTGGGGATATTTCAACATCTTTAAATAGTTCTATTTTTGATCATATCACTTTCCCGTAGTTAAATGGAGTGAAAGAGCATGGTAATAAATGGTCTAAGAGAAGCACGTGCATGTATACAAACTCTCGTAAATAAACTTCGTAGTAATAACCATTTTCAAACTATCAATTGAATAAATAAAAGAATTTACACATTCATTATAAGGTTAACGAAACATATAAAATAAATCAATTCATTTCATAATCGTCAACCTGTGTTTTATTTTCCTGTATGTTACAATTATATAAATTAATTTACATCATCGTCAACCTGTGTTTTATTTCCCTGTGTCTTACAATTTCAGCGTGTCTATCATTAAATAAACAAAACAAATCCTTAAATTGGTGCTTTCTTGTATTAATCCATTATTAGTGTACCTTAATTAACACATTACCAATAGCAAAGTACCTTGAGAGTAATCATGGTATTTAAATTAAACGTCACGACGTGTAAGTACTAAATACGATAACAAATCACGAGCCAAAAATAATTAAAACTTTATATAATAAATCACGAGCCAAAAATAATTAAAACATTATATAATAAATCATGAGCCAAAATAATCAAGAAATTATATAATAATTTCACGATAAAAACGACGAATAATAAATAAATATAATAAAATAATATCGGAGCGTTACAGTTGTAAGGCAATTACGCAGTCGAGAAATTACGCTCGGTACGTAAAATTTCTCTTCGCGCGTAATTTGCTTCTTACAACTCTCGTTATGTAATATACTATTATAACACGTCCACAAATGCTCTGACAGTGTAACTTAACATTATAACATAGGTTGCCGCCGCAAGATGTGTATCCTTGCTCTTCCGACATCATGAGCAGTACAGAATAGTGTGGACGACTGAATGTCATACAATAATCGCACACAACTAAATTGTATTTCAAGTTATACAACTTTATAACAAGGTGTGGATGCGCCTTTACATAAGCTACTGTATTTTCACTGCAAAGGTAAACCTTTGGAATTGTTACTATAGCAGAGAACCGTGACGCTTGTAAGAACATTTTCATTAATTATGGTGTACTAACATCACCCTGCCCTTTTTAGCTGGAACTTTTCACATTCACAATAATAGAGTTATCTTACTCGCAGTTGTTATATTCACAATCACAATACAACAGTCACACATATATCAACGACAAAATAGACTTACTTACTACTAATGTGCAAATAAATTCTACAACATTATTTCGAAATTTGTATGTAATTATCATATTTCATTTTCATTACAGCATCTTCGTAATTGTTCACTTGTTCACTTGTTTTATAGCATAAATTAAGCGCATCATTATTATTAGGAACAATCGCACATTTGGATTTCACAATGGTATATTATACGCCAAGGTTGTGAAAACCAGCATTACTGACCGACCGCCAGTTTAAATACCGAGGCGCGTAGCGCCAAGCGATACAAGGCGGTTTCGTCAATAATGGTCTGACAACCGAGATGTATATAGCTACTGTTTATTTCACTACTAGCAGAAAAGCCACCAAATAAACAAACATTAATCATTATCTTCGAATTATATGGTACTTATACCGTGACATTTTTTTAACTCTGAACATAGTCAATACAACATTTTAGCACAATCATAGTTCAAACAACTTGACAATTCTATTTATTTTTATAACCCATCAAATAGTTATTTTGACGTTACCTTGGTCACTTGATAACAACCACGCATTGACCTATGTTTATTAAAATTGAACATAGGGACGTTGTATTGACTATGTTCAGAGTTAAACAAATGTCACGGTATAGGGTGGTACTGCTTAGTTAACGCAGCAATCGGACGAAGTATAATTATGGCGTTTATTTTAAAAACAACACAAGTCCAAAAATGCACAAATCGAGTTATTAACAGTAAACGGCTCTCAAGACCAATGTCAATGCACTAACAAACCCGTTTTCTCAAAAAACAATACAAGTCGCGTGTAACAGGCCTTTTTTCATTTGCCTGTTACACGCCTGTTACATTCCAACTTTTCCCCCGTTTTTCTCTTGTTTCACAGTTCTTATTTAAAATCATTTTATATTTTAAATTAGTTGAAATAAATACAACAGAATAGCCTGATTTATTTTCCCAGTACTTTAAATATAACTTCCACTGTAACTTTTTTTAAATTACCCACAAAACTGATTTTTGGACATTGCACTTTTATACTAAAGTGACACTGACATTATTATTAGCCTAGGTTAATAATATTGAAAGAGGTAGTGCAAAGAACAGTTTGAAACATTCACACAATTAATATTAGTAAATAATAGTATGTTTATAAGCTAATAGTGAAACCAATTAATATACATTCACGACCTTTTTGCAACCTAGTTGGCTGGGTTTTCTTTTTGTCTTGTTGGACAAACTGATACAGTAATGCAACGGAAGTGATTTTTTTTGTGTCATTAGACACATTAGACAAATGTCTTTTGACATTTGGTCCATACCACATTGTCAGATATATATTTTTCGTCCGTTCCATTTTCATGTCTAATAATTTAAACTTTACAACTGGCAACAATGTTATATAAAAAATATAACCTCAAATTGAAAACAACTTAACATAAAAAAAATGACAGGTTCCATTGGGGAATTCAGTTATTTCCGAAACACTACCAACAAAATTACTAGATAGACTCCCCTGACGCAAAAACTTTGTGAATGGAGAGTATGCAAGTATTTTTACAACAGCGGATTCATTTATTTCATGATTTGTACCTCAATATCAAGCTTGCGGAAGATAACTACTATCTAGGAAAAACTTTAAAATTAACAGATTAAAAAGCTGCATATAATTGAGGAATGTAATCGACTTTTTCACACATATTCATGCAACTTCAATTGCTGCACTTATTGCCTCTTTTTAATTGGAAAGTTTGTAATTGGTGTAATTACGTTTTAGCGGGTAATTATGATACTATTAAGGTAAAAACATAACCAGATGCCTTCGCGCGGTTTTAATTGGCATTATGAAATCCACGTTACATCTAAAATTATTTCATATACATGAATGACATTAAAATTATAATACTTTTGATATAATTGCTTGATACGTATTTACTTTCAGTTTTATAAACAAATTCAGTGCGCAAAATTTCATGTTTCCGCTATATATGAAAAATGAATTAATATAATTATTATTAGTTCACTAGCCCAACAAGTGGTAAACGATCATTGTATGATCACTTTATAAATTTGGAAATTCTTAAGCATATTTTTTCGATTTTAACGATATTTTAAATTTTTTACTTTATGAATTGGAATTATTTTAACAATGATTTTTGAATAAATAATAATTTTGTTACATATGAGTTTGCATGTTGCTATTGTACCTAATGTGTCAACATACTAATTACCCCTGTAATGTTTTTTTTAAATGAAGTGAAATTAATAATTTCAAAAACAAATCAAGTGTCACATCGGAACGTTAAAATCGGAATAACAAGTTGATGTCAATGAAACATAAAAACGTAATTGAATTGTAGATAAAATCTTATGTGGGTAGCACATTTCAATCTAGTTGTGTACACAAAGAAGAAGTACTATGAAATTTTGTTTCCTACAAAAGACATACAGTTCGAGAGTACAGTTCAAGATAATCACTCGTTAATGACAACTAATGACCCAGCCGCCTCCGCCTAGGAATTAAAGATGCTCGCCAGACGACGAACAGCAGTGTTAACGAGAAGGTCCATAAGTTTATGAAGAGCAGATTTTAATTTAACGTCTGCGTTCGGATTAGTAAGCAATTTAATCCTTTGTCCATAATCAGAAACAAACAATTGACTATTACATAATTTATGTTTTATTGTAAATTTATATTCCATGATATTCATGATAAACTATTAAATTGTTTAACAAATAGTATGCATAACATGCAGTGTTTTCCACATGTGCGAATATAAGCACACGCGATTTCGATTACTGCGTTGTCAACAATGTGAGGAATGTGCGCGATTATTTATTTTAACAGGTAGATAATGTTTTGTTTACTAACACCTATATAGTGACGTAGTTCACATTAGCTCTAAGTGTATCGTTATCATTACAGTGTCCAGCAAGGCGTTGGTGACCAAACAGCCAAATACATTGCTTGTGTCTGAATTTTTTGAAGGCACATTTGTGTAGCTTTAATGTAAGTAGTAATGTAAATTGTTTGTTATATTTGAGCAGTATGCAGTGATTATTTAATCATCGGACCCCCATGTCAGTCTCATTTTTCGAACCATGTCTAACTAATAAATGTAATCGGTATTTTAGTTTTCTGTTGGTATCGAATTTTTATATATATAATCGATCTTTATTGGGCTATCGACCCCATATGGGGTCTTTCCGCCTTTCCGCCGAATTTTTATATTAATAGCAATTTTTATTTTTAATATTTCAAATATTTGCCATATATTAGAAATTATTGACAAGACCAAAAATTGTAAAACTAAACATCCTATTCCGAATGTCAATTGTTTTTCAATATCGTTGCCGCTCTAGATTTTGTTGTAAAGCTCTTGGAGAAAGTATATTGAAAGTTCAAATACCAGTGAAAATCATGGTACCTATATATTCAAATATTAAATATGCCGTACCTAAATATAGCACCTCATTTGATCTCAGGAAAATATTAATAACAAAACTTCCCGAGATTTTGTTACGTAAGTTAAACTTTTACATTTTTGATTATTTTTCGGATAATGTAATGGCACAATATACATTTTTTTTTATTTCCAACAGATGAATGGTTTCAAAATTTCTATTTTTATTTATTTATTTATTTCATGTCATTTCAAAATGTGTTTACATATGTCAACTCAAGAAAATGTCTTGTAGGGGATTCCGGTCCAATTGATACTCATTCTTTATTAATGCTGTCCTGACCTGTTTAAAGAAGATTGTTTTGGAAACTACGCTTCTTATTGCGTTGGAATTGGTGCCATAGGATGGAACCAAATTGATATTTGATATTAATATCAAACATTTAGCACAAAAATGCGAACAACTGTTAACACTAAATGCAAATATGAAAGGGGCTAATTAAAAAAAAAAATAGAACGATTAATGATCCTGAAAACTTTCCAAAGAGTACCAATTTGGAATATGATGGAAAGAAGAGCAACAAATTAACAAAACATGTCATTATGAATTCGAAAGATCAAGAAGAAGAATTCAATATTGAAGGTAATGTTTCAAGTAATTGTAGTAGAAGGAAAAAGCAGTTGAATCTCAAACGTTTTTACGATTTTGACAGTGAAAGTTCGCAGAATACAGTCTCTAAAAATGTTGAATTTCGTTTGGGTTACAGCGACAATAATATTAGCAGTACTATCTATAATCAATCTACATCTAATACTATTACTGAGAATGCTCATGTACCAACAAATATTAATATTGATAAAAATGTATCAACAGTTTTATTTTGTAACAAAGAAACTGTTACCTGTAAATATTGCTATAAATCTACTAATGATACGAACAGAGCTAACCACCGTAATTCAAAAAACTTGAACATTGACATAGACACAATATCTTTTATGTTTCCCGATGAAGATAATATTGAGACTATTCAATCATCTTGCCATACAAGTGATACGTACTCTAGAAGTAAACAGCGTGTAAATGCCAAAGATTTAGATATTGATACAAATATGAGAACATGTGTTTTTCACCACGAAGATGGTATGGAGAGTGCGACTTGTGATCAACCATTTTCTAGCTATTGGAGTCAAAAGTATCCTAATTTAAATTTGAATATTGACACCTGTTCAAAAAGTCAAATGAATCCTGATTCAACATCGAATATTTATGTCAGAAGTAAACAATGTCCTGAATCAATATGGGATTTTAATACCTATTCCAAAATCCAAAATCGTGATAACTTTAAAGATACAGATATTGACACCAACATTACGTCTGTTTTGGGTTGCCCTGCAAATTGTGTTAGAAGTGAGACCTGTAATATTACAAATGAAAAATATTTAAATTACAAATGCGAAAATACTAGAAAAAAATATTATTCCAAAAGTGAAAACCTTATTAATGCCAAAGTACTATATGTCGATACACATTTTGGCGCTCAAATTAATATTAGGAGTGCTAATTTAATCCAAACATCTACTAATTCTACAAGAGCAAGTGAGTTCAATTCTGAAAATGCTCTTGACATTAAGTGCATGAAATCCCTCTCTGCAACGCCAAAGAAAGCTATCTTAAAGGATGTAGTACAACGATGTTCGAAGAAACCTCCAACGAATTTACAAATTAAGAAACCATGCGTCAATAAGAAAGCAGACTCCCCACCAGTCACATCAAAGAGACATCTAAAATTATATTTGAATACTAGGTATTTTGCTACTGATGCAAGATATTTCCAAATAAACCCAGTAAGATATTCTAGCAGTTTGTGCACGTCCAATGCAGTACCAAATGAATATTCTTCAACCGAAAGTAAGATTTATTTAATACATAATAAGATATTTGCCCAATCATATTGTTATTTTTTTCTAGATGATTATTTTGCTACAGTGAAAAATGAATATGGAAGTGAAGCAGATAAATTGCAAAGGAAACAACTAGCTATTGAGCAAGAGGTAACTGTTTTTTTTAATTATTATTTTACACTTTGAAAGTCATTTACAAATGTTATTTATGTATACGTCATTGACTATGATCGTTGCGCTTCCAAAATATACATACGATGGAGGCACCAGTAGGCAAGAATCCATGTAATCATACTGTAACTGTTCCTGCTCTAATGATATTTCTCACTTCATACACTTCAGTGAATAACAATATTTTCTATTCATCTATTATCTAAACGAAATTTCTCAAACAAAGCCGAGTCAAGCATCTGACAACACAAATTTACCTTGACTTCAAAATGATAAATTAATTATTTAATCATAATCCTTTCAAAATGTCTGTGTCAAGACGCTATATTTATTTTCTATATTTAAAATTTTCTCTGTATTTAATATTCTGTTGTTAGTGTTTTATTCCATGCCATGCTATGTCCCTTCTTTCCGCTTCTTTTCTGATTCCGAAATTCCAGGTTTTCCTCGGTCTTCTTCTATAATTTCTTCCTTGAGCCCGCATGATTGAAATATCACATTTTATTATTTTCTCATTTAAGAGCTCCATTTGTAGTTTTTGTTTGTGTGCTTCATTCCGTATTCTATCACTTCTTGTCTTTTTCAATTTTCCTGTTCCTCTTCGTTGCCTTTTCTTTCCTTTTTTTTCTGTGATTCCCATTATATCATTTGTTCCTTCATCATTTCTTGATAACTGTGATGTGATTATAAGTTACTTGTGTCCATATTTTGTGTGTGCTAATTTGTATGCCATGTGTGAACTGGCATACACACCAGTTGTCTTGTAGTAGCACGTAAATAAATTATTTTATTCTATTCTTCCGCATTTTCTTCTTCTTTTCCACCAATGCTTCGCATGTTCCATGTGCATAATCTCATTCCTATGTATTTTTCTCTGTTGTCTCGTCTATGATCAGTACATCTTCTTTCTTCAGAAGTTTCATAATTTTTTTCTTTTAATTTTCCTTTTTGTTACTCATGTCATATATTGTTTTCAGATTTGCTTCTTCCTCTATTTCCCCTACAGTTTGCCTTTTCATAGCGTGTTCGTTGTCCTGCTATCGTTTCATGTTTTTATTATTCCTATTAGTGTTTTCAATTTGTACCTGAATTCCATTGTCTTGTTCTTCGTTCCATTTCCAGGTTCTTTGATACATGACTGTTTTCTTGTAACCTATTTTAGTTTGATTTCCCTTTTTTTCTACATTAGCGTCTTTAGCTATCTGTCATATATAACTCTATACTTCTAATTATTTTTCTGTTTGGCCTGCTTGTATGTAAATTAATTCTGCATGTTTTCTCAGTTTGATTTTATTCCTAACGATGTCAATTGTATCTGTGAACCTCTATGTGTCTATCACATATGCCTCGTCTACTATTTTCTGAGGATTTCTCACCTTTACACATATTATAAGCTCTTTTTCCATAAACCCCTCCATTTCTTCATTTATCACCCACCATGTCATAGTCCATGTCAATTTTCAAGTCAGTTCTTCTTAACTTTTCCTGTTATTTTCCTTTTCCATTTTCTTCAAAATTGCCAAATAGCATATTAATAAAAGAACAACTGATAGATATTTGATATTTAATATCAAATATTTAATATTTCTCTCTCTGTTTTTCTATTTCTCCTATTTTTAAGCTATAAATATAGCTATACCCTAAAAGTGTAATAAAAGTATCTTGATTCCTCTGGGAAAATGTCTTGCTATGTCGAACTTTGAGACGCGGAAAATTTTTGGTGATTTCCTGAAACTCGATATTCTTCGCCTTGTTCTGTCATTTTTGAGTTCTGTCAGTACTTGTTGTATGAAGTGAGTTACGAAGAAACATTAATTCTGATGCTGAAGCAGCAGCAAATGACAAAGTATGTCATTACAATCTGAAAGTGAACATCGTAAAGTTTAACATTACACATTGATAGTAGATAATAGCTATTTTTCCACTCCCTGCATGGTAAGTACACTGTTATAACATTGATTTAGTGGAAGTAAGTCCCACTTACCGATAAAGCTTTGGTTACTATGAGCAACAGGAAGTAAGTAATCACTTACTGCCCTCAGGGAAGTAAGTAAAATACTTTCAATAGCTTTCTTTCTCTGGCACCAGTCTTTAAAACACTTTTGATAACACACCCCTTCGACTTCTCCGGCAGTAGGAAGGAACAGGCAGCATCTGCAGCTTCTTCAATTGCCATTTCTTGTTTATTTTCATTGGAATTCATTTTACAACTGAACGAATGCAATTTCTGACTTCACACTTTGTTTCAAAATAGTCTTAGCAACCAAAGCCGTACTGACATTTTGTTCATGTTGCGAAAATAAATTAATCAAACACAAACAATTAAACCAACTTCAGGAGTGGAAAAACAGTTATAAGCAATTTGAGAGGTAAGTTTTAACCAGTCTCGGTCTTTATTGCTAGCCCTCGCTATCGCTCGGGCGCAAACTCGACCTCGACTGGTAAATAATACTTGCCTCTCTTAATGCTTAAATAACTAGTTTATTACAAGGGAGAAAAGTGCATCATTTCCTCCCGCGGATATTTGATGCCTGACGCGAAGCCGAGAGCATCAAAATCTAAGGGACGAAATGGCACTTTGCTCCCGAGTTATACATATGATTTTTTTCTACGACCTTTCACAGTGTTTTGCATAAATATTATATTTTCTTGTGCATGACAATTAAAAAAACTAATGTCACAATATAATATTTAAAATAAGTATATTGTTAAAAATCGAAGTATACAAGGAACGTATGATTTTTTATAAATAATAATAGTACGAGGCTTATGTCGCACGTTGAATGGATTACGGCTACCGTTGTGGTCCGGTTGAATAAACTACGTAATGACACGGTTCATGGGAGATTATGTTGAACGTTTTGAGCTAACTAAAATAAATGTGAATACATACTTTGCAACGTGGTATCAAGGATTCTTCTTTTGCGGAATCTTTTGTAGTTCTGGCGTGCTAATTATATGTACCACAATTAGCCGGCCTTAGCTGGCCGCATTTTCACTATATTCGTTGAATACATCAACTTCAAATTTTGATTGATGTAATGACAGATGTTTTTTTGTATTTTAATATTTAATTTTAAATTATTGTAATTGTTCTAGTAGTGAAAAATAGTATATACACCACGGTTGGGAATACTATTACAGCCTCGGGTCATGTAACCCTCAGCGGTATCAATAAAATAAAAACATACACTATTATTACAGCTATTTAATGTTTCTATTCTAAGTATTAGTCACGGGAGGCGAAGTTGTTTGCCTCCCGTGCGAAGAAAAGTAGAACTTTCCACCCTCGTTTGAGGAACGAAAGTATCTACTTTCTATTACGGGAGTAGAAAAAATGTATTATGTCATATTTTAGAAAAAAATCTTACATAAATGTACTTGCAGATAAAACGATTGGAACAAGAGCAACTAAGATGCACGCCACTCCTCTACAAACGCGAAATTCCAAACAAACCCCCACCTCCTTACAAACCGCCCACTTACTTAAAATCAGTACAATCCGCTTTTCCAATAGAAGACCAAATAAATTCTATTGTTCCTATAATAACAAAAATTCTATACTTGGCTCAGAAATCCAATAGACAACATTCAAATTCTATTCCTGCAAGATTTGTATTTCCCAATACCAACGAAGAATGTAGTCAACTAATCTTTGATATTTGTAAAGAAACCGTTATCAAACATTACAAAACTTTTGATGAAGCACTTGGGATAACAAATGAACATCTAAGATTACATCTTCCGGGCGAAATTGAGTTGAACCACATGTTGATGATGAATCTCAAGAAGATATTTGGTTTCGTTAAATGTGATTACAAAGAAAGTGCGTTAATAAGGTGGTGTAGGAGAAAGTACGATGACGTCGATGAATTGATAGTTAAAGAATCCAAAGCAGAGGAAAGGGAATGGACCATACAGATAGTGGATGAGGTAAAGGTGAAGAACCAACTTACCGATAACATTTTACAGTTACTATTGGACGAAACTGGATCTCTTTTTACCGATGTATTTACTAATAAAAAGTAATTTTCTGAGTATTGTATTAAATTACTTTTTAAATGGCATATCTCTCATAAAACTCATATAAGTTTTGTGCTATTTTTCACTCATTCTTGTTGTATTTGAACTATAAAAATTGATCCTTTCTGGTTCAATCACATATTATAGACTATCACAATCTTATTACAGACATATTCAAACTTTTACATTTAAGGTTTGACCTCACATTTTGCACGTTTAGAATATACAGGTACACTAAGACCAAAAATCTCGTTATGTCACATTACTCAAGCAACCTATATGCTATGCCCAATAGATTATTCCACAGATAAGAATAACATGGGATCTTTCAATTTGAAATTACGCAAAATATCGCCCTTTTTAAGCTTTTTAAGGTCTTTTGGGGTTAACAAAATGCCAAAATGCATATTAGCAGAAAAAGACGACTTATATTATTTTATATCATACTGCGTCGTAATAGACATTTTTACGGTCGCGTTTTGCGGCCGGCAAAGGAATATTACATCACTAGTCCGGAAAATGTTGCTAATCAACATTGTTGGTATTTTTATAGATTTTTTATGATGTTCGAAGCAGGAACGTTTGCAAAACGTCAGTTTGACAGATATATTTTTTAAACATAATACAGCGTTGTGCATATTATACCAAAATAAAACATGAAAGATAAAATATACTCACTATTACTGATTCTCTATAAAATTATATAACAACATTTCTATGTATAACTTCAGAAAAATTGTCAACGCGTAGGTGTGGGCAACCAGTTATACACTGTCATCAGTTATGACGTTAAATCTGACATAAATCACAGTTATGTTTTTTACAATGAAGAATCGCAAATATTCAGATAATTTCTAAAGAATTGTGGATTTATTCCATTACATGCAGTACGTATACGGCCTTTAAGTTCATCTACGTTACGTATTTGCCCGTCATTATAAGTTTTACTCTTCAGGTAAACTTGCTAACTTGGGGGCAGTATGTAACTGGTTGCCTGCAGCTACGCGTTGATAAAAACATTTTAAGTTACACATGTAGGTTACGTTTAATAACGAGGAAAAAACCGGTATATCACTTTGCCCGACGAACTAGCAATTAATAGGCGCCGCGTTTTAGGTTACATAAGTACGTCATGTATGACTTTTCTAGTTATTAAATAAATATTTTCAGTCATCATAGTACATTTACTTGACATTTGAACTGTCAGTTTCAAATATTTTAAAATATTTTTGCTTGTGCCTGTAAAATAGCACTGAAATAAGATGTTGATTCAGACTGTACAGTCATTTAGTTACTAAAATGTCAACGAAAACAGTTGGGTTATCATATGTGCATAGTTGTTATTTGAAAATAGTTGAGTCATAAGTCTTTTAAATATTTTGAATATGTAACTACTGCCCTTTTCTCTATACCATTTATAAGGATTCTAGTTTGTTTTCATCCCAATATGCATGTTTTTCTAGTTCTATTTCATCCCAATATGCATGTTTTCCATTATGAAAATATTTGAAAAATTCGAAATGTTTGACACTGTTCGACCAATAGGTAAATTTGCACGACCAATAGGTAAAAATTAATATCATTAGTGGAAAATATCGGTGGTGCCAACACACTGTCAGTTTGACAGTGCAGATGTTAAGTAAACGCCAATCCATTTTTATTTTTAACTAAGTTGGCTCTAATACTACATCGTACAACTTTGTTAGTTCCACTCACACTTTTATTTGTGAAAAATATTTAGTGACTGCAGTTTCGACTAAGGTCTAGTCATTATCAAACTAAATATGTACATTAAATAAGAGTAAACACATTATATACAGGATGAGTTTCTTCGGATGTTTAGTATGGGGATCTCGGAAACTAGCGGAGATAGAGGTTCAATTAAATGGCGAAAGAATTGCAGTTTTCCGAGTTCAATTTCATGAACTTTTAGTTTCTGGAAAAATTGCATGGCTAACTAGATGTCACGAAAAAATATATTTATTTTTGTTTGGTTCGGTGCCTATGGATCTGTTATTATTGACTTTAGAAAAAATGTCTAAAGGAAAAAGATGTACGTAATTATGTGCTTAATATAACAATATAACCGATTATTTTATTAAAGCTATAATTTTTGAGTTATGAGACAAAGTTGAGTTTTTTCTAATAGAAACCATAGTTGGCCATGACTTTATAAAACAAGCGCTTTTTCAACTATTCTAATGATATACCACTTGATACAGTTATTTTTATAAATAATTAAATTATCGTTATTTTTTACTTTTCATTTTCGAACTATTCAAGAAGTAGGCTATGGAAACAATTGATACATGCTTAACGCGTTAAATAATAAAATTCAAGTTAGTTATTAAAATTTTTCTTTTAATTTCGAAATTATAAACAATATTATTTTGGTATAAAATGTTTATTTCATTGGAGTTACAATTTTATATAAAACTTATTTCTGATAAAACAAAATTACATAAGTACAAAACTACTAAGCAGGGAATTACAGATGATAAATTGAGAAACAATACAAGCATATTAGAACGTAACAAAAGTAGTACCAAAACAACGTAATTAAAGTTAGGAAAGAATTTATGACTAAATATGTTCAAAAGGTTCACCATTATGATTAATGCACACCTTTTTAAAACAGAAGTTGTTGCTTTTCTAACGGAGCGTCCATCAATATTAGCGAAAACTTGTAACTTGTAAGTACAGCTTCTCTAAGGTCGTCTACTGTGACGTACGATGTTTGATACACTCTATCTTTTACCATTCCCCATAAATAAAAATTTAATACAGAGAGATCGGGAGATCGGACACCTCTATAATTGTCCTTTGTATCTATCGATTGTTTCTATAGCGTACTACTTCGAATAGTTCGAAACTGAAAAGAAAAAAAATCCCATAATTTAATTATATATAAAAATACCTATGTAATATGATATATCATTAGAATCGTTGAAAAAAGGCCTTTTTTATAAAGTCATGGCCGACTATGGTTTTCATTAGAAAAAACACAAGTTTGTATCATAACTCAAAAATTATAGCTTAAATAAAATAATCGGTTAGACCGTATTATTAAGCACATAATTTCCTATAACTTTTTTTATACACATTTTTTCTAAAGTCAATAATAACAGAGCAATATGCTCCGAACCAAATAACAAACAATATATTTTTTCGAAATATCTAGTTAGCCATGCAATTTTTCTAAAAAAACAAAAAGCTCATGAAATTGAACTCTTAAAACGGCAATTCTTTCCCCATTTAATCGTCCCTCTATCTCCGCTAGTTTCCGAGATCCTCATACTAAACATTCGAAAAAACTCACCCTGTATATATACATTACATTTTGCAACAATTAAAGAGGGGGAGAATATAAGTTGAGTCTGGTCGTTTAGCAAATTGCCGTCTTTTGATGATGAAGCTTTGAAAATTTCTAATGATTCCAGCAAATTGAGCTTAAGTCCCTTGTCGACTAGGTATAAGATCTCAATGGAATCATTAGTAGGTTCGTGTACTGAATCAATAAGGTGTTCCGCGAAAGTTGAATCACCTATTCTGAGCTGGAACGACCGCTGGAATTTTAACGTTAGATACAAAGAACATCAATCGCATTCTTCCCCTAACGTAACCTAACCTAACCAAAAATCCAACCTAACCTAACTTATCCAAAAACCTAACCTAACCTAACCTATGCAAAAACCCATTTTCCCGTTTCATTGTTCATGAAGTTTATTGGAATCAGCGCACAAATTAGCAATCTCATCAACATCTAACTCTATGACAAAAACGCAGACACTTGAAAACTAGCACACTTGAATGATTGAAGCAATAATTTAATTATTTTATTTTTTAGAAACATGATATTATTTATTTTCATCATGGATACAATCTATGAAAAGCAACTCATATCTCCCTAGGGAGATGTCAATTTTTTTCACTCTCAATCACATTTTTTTCTCCTTCAACCTTATGACCACTTGACAAATAGATCGTACAATTGACAAATTTTCCATTCAAGACGGTACTTGAAGATGAGCAATTTTGCGCCAGCTCATGGCCTCCACTGCCACTAGCAGATGCCGACGATCTTACTTTTTCAGTCTCTTCCAGTCCAGCAATCACGCGTGAAATTTTATTCTTGGATGCCATGCTGTCTGCCAAGTAGCCCTCCGCTACTGTAGAGCTTTTCCATCCACCCAGACGCTTCAGATTGGTCATACTTACTCCTCCATCTGCTGCCAAAGTTGCATATGTTCGTCTTAAACAGTGACCTGTGAAAGATTTCGGATTCGGCAAACCCAAGTAGACAGCAATTTTTGACGGAATGCTGCCAAATGTGTTTTTCCCAACAGGTTGCACTGTACATTTTCTGTTTCTGTAGGATCTCTTTGCCAATGTTTTAGTGTCCGGAATCTGCACCACAATTACTGAACCCCTGTCACTGATGTCTCCAATTTGCATTTTTATTATGACTTTTATATACTGTCAAACAACTCATAGCAACCTCGGAAATAAACATTGTGGATCGATACAATGCCTAAAAATTTTACCAATATGTTTCTAAAAAATAAAATATTGTATGCACCACGGAAGATATGGATGTTTTTTACCCTTTGTTGACTTACAAACCTCGGGCCAAAGGCCCTCGGTTTGTAATCCTGTCAACCTCAGGAAAAAAACATCCATATCTCCCTTAATGCATAAATATCTATTAATATATGAATTAGGCAACGTTGTTAGAAATCTGACATTTAATAATGTTTCCACTGTCAGATCATTTTTGTTGGTGTGCACTGTCCATGTGTAAAACTTTATGAAATGAATCCACACCCTTCTTATTTAAAAATAAAAATAGATCAGAGTTTAAATGGATGGTAAATATGTAATGTTACTATAGAGCACCTAATATACACTTTTTAATATTTCCAATAAAATTCTACATGTACGTTAAGTAAATTAACAAACTTACGTCTTTATAATGTAAATTATGATTGAAAATATAATTAAATAGCTCCGAAGTTCTAGAACTAATTATGTATTTAATCAAAATAGCAATTATGGTCGGTTTCCATTTTTTGTTTTATATGTGCCGTTCGCAATGGAGCAATTTCGATACATATAAGATTTCCCGCCGTTTTGTTGGGAACACCTTTAAAAATAGCGACATAACCTGATTCAAATGTTTGCAACAACTTTTAACTGCCACAGCTTAAGAAAATGATCGACTTACTAATTGGTTTAGCAACGTCCCTCCAAAGTTTTGTGTACTATGTATTCTACATAAGTTTTAAGACTGGAAAGCTACTCATTTACACATTGGAAAGCGGATGGAGTTTGCTATCAAGCATTGCCAGTGTTGTCTTTACGATTGTGAGTGTTATCTTCGAGGACTTCGGAGTCTTCATGCACGATGTCGTCGAGCGACTGCACTTCATACTCAGTTTGTTGGTTGGTGTAATCGATAGTGTGTTCACCTTCTTAACCTCTATCAATGGTAACATCAGAAGTTTGTACGATATGTTGCATTACTTCGTGGCAAACACCTACTTCTCAGTCATAACGTTCGGGCATAAAATAGTCACCGCCATCACACAGACATTTGCAGCGATCAAGTACCTGTTTGTGCTGTTCGGGTCTGGAATGTGGTTTGCAATTACTCTGGTGCCCGTCTCCATATTTTATATTTGTGTTTTCTGTACGTATTACACCGGACGCCTCTTCGAAGAATTTATAAATGTTGCCAGTTATGTGGCAAATGAAATACAAACTTTCGCATTAAATATAAAACAGTTTTTCACCGATGTGCCAGTGGAAGCTACACTTGGATTAATATTCACTTGTTGTATATTGTATGTTCTTTCTAAATGCTACGTGATGCTTATTGTATATGTGCATGAGAAAGCTTCAATACTTTGGGGATACATGGGGCGTTACTATAAATCATTACGAAAAGTCTCCTTAAAAGTGTTTAGTAAAAAAAAAGATATACTTATTGATGATTTTAAAAAGGAGGAATCTAATTATTGTGTAATTTGCCAGGAAAGACAGAAGTGTATATTGTTGCTTCCGTGTAAGCATCTATGTGTTTGCGATGAGTGCCAAAATAGGATGCGGAGATACGAACGTCGGTGCCCGGTGTGCCGTACAAATATTGATCGGACGATGAAAGTTTTCGTCTAATGTATACATCCGGGCTTGAAATATGATCATCAGAAATACAATGAAATCAGATGCTGTATAATAATATTGTGATAATATGTTTAAACTACTTATAAGGGGGTTATTTTATAGATTTACTGTCTCACGTTTTATGTTCTGAAGAATGAATTACTTATAAATAAATTGATCGCCATTAGAATTGTATTGAGGCTTACATTAAAATGGTTATTAGAGAGTTCAAGTTTATTTTGTTGTAAAGATAAACAGAAATATATAACTATTATTGTAATGAAATTCCAATGCCAAATAAAACTAACGATTTTTTTAACTAAATTGAGGTCATAGTTATTTGGTTATTAGGTATTTGCCATTTTTAATATGAATAATAAAGAGTTTTACTTTTGATTGAAATGTTTCTAATTGGTCTCCGCAAGCCTCACATCTCCACTTAATGACTTTTTGATTTCATATAAAGTTTATTAAGATCCTTATAAATTACCTTATTTTCTTATAAATTATGGTATACATGTTTTATACGATCCTCATTAATTGTAAATTGAAGTTGGTAATCAGCTGCTCGCTCACAAAATAAAGATTTTCATTATTATTAGTTTATTTTTATTTTTTTTTACTCTAGACTACTTATCCAATTAGGTTTTTTAAATAACTACAAACTGGTGCGGCAAAAGAATGTTGAAAGTTATAATTATTCAAAATTGAAAACGGAAGTGAAATCATTCATTATGTGAACTGGCTTTTATAAAATATAAATAAAACATAGACGAATAAATACCAGATGATTATAATGTATTGCACCACTAGCGAACTTAAAAATTGTCGATGGTTATTTAACACTTCCCCGACCTGTTTTGTTATAGCCTATCAATTAAAGGCGGCTTCATAGTTGCCCGGGAACGGGAAAGTTGAAATATATTGTAATAAAACTTGTAATAAAGCACAACGGAAAAGAACAGTAACGGGATTTTTTTGTGCTTGGTTACAAGTGAATGATATTATGTCCCGGGCATGAAGTGTTTAATTTGAAGTTTTAAATTATTCCTTGTGAAATGAGTGTTACCAACTCAAATTAAATAACTAATAAAACTGAATTATTTATAGGAACTACATTTATTTAATTTAAAGAACGGTATAAATTAGATTAAAATGGAATAAAAAGCTTGTTAATAAGTCAATTCTAGCTTTCTTCCGTAAAAACACTGTTTTCAAATAAATAACCCAAAGAAAAATGAATTGAAGGTTATGCCATAAAACAAATTCACTGCCATATGTAAGTTATGTTGCATAGGTACTATATTTAGATTAACTGTGCTACTGCTTAGTTAATGCAGTAGTCGGACGAAGTATAATTTTATTGTTTGACTTTTATAGTAAAGCGACACTGACATTATTATTGAACTAGGTTAATAATATTCAAGGAGGTAGTAATATTAGTCAATAATGGTATGTTTATAAGCTAGTACTGAAAAATTAAAATGTATGAGTACTTAAAGCAGTGGTTTCCAACCTTTTTCAACATTCGCCCCCCTTTTTTGATATATTTGTTTGGCGCCCCCCCCCCCCCTGCTATTTTTAATAATAAAAGGATTTCGTATCCATTCAAATTTGACATATCCAGATCTTTAAAGTAAAATTTGAATTGTTTTTGAAATATTTTAAAGTGGCTCAGGATGTTGATGCTGTCAATTTTATTAGCAGGACATATAATTTTTAAATTAACAAACATCTCAAAGTTATTATTTTCTACGTTTACTGCCCACAATTCCATTTTTTTAATGAAAGCAGACATTTTATGCTTTTGTATCAGGGCATCAACATGCGGACCGTGCATACCTTTATTTAATGTTGCAAGTTTGTCAAAAATATCTACTAGATATGCAAATTTTGTACGGAATTCTAAGTCATAAAATAAGTTTGCTTCATCTTTCTTATTGTTGTCGTTTAAAAACATACCAATTTCGTCTTTTAGCTCAAATAGTCTTTGAAGCACCTTGGATCGAGAAAGCCAACGAGCCTCGCAGTAATAAAGAAGTGCTCTATGTTCTGCACTTATATCATTGCATAATTTTGCAAAAATCCTGCCCTTTAATGGACTGTTTTTAATGAAATGAGCCGACATGGAAGCAGCAAAACGGCAAAAGCTCATCTTGTCGAGCTCTGGGAGGAACGTCTGGGCGCACGTATTCGGCATGCAATCTCGAATAGTAAATAAAAATCATGCGTTCGCTTGCAACAAAAATTAAAATTTTGTTAAAATCTGCGCGCCCCCCCTGAAGTGCTGACTTAAAGGCAGATTCATACCGCGCGTTTTTATAATCGCTGAACATAGGGTATGTTCAGTTTTAAAACGACGGGATCAATCCTATGCTAATATTCAATTATATGCAACCAAATTTACTAGCGTGTGTAACTCAGTTATTTAAAAAAAATGACAAATTCATAACGTAAATTTACGTATATAAAACGTCAAAACGGAAAATTCCGTCTGTTGACGGAAAATGTATTCAACGGAAGAAAGTATTTAAATTTTCTTCATCAGTATCCTCTTCAGCATAACATAACACGTTTAATTTCATGTCTTCAGTCAAAACGTGGCATGTCCTAGTTATTTTATGATGACTACCAGAGATGCATCCTCTACTTTTAAATTTGGCGATTATATTACAAATTGTTCTGATTGATGGTATTGGTCTCTCGGGATAAATCGAGAAAAGATCGAAGAGAAGAATCGACACAGAAAATAAATCGCGCACAGCCCGTATACTAATGCAACATTGTAACCAGTGCACTGTGTATTTGTGTATTTGTGCACTGGTACAGATGCACTGCCCAGATTGTATCTTTTCTTGCGTTGAATACATTTTCTGTCTACAGTTTTGACGTTTTATTAAATGAGTTATGAATTTGTCTTTTTTTTATAATTGAGTTACTCACGCTCGTAAATTTGGTTGCATATACATTGAATTTTAGCAAAGATTGATCCTGTCGTTTTAAAAAACTAAACATACCCTATGTTCAGAGATAATAAAAACGTGCGGTATATTTCTTACGTGTAACAACGCAACGCTGTGGCAAGCGTTGACGAGGTATTGAGAATGCCCATAGCTATAGCATTACCACAGTGTAGCGATGCGTCGCGTAAGAAATCTATGAATCACTCGTAATCTTTATTTATGAATTTAATTTAATTGCCGTACCAACCGTACCAACGGTTGAGAATATTGTTAATAAATAAAGGCCGTGCCTGATACATTTTAACTTTAGACATTTCATGGAATTATGAAATAGTTGAAATAGTTGATTCGTAAATTTAGCTTTTTCAATATAAATACTATTTACGAGTGATGTGTGGCTTAATTGTGTAATAACGTAGCAACGGTTGTTTAGAATACCGTCAATAAATAACCCCCATGGCTGTTTTAACACTTGACACACATCAAGTGAGCATAAATACTGTAAAAGTACATTTTGAACTAGATTTTTTCTAGTCATTATTTGTCATTCTTTCGATGGAACTAGTTGAAAATGTTGACACCAGTTTCTTGAGCACTCGGTATACACTGTACATGACTGTACTCGGTGTACATGAGCACACTGGATTATGAAAATATACCACGCGTTTTTTTTATCTCTGAACATAGGCTAAGTTCAGTTTTAAAACGACATGATCAATTGAATTGCTAAGATGCAATGGTTATGCAACCAAAATTACAAGCTCGTTTATCTTAATCATTTCAAATATCAAGTCACATTGTTCTACTCATCTATTTTGCTTTCAATATTGGACCAAACACGTTACAGCCAACGTCAAAAAAAAAACAAGCAAGTTGTTTGTGCAAGGAACATAACCTATATAACCTATTACCCGCGTGTATTTTCAGTGGCAATCATTTATTTTTATAATCTTAAGCTCACTTGGACAACACCTGAACACTAATCACAATTAATGACAAACACGTTTTTATAGAGTGGGTTTCTAATTAAGTCATCGCTAGCGGCGCCCTCTATATCTAAAGCAATGAACTAAAAAATGAACGGAAACTGAAAGCAAAACTTGAACGAGAATCTAGACGAAAAAAGACGGATAAAGTATAATCATTGATTATAATAGCCTTATAGATACCCGATGTATATGGTGGCACCAATTGCTACGACTTTGCCAATATCAAACGTGTTCAGAGGTTGAATTCCGGGGTTGACTGTAGATATTTCGCACTATCATATTATTTGTGATGGTGGGAGGCTGGGAAGGAGATGGAGACAATGCGCGCTCTCACTTTTGTAAGAGAGCGCATTTTCTATCTAAACATTTCAACTCGGGCGGCCCGAGCCCGAAAATATATTTTTATGGATACCTTTATATTCCGTGCTGTAAGCGTAGTTACAACTTGTTTGCCTATAATTAGAAAAATCATACCACAAGGGCGGCGCGTTGCGGAAAGTGCTGCAGAACTTTAGTACCGCTACCAATTTTTTTGAATATATGTTCAATACAAATCGATTAAACTAAAATGATTTATATATTTTTATATAAGTCGCTGCTTATGGTTAAATAAAACAAGTGTTCTGCAAATTATAACTTGAGATTGTAAATTACATCCATTGTAACAGAAATACAAGCTCGAAAAACAAGGAACAATCAAGCACAAATCCAGAGTGTAGCGGCGGCTGCAAGTGCACAGCTTCAGAAAATTAATCGACTCGGCGGCGGCAACCAGAAAAATAAATTGGTTTGCTGGCACATCTTTTAAATCCTGATACCTGTCCGGTATCAAAAGTCGGAATATTTACATATTATATGTTTATATATGAGGGACGCCCCCCAGCGCCTTATTATCTCTTAATCCTCATCAACCCTCAACCACCCAAATCCATCATTGAGAATATTGGAAATACCAGCGGTCCCCCCTCCGGCGCCGTGGTCGCTCACGGTGCCAGTGTATCCGGTGTATCCGTGAATGAATCGCGCGTTAAGTTTTTGAAATTTCGATGCAAGCGCTCCGCTCTGGCGTGGGCCGTCTCCCTACTAAATCAATTCTGTCTCCTTTTCGACGTCCACAGGCGCGTACAAAATTTACATTGGGTTGGGTATCTATAAGGCTATTATAATCAATGGTATAATGTAATTCAAGCTTAAGAAATTAATAAGTGTAAGTTAGGTTGCATGACTGAAATATTTTTATTTTGTGGCACGCCACTGGAATTGGAGCGGGGGTGGTTGTCAAACCTTTGACAGAGACTGTCAAAGTTGTCAAATAATTAAGTGAGTGAGTGGCCAGTTGACAATGTTGACAATATGTTAGGAAGACGGCAAAAGCAGAAGTATGAAGTGGTGGACTGCATACAGGACGATGACACAGTAGACTTAGAGCCCACACCGAAAAAACTGTTCACAGCAGCATGCATCTCCAGCTCATTCGCGACCACCCTCCTTATCAGCATATACTTCGCGCCATCGATAGGCCTCACGTTCTTCCAGAGATGGCTGTATCAGGTAAGCCCCATGACCAGCAACAGACCGACCAATGTCTCCGTTCAATGCCCGGCAGGAGTTCCACTTTCCCCTGTCGACCGTCTTGATCCATATGTTGGTGAAGTACCTTCTGGCCGCATTGATCCGCTTCATAATTCTACTGAAGTGCGGGAGACCCAGGATGGCTCTCGGCTGGAAGGATTACACTATGGCTCTGGCACCGACCGGCGTCTTTGCCGGTATCGACATCGGGTTTTCTAATTGGGGGTTGGAGCTGATTACGATTTCACTGTGAGTTCGTGCTTAAATTAGTTGAATAACATTTAAGGTGTTTTGCTAACTTATATTTCTTTACAGGTACACAATGACTAAATCAACAACTATTATCTTCATTTTAGCGTTTGCCATATTATTCAAGCTTGAAAAAAAGGTATGATATTTAAATTATCGTTTAGTGTCCTTTGAATAATTTTAAGTGAATTTATGTTACTGGAAATAATGGTTTATGCTTCTATTGAAAATTGTGAAAATATACTACAGTAACAATTTATTTTCAAATTCAACGGCACAAGAGAATAGTATAATAATGTTATTTTACTTATAGGTTTTATTTGATACAATACTGGAGTGTATTATTTTATTGTAAAACTCTATGACAAAAATGAAACGTAATGACCCTGTAAATCTGAAACCTGAAAGAAAGCAAACAAAGTTTGAAGAATTTAATCGTCACCAAGGGTAAAATGTAAAATTTAACAAGTGAAATAGTAGACATTCCTTCATTTTGCGCGATAAAGTACTATTCTATTTTTAATCGCCATAATATTTTAAGTAGTTTTGTGAGGCATTGTTGTAAATCCATTATATAACGGCAACTAATAACATGGGCAGTAGCAATACACATGCTAAACTTAGTTGTATTTTAGTTACACAGGTTTATCAGTATTTTAATTAATATGATAAAGAACTTTATCAATGTTGAACACACATAACAATTATTTTTAATGAATATATTTATAAATATATTGTTCAGTAAAAATTGTAAATAAGTGGAAAAGTGATTGCAATGTATACTTATAATTTATGTATATTTAATGACTACCAAAAGCTCCACAGTAAATACAAAAAGTGCAGAAACACGTCGGAAAATATCGAGAAAATATGAATAAAATAAATTTGTTTTCGAATTTTTATATTTTGCAACATAATTTCATTTAATTCTTCATTGACCCCTTAACACTCGTTATTTTTTCAAAAATATGGTTAAAAATAAAATCATTTTTTATTATTATTAATAATTAATATATATATACAAATATACAGGGTGTCTCAGACCACCTTCATCAGGCCTTTTTTTCGGTAAAACGTAAAAGTTTACGGTACAAATTAATTACATAACATAAAAATAGCTGCTTATGAACACCCAGTTGTTGGTGTCCCAGCAATAGTGCTAACAGTGCGTCATCGTTCCATATACCCTGAATTCGACATATGTTTGTTATTTCACTTCTCTCTTACATTTACCTTAAGTATGAAAATGAGCATAGAAAATACGATCCTTTGTTTGAAAAACAAGGGTCATTGTCTGCTTTTCTCAGAACGGCTATATATGTAATACGTTGGTTTTCAAATGAAATGTCTCCTTACAAAGGCGGTAATCCATTTTACATTAGTTATCTCTTTAAATTATGTGCATTTTGTTATTTGAAGCACGTTGTCAAATTATAGGTGAAGTGTGTTAATCTGTATTAAACGTTAATGTCAAGCAGCAGCTTCAAATATGAAATTGTTTATACATGAGTATAGTCTGGTTTTTTTAAGATCTACCAACCGCACAATTTCTCTCAGAGTAATAGACTTCGGATACGGTACGAGTGGTGAGCAGCAGAACGACAAAACAAATGTTTTGTTCACGTTTTGAATTTAGTGTGGTGGGAAAACTTAACGCTTGACGCTCAACACTGCACCTAGACATTAATATTCACCACCGCTCACCACTTGTATCGCACCCGAGGCCTTAATGGCAACTCTGTTAATGTCATTAGAATTTCTTATAAACGAGATTACGGTTCAAAATATAGTAATTTTTATTTTGACCAACATTCAGCAACAGGTGGTGGATCTTAAAAAAAACTGACAATATCTTACAGGTATTTCAGCAGTATAAATGTTGCGGAAAGGAAGTTAAATTTACTCCAATAAATAATTCAAATATTCAAGCAAACTAATGTAAGTTCATTATTTAGTTTAACAGTATTTCCCAGTTGGTGGAACATGTTTAGTTGTTGAGCGCACTAGTTTGTGGGTATACTACATAATTTTTTTCAGTCATGGAGCTTGTGCACCATTGTAATAATGATCTCAACTGGGCTTCTGCTGTTCACCTACAAAGCGACACAATTCAACATGAATGGCTTTATGCTCGTGCTGGTGGCTTCGATTTCAAGTGGTGTGCGGTGGACGTGCGTACAACTACTGTTGCAAAAATCGAAGATGGGTATGAAGAATCCGATAGACATGATCTACCACATGCAGCCATTCATGATCCTATCACTTATGC
Organism: Othius punctulatus; assembly: GCA_951805005.1. Taxonomy (NCBI): domain Eukaryota; kingdom Metazoa; phylum Arthropoda; class Insecta; order Coleoptera; family Staphylinidae; genus Othius; species Othius punctulatus. Next base: position 50,188,581 of record OX638138.1, on the reverse strand, counting down.
CTTTTGTCTTATGGATTGAAGGTAAAATTGAGTGCAGAATGATTTACTCATATTAATTTTTTTGTATGTTCATGCAGGGTTCACGCTGATAGACTACTGCAAAAGTAAAGATCCCGAATACTTGCAATGGCTACTAATGCAAGTGCTGATTGGGGCATTTATAGCATTTTTCATGGAAATTAGCGAGGTCATGGTCGTCACATATACTTCTAGTCTCACGTTATCAATAGCGGGTATTTTCAAGGTAAGCCAATATGGAATTACAAGTTCCTCTCTCGAAGTCATTGCTATCATGGAAAATAATATAATCAGAGAATTTCATGCATAGATTTTAAACTAGTAATAGTTATTTACGATACAATATAAGTCATTTAATATCGTAATATGATGTTACAATACGAATATCGTACAATGTTTTATCTATTATCAGTTATCAGATATTTTTAATGTAAATAATTTATTCCATAACCTAATCAGTAGGTTTTGAAGTTTCTTCTGTCAGTAGGTATAGTTGCGGAATTAAAAATCCGGGCATTAAAAATGATTGTATAGATTGCATATCTTACATTAGTTGTCACGTTACCTGGTGAAATTAGTCATAGTCAAAATAATTATTCGTATATGACAGCAACAACATCGTTTAACAGTCAATTGCTAACCTAGAAACACAAAAGCCCAATTTATATTAGCAAAAAATTGATAAACTCCTCTATAAATTGTCTGATAGGATTGAAAAGGTTCTAAGCAGCTAACACAGTATTTATAACTAATAGTATACTCTGTAACAAGATTAGAATGAAAATTTGATACGAGTGGAAGATTCCGAACGCGAGCGTGAGGAATTACGAGTATATCGAATTTTCATTCTAACTGAGTAACAGACTGTATTTTCTCCACGAGCAGAAACTATGAATCAAGAACAAGTGGAGTGGAGTATTATCAAATTCCATATCTGATTCACTCGATTTACCACTCATTTTATTATTTAAATTAACACTTGTCTCAAAACAACCAAGACGCCGCATTTACATTTGACAGTGACAGTAATGAAATTTATGGCAATGTATGTATTTCGTTTTTATGGACTATGTCCCTCCAAAAATTTCAACGAGATTGCAAGCTATCATTTTAATGCGTATTCCAGAAATCACCTAGCAACGAACGAATACCACCGAGTATTTGATGCACCATCAAAATACCCGGGTATTTTCATGGTAAATTAAGTGAATATTTTTGATATTTTAAAAACATTCGGGCTATTAATTATCAAAATACATTTATTAATTTAAATTACAATTCGTATTTAAACAATAATAATTATAGTTATTGTTGAAAGTACAATTGCTATAAGTACTAGCTCCACTGACCCAAGTAATTATTTTTGGTAATTCATTATTTATATCGTGAAATTCCTAATTCGCATGAAATTTTTGGCGGGAAATAGTCCTCGATATATCCCTCTTCCATGCCATCCTTAATATTTTCCTAAAATATTCGCGTATTTGGCCTGCACTCGGGATATACCTACTGAATATTCATTCTGTCACTTGTAATAGAATGAAAATACATGCAAAACACATAAGAAGCAAGTGTTTCAGAATAAATATTTTATCTCAAGAGTGAGAATTTTTACTTTCTAGTATTAAAAATTATTTCAGAATAATTACATTCACTAATAGTCCTGGAGAAATAACTTTATTACTAACATCTAAACTCTGTTCCATTTTTATTTTTAACTAAGTTGGCTCGGTTAGGGTGACAGAATTGTTGTCCAATGTAAAAAGTCACTAGACTTGAAGAAATAGGTTATATTTAAAAAAAAGAGGTTATATTTTATGCCAGTGGGCAATGTTGCCATCAAATTGAGTATCTATTGAGTAGAGAATTTATTTGCAATTTTTATTTTACAAAAGCAAATCGGTCAAATTATAATATAAAATATAGTTGAAGACTGGTTTACTTTAAACCAGCACACTTGAATAATTGAAGCAATAATTATTTGAATATATGAAATAGGCAACGTTGTTAGAAATCTGATATTTAATATTTTTGTTGGTGTTCATGTGTAAAACTTTATAAAATGAAACCACAGCCTTCTTAGTTAAAAATTAAAATGGAACAAAGTATATACATCAGAACCAAATTTAGGGCCGATTCCACCAAAGAGTAAACTGCGTTTAAATTTTTTTAACCTGAGTTTACATCTCTAACTGCCAATTTTCAGTTTCACCAACATATTAATCGCGGTTTCATATCTAAACGGCGTTTAAAAAGTAACTGGCCATTTTGGCCAGTAAAACGCCTAAACGAAGCTTAATGATAGATGTCAAGTGTCAAATAGTTGAAACTGGTATACGCGAATTCTGTCACATCACATTCCTTTGAGTAAAAAGGCATTTGAAAGAGTATTTGAAATGGTATTTGCCAAAACATCCTGCGTAGAAGAAGACGAAGAATTTGTCATTCGCCGACCTCGATGGATCTGTATTCGAGAAGACCATTTTGATGGTTTAGACGACCTTGATTTTATAACCCATTTCGGTTATCAAAACGATCTGCCGTGGAAGTGCTCGAGCAAATAGAGCACCAGCTATAATTTCTCTCCAGCTCTCAATCTATGGGTCTTCTTTATGTGTTTTAAACGGACCATTTAAACCCTGAAAAATGGACAGTTTATGTAGCACCATGTTCGGATATACAATATTTTTACATGCGCATCCAAGAAGTTACTGTATTTGTTGTTACTATGATATGCACGTTGATATTTATGTTACACATACTTGTTGTCACCCATGCTATGGTCTGTCGGGTTAAAAAGCCTGTTGCCTTTTCTAAATTCTCCCACAAATTCCTCGGAACTACAGGGTGTCGGGGCATTTAAGTAGATTGAGAATAGAACTCATTGGCAATCGATGCCCATACATCTAACTTTTTAGGACACTTGCCCTATCAGTTTTTTTTTTTGCATTCTATTACTTGTTTATGCTTTGGTGTATACGTTTTACACTATGTTTTCTATATAACGCGATTACATGTATCGCTGTGTCATCGACTGTCACTGTCACTTTCCTTCAACTTTTGCAGTGTTGCCTACTTTAATTTTCGTTAATCTAAGATTCACTAAACTCGGTTTTCTTGCGCAACACATTTCGTGGTGAAACGGATAATTTTTAATCGAGATTAAATTTGACGTTTACATTAAACCAAGTTTACAGAAACTAAGTTTTATTAGACGGTGGTGGGATCAGGCCAAAAACCGCTAGTCTATGTTATACCTACAGTTGATTGCAAAAAAAAGTAGACAAAAACAGTATTCTGTATTCGTTTTTTCTCAAAATATTATTGTATAAATGTGGTTTTTCATAAACCCCATATATTTGAAATTCAACAATTTGACAATTTCAAAGTTGACATTCAGTTTAAAACTTTTATAAGTATTAAAATGCCTCTTCTATTCTTCTGCATCACAAAACCAAAGCTATAAATGATTCAGGAACGGTGTTTTGGTATACACACCAGTTCACCAAATACAAAAAAAAACGCTTAAGTCAGCTGTTTAATTGTAATTAATGACACTGACACTTACGTGGCATTTCTAACATCAAAGTTGTTCAAGCAGCCAAAAATTTCTTGTCTACTTTTTTTTGCAATCAACTGTATATTATTTCAGCTGCATTTAAAAATTATTGCATAACATACAGCCTCGTCCAAAATTTGTATTTACAAAGGGTTCCTGTAGCAAATAATGCTTTAGTAACCACCAACCAAATAGACAATTTTAATACGCAAATGTATGAATTGCCAAAGTATTGATAAAAATTGGTCCTACAATATTATTAATAATGCATATTATTTACAGGAAATTCTAATGTTAATCTTGGCGGTTGAGTGGACTGGTGATAAAATATCAGGTTTGAATGTGATAGGTCTATTTATATGTTTGTGTGGGATTGTGTGTCACGTAGTGCATAAGATAAGGACGGCACAGGTTAGCCTGCCGAGGACGTTTGAGTTTGACGCCTCGGATCGCTATCATGACTCCGTAATGGGCAAGTCGCTGATGGAGGACCACGAGGCCGACCAGATGAGCTTGTCTAGCGAGAGCGAAGGCGAGCGCGACTCGCAGGTATTATTTAACATTTTAAACAGGCACGACAGGTAACTGAGCTGAGGTGTAAATTAACTATTTGTTTAGCCAATGGTGGACCATAATGTATGTACATTACATACATACATTTTAATATTCTTATAGATACTTAATTTGAACGCACAGTGGAGTACATGCATAAACTTGAGGTATCTTTACACGCAAATGTCTTTGATATAGTATGTATGTTGTACATCACTTAATTATATATAAGTATATTTTATATAGTCTGTTTTTTTTTTAAGATCCACCAACGACGCAATTAGTCTCGAAAGTATTAGTAGCAACTCTGTTAGTGTTATTTAGTGTTTCTCGAAAACGAGGTTACTGTTCAATATGTAGTGATTTTTGTTTTCACCAACACGAAGCACTGGCAGTGGATCGATAAAAAAAAAACTGACCATATATTTAGCTTCGAATGTAATATAATAATAGAAAGAACCTTGTCATACTTCTGTCAAAAATGAATGTGATATAGTGCCCTAATATTTGAATTGTAATTTTGAAACTTTATATGAAACATTAATATACAGGGTGTATTTTAACTTGGCGACTGGTTTTTAATCAGATATGGACAATAAATATGGAAATATTAGTCCCACTTTTTTTCTACATTTTTTATAGTGGGCAATTCATTTTTGAATGATCGGTGTGCTAAGGTTTAAGAAAGTTCAATCACCCTATGTGGCCTCCAGGCATTCCGTTTAAAAATGAGCCAGCTGGGATGATTATATATTAATTGCACTCACAGAGAAAGTTACGTCCTCCTTGTTCAAATCAGATGAAGTATCAAACTCACTGATTGTTCCTGAAAAATCCTGTTTTTGGGAACGTGTTTGTTCACAACCGTTTAAAAGCCTATCTACAAGTTCTAAAACACTACAAGCTATATTTATATTTTACATATCGTTATATTAAGAATTATATTTACACCTTTATATTGTAGTGGAGAAAGTAGGCACTTGCCTACTTGCAAAACTAACTTGCCAAAATTTAAATATTTCAGAACTTAATTTTATGTGCTACTATTAATTTTGTTTATAAACATTCCGATTTTCTTTACTTTTTCTATCTTAATATAATTTAAGGCTGATATGTTCGTGCCATATCTGCTGGCATCTTACATCACTCCAAAATGCATTTCAACGCAATCATTGTAATAGACTAAGTTTTGTTTGAGGCTAACACTGATTGTACTTTTAAAAAAAATAGCTCCTAGCTGGTCAATGTGTATATAATGAATATGTAATTTAATGGAATATATTTGATGTTCCTATGTTGTTTTATTTGATGTAAAAATATTTGTATTTGTACTCTTTGAATATAGACTTATTACCTCTTTATTCTTTATTTTTTTGCAATGAGTGTTTAAACCGAAAAAAGCAGCTTCTACTTTCCTATTACAAGAAGTAAATATGTGAAAACGAAATCACAGAATCGAACACTTTTCACTTTCATACATTTCAACAGAGTTGGGAGATTTTGAGCAATTAAATTTCCACTGCTTTATAAAAACCAAGTTAATACCAGTTTCTAAAAGGGAGTAGTAAGATACATTCACAGCAAAATTACTGACTGGATTTATCTTGTAGGGATACAATCATTTCTTACATTTACATTTACAGCTGTGGCAGAACCGTTGCAGAAATATGTAAATATGTGGTGAAATAGTATGTTCAAATACAACTTACAGAAGGTACCATATCCAAGCACGAGTCTGAATTTCGGCCAACTTCTTCACATTTGACAGGCTGAAGTCCTAAATTTACATTCCAGTGTACTTAGTTTACGTTCAAGGATTAAATATAAACATGAACGTATTTCCATCGATCAAAATGAGTCCAGACGTACAGAAACAGTGCACAGGTAACAGAAGGGCATGATTTTAACAAAAAAGCGTTATCAGGTTGAGCATAAAATACAACATAATTAATATTTGAATGATATATTTATATAAATATCTAAGTAAATGTATGTTTTTATACATTATTTAAATATATGATAAAATTTCATCCAATCATAAATAAAATTCTTCTCGAAAATAACACTCTGTAACTCTCACATTAAAAGCAGCAAGTTTTATCTACAAAATTTAAGTCAGAAGGGTGGCCATTCCATGGTACTTTCCACCGGCCTTCTTTTGAATTTTGGCTTCGATTGTAGCCTTTATTCTTTCTACAAGCACATTCAACTCTGCAGAATTATAAGTATACATCAATTTACATTTATCAGTTTCCAACGACTTCTTCTGTATATGCTTAATGGCATGTTCCAGGCAGTAAATTGCATTTTCTTGACTCTCAAACACCTACAAAAGCAAAACATTAGAACCGTCAAAGAAAATATAGCATTGTTACAGCAACAACAACTTATATTAGGAATCCAGATTTAGTCATATTTTGTTACTCCGTTTGTATGTTTATCAAACGTGAAACATGTCATCCTCTCTTTTTATTTATTAATGTTCTTGCAAAATAATATAAGTAGAGATTTTCATGTGCAGGATATGTTTGTTCATATCCGATTCAGGCATGCTGTACAACAGAACAGGAATAGAATTGAGCGGTTTTGCTATTGCACTCCCATTAATTTCTGTACTCATAATATTTTGCCTCAATAGCGATAAATCCTTGCTCTAAATTAATTGACAGGTATTAAAGTTCACAACAGTTTGAAAAATCCTATAGAGCATACTTTTTCTTTTTACGGATTTGTAAACTTGCATACCCATCTTTTACAGTACGCATTTATTTTATGTTAACAAATAATACATTGCAGAGAGGGCAGGTTTCACTTTTTTGGAACACCTGTATACAAAATATCAGAGTAACTACAATAATAAATCCTTTATGCCCTACATAAATTGTATGTGCTGCATCAAATATGGATCTATAGGCACAAAGACCAATCCGGTCAATAGCCCAATAAATATTGTTTATATAGTGTGTGTCAACTTTCAAGTAGGTACACAGGCAAATTTCGTTGCACATCGCATTACGCCGATTCCTGTACACCAAATGATATACGATGATAATCGTTTCAATTGATATAATAATAAAAATTGTACTTCGTCTTTTTTCAAAAATAATTGAAATTATTTCAGAGTCAGCATTGTCATTTCCATCCAGTGTCATTTCACTCTTTCTGTTTACCTTTTTAATAACATCACAGTTAAATTTATAATTTTTACCTCCTGTTTCTCTTTCTACTATACTCGCTGTTTTCAATATTTTTCTTATTAATTGTCTGTGTCATTGTCATGATTACAATACTTTCTTACACCATGATGAATCATAGTGGCAGATGGCATGGATCTGTTATTAAATCAAATGAGAATTAACTCGTCGCAAACTCACCAATGTAAAATGTAACAATGAATACCCATCTACATTAGAATAAATAGGATCATTATTTATGATTTCATAACACTTAAACTCTGATTCCGATAAAAGTAATAAAATTGGCATAATAATGTCAACCTTTTTTTCCAAATATAGACAGTAGTATAAACTTGTGTAATTACTAATTTAAATATTAAAATGCAATGAATTATTAACTATTTAGTATTAAAATTAGCGAAATCATTTTTTTTTGCGTTTGACACTTTTACTGCTCAAAGTGAATATATTCGCTCGTAAATGCATCACAGAACCATTCTACCATTCTTTAAGTTCGACATTCACTATCGCGTGAAAATGTCTAGCCAAACTAAACTGTTGACTGAAGAAGAGCGTTTGGCTGTGTTGGAAAACAGCGACGTTGAAGAACACAAACAAAAAAATACGGAATGCTTCTCTAAGCGAATATATTCCAAGCTAAATACATTTCAAAGCGAGTATTCTCATGAGCAATTTTGCACGAATAGAGTAACCAATCTTTGAGTTAATGAACATTCATATGGTGAGCAGGAATTGGCAATATGTGATTTTCAATTTTATTTGCATAGGTTTCTATTTGTCAGATATAAAATATAAAAAATATTTAAACATACCATTGAACAAAACAGATTCCATCGGCAGTCCTCACAAGCGTACTCGGTTTCCGAATCATGCGTCTTCTTTTTCTTCCTGTTATCAGGTAACGGTAATCGTTCTTCTAAAGTCACACCGAGCACCTTCAATTGCTGCCGTTGGCTAATTTCGCGCTCGCACAACTTCGTAACTGTCGGTATGATTTGGTTCAACAGGTTTATATCACTACGCGGATCGGTGGCGACACTCAAAAGCAGTCTTTCGTGGGAAAACATAGAAGGTTCACAGCTTTGCCTTAATTCGTCGAACACATATTCCGCACAATTCAGCCAACTAGGTGTGGCAAAGAACACACTCTCCGAGACCACATAGCCTGTGCAGATGTTCGAAGTGAAGGCTTTGGGGAAAATCACAACAAATTGTCCTGGCTCTTGCACCGTTCTCGTTAGGGAAACACCATTGTCGACTAGAAGGTTAGGTGGCAGCATTGCGGTGTCAGATGGCAGCCATATGGATTTATTTAAACAATAATTGGGGACGAGTTTAAGGAGGGTTGAATGGAACTTTTTGCTCATACTGTCTGGGATGCCGTACCATATTTTGTTGCCACCAGTATGAAGGTATTCGATCCATGGCAGACTATGGGGATCTCTATACCAACAGCAACCGCTAAACACCATACCAACATGTAAAGTTGGTACTGTTAGACCTGTTTAAAATGAGGGGACAATTAATATTGCACTAGGAATCTATTATTAAGACTTACCCATTACAGGTCCTAAATATCGTAATACTGAACCGCTATTATTCGTTAATACTTTTAAATTCCAGGCGTGTCTGGCAAACGGACTATTTTTCGAGACGGCAAAACCATACCCCCAATTTCCGGAATCAATAGAGCCTGAATGAACACATATGTGAAACTGTTTTGTTGTCACATGTTTCCAAAATTCTTCTTCAACCTAAAGTATGAACATAATTAAAAAAAAAACTGTTTCAATGATGAAGATAATGGTTTATAAGTATAATAATCAAAAGCAACGAAGTTGAACACCTGACTAGCAAATGCACTGACATGGACTGCATCTCTAAAACTTCTGGTCTTATAAATACATTGACATTAATTTTTAATAAATAATTAACATTAACGTTAATAAATAATTAACCATTGACATTAGTTGTTAATTAAATTTATTACCTCTTGTGCACCCGGCTCAGATTTGAACCACATTGCCATTGTATTTCGAGCAATTCTGTAAAAAGCGCTTAGAGCCATGCTTCGTCCTTTTAATATACACTCTACATCAGACTCCTCTTCATCCTCCGACTCGATGTCTTCATCATCCGACCTCTTATCATCGGCGGATTGTTGTGCTTTGAGAAGATTTCTAGATTCACGCTTAGCCCACTCAGTCTCTACTGAATCAAATAATTTATCTCTTTCATCTACAAAAGGAAAAATGTATCTATTACTAGTATACAGTAGTCTTAAATTTTGTAAAAACAACTAATGCGACGTTTTTTAAAACCTACATAGGATTCAACTGAAACTGAATACGATTCTGTTCATATTATGCGGACCTTTGAAAAATAAAATTCAATCAAAAATGTAATTACAAACATTACAGCAGGAGCATGCGGACCACATTTCCATCACACTTTTTCTGTGAAGATTGTATTACATGTATTACAAAAATTTAAACCCTGGAATATATCAATATGAACGTTTTATATTTTATACTTCATAAAATCTAAAATTTCGAAAAATTATAACAAAAAAGAGTTTTTTTTAAAACTAAAATATAATCTAAAACTTTACCTGGAGATAAGGTATCATATGGCAGAAGGTATTTGCAATAAATATCGTCGAGTTTCGTAACCCTGTCTTGGGCTGACTTAGGAATTTTCATGAGCTCTGAGACTTTGGGCCATTTTTTTTTCTCAATGACCTCCTTTAGCCCACCCAATGTTTGTACTGTTTGGTAGAGACGTGGTAAATCAATTTCCATGCCTCCAATCTACAAACAAACAAAAAATGTAGAAATTGTAAATGGTAATTTATGGTTGAACGAGAAAAGGTGCTAGACAAGTTAAGATCAAACTGCAAATTAATGGCAACACCGATATGAAATTGTCCACTTCATTCACTACCACTACGACCACACAACGCGTACTTCGGGAAATATATTGGTTACACCAGTAATATTTATGCAAGCACCCCAAATCCCACAATAATATTTTATTTTCATGCAATTATATTGCCAAATACAAATTTGAGCTTACCCATGGTGGATGTTTTAAACTTATACTTTGCGTGGCCAAATATTTACGGATTGCAACGAGCTCCCGGAAATTGGGACCCCATCTATGCATCATTTTATGTACGTATTGATTGTAAGCTGTAAATCTCATTTCATCCAGAACTTTGCATTCTGGCTTGAAATTGGGAGGAGGCACAATCCTGCATATGCCAAATTTTTCCGCCTTACTACGTATTTTTTCAATGTACTCCATGGGATCTATGAATTCCTTCTCGTTAGGGTGAAACACAGGGGCTTCAACGATCCGTGCCGCATCGGTCTGGCTCGGGAACTCGGTGGTGTTGATGGCTGCGTAACTCTCGAAAGATTTAGACTTGGACTTAGTTTGTCGTTTGTAAAGTTTTGCACTGGAAGAGGAACTTGCACTAGGAGAACTGGGTACTTTGTATTTGAATTCTTCGGAATTTTCTGATAGTCTATCAAAGCTTTTGCTGCAACTTGGCCTCATTATTCTACAGTCAGTCTTATTTTTTTGTAACGTCGTCTGTGTCGGGGGGCACATTGGACTCGATGCAGCTAGCGGCTTATCTTGTAATCTAGGTGTATTTTGTGAGACTACTTTGTTTCCAACAAGAAACTTTTGATGTGTTGGGGTATCTCCCGATCTAAGAGCAATGGGAATGTTTGTGACAGACTTGTGACCTGGCTGCAATGGAATGTAAAAGAGGTGTTCGTTACCGCTAACAGTAACGTTTACTTCTTCTGTAGTTTCTAAAGCTACTTGTGCTGAGCCACTATTATTGGATTCATCGGTGGATAGTATAAGGGATATTTCTGGTTTAATGTTCGTTCTTGGATTTGAATCATTGCGAATCAAATTTGGATGTCTAAATTTACCTGAAAAACAAAATCAATATAATATCGGGGCAAAAGATCTAGAACAGGTTCGCTTGGGACTTGTTCAGTATCTTTTATTTCAAGCTATCCATAGATAGTTTGACAGACAAAGAAAATAGATACATCTTTGTTCAATTATTTGGAGCTAGACGTTTGTTAAGAGTCTCATTAAGGCCCAGTTTTACAAGAGCGGTACAAGCCCCGTATAGTACTGTTCTAGGGATGAAATGCTTATATACGTTTTAATTGCCGAAATAAGCCCGGAACTAGTTCCACGGAACAAAATTATTCGCGGGATCCCAAGGCGTATACCTGGATAATATATGTCGCGAGGTATTATTTGTTGATTTGATTGTCAATCTGACATCTGAGGTTAGTGTTATTCTTCGTTTCCTTAAAAAATCACACAATGTATCAATGGCTATGGATTTCTTTGATTTGCTGATCCTGGACGTAAATCCATCATTTGTGGCATGATCTACCTACCCATCGATGGTTTTATAGCATGCGAAATGTTATTTTGCGCCTCCAATTTAACGCATTGGATGAATAATTCCAGGGGCAGTTATTCCAACGCATTCATGTGATTGTAAAACGGTTTCGTTACTTATTCCTCGAACAAGCATTGTTCCAGGTATTGTAATGTCACTTGTAAAACTGGCCCTAGCTAATTGGCTTGATCCCACTCAAGACAGAGCATGTGAAGTGGATAAAATGAAGGGCACTGAGATATGTGATTAACTTTAATCAGCACTTAATTTGGTTAACTGAGCATCGATTAAAGTTTAAGAAAAGAAGACTGTTTTGTCACATTATTTACTGCATGATTTACCTTCAAGTATCTTGAAAAACTTTGTATTTACAAATCTAAATTTACTGCAATTTAATGCACAATATTGAAAAGTGTGTGATATTCACATTATTTTTTATCCGTAAATTTGCAGACCACATCTTTGACCACATCTTTATTTATATAATTGACTACCTTTTATTTCATGTTAAACATCCATTTGTAGCTTAGTAGGTATACTCAACTGTCTAAGTTACCCGGTTTTTTCCACATTCAGGTTTTTTTTTATCGTTATAAGTGATTTTACTTTTATTACGTAGCAAAAAAGTAAAGAGAATTGATACGAAAAAACTTTTTTGTTGATATTTTTCGTTTTAGAACAATTTAGTGCCTGCTGTGTGTCTGTGCTCTGCTCAGCCATGGTGGCTGAACTAAACGAATTAAAAATTCACATTTAAAAAAAATTCGCGGTCCCAAGTAATTAATTTTGTAGGTTGGGTTATATTTCTGACATAAATGACACAAGTATATAATTGTAAACGAAAGTCGTGTGTTGACCCCCATTGTTTAAATGTGTTTAAGTTTAATAAACATTTGTTGTTTCCTAACAAATTCAGAATACTTTCTACCACTGTGGTAGACCACATTGGCATCTGCATATAGAGTATAGAAAGATAACAAGCTCAACAACTATAGTTATCTGTGTGATTTTGGACAACACTGGTTGAGAGTCAACACACAATCTACTGCGTAAATTTGAAGCATTAAATTACAGTAAATTTAGCAGCTAAAATCCACAAAATAATGTCAAACAAATCATAAAACGTCCACAAGATCGGGTCTAGATAAATTTTATCACTCCGCTAAATTTGATAGAAATTATAGTATTTTTTATGACACTGATACAATTATCAATTAATGAATATTTGATATTATAGGATTTTTTCCAATTCGCATTATTAAAATGCTTATTATGTATATTAAACGCATCATTAAAACAACACTTTAATCGAATGGGTGAATAAAATGTTTACATTTTCACTTTATTCACTATAACCATTGACAATGTGAATAAAGCAAAAACAACGTAAATACGCACCATACTTGAAATTTTCGTTGTCACCTGACGATGTGACACTTCAAGCAAATTCTTCAATTCTGATAACGAATTGGAAAAAATCTTGTATGATACAAGTGAATAAAGCAATTTTATTCACTTATACCATAAATAGCTATTATTATATTTTATAATTTTTATTTTTATTATATTTTTGTTTGATCAAACTGAAGAACAAACAAAAATTACCTGGGGCTTTTTGTTCTGCATCTAGCCTAGCAAGATCATCTTCAGAGCGACTAGTTGTTGTACTAGAAGGTCTCCTCGAAGGCCTTCGAAACGGTGTACTAACTAAATCTTCGTGATCAGCCTCAAATGCATAAACACTGCTCTCATTGCAAACTGAGAATGCATTGACATTTCGTGAAGGCTCCTTTTTTTCTTTGCGGAATATAGTTTTACGTTCATTCAAGAATGGCTTCAAAGCAACCACGTATTTCTCAGGAATCAAACTTGGAGATACTACCTTCTTTTCATCTTTCAAAACTGGTTTGAGTAGCGAATCTTTCAGCCCTTCGGTGTTGATATCCAACATGCTGGTGTCCAGCGATGTCTCAGTGGGAATTTTTTCACCGAATTTAAGCATTTCATCGTTTTCTTTTTTGATCAAACTCATTCCGGCAAGGGCGCTATCGTTTAACCACTTCTCAATTTGTTCATTCGACATGTTAACCTTCTCCTTACCATACCTAAAAGAGGTATTAAGTTCTCTTCATTATTATTTGTTTACAATTTTTTTAGATAAATTTTTAATCCTCAGATAATAAAATGAATTATAAAGAACATCACATCTTCTACAATAACACCATAAATGAAAGTATTGATAAAATATTTATAAATTCAATGCCTTTGAATGACTTTGGATGACAAAACATTGAGTTATGAACATAAACTTGGGCTTATTGATTACTTCAAAGGTACTCGGCAACAAGTATGATTAGTTAAGAATATTTGGTAATCATAATACTATTATCAATGATTAAAATTTACAATATACCAATGATTATTGATTGTTAAGAGCAGCCTTCATTTGGGAAGGAAGGAAAATGGTCCTACTATGTATAGATGGCATTATGGAAAAAGTAATACACGGGTAGAGCCATCCTGTTTGCGGATGGCCACTATTTTAAATCTACAGTTGATTGCAAAAAAGTAGTCTACTTTTTTTTTGCAATTAACTGTATATGCACGTTTAGAGGCCGCAAATAGATTAAAATGTATATACATTACTGTACAAGGCGTTGAGAACAACGGTGAAGATAATGAGTTTAGTTCACTTTAAAAGTAAACAACCAGATCACATATTATTCTTATTCTTCTTCTTCATAAAAAAATTATTTAGATCACTCTGGTTCTCAATGACTTATATGGAGGCTGGTCGATAGCCTATAATAGTTATTTATGGTGCAAGTCCTCTAAGTCTGTAAGAGCGAGGTCGGAATATTAAATGCGAGGCGCCAGACGAGCATTTAATTGTCCGAGTTCTTATAGACTGTTTGGAGGACATGTAACATACAACATTTTTTTGTAATACCTACCATTGCATTTAATTCGATTGGACAACAAACTAAATCTTAGCCTGTTTTTGATTATTAAATTATTTGTGAATGTCATAGCGTTTCGTCAATAATTTACTGTCACATTGATGTTAAATGTGCAAATCAGAAAAATCTCTCACCTCCAAGATTTAGACCATATTTTAGACCAAGCAACAGAAGCACATGCTTTAAAATTACCAAAAACATCAAAGGATGTGTATGAAAAGTCCTACAGCATGTTCTGTGAGTATTAAAATAGATTATCACCGTTCCGGAGCAACAAATACGCAACTGTGATTGTTAATTATTTAGTATTAAAGAATACATGAATACATTTCATAGGTAATTATTTGAATCATATTAATATAGCAGTCAAAAAAATTCATAGCTGTTCTACCTGTAATTAACATACATAAAAGGTTATTTAGAATGCTTGTTGCTATAGAGTTAATTGACTGTTTATGTATAGGTATTACAAAAATAATGTTTACGTAATATCTATTCACGATCAACTTTTAGTAAAGTAGGCCATGTTAGGGTGACATTTTTGTTAGCACAATTTAGTTACGCACGAAGTAATTTTGTTTTGAGGTTATAATTTATGAAGATAGGTCATGCGATGATGCCAGCGATATTTTCTAAAATAATAGTCACTTTCCCGTTTAATATTTTTTGTGAACCTGCTAGTTTGGCTGACAGGTTAGAACGCTTGCTTAGCATGCACGAAGACCTGGGTTCGGGCCCCAGTACAGGTAGTACATTTGTACTGACAAACTAGTGCCATTTACTGTTGGGAGCTCATTAATGCTCTAGAGATTGGTGGCGAATTTCTAGAATACAATCCCTAACTCAATGAACATACTTTCACAAATCACACGGCAGAAGGACTCTTTGGTCGATAGCCAGTTAAAGACAATATCCCTAACAAATACATTCACTACTACTATTGTTTGCACACAAATAAATTGTGATTATTATTATTTTTTTCATTAATGTTAATCGTATTTATCTGAAGTCTTAATAAGCCTTAATAAGTTTTTCATAATCAGCAATAGTGTGTTATATTTTATCTTGTTGATGCATAAACGCACAACAATGTTTTTCTGTTTTGCGGTAATGAACAACCATGTTATGTTTTAAATAAATATTTGTTAAACTTCTTTTGACGTTTATCAAAATTTCCTGCTTCAAACATAATAAAAATATATCATGGCTAACTTTACTATAAGTTGATCGTGAATGGATACTATATCATATCGAACCGAAAGATCGGCTAGGTTATTAGTCCTTTGGAACAAATTCCAATAAATATATCTATTTCATAGTGGTATGTTGTTAGATCCATTCTGAGTATAACATTTTAGGGGACTTTTGCACTCTCAAGTTATTTAAATAAATTTTATGTTGGATTTGTTTAAAAAATATAAGCTTGGACGAGTTTCGACTGGGGTGTCATATTCAGCAATGTGTCCAAATAGTGTCGTATTCTCCGGTCGAAACTAGTCCAAGCATACAGTTTGAAACAAATTTAACATTAAATTTATTTAAACAACCTGAGAGTGCAAACATCCCATCAACCTTCTAAAAATATCTATTTCAGTTATCGTAAATTGTGAATACACAAACCCACAACCAAATAATTTTCTCTATTTCTGCTTTCAAACATTTTGTTATTTAAAGTTGTAAATAGACATACCTGCGACCAACATCTTTCGTCGAAAGTAGATCAATTGCCGGCTCAACTTTAGGGACCACAATTAACGGTTTTGGAGGCGATTCACTTTTAACGAACCCATGAAAGTATTTCTCCTCCTCGTCGGATGATGAAAACAATGGTAAATAGTTCTGCGGTCTTTTTGTGCACTCACGTTTTTGTTTGATTAGCATAAGGGGTTCCTCCACCGACATTTTTATCTCCTCGGTTTTCTTTTGAGCGAGCTTCACTAGTGGCTCCTCATCGGATTCATCAAAGCTATCTTCCTTACTGACTAGAGTTTTCTTGAGTTTCTTTTTATTTTTAGTTGCCCCTGAGTTATCAGACTCACTATTGGCATTGTTTGATTTTCTTTTAACCGGCGGTCTTCTCACGGGGACCATGCTAGGCTCGGAATCTGTATCGCTGAAGCTTTTGTAGAGCTTCGGTGATCTGTTTCTCGTCTGGCGACATAGCTTCTCAGGTGGTGTTTTTATTTCGGCGATGAAAGATTTATCGGAATCAGAACTTAAATCGCGAACAGATTTGGAACTTACATTTTTAGTGAGTTTCTTATCAGTATTGCTTTTCTTGGGTTCTTGTGGATTTTTTTTGGGATTCTTTGCTGGTTGTATTGGGAGTTCTATATTGCAATCTTCTTTTGGCAGCAGTTTCTTCTTCTTCTTTAAATCAATTGGTTTGCAATCATTTGATTTTACAACGACTTCTGCTTTTGTATCTTTATTTACTTCAGATGTGCCGACGTCTGGCTTTATTTCCACCGGCTTTTCAGATTCTTTTATCATGGCCTTGGCTTTTAATTCGTTCTCCCGCTGTTGCATTTTTCTTACGTTCGGTAGCTCAGGAAAACTGTCAATTGAATTATTGTCATCTTCATCTTCATTATTGCCTAACTTGTGTCCCAAAATTTCCATGTAAATGGCAGCTGCTTCTTTTGTTTTCCGTGTAGGTCTTCTAGTTATTTGAGGCTCTTCGATCCTTGCAATATTTGTTTTAGGTGTCTTCTTTACGGGAACAAATGGAATCAGTTTCTTCTTTAAAATCAGATTTTCCATATTCAAACTATTTTTATTGTTCATTAATTCATTCAAAAAGGCATCTGTTATTGTTTTTTCTTTTATATCATCAACTGTCTTTACCAATGCATTGTCAATAATTTTTTCAAATTGCTGTTCATTCTTACTTACGATGTCAGAGTCTGGTTTGGCAACTTTATCAGTTATTGCATTAGGTTTCATTATGTTGTCCTTCAAAATCTCTTCAGAACTTGGAATTGGTTCTTGAATACAGGGTACCTTTGTTAAATTAGCAGATACGCTTTTTACTGCGTTAATTGCTGAAACAGTTTCTTTCTTGATAATTTCTTCACATGGATTCTCAGGAGAATCTAATAGAGAGACTTTACGACATTCTTTAATATCATTTGAAGCAATTTGCTTCTTCGTAACTTTAGTATTTGCTTTAACAGTGGTTTGTTTCGTAACCTTGGATATTTTAGCTTCCATGGGCTCGGCAGGATTTATATAATTACATTTATTAACTTTCTCAATAAAGTCTGCGAGTTGAACGCTGGATTTCGGTTCAATGCATGTTTTCTTAATAGCATTATAAGGCTGCTCTTTCATACTGACTTCTTTAGCACTGCCTAACACCAGTTTGTGCTTATTTTCTTGTAGTTCATGTATTTTCTTACATTCCTCAAAGACTGCATTCCTCGTTTCCCTTATACTCTTCCTCTTCTCGTCCATTACTTCCATAACACTCCTTGTTATAGCGTCTGCCATTAATATGTTTTTAATATTCTCTTCGTCTGCTTTTCTTTTTGCATCAGATATGATTTTAGCTACATCATTCACAGCATTCTTTTCACTTTCTTGAATGCTTGGTGTAATAATCTGTTCCGGACTAATAATTGCTGCCACAATTTTCACATCTTCTAGAATGTTAATATAATTCGTCCGCAGATCTATCGGCTCCGAAATGTTGGCAGCCTTACTTGGTTCATTTCTCAAACTTGCCCTACTTGACTCAGTAACTTGTAATAATAAATGATTATGTTTAATTATTTGACTGTCTTTGAGAGAAGAATCACTAGCTTGAATTTTCTTATCAACATCTTTAGCACCTTTCACGTTATCAGGTCCGTTTTTCTTTGTACTATCTTCACGGATTTTAAGAAAGCCAATTTTTGGGCACACTTCTTTAGTATTTTGTTTATCAATATTTCGAGTATCGGCAACATTGACTTGGTCACACATTTTTTCACTAACAATACTAATATCTTCAATTACTTTATCTAAGTTAATAACAATTTTCTTATCTATATGTTTATTATCACTTTTCAGATCCAGAGGTATATCAATAGCATTTCTCACACCATTATCTTTACCAACTTTGTCACCCTTACATATTTCTTCAGTATCGTTCGGTTTAGCAGAGGTTTTAATAATGTCACAAATATTTACTTGTTCGGTTATACTATTAATTTCACATTTATTTATTATTTCAAAACCAATATTACTTCTCAAATTATTTTCTTGTTCTACATTGCTTTTCAAATTTATTTCTGCACCAAGATTATTGTCCTGTTTAATTTCCTGAACTACATTATACAAATTTATTTCTAGACCGAAATTATTTTTCGGATTTATTTCACAACCTACTGTTTTCTCACTAATTTCATTAGAAGTTTTCTTCTCAACAATTCTCTTATCTACGTCAATTGCATTGGTTTTTACCTCAATTTCTTTACAGACTTTGGTCAGATCTATAGTAACTTGACTGTCATCAGTTTCCATACCAGTTTTTCTACCAGCTTTAAAAACTTCATTCTTCTTATCAACATTATCTTCACCGTTTTTATCAATTTCTGTATCAACTTTAGCTATGTCATGTTTCTTATTAACATTATTGGTATTAATTTTTTTGCTGCCATCTTTAATTATTTTAGTGTCATTTTTCTTTTCAATAGATTTATCTCCTTTCATTGTACCACATTTTTTATTAACATCTTTGTTGCCGATTTTAGTGTTATCATTGCTTTTGTCAGCTATATCAGCCAAAGTATCACCCTTTTCCACAATGGTTAAATTTTTCTTTGACGATTCCTTAACCACTTTTGTAGCAGTTGTAATAGACATTTTATTTTCTATGCCCTTAATAAGTTTTGATGTGTTATTACTTTTTGCAATTTTGGATTTATCATTTATTTTTTTGCCGGATTCTTTAATGGTCTTCGGTGAATCCTTATTAGCAACTTTTTTATCAGTGACTTTAGCAGCTTTCGGTACATCTTTATTTTTCATTACATCAGAAGAAACAACAATTGCAGATTTCTTCCCCGAATCTTTCATGTTCTTTATCGAATCTTTGTTAGCTCCTTTCTTTTCAATAATTTTAACTTTCAAGTCATTACTTTTTGAGATTTCCATCGTGTCATTACTTGTACTCTTTTTACCAGTTTCTTTAACAGTTTTCGGCACATCTCTATTAACAGTTTTCTTTTCAATTACTTTCAGCTTTGGTAAGTCATTGCTCTTTATGGCCTTTGGCAACTCATTACTTTTTAATGTCTTGGCCGTGTCATTGCTTCTTGTACTCTTGAATAAATCATTACTTATTCTCTTCTTCTCGATGTCTTTAATGGCCTTAATAGACTCTGTGTTTGTACCCTTCCTTTTATCAATCGTTTCTTCAGTTTTCTTTTTTGTTGTTTCCCTCGTGGTTCTTTTCTCACTTAATGAGGCTTCGTTTTCGCTTTTCCTTTTTTGCTCATTTTTATCGCCACCTTTTCCACTTTCTATCTCACGCACCTGCTTTCTAAAAATGGTTTCATTGATGTCACATTTTTTCACTTTACTCTCAATATTTGTGGCCTCATCTTTCTTCCGTTTAACTTCTCGTTCGTTGCTGGATCTAACAATTTTTACATTCGGTTTCTTCTGCACTATTTTAATTTGTTCGAGCTTGGTTGCTAAACATTTTCTCTTAATCTCTATTTTTTTTGTGATTACTTTCTTTTTTATTGGTAAGGTAATCTCTTTTTTAACGACCTTAATTTTTCTCTGTAAATGAGACCGTAGCCGTGGAGAATTGGGTGGCGACTTCAATTTATTCTGCGCTCTCACTAAAAGCCGTGCCTGCGTCGGATGGCGCCTCGTCATTATTTGATTGGATCTTGTTAAACGGTATCTGGAAATAAAATGTAATTAATTTTAAGGAAACAATTAATAATTATAATATTACGTGATTTCGGTCTTTTTCGGAAGAGTTGTTGTTTTTTTGGTTATTTTTTGGGAGGCTCTGGGTTTGACACATTTCATTAAAGGCTCATTATCATCAGAAGAAAATTCTTCCTCTTCGGAAGACTCTTCTTTACCTTTATTGACTGTATCTTTACTAATAGTTCGTTTTTTGACAGGTTTATTCAACAATTCCCGTTGCACAAATCTTCCACGGTAACTGCGCAAACACATCTTTTGCTTCATATTAGATCGGACAGGTTGCTTTAAGCTAGTCCGCCTTGTCGTTACTTTAACATGTTTTGTTGCAACTACTGTGATTTTAGTTTTCTGCGATATATTTTTCTTCGTTATTGGATCTGATTTGGTGATAGAGCGGGTTGTTCGCACCACGGTTTTGTTTGTTTGAACTTTTTCTGATAATTTGCTTATTGTTATAGCTCGAATCTTCGCCATTTTTTGCTCTTGATACTTTCTCCGTAGCGCTTGCAATGCCAATGCATGGCGGCGCTTTTTATCCATATGTCGACTGACGACTATTGGATCGGCTCTTTTCCGCACACCGAACGCAATGAAGGGGCGCTCGCCTTGGGTTTTTGATATGGTACTCGTCAATATTACTCCGTTTTTGGGGGAAGTAGTAGGCTGATCATTTGTTTGAGGCCTCGTATCCACCATGGATGCATTGTTGAAAAAGTTTAAGCTGGGTGGTAAAACTGGTGTACCCCGGAAACATAAGAAAGTTAGGAAATCCTCAGTGTTTGGCCTTTTCATGGGTACGAGTTCGATAGGTTCGGGTATAACTTTGTCTTGTTGCTCAATTTCTTCTACCGGTGTTAACACTGGGCTATTCACATTAGAGCCCTGTGCAAACTTCCTTTGGGCCTGGACCTTTGTTCTAAAATTTATGACTTGCATTGATGTATTTGTGAGGATTTTGAGCTTACCTTTTTGGGCTGTCATCCAGAATGAAACTTGGGGACCTATTGTCCTTCCTTTTCCTGCTGAATACCATATTTAAATCTTAAAGAACTGCAATCACAAACAAAACACTGGCGATGTAGTCTTGCAATTTAACCGACAGCTTCCTTGTCCCGGTTTTTAACCACAATCATCATTTGTGCCATAAAATTACTTCTAAGAGTCTACATTAGCTAAACAATTTAGATTACTCAACGGGGCAACACAGGAATACGATGTATCTATTTTTGTTTGTTTAACTTTATCGTGATGTTACTGAAATGAAGTTGGTGGCACATGTGTTCACTTGCACATACTGACAACCATTGCATAAACCCTAACACTACCAACCATACAAATTTAACTCAAACTTTTAACATCTACATATTTTAACCTTGGAGGGATTGCAAGGAGTAACAAATCAATAGAATAGTTTATACGTTTAAGCTATATTCACAACGACTCAATTAGTAATTATCATAGTACTTAAAATTAGTTTATTGTAAAATTCAGTCTGCTATTGTTGGTACACATTATTCAGCAATTTTTTATTTCTTCATGTTTGTAACATTTAAAATGCAAGGTTGATATTTCTGATTGTGATGTTGGTATCATTGTTTGCAGTGTCATTTGTTTTATTACGTCACGTCTCTACAAAGGGTCGAACGGATTGGATCAAATAATTAAAATTACGTTTATTGTAACATGAGGCGCTAAAATGGTGTACGTAACATCAGGTATTGTCCTTTTTCTACCTATCTGTACATGTAATTTATATATCTAATCTTGATATATTTTAGATGGAAAGGTCCTTCAAGAGAGGCCATGGGGGTTTGGAAGATTGGTTGATGCTTTTTGGGGGTGTTTGGATTTCATCAACCTTTTGTAAGTGTCAATAGCTCTTTATTGGTTTTTATATTTATAGTCATAGTCCACAGAACAGTTCTAGCGTAATCACTACGTGTGGTGAAGAGGCTAGAGTATTCGAATTTCATGCAGTGGGTGTTAGATCCTGGGCTCTGCGTAAAATTATATAGAAATTTTCTAGTCTCTTCTCAGAAGGCAATGGCAACCTCTGAGAGTAATCTGCCCAAAATCTCCCCCAATGAGTCCCTAATGAAGCTCCTCGATGAATCGTTCACTGCTGACTTTAAACTGTAGGTGCCATATGTCATTGTAACTACGATACATTCACTCAAACCGTTGAGTGAAGGAGTTTGTAAAGAGGCGCAGCTATGTGAGAAATAAGCGTGTCCGAAAGTAGTGTTGACATCCAGCGGGCGCTGTGGTCGGAGTAGTGTTGAGATTTCTTATTCTCGCCATGACTGCGATGGGAGGTGGATGTCTGGTTCGTATCTCGGATGACTGTCCGTGTGCTCTGGCGCTCGACAGCACGCAAATTTCGCAC
Source organism: Othius punctulatus (assembly GCA_951805005.1). Lineage (NCBI taxonomy): Eukaryota > Metazoa > Arthropoda > Insecta > Coleoptera > Staphylinidae > Othius > Othius punctulatus. The sequence continues at coordinate 50,165,537 of OX638138.1, read as the reverse complement.
CAAAACAAGCAATATGTACGGACTCCTCGAGATTCTATCTTACAAACTAAACAGATTAAAATAATATGTCACCTTTAAGAAGATTTATGGTATCATTTCTAACATTCAATTTTCAAAAGTGTCTTCTCACATTTGAATAATTAAATAATAAACATAATACAATTTCAACATGTTTTGGGAATTTCATACATTTTTTACAAATTTTCATTCAATTTTCAAAAGTGTCTTCTCACATTTGAATAATTAAATAATAAACATAATACAATTTCAATATGTTTTGGGAATTTCATATATTTTTTACAAAAAAACCATTAGTAAAATAACATATAAATGTATCTATAGATGTATCTTCCCAAAGGTGATATATTTTAATATATGTTTAGTTTGTAAGACAGAGTCTTAAAGAATCCGTACATATTGCTTGTTTTGTGACAAATGCGCCTTGAGGTCGAGCGCTAGGGGGCCCCAAATGAAATGAATTATGAAAATACAAACTAGTATCGTGTAGTGAAGTATTGTGTATTATAATCCTAACCATTCGTTTTCTACAAAAATACCCCTAATATAATGTTGACGATTGTAAACAGAAATATTACCTGCACCTTCAAGCGTAAGTGGTGCCGATGTCGAATTATGCAAATTACCGATTGTACTAATGATCGGATTACACAAGTATAGTTCGGCGTAAATCTACCCTAAAATGTAACTAAAGCATAATAAAATGAAACAATTTTCATTCTTGTCGTACCAGCTCATTCGTTCGCATCTAAAGAAATTGTTCTGTGTGCTCCATTTGATTTGTTTAAAGTATCTGAACATTTATCATCATCGATATTATCAATATGAGTACCGCTTATCACAAGTGTTGTTATATCAATTGTTTGAATAACACTAGGATTAATAAAGACATTAGCTTTTTCCAATTTCCGGTAAAAAATGTGGAGAGATTAGAAGAATGGAAGAGAAATTGTGGGAACATCAGCATTTCAGCTGTGGAAGAAAATAGTTTAAAACGGAAACTAATTTGTGAAAAACACTTCCTACCTAAAGATATTTTAATAAATAATCGACGACGGTTGTTACTGAAAACAGCAGTGCCAATAAAATTTGTTGAAGGTAAGTTAAAAACATTTACTAAAATTGTGTTCCTAATAAACACCGTTCACGTCCTATTCTCACCAAAGTTCGATATGATATTTCTTTACAAAATGCATGCATAAATTTAATAGATGTCAAAATCTGACTTGTAAAACAGCTGTAATTGATTGTTGAATGAATTTCGTAGTGAACTTCATCGGGTATTCAGGCACATAAAACAATTCCGAGACTAATTATTACGAATAATACAGGGTGTCTCAAGCAAGTTGTTTACGAGGTTCCTGATTTTTTTTAATCACATAAACGTGGTTCATTGCGATCTCCTCAAGGAAAATACATATATATTTCTATAACTTCCAGGCATGAACTTTGTTATTTTAAATGGAATACCCGTATAGTTCTACATATTAAGAGTCACGTTAAATTCTGAACACATTTGGTTAAGCCTGTGGGGTACTTCATTTTACTAGTTCTTGAAGAAAAAAATTATTTCCGAAATGTTTGCTTGAAATAGACGATTTTTAAAATAATCATAATTTCTCTTATGAATAAAATAGAAACTTAACCTTTTTGCATATTGTAGCAGACGCATGGCTTTAGCATTGCAATAATTTGTAGATGTTGATATTTTTCTAGAACTATTTCAAAAATTCAATTATGTACAAGTACAGGGTGGCCCAATTTGGATGTTTCTATAGGGGATCTCGGTAACTAGAAGAGATAGAGAAAATCAGATGGTATATCCCCCATCGCTATTTTAAGACAAACTCAATGATGTAAATATAAAAAATTGGCTGAAACTCTCAAGTTGATCACCGGATATTTACCTAGAGTATCAAGACTTTCTAGTTCGGGAAGTTCAACATCTAATGTAAGTGATCGCATTCTAGACATGCCATCCCTCAGTGAGATAAATTTAGAAAAAAAATATAACGTTGTCTCATATAAAGTAATCGAACTTAAGAAACATATTCGAAGAAGACGTGCACAAAATTATAGGTTAAAAAAACAGAAGAGTTCATTTTGTACAACTACAGTCGTAAATAATTTGTTAATGCATAAAAGTCAATACACGAAAACATTTGTAAACATGCAGCTTTTTCACAAGGCAGGAACGAAATGGTCGAATGCTGAAAAACAATTATCACTTTCTTTGCATTACAAATCACCGGGAGCCTATAAATTTATGATATCTAAACTAAAATTAATTTTGCCCTCTGTTAGAGTAATTCAAACATGGCTAAAAATATATAATTTAAGTACAGGACTAAAAAACAATTTGATAAAAAAGTTACGTTTGAAAGCTGATTGTATGACAGACAGAGAGAAGATGTGTGTCGTAATGATGGATGAGTTGGCATTAAAAAAACAGTTGGAATTTAACCAAACTGCAGACGTTATAGAAGGTTACCACGACCTTTCATCGTTGGGTAGGGAACCAAAGTTGGCAAATACCGGCTTGATATTTATGATTCGCGGACTGCTTCATAATTGGAAAATACCTCTGTGCTACTATGTTTCATCCGGACCCGTGAAAAGTGATAAACTGCAGCATATTATAATTAGTGTTATTAGAAAACTAAAAGAGATGTCTTTTAATCCTATGGTCTTGGTATGCGACCAAGGATCAAATAATCGTGGCACTATGGCATTATTAGGTGCAACTAAAACAAATCCTGCCATAGATGTAGATGGGCAGAAAATATTTACTTGTTTTGATGCACCTCATCTTTTGAAAAGTCTGAGAAATAACTTCATGAATCCAAAACTTCAATTTGTAACAAATAATAGACCAGTATCTTGGAGTGATCTCACGAAGACTTTTGAAATAGATCAAAACAGTGATACAACCAGAGCTATGTTAAAAATTACTCCAACTCACATATTCCCTAATACTTTTCAAAAGATGAGGGTGAAATATGCTGCCCAAATATTTTCACATACCGTTGCTGCAGCTATCGAAACAGCTTCGATAACCCAACAGTGCACAAGTTCCACAGCATTAAATACAGCGCAGTTTGTTGAAACAATAAATAATATTTTTGACTCGCTAAACAGCCGAATTCTGAATGATCCGAATCCCAATAGATGTCCTCTGTCCGTTTTCAATAAAACATCCACAGATGTATTGACGAAAAGTCTAGAGTATTTCAAAAATATTGAAGTTTTTGAAGGAAACAAAAAACGAAATAATATATATTGTTTAGGCGGATTTGAGTGGACCATTACATCAATTTTATTGCTCCGGAACAACCTGCAGGAGCAAGGTATAAAATATTTAATAACCGGGTTTCTAAACCAGGATCCTCTGGAAAATTTTAATTCAGTAATTAGAAATAGATGTGGATACAATCCCACTCCAACAGTTCGTCAGTGTCGAATTGCCATACAGCGCAATATCAACATCAGACTTCCCATGGCTGCTGATACGGGTAATTGCGTAATACAAGAAGTCGAAATGCTTAATCTTGATATCACCCAGGCAGATGATAATAAAGATAATTACAAAGATAGTATAGTTGCTGCATATACGGAAAATGAAAATCAACCTGAAGAGATAGAGGAAAAACAACAAAAGGGACAACGAGAGATAAGTTTTGAGGCAATTAAAACAAAAAGTGTGAGTTTAGAGACATGCTCTAATATTTACGTTGCTGGATATTTAGCCCATCGTGTTGCAAAACAATTCAATTGCTCATATTGTTATACTAAACTCACTAAAGATGCAGGGGAGCTTCGAAACGATAATGAGCTCTTTTTATTATGCAAAGATTACTCTCGTGAAGGTAACATACAATTTTTGAAAACACCGTCAACTGAATTTGCCCACATTGTTACATATTTATTAGAACAGTTCAGTATCGCATTTGAAAAATACAAATGTGGGGCGAATGTCAGTCTAAATATTGAAAAAATGCTAAAAATTTCATTAAACCAAGTGACCGATTGGTTCACATTAAATGAAAATGAACAGTGCAAATTTCATAAAGCATTTATATTAAGTTTATTAATAAAAATGAAAATATTTAGGCAGTTAAAATGGGATACTGAAAAATACATGAGAACTTGTAAAGAAAAAAAAAATATAAAACCCCATAGAAAGGTGCGCATTTTATCTTAAGACGTTCCTGTTTGTGAAAATTTGGGCCTTCCTGTTCTTATATACGGCGTTACAAAAAGTTAGTTGGGCCAAGTTTGTTTTATATTTTAGTTTTCTTTTTATACATTATATGTCTATATTAATAAATATGTAAATATTCATAAACGTTGCTTATATTATGTAATTTGTTTAAAATCCTTAGCTGTACATGTAGGAGTCGCAGCGCCAAATTTGTATTATTATTTAGTTTTTTTTATACATTGTATATCATTATTAATAAACATGTAACAATTCATAAACATTGCATTTATTACGTAATTTGTTTAAAATTCTTAGCTGTCCCTGTAGGAGTCGCAGCGGTCCCGAGTGCTTAATACATCGCGCTATGGTAAGAAAGGTTTATTCCAAAAAATCATGTTCCAAAAGTAATGAATGCAAAGAATAAATTGCAGATACTGCAAAGAATGTGATACATGGTCAAGGTTGATCCACGATCGTACAACTGGGCCTTAAAGGTCCACTCCTGATCACCAGAAATAGATTTTCCAAAAAAATGGATATTTATTAAATATTAATTCTCCTCATTAGGCCCCAGTTAAAGAACACCTACAGGATTTTGTAGAACTAAAATATTAGCAGGAGTATATTCATGCTTTTTGAAGCTATTTAAAAATTCAAAAATATTTCTCCTAAAAAACCTTGCATCAAAAACGTGGATAGTATGCAGTGATATGGTATATAGTATGATAGGTAAATAATAAAAATTCTAAAGAAATAATTAATATTCTGTATTGTTTATCTAATGACTCATCTTCAAAGTTTTTACGAAACCCGAAAGGAAATGTAAAATTTAGTTTTGGTAAGTGGAATTTTAAAAATATTAAAAAAAATAAAAATCAATTTTTTGCAAAATTTATAGTAAACAAAAAAAAACTTATGACGTTTAAATGATTTAGCTGCACATATTTTGTAAGAAACACAATTTCATAGCACTCTTGGTTTGCAGAAAAAAAAGCGTTGAAATTTGGTGTTTGTCATTTAATTTATATTATTTATCAATTATTTCGAAAATATTACAAATATTTAAAAATTGTCTTAATAAGAGTTGAAGATAATCTTAAAGTGCATAAGAAAACTAATTTTCAAAGCAGTCTTGCTTTGTGGACAAAACTTCGTTGAAATTTATATTTTATCTTTTAATTCATACATATTAATATGGAGAGTCATGGGCCACACATACATGCGCACATCTGATTTTCATCTTTATTATGTTCCTGCCCAATACTAGTATGTTTATTTATTTTTCTTATTCTCTTAAAAATGTATCATTATTTACATACTATTTTGATTAGAAGTTTGTATTTTGTAAGCATATAATAATAGTTATTTATTGTATGAGGGAATTACTATGACAATAACATTTGCGAAAAAAATATTTATACTTGTATGAGAAAGTAAAAAGTTACCTAATGTATTCCGAGTTTACAAAAAAAAGGACAGCAACGAGACGACGCTCGCTACGTTCGGACCCGTATTTGGGCTCACAACCACCGGCCTGAGATTTTTACAAGTATGAATTACACTCGCTAGGATATTTGTGTTTCCGTTACTTGAAATGTTGGGGGCGACAGTCGTCAGCAGCCCTGTTCGGCGGCAGAGGCGTGCGGGGAGTGGAACAGAGCGAGAGGCAAACACGGCACGAATATTTCTATGGGGCTGCGCCTCTTCTTAAACTCCTTCACTCAACGCTCAAACACTGACGTATGCACTTGAGCAATGACACCAAAAGAAGAACCACTATTTACGTAGTTTTACCATTTTGCCATTAGTGATTGATCCGCTTGTTTAGATCATTTAAGTTGATTTATAGTGACCGCAATATAAAAAATGGTTCAAACTTACTTTTAACTACTCCCCCAGAGTACAATTTGAATGAATAGTTAGTGCTTAAGATTTTTCAGGACCCATAAAATGCCTAATTTGACATTATTTACAATATCTTTTATAAATCTGTCAATTTTAAAGGGTATAAAGAAAGTTGCAAAATACACATTGAGTTTTGTATTTATATTGTTCTAGCAATAAATGCTAAATTATCGTTACAGTTTCAGATCTCTGGTCGGTCTAGATAGACCTGCCGTAGGGGGAAGTTCCAGATCCAGTGGGGGTGGTCCAGGAGGCGGGGGCGGGTAATTATGTGCCAAGAAAAATCTAATATAAAATATTAACGAGTTTGTTTTTAGTCCGCGAAATGTTAGAAGAATGGGTGACATGAGCACCATTCAAGACTGTTCTATGCCTGGAGGCGGATGAGCGCGGTAAATTCCCCGATGATGATTAACATTATCTACGGGGAGTTTCTACCTTCCATCGGCCGCAGGCAATCAAAATTTGCGGCGCCTTTAAATGATCTGTTTCAACTGTATGACGTTGAACCTTTAAACCTAACCTTAGGAGGGGTTCAGCTGAAGTGAAACGACCATTTTGGAGGGATGGAAGGATTTATTTCGGCATCAAATTTACTTATTATTTACCTCCCAGAATGAAAACATTCTTTTTATGCAACGACCAGAACGGAGGAGTTGCTACACCAAATTTTATTACTACTTTCTATTTAGAATTGATAATTTTATGGTGGTGGAAGAACATAATATATTCTAATTTTACAAATATTATATAATACTATAAGGGAGCGTTGTTAACAGCTTTATAATATAATCGTTTCACTGTTGTTTAAAGTTTTTTATTATGTAGAATATTTCACTGTGCTTGAATAGATAAAGATGACATTTCCGCATAAATGATACATTAGTGTGACTTTAATCCTGTGAGAATATATGGTAGTGTTGTACCGTGCATTGAGAGAACATGGGGGAAGATAGGGAATGAACTAATTTGTGACCATTTGTAAAAAATGAGTGTTAGCCATTTCAAAATAGCAAAATTCAATCGTTGTTTCAGAACACTCTGTGTATTCAACGTGACTCCAAATATTGTGTATGTTTTGTCACATTGCTTGGGTACTTGCATACCAAGATTCTTTTATTGATCTCTTATAATAAGATTTTGCTGAATTTTTTTCCACGTCCATGATGTTTAGTTAAATTTGATTAAAATGTGAATAAATTGGCAAAGTTGCATCTGATCCCTAAAAATAAAAATTATTTGTGACTCTCGCATGAAGCTGATTCTAAAAATGAAAGAATATACAAGGTGATCCATTTAACAATTATACGAAATGTTTACGGGACACTCGAAAATAATTTCAAAAAGTAGCACATCAAGTGTCCAATAACTTCCAATCAGATATTTTCCACAATTTTTATTAGTCTAGCAGCATTGGTCGAGCGAGGATAGGTGTCCCACCTTGTATGTATAATGTAATCAGAAAAGTTTTCTGAAAATGTATGCGATGGAAAAAGTTGTTTTATTTGTATTTACGGTCCTGTTTCCGCAGCAAGGTTTTTGGTTTTTGTAAATTTCCCTTGAAAAGTCAGAACAATGGAAACAGATTCATATTTGGAGTAAAACAACATAATATGTGTTGCATCATAATGTTAGTTTTAGTTTTGCGAAATGTTGGCAATCATTCCCAAACAACATCGAACTGTTTTGATACTTTCACCAAATCACAGTTCACCACAATAGAACTTTTCGAAACCTGTCGATTTTATTCATCAATAGAATTTCATTTTCAATTTCATCAACACACAAACCAAAAGAAAGGAAAACAATAAAAATATTTATTTAATTTACACAAATAAATTTAATTAAATAGACATTGTCTACACCAGAGGTTCTTAAATTTATTCAAACTCGCTGCCTGTTTTCCACCAACTCAATTAACTTTGGTAGACCTGTTGGGGATTTTTTTTAAATTCATGTCTGTACATTATTATAAAGCATTACAAGATTATTTCCATTTATCAATTTATTCTTTATGCAAGCCTCTATTTAAGAACCAATGGTTACACTAAATTTTATTAGCATAGGACGGATTAATATAAGTACATTTGCAATTACTATAATATATGGTAACTTCTATTATTGCATCCAGGAAGCAGATTCTTCAGTAGTTCTGCAAAGGTTAGTACAATTAACTTTTTACTAATTGTTATCTGAATTAAGGTTCTATCTTTTATTGCACAGAAAGTTGTGCCACCTTCTGTTTAATTTTATAAGGTGTGTCAAAATTTATAACAAGTTAAATAGTAAATTTCCTGATAAAACCTCCATCAGTCAATATGTTCGTCTACCCAACAGTCTTTTATATTTTGAATCTCACAATACTATTAGTGGAAACAGTGCACCACTTCACTAAAAAATGATTATTTTAATTATATAAATTTTGATAACACATCAACAATATTAATTTATTCTAACTGGAAGATGTCAATAAAATAATTACAATCTGGTGACTACACTTCCTATAAATACTACTGGTATAATCCTCTAATAAAATACTTTAAACCATCTTCGTCTTCTTCTTCAAAACAATTGGTAAAACTACAAGAGGCTCATGTTTCCTCGGATTGTCTGCATACAGGCTCACAGTTTTCTCCTTGCAATCAAAAATGCCTGAAACATAAAATACTTCTATCTAAATCTGTTACATCAAAATATATTGTACAGTCTTATCCCTCTTAGACAGTAAGAATTGGTATACTAAAACTTTTAATACGTATTGTATTTATGAAACGAACATGGGTATTTTGATTGGGATTTGGGACACATTGAAGTAATATTAATTTTCAACTTGCTCACCAACAGCTATGGTTTTAACAACATCTTCGGGTCCAAAATCTTGAAATACCCTATATTCCACCCCACTTTGATCACCCAACATTTTAACGACGTCGTTCTTTGAAGTGGGTGCTGGATATGTCTTGAAAGCGGCCATCCTCGCAGCACTGGATTCGATGATGTTTTCATCTTTCACCTGGGTCACCTGTAGCCTCATGTATCTAAATTATTTTATTTAGTGCAAATCGAGGTAATGTCATTTTTGATAATCATACGTATTGCAGTGGAGTAAGTGCTCTCCTGGGCTGGCAGTCATCACGTTTAGTTGCGACTCGGAAGTTTTGTCTGACGGTGCCATTTCTGCATTATGGAACAGCCTGTCGCCTTCCTGCTGCAGGAATGTCATGTTGATGGAACATCCATCACCTGCACCACAGCCACTGTCCCTTAGAATCTTCTGAGCCTGCTCGAAGTTTTCAGCAGACAACAGGGCTCTGGTTAGGAAATGGCGAGCTAAAAGTTTAATTTTAGAATTTTCAAACACAGAAATGGTAAAATAACAAGAAATTGCAAGCATGCACCACGTGGGTTTTAAAGATAATACTTCCTGTTTCATTGGAAAATGTAAAGAGAGAAATAGGAAAGAATTTTTATCCGATTTCTTTACTGACGAAATTTTTGGTGGCACGGCTGAGAGAATGGTGATTAATCATTACATTTAAATTTCATTTGACGCTAAGCTAAGCTAAGCTAACATGGGACGCTACTACATATAATATAGTTTTAATAGTTTTATTTGAGTGGCAGTTTCCAAAACTTAAGAAAATATATACAGGGAGGTTCAAAAGTATTTTAAAAAAATGCTCGGAAATTCTGGCGATATCCATATCGCTATATTCTTCATTAGAAAACCTTGACATACCTAAGGTGACCAGACGTCCCGATTTTGGCGGGACAGTCCCGATTTTCAGAAATTTGTCCCGCGTCCCGCGACGTTTAAAAAATGTCCCGACTTTTGAAAGATTGACTTTTTTTTCGGGGTAATTTTTTATTCGCTAGTTTGAAGTTATCAGCTTATATATTTCGCCAATATCTGTATTTGGAAGCAGCGCTGCAGCGGCCAAAATACAAAACGGTATTTTAAAAACATGCCTCGTATTTATTATATTTCTAAATATGACATTATATTTCATTTTGTAAAAAAAATTGTAATATAATATTATACAGGGTGTCTGCTAAAAAACGCCGCTAGCGATAACTCCTTTATTTATTGGACGATTTCAATATAACGAAAACAAAACTATATGGCTCCACATGTCTACAAAGGGGCCCTATTTTTTTTTTGCAAAGTCTAGCAGACTATTGCTGAAATGAAAGTTGATTTTGCAAAAAAAAAAAACAAAATTAGGGCCCCTTTGCAGAACATGTGGAGAAATTTAATTTTGTTTTTAAAAAAATTGAAATCGGGCAATAAATCAATTAATAGTTAGGGAGTTATGGAGTTATTGCCCAGCGGCGTTTTTTAGGAGACACCCTGTATATTTTGCGTTTTGCATTCTTTGTTAATTGATTTAAAAAATCCCCCCTCCCCCGCGGTCTCGCTGTCCCGCTTTTGTATCGTTAGGATCTGGTCACCTTAGACATACCCGAATTATGACAGATAATAAGCAAAACCCTTATTTGCAGTTGTTTTCAAAGCCCGTATGCATCTTTTGTTTATGATCTTTGAGCTTAGCTGTAACATTCAAATGAGAATAACTTTGTAACGATTGATTTTATGTATACCATATGTATACTGAACGTTTTCGACTTAAAATGATGTCAGGAACATGTACTAAGCTATGTACATCCTATTGAGGGACACCCTGTATAAATGGTACTTCAAATTACCATGGAAAAATATTCAGTATAAATTTGGATATAAAATGACAATAGAAAATTATAATAATTGTTGATTTAACTGCAATTTTCGCTTTAGATAATAATTTACAATTCTGAACTTGTAGATATCCTACAAGCTTATTTTAAGTGCCAAAAAAATGATCAGAAGCTTTATGTCGATAATTTTCCCGACATAATTGCTCCCATTAAGTTTGAACGCTGAACAATCAAAATAAATAAGAGGTCGTATAGAAATTGCTACAACCGGAGTTAAATTAAATTTTTAATTAAAAATTAAATTAAAATAAAAAGGCTATTCTGTAGGAGTGAGATCAATTTAGAACTAAGGATACGAATGATACGCTGCAACGCCTGGACACTAAAAAAAACAGGCAGATACAAACAAACTGGGAGCATTCGAAAAACGGTGTTACAGAAGATTTCTAAAGATATCTTGGGTAGACCGAGTCAAAAATCTTGAGGTTCTTCAAAGGCTCAACAAAGAAGAATAACTAATAAATACTATTAAAAACACGGAAACTGCAGTACCTGGGCCATGTGACGAGAGTGGATAACGCTACAGGTTGCTGAGACGAATTATGGAAAAAGATAAGAGGAAAGAGAAGTATGGGAAGAAGAAGGATTTCCTGGCTTAGAAAGTTAAGGGAATGGTTCGGCCTAACATCCAATCAACTATTTAAATCAGTTGTCAATAAAGTAAAGATTGTTATAATGACATCCAAACACCTATAGGAGATGGAACTTTAAGAAGATGAAAACGGAACTTTTTAAAATTGGAGCAACCCTTACGAAGATCTGGTTCTTTAATAAAAAAAAGTGAAAGAAAATCGTCGTGTCCGAAATCACAATTTTAGTATTGGAAGTGTTACTAAACGTCGAAGAAACACCACAAACGTCTGTTCGTTAAGTTGGACGAAACATTAACGCGTTGAAATGACCATAGCGATAACATTGTGACACGTGTAGCGTTGCGACGTGTAAGAAATCTATAAATCAGCTTTCAGAGTAAGTAAATCATTTTAACGAAAATCTAGCCGTTTGGTAGTATTTACGAGACGAGAACCCGAGAAACGAATTGTGCGTGCCAGAATTTACCCCATATTTCCGGCCTCTATATCGCGCGAACTATAGCTTTTGTGGCAAACCGTGTAATATAATTTTTGTTCTAAATTTTGTTTCCATCAACTTTATTTTATATAAAAATGTCCAGGTTTAATCACAGTTTGCGAGATATTTGCGGAAAATAACAAGTACCCCCCACCGGGAGAGGGAAACTCGACGGATATTCGATTCTAGAGTAATCTAGACTCTAGAGTATGTATACCAAGTTTCAAAAATATATAATTTATTTCCGCCAAAACGACCTTTTGAGGCATGCTTACGAGTTCTCCCTGCGTATAGTTTCGCCGCACTAAGAGTGTTGATGGAGAAGACCAAACCATGATGGTTGTAGTTCATCGTATAGCCAGGCAGATGGCCAGCGTAGCATAATGATGTAAAGCGCTCCTCCATGATGCCCCATTTACCCTGTGGCTTATCTGTGATGATGTGAGCAGAGACGAAGTAAAAGTGATTCAGGACTTCACTAAGTGCATCCTCCGTATGTCCAAGGATTTCCTATTTACAACAGAAAACATTTTTAATTGGAAAAATAATGTTTTTTGGCTTTCTAAAATAGCTATTTTAAGAACTAATCTAAGTCTCTAAAATTAGTATTTTGGGGACTCAGTCCCAAAAAGTTGCCATGGTTAAACAATGTGGTTACTATGGTGGCATGATAATTAAAATCTGAAGCGCACTATTTTCGAGAAATGTTTGCTCTGATGACATTGATTAATGTCATAATACAAAGTTTCGATGTATTTTGGGAGAATATACAAAAAAATGTTATTTATATACTCTAATTTTTCTAAACTGGCGTTCACGTCATCAAAATAATAATCATAATTATGATGACACAATTTTACAAGGTTGCCAGCTGTTTTGGGTACTTAAAAATGGCTGCAATCAGCTGTAGCGCCCGTGCAATATTGTGCGACAGTGCGCGGTTCGTATCAAATTCGTCGACTTCTCTGCCGTTTATCGTACAGATATCAATCTTGTGGTTATGGTTTAACATCTTCAATGGCAAAATATGCATTGTAATAATCGATCAAATGTAACAAGTTAAACGTCAAAGAAATTTGGTTATACACGCATGTATGAGCATGTGTTGGCATCGTCGCCAAAAAAATATCACGGCCGGCAACATAACATGATTTATTACATGATTGGCAGGCGAAAATTGTGTCTGCGGTTAATACACCGATTACCTATTTATAACCACCGGTGATCAGTGTTATGTAACAAATGATCCTCAGATTAATTTAGATTCTTAAACTATTGTTATGCATATTCTCGAAGACAATCACGTTGGTACGAATAAACCTCATCACGAAAAATCGAAAAATTAGAGTATATTCACATTCATTTTAATTAGTTAAAACATTCCAACATAAGATCCTTCGAACAAGGCACCGGTTTTTATAAACGTATTCAATCCAGAGCATATTTTATTCACCCGGTCCATAACGGTAGCCGCAATCCGTTATCCTAAGAGTTATAATGAGACCCTGACAGATTTTTTTATCTGACATTCACATTATTTATTAAAAAAATGTATATTCTACAACGAGCACGGAATGGTGCTTATTTCATGAGTGGGAAATGGACAATCCGTGCGAGCTGTATACTAATATGTTTTCTACAATTACAGCATTTATTATTTTGGATCATTTTATTAATTCCCCATTGTCGCTTAGAGCGTACACGGGTACAATAATAAACTTCCTATATTCGTAGCAGATATTATTTTCATCAATAAGATCATTTTCTTAATTTCCCATTATTTAGAGATATTCTTTAGAGCGTACTCGGGTACTATAATAAACTTCCCTTATTCGTAGCAGATAATCATTAAGATAATTTTATTAATTCCCCATTGTCGCTTAGAGCATACACGGGTACGATATTAAACTTCTCTTATTCGTAGCAGATATTATTTTCATCAATCAGATCATTTTATCAATTTCCCATTCTTTAGAGCCATTCTTTAGAGCGTACTCGGGTACTATAATAAACTTCCCTTATTCGTAGCAGATAATCATTAAGATAATTTATTAATTTCCATTGTCGCTTAGAGCGTACACGGGTACTATAATAAACTTCAATAATTGTAGCAGATAATCATCAAGATAATTTTATTAATTCCCCATTGTCGCTTAGAGCGTACACGGGTACTATAATAAACTTCCCTTATTTGTAGCATATATTATTTTCATCATTAAGATCATTTTATTAATACCCCATTGTCGCTTAGAGCGTACAAAGGTGCTATAATAAAATTCCCTTATTCGTATTAGATATTATTTTCATCATTAAGATCATTTTATTAATTCCCCATCATCGCTTAGAGCGCACAGGGGTACTATAATAAACTTCCCTTATTCGTTGTAGATATTATTCTCGAATAATACTCTTTTTACTGATACTTGTGTCGACTTTAACTTGTGACGCTAATGTAATATTTGTTTCGTGGCCCCGGATCAACTAGCCCGTTTATTTCAAAATCTCGCCTATTTATACTAAATCACTCCCATTATTTTCATGTGTATTCTGACCTACTGCAATCTGACCTAATTCCCCCGAATCACGCTCGTCCCATTGATATTACATCATCTCACTCTTATAATAATAATTATAATTCCCACATGCATGACTCATGACCTGAACTAACACATTTCGTCGCAGTCTTTCAATCTAAACAAAATATTGTCCCCGTTCAATAAATGCAAGCATTGCATATATTATCGTGGCCCCCAAGTAATTCCTACCACCCACTTCAGAATATACTATACCGCGCGTTTTTTTTTATCGCTGAACATAGGCTATGTTCAGTTTTAAAACGACGTATCAAATTCATTGGTAAAATTCAATGGTACGCAACCAAAATTACAGGCCGCGTTACAAGAACTCGGTCATTTCTAATGTCAAAACTGTTGACAGTAAATGTATTCAACGCAAGAAAGAGTTTAAATAGGGGAATGATACCGAACTGGCTGGTATACGGTTGTGCGAGATTAATTTCAGTGCATTATCCTGCGATACCAATCCCATCAATCCCGTCCAATCAACAATCATCAACCTTTAATCCCGAAATAGAAACTCATTTTCCAAATGGAAGTTATTGGTTCTTCTTTGGCATTACATTATACATTTCATTTCATTTCTTCAGTTGAAATATGGCATCTCCTAGTTCTTTTATGATGACCAATAGCGACGCATCATGTACCTACTATTACATTTTGCGATTATATTAGACATTGTTTCGAATTATTGGATTCGTCTGTCAGGATAATGCACTCAAAATAAATTTGTCAAAATCCGTATACTATTGCCAGCTCGGTACCATTTGAATTTGAATATTTGAGTACTTTCTTGCGTTGAATTAATTTTTTTCAAAACTGTGTTTATATTTGAAATGATCTATTTACACGCGCTAGTAAATTTGGTTGCATAACCGTTGCATTTTTGCAATGAATTTAGTACTGTCGTTTTAAAACTGAACATAGCCATGTTCAGAGACTAAAAAAAACGCGCGTTATATAATTCCTTGGGAATTCCCATTAGAGATCATCGAGTCTCATCTCAAGTGTAACTTATCAGCCACGCTATTCATGAACATTAATCTGACCTACACACGTGCATATTATGTTCACCTTGCTTTTGAAATACTTATAATTTACTCCAATAAGCCCAATTATTATAATGCATTTCCCTACTATTACTTTCCTCGTTTTTTAAATCTCTTTACCTGAATCGGTAAATGTTTTAAAATTACTCGAAAAATCTCATTTAATATCAATTATTTTTCTAGGTTTTATTTTTAATTAATTCTTACTAAATATTTATATTTTGGTCATCTCGGGCCCTTACAACACTGAAAAAAATATTAACCACTAATCATAGAAAATTAACTTCACAGTGCTATGATACATGACATAATGATGTTCTATACTACCAGTAATGAGAAAAGATAAAGAGACCGAACCAGTGGCGTATACACTTCATTTGCAGAAAACTTATGATAGCGCCAGCATGGATGGCAAATAGGTTGGCAGCAGTGGAGACGCAGAAAGAGAAGGGGGAAGCAAAAAACGTAGTGTGGAGAGAGGAGGACGTTACGGGATGGGTGGTAGATAGGTTGTAAAGTATTGTAAAGAATTGTGAAATAGTTGTAAAGAAATAAAGAAACGCTATCTTGACAAACCAGTGGTTGACTTGGGAGAAGTGACCGCTAACACTTATTTAATTAATTACATGAGTACTACTACTAACGGGAATATTATGCGAATAGGCACCGGGCCGCTGGCATGGTTGATTTTAAAATAATATACTGTATGTTACATTACAAGCCTATCGCCAAGTTCTCAAACGTCCTATTCAGGGTGATTCGGGAGGAAATGGAAATATTTTAATAACATGTCCAGGAAGCAAAAAAAAAAAAACAAAATAAGCTCATATTATCAAGTCCGATTTTCATTTGTTTCAGAGATATTTTGAACAATTTATAAAATTAAAGGAAAATGTATTTCTGAACTTACAAACAAAACAAAAAAAAACAAGTAGCATTAATTCACGTTAAATTTTCTAAAACTCCACCACCCACTTCGATACACATATTTGCGCGTTTATAAATTGACCTGCTAGCCAGTTTCAGTGAACGATGATTCGCTCTATCTGCGATCTGCGAATGCGATCTAGTAGCGTATCCCTTGTGTCCACTTGCATAGCATAATGTAACGACTTCGTCCATTCCTAAAGACAAAAATCTAGGGGAGTGAGATCCGGTGATCTCGGTGGCCAAGAGTGCGGGCCTCCTTTAACAATTCAGCGATCCCGAATTGGTTATTTAGAAAATTTCTCACAATATTTGCATATTGAGGAGGTGCTCCATCATGTTGGAAGATAATAAGTCGTCGAATATTCAAAGGTACTTCGTCCAATATTTCCGCTAAATGGTCTTCCAAAAAATGTAAATAACCTTCCCCATTAAGACACAAAGGGACCATACAATTGATCATTTAGAATGCCGCACCATACATTAATACTAAACCGATGTTGGAAATTGTGTTCTTGCATGGCATGGGGGTTTTCGTCAAACCATCGATGATTATTATGGCAATTGTTAATTCCATATCGAGTAAATTGAGCTTAATCAGTAAATAAAATGCATTTGAGTTATCTTCTATTTTCATGAATCCATTGACAAAATTGTAGTCGTAATGGATCGCCTTCTTGCAGATTTTGTAATTTCTGCAGATGAAAAGCGTTAAAACCTTGCCGTTTTAATGTTTTCCAAACTATTATTTGTGGAATTTCAAATTGGATTGCAATGCGCCTTGTACTTATCCCTGGATTATTTTCTACAACATCCAGAATATCTTCTTCAAGTTTCATACCGAGCCGTTGCTGTTTTTCAGAAACAATACGTGCACTTGGGAACATTCCAGTTTCTCTAGCCCGTGTAAAAACAGTTTGAAACACTTGCTAATTAGGATTCTTCGATTAGAAAAACAACGTCGATACTCTTCCACTGAACGAACAGAATTACCATTACAAAATCCATGAACAAACACCACATCTGCATGTTCTCTATGACTGAAAACATTAGGCATTTGACAACGTTGTCAAATTTAACGTGAATTAATGCTACTTGTTTTTTTGTTTTGTTTGTAAGTTCAGTAATACATTTTCCTTTAATTTTATAAATTGTTCAAAATATCTGTGAAACAAATGAAAATCGGACTTGATAATATGAGCTTATTTTGCTTTTTTTTTGCTTCCTGGACATGTTGCTAAAATACTTCCATTTCCTCCCGAATCACCCTGTATATGGGAACAGCTGACGTCAATGTCAAGGCCAGATCAATTTATGTAAGTATTTTTCACGGTTTGTTTTTTAAACGTTATCGTTGCCACTGCTATAGATTATATTGGCTTCATTATGTTTAGCGGAATATGTTTAGAGAAACTAACAAATACATATATGAAACAATCATACGATGTATCGTCATAAAAAGCTTTGTTAAAATTCTAATAAACATGCAGTAGATGGTTAGTGGACTAATACAAGATTAGATTAGTTTTTATTTATCATAAATTGTATTCTATATATGCAACAGCACTTATTAAATTCGATATTAAACCAAGATTAAATTGTTTTTAAAACAACATAAGTGGTATTCTACATATGCAGCAACACTTGATTAAATTAGATACTTAATCTAATGATATTAATTACAATCTGAGAATCTTAAGGCTATCTCAAAATACATATCAGTGAATGAGTTGCAACTATAACAACAAATATTAATGCGGCAGTTTTAATTACTCATCAATAATCAATTGCACTTTGATTGCAAATACACATTCACGCAGTCAAACTAAGCAGCACTTCACGACCCTCATAAAAACCTCGCAAGACACATTAAATTTTTTAAAGCATGCAAGGCAAATTAACCTTTTTCATCGAAAACTGACGCATCGTAAATTGCAGCATAGTCCTGATACTGACCATCAATCCAGATCCGTGCAGACCAAGCCATATCAATCATATAATCAATGGTAATCCAATTACGACTATCGCTTTGGCAGCGCATCCAAGAATACTTATAAATTCCACCGACCATGGCCTAATTATATAATTTCATTATTTGCTGGTGCACTCAAGGAGACATCGATAGAGATTATACTCGATGGACAGGTGCTTGTTAACTTGTCTGCAACTAATATGCATTTGCATATATGGGACATAAACCAATGGTGTGAATTAAACTTACAAGTGATTCTGTCGTGAGCTTATTGCCTGCCATAATTATGTATTATAATTATTATAATAATTAGGAGTTCAATTTACATTTTGTTCATGGTGAAGATGGAGAAAAGTTATAATAGCCGCCACGTAGTTTTAAACATTAGAATATTTAAAGGTTCAATGCAAAACAAAATTATTTTGCCTGTCATGATAGACATTTCTTATTATCATTAATAATTCTTTAAGTTGATATATTTTTATCACCATACATACATACTTTAGTATCGTTGTTGGTATACATTAAATTTAAATAATCTCTTATATTAACATTTCATTTATATTTTTTAAATGCGTTTCAACTAAGATATGAAAGTTAATATAAGATAATTTTATTTAATTCAAAACTGTTTCACCAAGTGGTAACCACAGAGACTTACAGTTTAATAAGATAATGATTATAAGTTCGATTTAGTATCTATTGTTTGTGTGATGACAATGATGATGTGACAAATTGATAACTTTTGCCATTTTAATCATGCCATTTACTTACACCATCATTGTTGTTCACGCAAATCGTCGAGCATCCAACTGGTTCGCAGTTTCCATTCCTCTGAATCACATTCGTGGTGATGTTGTCCATGTGCAGCAAAAACAACTGAAAATCAAAGCAATCAAAACTAGACCCAATTGCAAAAATGCTTTGTTTCAACACGTTCAGTTATAACGGGTGGCTTAAATAAAGCCAGCCCTAAAAACACATAAGCAGGGAGAATTGAAAGGGTAATATTGTCGGGTCGATTTTATGTGCACCCACTCTGCAATATGAATACTAGAGCCCAAATTGAGTTGTACCTTATGGAAAGGTACTTTGGCACCATCAGCTGTGCCCTCCAGCTCTCTCACGTACTGGGGGAAATTTTTCTTCACACTCTCCAAGGTGTCATCGTAAGCCTCTTTGCCCTTTTCCGTCTCGTAAGCCGGTAGGTACGAGTCATTGAGTGTAGATGAGCATCTGAGGAAGTCCTGGATGATGGCTGCGAACGTGCGACCCTGGAAATCAAATAGGAAATTGTTAGGAAACCGTCGACCTTTCCGTGCGTGCGTTTATGAAGGCGTCTGTGCCGGTCCGTAGATCTTGCCCTACGCAACTTGCATATCGGTTGATGTCGAACACCTTTGTCAAGGCAATGAAGCTAATTGGCCGCATTCTACGAATCCGCCAAGAAAAACGCGTGTCTTTCGATAAGTCCCTGGAGGTCGTGCAAGACTATTTGATTAAACCGACCTTTCCTCATCATCGCGATTATTCTCTTTAAGTTAAACACTTACCACAATGCGAATAGTGTTGGCAAAAGAACCGTCGCAAGGTCGGGTTAATTGTGCGTCTAGACCGCATTAACGATGTAAAGAGAACGAAAAAATTACGAATCTCACAAAAATCGCTTGTTGGATGGTGCTTTATGTATGTACTTCCCCGAGCTCCGGTCAGCAACACCACAGACATTCAGAATTGGAGCAGGTTTTTGGACATTTTTATACTAAAAGTAGAAAGGGCGAACAAAACCGACTCAAGTTCATGGGTAGACAAAACGTGTTGTTTGGGTAATTTACAAGTCTTTTGCCACACTTGAATACCTACACATTTCATTTACGTATTTGTGATTTCGAAAATTCATTGTCATTACCACTTTAAGGTATATTGTGTAATGCTCCACAAGGCTGTTTCGTCAAAAAAACTAACAGCATCATTAGTCTAAAAAACCTAATAGCGTCGTTAGTATAAGTAAACGTTATTTTTCACTTATGTTTATAATCAATTTAGGATTTACTTCTGATTAGACACAATCAAAATAAAAAAAAGAGAAAGTATTTCTGTATCTTTGAAGTAAAAGGGCAAATTTATAATTTTATAATATCGAGATATGACCACCATTCAACTCAAAACTATCTGTCCTATCAGTAGAAGAACCCACCATCCAGTTATCATCGCCCTCGGATAAAAAAAATATATTGTCAAATGCCAATATCCATAAAATTGACCAATAATCAATCAATCATTACACAACCTTAGTAGTTATTTAAGTATAGGGTGGTTAAAAAAAACTCATCAAAGTTACCATGAAATAAAGGACAAATATAAAATGAATGTCTTAGCTTACAGTTGTCAAATCTGACAGATATGTCAGAGTTCGAATTTGTGAATGTGAAATCTTATTCATTTAAACGTTGTGGCTTTTACCGAACCACCAAAAACGCTGCATGTTGGAAATGTATTTTAAATACGGTGTAAAAATTGATGGGGCAGTAGGTTTATTCGACACGTAATGCATTTGACAGGATGACTAGTGTTTAAATCATGGGGCATGTACTGTATAAAAAACAAAACAAAAATAAATTTATCAGATGAAATTTGCCATTTCCAGAAAAAACTTACATAATGGATATTGGCCCTTTTACTTCCAAGGTACAGATTTCATTTCGTATTATGTCCATGATACACAATTTGGAAAAACAATGAATGAGAACCACAGAGAAAATCAAAAACTATTTTACGGAACATTAAAACTAAAACAAAGAAAATAGCGAAACATGATGCAAATAAAAGACAACGACGGAAGAATAATTACAAACGTAGATAAAATCATGGAAAGATGGCGACAATATTTCGAAGAGCTTACCAAAGAGGAAACAGAAGAAAACGAACCACAAGAAGGTAAGGAAGAGAAACAAGATGAGTTGAATAAGGTGAAGATGGAGAAGATAAAACAAAAGGAAGTATAAGAAGCAATAAGAAAACTAAAAAACGGAAAGGCGCCAGAAGTAGACGAAGTAAAAGCAGAAATGTTGAAGTACATGGGAGAGGAAGGAATAATACAATTAACAGAACTACTGAATGAAATAATAGAGAACGAAAAAACACCAAGAGATTGGAACATGGGAATAATACTGCCTATTTATAAAAAAGGAGACAAAAAAACTGCACAAATTACAGAGGAATTACATTAACAAGCATACCGAGCAAGATCCTGACAAGAATCTTAGAAATAAGGCTAAGAAACAAACTAGAAGAAACAATAGGAGATAATCAGGGGGGGTTCAGAAGAGGGAGAGGCACTCAAGGCCAGATCTTCATATTAAGACAAATAAGCGAGAAACTAATAAAAAATAACAGAAAAATCCACATTTGCTTTGTGGACCTGGAAAAGTCATTCGACAGGATTAACAGACAGGACAGTTGGAAAGAACTAGAAGAGGGAGAAGCGGAAGAGGTATGATAAATGTAATAAAAAATATGTATAGTGAAAACAAAAACGAAGTAAGAACAAACAATGAAGAATCATGAACAGTCACCACAAAAAAAGGACTAAAACAGGGATGCGCGCTGAGCCCATTGCTATTTACAATAGTACTGGACAAGGCAATGAAAAAATCAACAAAAAATACGAGGCCACTACAGATCGGATTCTGGAAAATGGAAAGAATACGGCTAGCAGAGTTATTATTTGCTGAAGACATGGCTATAATTGCAGAAACAGAGGAGGACCTTCAACACAACTTGGTAATATTGCACAAAGAACTAACGGAAATTAACATGAGGATAAACATTGACAAAACGAAGATCATGATAATAACTAAGGAGAAGGAAAAACACGAAATAAAGTTACAAGAAAAGAAGTTAGAACAAGTTGAACACTACAGATATCTAGGGACTATAATAGAGAGTAACGGAAAAATAGAAAAAGGAATAGACAACAAAGTAAGCAAAACAGGAAATATTTTTAATATGCTGAAAAATACATTTTTCAACAGGAAAGAAATAGCAAGCAACACAAAAATAGAAATCGTCAAAAAAGTTATAAGACCAACAGTACCGTATAGCAACGAATCGTGGACTATGAGAGGAAAGCAAAAAAAATAGGATTAACGCGGTGGAAATGAGATTTCTCAGAAAAAATGAAGATAAGACCAGAAGGGAGAGAATAAGAAACGAGACATACAGAAATAACCTAAAGGTAAGACCAATCAATGACAAAATAAATGAAGGACAGATGTGATGGTTTGGACATATCTGCAGAATGAACGAGGAAATAATTGCCAAGAGAGTATATGAGGCAAGAGCAACAGGGAGAAATCATAGAAGAAGATCAAGAAAAGAGTGGAATAACACAATAAGAGAAGAAGCGAGAAGAAAGGGGAGTTCCTGGGAAGAGCTAAAGGAACGGACAAAAGATAGGAAGAAGTGGAGGGAATACTATCGAACAGAATAAATGTAAATGTAAATACTATGATGTAAAAGAAAGCCTTACACCGAAAGGTAGAAAGGTGGCTGATTAAATAAATAAAATAAATAAATAAATATTATGTCTATGAATAAATTTACGAATTAAGAAAATCAAATATCAAATATTTAAAGACAGTGCATTTTAATGTTTCATTTGAGTGAACAAATTTAAGCAAATTATTCTAGTATCGCTTGCACGACCTCGAATGACAATGATAAAGGGACGAAATCATATGAGTTACTTTTGATATCACAAGCTTGCTCGATTTTTTAAGTAAGTCGCAGTAGAAGGATAAGCAGCCTAAAAATTTATTTTTTTAAATTTATCCGTGTTAATACAGCAATATCCTTGGAGACAGTATATTATTATTATATACCATTGAAGAGGCTTTGATATTTTCATAGGGATTATTTTGATTATTTGAAAACGAGAGCAACAGCTCTGGCGCAATGATTGTTGACAGTTACAAATTGACTGTTTCGTACTCTGTACTCCTATCGTTGGATACATTTTTGTTGCCGGAAAAAATATTTATTTTGTACCTACTTTGTTCACCTTAAAATAATAATTTCTTGCAAACTAATCGACAGATTTTAAAAGTGAATACTCCTTTGTATTGAAAATTAAGTAAGCTTTCAAATGAACTATAACTCAACCGCTACCTCAATTTAAAAAAAAACAGGGCTCAGCTCCCCTGCGGAGCGGGGGATAAATAATTAAAGATTATTTTCTTGCCAAAAGTTGTCCCCCTTTAATTAAAAATTAAATGTATTTTAGCGATTTCAGGAAAAAATACATTATATTCGTTGATAGTTAGGGTGTTTCCTTCGTCCCCAGATACCTTGTATAACCCTAACTATACAGGGTGTCGCTAAAGTAACGAATAAATTAATTATATTCGAAATAGAAAATATTGTAAAAAAATCCTCGGACTGTCAAATCACATATACGTTACTGTTAACGTTTTTTGATACGCAATATACCTCATTATCTGTTTGAATTTGCACGACTTGCATAGAGCTTTGTTTTTGATATTTTGAAAATTATATAGAGATGTTACCACATCAGTGTATCACTCAATAACCAAAAAGATTCGTTACGAAATAAATTTCTTGAGACTACGATAATCTTACCTAAAAGCACTTTTCTGCGAGAAGTAGTGCCGATTATACAGGGTGATTTATAATTTGGTGGCAACATTTAAACCAAATACAATAAAAAATACAATAAATGATAAAAAAAGACTTCCTTGAGTTTGAATTCAAGCACGATATCGCCTGATCAACGATTGATAAACCGCTTTCCCTAATGGTGTGCTTGTTCTGAAATTCAGTTACTGCATTTCGGTCTTGGTCAGATAAATGTAGTTTTTTTTTTTAAATAAATTTGTATGTTGTTGTTTTATCTTGCAATGTCAAAATCAGCTGTTCATTTAGTAATTTACTAAACATTAAATAGACTTTTTCATTCATTCACAGACTTTTTTACCTTAAACTCATAGTATTATATATCTTTAACTTATATTTCAAAGGTCAGTGGGTTGGCAAACAATAGAAGATTTACATTAAGATGGCAGCGCCACGGTGGCACATTTACGTACTGTTCTCCTATGTGTTTGTTGTGCGACAGCTTGCGATTCGTATCACACTCTACGTCGACTTGCGGAAAAACCGTCGACTGCCGTTTATCGTACAGTTATCAATCTTGTGGTTATGGATTAACACCAACAATGGCAAAATATAAAAGGGTTTGCATTGTATTCGGGTAGAACGCTGAGAGTAACAACAATCTCGATGTTAGTTTCCACCGATTTTCGGCTGCAGGCAAAAGGAACGTGAAATATGTAATGAAGCTGGCAAACAGCTATTGAGTAATTGCCTACATCGACTCCATATTTCAAAATGCATTACCTTAATTTCAATAGTTACCTACTTTGAAACCAGTTTAATTTTGAATTTGATTTGATGAATATGAAGTCAGTTTTTAGTTTTTTACAAGGAATAAAACCTCATCTCATAATTGTGTAATTTATGTAAATTACAGTTCTGAATTTTTTTTTCTATTGTTTTTGTCTTACTTTTTTTTTCAAAAGTGATTCTAAATTAGGAACTTCGCTCTTAATTCTATTTGGGTGAGCTGCCTATTTTATCTTGGCATGTTGCTATTGCTAGTCTTGTGAGCAATGGATCTAATCGATCGTGGAGATGGTCGAATGTGATTTCTCTATGCGTCTCCTTCCTCCATAAAATAGACGACGTAAGTTTATGTACCATATGTTCATAAAAAGAGTCCATCAGGGGTGGCCGTAGAAACTTAAACGTATGTCCGTGACTTGATTCGCATTAATAAAATTCAAATCGAATGTCATTGAGCTGCTAGCTAAAACTGGCATCGTAGATCGAAAAAAGGGAAGCTGCCGACTTCTTAAACGAACCAACAAAATAATTGCGGCGACTTAGCCAAGAGGTTAGTTTATCACTGGGCACTTGTCAGAAAATTGAAAATCTAAAACAAAGTACACTACGTGTTTCTTGTGAATTTTCCTGTTCAAAATATTGCCCCCTAGATGACAAATTAACAATAGCATTTGGAGCATGCCACCCTGTATATATTGTTCTTTTTTATATTGTAAATATTAATATGGATTAAGTAGGACTAAACTTTTACAATATTTAAGTAATCAATCAACATATAACCAAAACATAGATTTATAACGACGCATGTTTCAGTGTATTATAATTGTAGATTTCTAGGTGTGACCCGACCGTTTAAATTTGAGAAATGCTGGCAAATTTGCTGATGCAATCTCATTAAATTTTACACAACCTAAAGTACCCTCTCTTTAATTATCCCACCATCAATGCCTACACCCTGTCACCAATCCTATCAATTAATTTTTCCACCGCCAATTTTTTTTCATGCACGAAAAATGGCTACTATTAATATGCAGGTAGCAATCGTTAAGGTAGTTTATATATTATTGTGTTTCGTTTGTGCAACGAGTGCGTAATAACGATATTTAGTGGTATCATTTAAACGTAGTAGTAGTTATAAGGTGCAATTTATAAAAGTACAATAATTACTGGTATGATAGATAAGTTTTCTTGCCACAGTAAAAAGTCATATCATAAAGGCTTAAATAGGACGATTAAACTTTGAGTTTAACGAGAAACGATTGACTTTGGATAAATATACCGTACCGCTCATTATAAGTATCGGAACTTCTGAACTTTGAACATCGCCAATGTATATTTTTATTTTTATATTTATATTATTTGGAATGATAATAATGAAATTATAATGGTATTCGTTCATAATATCCAAAATTTAATTATTCATATTCATTATACAATTGTGTAGGAGTGAATATTGTTATAAAGCGGATTCTGTAATAATATAAACAAGAATTTAGATATCAGTTTTACTTGATCGTATACAAATGAATTTCTTTGCGCCAACCTTCAATAAAAGTCATAAAAAATGTATTAATTTAAAATTATTTTGTTATATGCAAATATATAAAAGAAAATATGTTACGTTCAATTCCTCCGTTACGGTTTTTTCTATACAAATTTATTTACTTACGTCATACTTTAATACAAGTTATAAATTAAAAAAAGTAAAAGCAGAAACATGAAAGGAATTTGGGGAAATAATGGAAACAGTCAACGAATACAAAGCCCTTGTTCAGAGTACTAAAATATATAAGAATAGAAAAAAGCAATGATTCATGTAAAAAACAGAATTGGAAGATATAATGA
This sequence comes from Othius punctulatus, assembly GCA_951805005.1. Taxonomy (NCBI): domain Eukaryota; kingdom Metazoa; phylum Arthropoda; class Insecta; order Coleoptera; family Staphylinidae; genus Othius; species Othius punctulatus. Next base: position 50,138,795 of record OX638138.1, on the reverse strand, counting down.
ATAGATGGAAAGGATATTACCGCGAGTTATTAGGAGAAGAAAGTACTAGAATACAAATAGAAGAAAGAAAAGACGAGGAAATAGCAAGGATACAATAATAACAGAAGAACAACTAAGAAAGGCAATATATAACAAGGCATGATAGGAGTCATTAGAATCATATGCCAGACCAAATATTTACATTATTTTATAAATAGTCTTTAGACAGCAGGAGAAAAAAGAAAACCTTTTGATTAAAATACAGAGAAGAGATATGGGTGAATTTGAAAATGAAATGACTAGGAGCAGATTCAAAAAAAGCTATGGAATCAATGTACAGAAAAAACAACGCAAGGACACAATACAGAAAGTCAAAGGATTGTACAACAAAACAAGGAGTCAGACAAGGAGAAATACTGTTCTCACTACTGTGTATAGCATAATGGATGACATAATCAAGGAAACAAAAGGAAAAAATGACAGGAATTGTACTACGATACAAAAACATGAATAAAATAGAAGTAACAGAGATTGTGTATGCATACGTTATAATAATATATGGAAGAACATAAGAAGTACTTAATGAGAATATACAAATCTGGTAAGAGGCATTGAAAAAATAAATTAAAAAATATAAGCGACTGAATAAGCGTAAAAAAGACGTAGGTCATGATTACTGATTAAATATGATTATTATATGATTAAAACATGAAACAAGAAAATTAGTTGTGATTTAGATCATTGCTCATTTTGGTCCATCTATAACTATTTTTTGTATAATATGAGTAACTATTATTTATTAATAATAAGGCAAAACGATAATAATATTTTGTTTTAACAACACACGATCATATTATTAAAATGTACAACCCCTCCTACCCCCATAATGCCTGCCATACACGCTCCGGAAAATCGTTAAGGAAAAACTGTTCAGATAAATCTGTCAGGATTTCCGGAGCCGCCGCACAGTGGGCCAGAAAGGGCCTCTAGCTGGACAAAAGTATGCGCGGCAGTTTAAGGGACTAGATGACGAAATTTGATGTTGAAATAAATTCTATTTACACAATTATGATTATAAATGTTTCTGATTCATTGCAGAAAGTTATGAAAACATTTTTATTCGCCAATTTTGAAGTAATGTGCATACATTTTGACTGCACCAGTCCGGCAGTATTCAAATTTGTTTTGATTTATTACCTAATTCTTTATAAGATAAAACAAAAGTAACAAATGTATGTTTCTACACTTCACGCAAAAATAGATATAATACAATACATACACATTTTAAATTAATATATTATACTATAAGTTAGGGGACGACTACAATTTTAACACATCTGAAGATATAATTGTTGATTTTATTTTAGATGTAATTCGTTACAAGATAAAACAAAAGTAACAAATGTACGTTTCTACACTCCCCGTAAAAATAGATATAATACAATACATACACATTTTAAATTAACATATTATACTACAAGTTAGGGGACGACAATGATTTTAACACATCTGAAGATATAATTGTAGATTTTATTTTAGATGTTTGTATTTTGCTGGAAATTAATGGATCTGATGAAACCAACAATACACGAAATAGGTCCTTATTTGTAATTTCTCGTGAAAATTTTCGTGTACATTCTCTTCTATAAAATCGAAAATCTTTGTTCCGCGACTCCAAAGCTTCCTCCGACAGTTGGCCAATTGGTAATATAGCTGACTGGATAACTTCTGCACCATGAATTAAAATTTTGTGAACTGAAGCTGGCATATAATACCAGCTGTACAATTCACAATATAACACTGCAGTCTCTAGTGTATATTCCCTAAATGATTCTATATTAATAGAAAATCCACTAGACATTCGCACTTGATTGTATGCAGGATATATGTCACAGTTTCTGTCCTTTGCCTCTAATCGTAAAATTTGGTAATCTTGTTTGGACAATTTTAAATTTATAATTATATTTAATGCTTCTTCAGAAGTATATGATCTAATTGGTTTCGCATTTGATTTAAATTTACGATTTTGAATTTTGCTACCATTTTTAAATTCTCGAGCAGCTTTTCTACGTCCGGACTTTCTTAAGCTCAGTTCGGTAGCAAATAATAACTCTTCCGTACTTCTTTGATTTAATAAATCCTGCACTTTCCTTTTTTTGGTCTTATTACTACTTGCATTAAATTTTTTTTCCGGACGTCCAGTTGTTGATACTGATTTTTTACGCGATGTTTCAATATTTGGCAATTCTAGGGTGCCATTTAACCAAACTTGATAAGTATCAAGAAAAATATTGATTTTTTTGTGGCTCTTAGTCCAGAATTTTCTTAAAAGCAAGGTGAATCTATGAATGCATGGTTCTACACGTGTCTTAAAGTCATTCGTAAACAATTAGGGTTTACGGGGAATTATACTAATTGAACATTGAGCACAAACTATCTGTTGACCCGTGTGTACCTGAAATACGGAGAATTATCATCTTTTGTAAAATTAATTGTGTCCAGCTAGAAACTGATTCTGGCCCACTGTGCGCCGGTCTGAATACCGCACACACACGCTCCGATCTCGATCGCATCGCGTCTCAGCTTTGACAGCCATGGCGACGTCAGACGATGCAATTCTGTCGTGATATTCTTTGCTTTTCATTAGCCAAAGGCAAGGTGCGGATTCATAGGGTTTTAAAAACTCTTCCAAATTCTCACGAGACATGTTCGTTGCTCTAAGGCTTCCTCAAAACTGAACGGAACTGACAGACTTCACACTCAGAACTGTCAGAACTGACACACGTTCAGTTTTATCTGAACCGTCCAGATCTGTACAGATTTATCGTTTGCGATTTCAATTGTACTTGACGGCCTGAACAGTCCGTTCAGTTCAGTTAAAACTGTTCAGTTTTTCCCCACACACGATCCGGAAATCGTTAAGGTCAGATCTGAACAGTTTTTCCGTAACGATTTTCCGGAGCGTGTATGGCAGGCATAACATTTATATAACATTTTATATTCTATTAACATAGTATTTAACGTCTGTCTCGAAAACTGGTTCGACTTGTTCTTTTGTTTCATTGAAAATAACTTAGATTTGTTCAATATAAAATCAATTGTTTTGGAATTTTTCTTTTTTCTTTTTTTTCCAAAACGAATCGACAGAAATCTTTTTTTATTGGGCCACTAGATTGGGTATTTTTTAAGCTTTAAAATGAGGTATCGCAAGGTGTGGGTGCCATTTAAAATTTCAAAGTAGGGGTGGCTAGGGAAGAGGGGTGACACTGAAAATTTATTTGACATTTTTTAAACTTCCCCCTCCAAAAGTCAATCGACGTGTTTTTTTTAGTTTTATCAAGTTAGCTTGCATTCAAAAGTTATTGGGACTGACTGCTTTTGAAATGTACACCCCGTATATATATAGTTTAACATTTCTCTTGACAATAGTTGGCGGCCCGAAGCAATTGTAGAGAAATGTTCAAAACAGTGAAACTCAACCAAGTGTTTTATGTTAATTTCATTTAAATTAAAAAAATGGTTCACCAAATGGTAACCACAGAATCTTACAATTCAAACTATCTGATGTGTTATTAATATCATTTCTGAAAATATTATTTTAATAACTATCAACATTTTTCAAATTATTTAGAAAAAATATAGAAGTAATCACTTCCAGTTGTCGTTTTTTTCTAAAACCTTTTGAAATTTAGATTTTGTTCTAAAAGCCTAAATGTCTTTTTAGAACGAAATCTTGATTTGGAAAGACTTTGGAAAAAAATCTACTGGAAGTGGATGTTCAGTCTTATCATATATATATATACAGGGTGTAACAGAAATACGTGTGTTAATTTTAAACATTGGTAGAACTCGTTAAATAAAACATTTTTTCTATATGTTTTTTTTTTCAAAAAGCAACGTTAAACTGATTTAAAATATGTTCTAGTTTATCTACTAAAACGCGTACCCGCCTATGGTTAAAGGTGTGCAGCGATAAAATATGTTGTTGTGATGGCAACGGTGTCATAAAGGTACATCATTGCTTGTTAATCAAAACATGTTTAAGATATTGTGCACTGTACAATCTTCGGGCTTCTGCGGCATTTCCAAAAGCTCGGCCATATACCAACACAATATCTGTTAATTCTTGATTAGAAAAATTTGGCATTTTGAAATAAACTTCACTTGACAATTATAGTGACAGTACCTGAGAACGGCTCGTCCGGTCAAAATTAGGGGGCTAAAAAATATTAAAAAAACCTGCAAATTTTGAAAAAAGCCATATAGAAAAAAAAAATTATATAACGAGTTATAGCAATGTTTAAAATTAACACACGTATTTCTGTTACACCCTGTATATATATATATTTTATAACTAATATTGAAAACTGATAGATACTTGAAAATATGTTTTTAGTTTACTGAGATAATTAAGTTAAACGGGCATTTCCGTTCAAATCTTAAATTTAAAAACACTAAATCTCTCCCCACATCACATACACATACCTTGACGTGTGGCGTCAAGGTAAATGAAAATCACTCAGTCCATCTGACAGGGGCTAATACGGTTTTTAGAAAAGCACAAATTAATGCCGTAATAAAGTTTTTTGAAAAAATTATAATAAAAACAAAATGATACCGACTTATTCGCGCTCACTCACTACATACAGGGTGTCCTAAATAGAGTAGGATTGCATGGGTATCTTTCTTATTCTTAAAGCTAGAGATCTGGTTAAATAGGCAATATTGTGCAGAGCAATATGCTGGTTCAGATTATGTTGGAATTTTTTTTAAAGTCCGAGCAGTTTCCTGGTTATTCTCTAAAAACGCGGTCGTCTAAAAACTCCGATATATTCATAATTATTAAAGATGCGGAAATAAGTTTAAAATAAAAATTACTTGATTCGATCGCACAAACATAAGAATCAAGTTAATACAAAAGTCAAGAGGGCGGTTTCCGAGATATTAATAGCAACTTTCTTATTTTAAATGGCCGCCATATTTGATTTTTATACGGCTAAATAGACTTTATTTTCCTCTTTTCAACGATGTATAACAACCTATGTCAAAATGAAAAATATGGGAAATATTAATTATTCCAATTTTTATTTTTATTTTTTAAATTATTTTTAAACAAATGTATTTTTTTTCTAAAAAAACGTAATGGAACGAAGTAGTAAAATAACAATAAATTACAAAAAATGCTCAATGCTATATGAATGTCTTACTTGAAATTTATGCAACCATTTCACAATTCAAACTCATTTTTGTAAATTAATTGTAGCTATATTTATTAGATATATAGACTTTTGGTATAATTTACAAAATACGATTATAAACAATACATTTATATATAAAAATACGAAATTAAAAAAAAAAAAATTAAATAACAATGGTTATTTATGTGGTTTAATTTGAAACATCAAGTACTATTGTAATAAATATGGGATATATTTTTATATTCTCTACATAATTATAATATGGACATGAAAACATCAACAATTATCCATAGACCAGCATATGTGGTTGTAGTTTCTATACAGTAATTCCCGTCATCTTACATTTAAATTAATACAACGTTCCAACTCTCCACATATAAGGGTTGATCTTCCCATTTACTGACAAATTACGAATAGTTCTCTGATGATTTAAAATACCCACATGAAAACACACATAATACACATCGTCATTATAAAATAACTAATTACAAACTATTTAAAATAAGAAATTTTCAATTTCATCAAAATACAAGGTTGCTAATAACAACTGGAGGCAATTATTTAACAATTCATAGTAGTTATAAAATAACTAGTTACAATAAGATGTTTTCCAAACTGAGTAAAATTCCTGCACAAATCATTCATTACCACTCCATAATCCTCCTAGTGCTAGGCAATGGCAGTATTATTTCTTCAATTTAATTCTCACATAACAATCACTTCAGAATTTACTAACAATGGAGTTTGCATCAAAAAATGCATCCATGAATGTCTGGGATATAACGTATTAATTCAGGAATCTCACAGTCACCTTAACAATTACCGCTTGTTGCCATAAAAACCAAAGCAAATCAGATGGACGCCCATTGCTATATTTTATTATTAAATGGAGCATTTCGTCCTTGGGGAAGACCAGCGAGAGCACTAGATAATTGTTATTATATTTGCAAATTATGGTTTAATCCCTGATTGCAGAGGTCTCTGTTTATTGCTTGTCATATTTGTGATGATAAGATTAACATACTATGTATATTCTTGACAATTAGGGCTCACCATGTGGATTTAAGTAATTGGTGGAGTGTGAATGCAGAGTATTCTTGAAACGACTTTATTTTTACAGTTTATTGTGCAGACCCAAAGTATATGTTTTTGCAATTAAAAAAAAAATACATTACTGTTGTCATATTTTTGTTTTCATCGATAATTTCGAAAATATGTTTGATATTTCACAATTGATATATACAATATGTCCCCGGATTGAGTTTACAAGAGGAAAATTTTCTTAATACATGTTATAGGAATTATAATTCCCGATTGGTCTGAAACTACCAGTTCTGTTATTGAATCTTTGATTTATTTATACAGGGTGTTGGCAAAATATATTTTTTTAAATCTTATTTTGTGACTTATTTATTTACTATTTGCAAAAAGAATTTAACATTACATCTAACAACATTATAGAACAAATATAATCATTCAAGCAATCCCCCAAATGCAGACAATAATACTAAAAAATTTAAAAAATCGCCTACGAGAGGCATTTGCATCGATAACTTTTGAAGAAATACAAAACAGTTTTCAGGAGTTCCACACCAGGGTGGAAACGGTGTGAAGAAAATGGTGCGGGATTGTTTAAATGATGTTATTTTTCTAAAGTGTCAATATTAGATTCAATTTATTTTTATTTAGCCAACACCCTGTATAAATAAATCAATGCTTTAATTACTGAAATGGTAGTTTCAGACCAAGCAGGAATTTTAATTCCTATAACATTTTTAATTAAAAGTAATAATTTAAAAAAAAAACCTCTTGTAAACTCAAGGGGGACATACTGCATAATAAATGTTAAAAATAATCAAAATAAAATTTCAAAGAATTTTAACTTAACTTAAGGTTTTTATGAGGGAACCGATATCGGAACCCGTTACTTCATAATGAAACTACAGTTAAACATTTTTTTTTAATTTATCATATTTGTATTTATTTCCAAGATTAAATACCTATATTTAAATATTAATTTAAACTTATTCTGTATTTAGATTCGTTTAGACAAGAGACGTTATGATAGAGCAGCGAAATGTTTAAATTGACAAAAGTAAATTTATTGGATACCAATTTTGATTTTTTTTTCTTTTGTTTTGTCCAATTAGATTCGACTTTAATATTAAAATATTTTAGAGAAAAACATATTTTTAATAAAATATTGGAAGTGAGACATATAAATAAATATCAATTGCTTGATAAAGATTTACGTTTTATTGAACTCTAATAATATAACCTTAGTTTCAAAATCTAGTACATTGACACTCCGAGCTTGGAATGTTTGTATTATTAAGATCCTGAACTATGTCAGTGGTTTGCCTAAATTGGAAATTAATGACTAGGGTCATTGTTTATGGTATCTTATGAAATAACACTGTTCTAATTGAGATCTGTCAACATCGACAATTAATTAGTATGGTTTTTAAACACGTTTAAGGATAGATAGAGATTCAGTGGTAATATATAGACATCGATACAAGTGATATTTAAAATACTTTCCATTGCCCACAGACGTGCATTTCCCTCCAAAATGCCCGTTCAATTAAATAATTTGCATGGGTCAGATCCAAAAGTGCGCAAGTCGTAAAATGGAAGATATAGATAAGAAGATTTCAATTGTGTTTGTCATGTTATATTATATTACATTCCTTTCGCAGCACTTGTTTAGCATTCAGAGTATTGAGAACTATCTCTTGAAAGTATACCTCATTGAACATTTCATATTTCAAATCTTCATTTGAATCCTTTGGCAATACTTTAGAAAATATAATACGCTAATTGTGATCCTAATAATTATTATAAGTTGTAAAACAATTAAACAATGTGATACTGTTCTTTTAGATTGAAATATAGTGTCTCATTACAACCTTTAAACATATTTATTAACTGCCATATTCGTATTTGCACGTTGGCGATATTTTAGAAAGTATTAAATGCTAATTGTGATCTTAACCAATTATTATCAGTTGTAAAAAATGACACATTTTAAGCGATCCTGTTTTTTTAGATTGGAATGTAGTGTCCTATTATCACAATCTTTGAACAGGTTGTATTACTGGTATTCTGATTTTGCCGGAATTCCGGTATATAAAAGTCAGTTTGTGATTAATTCTAGATATTCTTAGGCTCCGTTTTACAGCTTCCGATTAACTTTAATCGGTGGTTGATCTTGAAAACAGTTATGGATACAGTTGTACTCATGGTGAATAACAGTTGATTAACTTTAATCGGTGGTTGATCTTGAAAACCGTTATCGATACAATTGTACTCATGGTGAATAACAGTCGATTAAAATGATACGAAAACTGCAGGACACGGCCCTTATTGGTAATATTTACAAAATGGATGTTACATTGTTTATCTGATAGACATGCCCACAAGTAGTTTAGAAGCAGTTACAGTCTCATTGTGAAAATTGGCAAGCATTATATAACCATTTGCAACTTTATCAGTGGATGAAATGATAAAACAGCCATCATACCCCCCGAAATATCAAAATTCAATTTCTAACTGAATGTGACTGTTCTATAGGATATTTATTATAAGAACAGATCACGATGTATCCGTTAACATGTAACAATCTACATTCCAAATTAAAGAAAACATTTCCCTAAATCCTTTCAAACTGCGCAAAATCGATTAAGTCAAGCACTTACAGAAATAAAAAATAGTATATTGATATTTATCAAAACCTAATGTATTCCAACATAATTAGGAATTGTATTAATCCACGTTCCCAAATTCTGATTGCGCTCTTGAGGTGCGGGCAATTCCCCGCATGATGCATGCAACTTATACTACAGGACCCCAATTGCGGAAGTATTTGTGCGCGCTGGGGCAGCGTTTCGGTTTTGTTTTTGGGAGAGCTTATCGCCATTTGTGATCATTAGCGTTTGAAGCGTATCGTTTCGTGAATGGTGTTCAGTTCTTGTTCGAATCAAACTCCAGCGATTCCAGCGATATTCTACGCAGATATCCAGACATCTGCGTTGCTGTGCTCAAATTTGGAATCATAACTATTCAAAAACAACTTCGTTCGAATTATTTTCGAGTGAATAATTATTTTATCTACATTTTCGATTATGTCCATCTGCATATATAATAACAGTTAACATTCACAGTTGGACAGCATTCGACCGGCTGTTGGCTGAATCATTGTCGACACACGATTATATTGTCTACCGGGCTTTTGTCGTCGTCCACTGAAACCCAATGACGTAAAGCGTCTTTGGTTCCTAGAGTATTTAAATTGTTATGTCCATATTATAAAACTTCTTCAAAAAAATAAATCTCTGTAAGATGTGAATCTTAGTAACTGTAATAAACATGTAGCTACTAAGTTTAGCCAAAATATATCTTATTGGACGAAAATCCCACAAAATGTGGACTTTTCACGATTTTCCCAAAACACGCTCACAAAACTGACATTATTGTTCTTTCATTATTAACTTATTTCTCCACGTAAACTACAAGTGAAAAATCCCATAAGTTTTAGCCATATCCCTTCTTGCTACAAATAAGTGTTATCGATTGGTGTGTTCGCGTGCCCTTCATCCGAATTACCATAACACGAAGCAATTCATTTCGCAAAGTAGCGTACTGTTCCTGCCCATGACACGTGGATCAATTCGGATCGCTGCACCCATCCACCTGATCTAAGGTTAGGTGTTCTCTTATCAGGTGATCTCATATCGTGGCGACGTTATTGAGATCGATAACGTGTCGTGATCGATTAATATTCAAACTGTTGTTCCCACCTTCTGCAAGAACTAGTCACCAGCTCATGAGGAAATATGAATCGTGTGCAGCCGTGACTTTGACACTCAACTTTCCACATGTATACAGAAGAGTTGTTGGAAGGTCTTATTTTTGCTGGGCGTGTGTATGCATTCCAACTTAATCATTATTTAATTGCAAAATTGCATAGGCAATTATTATAAATGCTCCATTCACATTTATTTAAAACGCAGTGGGCTACGATTTAATTGTTAAAAGCTGATGACACAAACGTTATTGAACTTCAAACTGACTTTGAAATATTTGAGTTATTGAATTAAAGAAAAAGTCAGATACTCAAATGCTATAAACACACTGAGTTAAACATAATCGAATATCACCATGATGATCGACTTATATTAAAATGAGTGATGATTGTATTTCTTTAATGTAAATAAATTATTACTTATTCATTGGTATTCTGAAAATATTGTAAAACCGGATACGGTATTTTCTTGCTTACGATCAAAATGGTAACTTAAGTTGCATATCGATAATAAACAAAAATCGATTACTTCTTAACTATTTTACCAACCATGCAACAGTTCCACATTAAACGCATATTTTAAAACAAAATAAAAAATAAAAAAATTTAAATAAAAGATTTTAACGATTTTATCGAATTTATCCACTTGATGACATGTATATTGAAACATATGTTAATGACTGGAATAGCCAATAAATATTAAAAAAAACTTTTTTGAAATATATTTCACACGGAAAGGTAGTTTGACATTTTCAAAATAATTATATAGACGGTTATAAAATTTAAAAAAACTCTTTTCGGGCAAAATTCTCTATCGTTATTTTTGCCCTAAACTGTTTTATTTTATTCATAGAACCCATTTATGAAATCAAAAATTAACGAAAATAATTATATTTTAAATTAAAGCATTTTTTACATTACTGACCAACTTTCGTCGGTATGATTTATGATTTTGTAAGTCAAGAGCCCTACAAACCATTGACCGCCGGTGCGGTTGGAACGTTTTATGACTTTTTATGATTCCGCCAGTCGCCCGTGTGTTGAACGGGCCTTGCAGGACGGATTGGGTACGGCCCTATCATAAAACCCATAAAATCCATTAACGGGACTATTACTGGTAGCAGCCCTCATATTTTACTATTTAGTAATAAATCTTACTGTTGCAATATCCAAATTCATTTAATTCAATAATTGGTGCAATATTTTTGACTTGAATTACACTGGAATGTTTGGAATAGCATTGAAGTATGTTCTGACAAAAAATATATAAATAAAATTACGAATTCTTTGTGAAATAACGTATACACTACCGGATGGTTAAAATTATTTTTTTTATCGTCAGATTGAGCTTCATCAATATGTAAACATGCGTACTTATTTTGGATTTTTTATTTCAATTAGAAGTGGCCATTTTTGGCCTGGTAATAAAACTTGAATCACCCGGTATATATTCTGAGGGCACATAAAGTATTGAGACTTGGCTTTATTTTTTCCCCTGTATAAAATTTTGAAAAATGCTTCAACAGGTCAAAATTATTTTTTTTAAACAAATATTTTGAGACCATTTTCAATTTTGTATCTGTCTCCGTTTTGAAGTTAAGACGTCAGAGCAATTTTTTTAAATGACGACCTATATTTTTCATTATTGATTTTGATAGTACTTTTTATTATGTTTTCAACAACATGACTAATTTTGATTTAACTGACGTTGTTTTGAATGGCAACTAGATGCATTCTGCACATTGAATTAATAATTTAATAGTTTCACTTTAAAGCACTTTTTTCAAATGTTAATCTATATCACAAATATGCTCAGTCAAGGAGCTACTTTGCACATCAATTACATATTTCATAATTTCACTATGAATATGTGGTAAAGATACGAAGTGATAATATTTAATATTGTAACTTGTTTTTAAACAAATTGTTTGTTAACAATTGTTGTTAAATTGTTTCCCAATATAATACATTGCACGACGAAGATGCAAAGTGATTCTTAGTACATGAGTAGACATTTACCACGAGGCAGAAGGGTATTTTTTTGGTAATAGTATTAACGAATTATATTTGCTGCTTTAAAAATTCTAACTGCACGTGGGTATGTCTATGCAGCAAAGCATGGAATTATGCCGACGAAGGTTTACTGGTTAGTGTTAATATTAAAAAATGGCATAAAGTCAAAAAGTATTCATTACTCATAATGTAAACTATAATACTCTGGTTCTATGGTTAATGACCCTTGCAGACGAGTAAACTGTTGATGAGCCTAAACAGTTGATCACAAGGACTTAAACCCAAATTGATAATGCTACCTCGTGATTAACTATTTTTCGTTATTGTTGAAACCATCGTTTTTTTTTTACGTGAGTGCATTTTCAAAAACCTGTATTTTCTGCTTTATGCTTTAATCCTTGATTGTCACTTTTTCTTCAGTTCATTGAGTTTCAGATGTTCTCATAATTTCTACATTACTCCTACATTCATAAATAGTCTCATAATTTCATATTAATGTCACATACAGTAGACCATTTTCTATTATATTTATTACTGCTAAAATTTCGTTGTGATCAGTCCAGAAATATGTTTTTCTCTGATTCTGTAATTAACTTTGATATGAAAATAGAACGTAGTAGAGCAAAACATATGTCTGAACGAAGAATAGCACTAGTAGAAGATCCCATTTGAACTGATAAACTTGGAGATTTATACCTTTAATATCTAATTTATGTTTGCCGTTATTTAATGTATTCAGTTACTAGCACATTAACTGAAATAAGAATAAAACTGTAGTAGTAATAAGAAAGGCAAGACTTGTGATCTCGCATTTCTTATTGGCTGCGAAATGTCTATTTGTTAGCCACACATGTTACTAACATTGGTGTAAAAGCGCCACAACTGTCATTATTATTCAATTCACAAAGGTAATGAATGCCATTAATAGTTACAAATCTTAATGTAATGAATGTATTATTAAATAGTTAAAAAAGAAATAACATGATTTATATACGAGATACACATAATTACCATTGACGCTCGTGCGCAGGTCTTTTCTTCAAACTTGTTATACATATATTTTGAAGGTGTGGAAATATATCGATTTCTTATTTATTGCTAAATGCTTTAAAAACGCTCATCTTTCCGAAAATCCGATTCAAACCAATTTAAGGAATCTTATTACTTGTCCCCTAGCTCATTACTTTTTAAAAGTAGAATGCAACACTTATCTCGATTTTAAAAATATAAGTGGTTGAGCTTAAAATCACTTCAGATAAGATTTTAATTTGTCTTTGTTATAAATAATAAACAATTAATTAATGATGACATTCATGATCTCGTTAGATGCATTCTTATCTATTTGATAAAAATTGATAGAATGCTGGAATGTCTAACATAATATATTGAAACATAAAATTGTTATTCATTATCTTTTGAAGGAAATATTTCAACGGAAGGTACTATGATAAAATATGTATTTCGGTTATGCTGTTTGAATCTACTAATTTTAAATTTGATTCGAAATAATGACTTTGCGGTGGTAACTTTGCAAGGAATATTTTTTCAAATAGTATTAAATGTTATTATAGTAATGTAAATAGTTAATAGTAATGAACCAATGAGAATCTTTAAAAATATATACAGGGTGTTTGCCAAAGTTGTTACAGCGCCATCTAGGCCCACATGTTAATATGAACTTGTTTGTTTAGTCTCCATCGCTGACTCGATTTTCGGAACATCTTTAGCAAATATCCTGTATTTGATGCCGACCACTATTTCCAAGATTTATAAAACTTTAATCTTTCATGCATTGCGCCTATAACAATTGAGGTTTATTTTAAAAACAACACAAGTCCAAAAATGCACAAATCGAGTTATTAACAGTGAACGGCTCCGAAGACCAATGTCTATGCACAAACAAACCCGTTTTCTCGAAAAACAATACAAGTCACGTGTAACAGGCCAATGAAAATATAGCAATTCTTTAAAAACGACACATGTCTATGGGGTTTCTTTCTTTAGTGTCAATATCTAAACAAAAAGCAAGAAAATTCATCAGCAAAACTGAAGAATCTTAAGGTCTTAATTCGTTTCTTGAAGGAACCCCAAAATATATCATTTTATGAATCGTTTTTTCCTGAGCAATATTTAAGTGTTGTTGATGAGGAACCCGAACTGGACGAGGATGACAACAGTACTAGTTGTGAAGAGTTTTAATTTTTATTTAATTTTATATGAAAAAGTAAAGTTTATTTTGTATTTAAACGTTATTTTGTATTTTTATTTGTTCGCATTAAAAAAATTCCACCTAAAAACAACACAAGTCCAACTTTCTTTCCCGTTTTATCTCTTATTTCACAGTTCTTGTTTAAAATCATTTTTATTTTTAAATAAGTGGAAATAAATACAACAGAATGTGGAATGTGGAAGTGGAAGTTTTTTTTTAATTTTCCACAAAACTGATTTTTGGACATGTGGTCTTTTTAAAATAAACGCCTCAATTGTAACTGAGTATTAACCAACGGTGCAATGGGAAAACCCGAAATTGACTAATTATACTCTATTTAGTAACTAGGAGGAGCGATTCAAATTTGGCGCGCGAATGCCTACATCTGTGATTGGCTGAAAGCACACCCATTTCACAAGGCACCAAAACGCTGTTTTTAATGCATATAACCTCAATTCGAAGCATCCGTTAGTCTTATTTTCTTAATATCCCGCGAAATTTTGCAAGTAAACTGTTCAGAACTTATCTTCGCAGTGTTAATAGTTCATTTTGCTTATACTATTGTGATGGATTCTGAACCCAGTACAAGCTCAGCGATGTTTTCACGTTCACCTCCAAAAAAGTGTTTACGGTTGGATTTGGGCCATTTATCTTTATCAAAAATGTCCGTGTTTTAGTATCTGGCAGAGTAACCAACAAATATGCCCCTTTATCTTCAATGTCGTCTATGCACATGTTGGTGAGTTCTTCGCACCAACATGCCCCAGATATACCCATTATTAGAGCAATCTTCTTTATCAAATATATCCTATCTTCTACCTCGGCCAAAAATCTCTTGCCTTCTTCGAGGTATAAGTTCGGGATTTCCCTTTGAGGTGCGCAATTAGCTTCACTAATCTATAATATTACAAAAATAAACACATGCCTATATAATGTATGTCATTCAGGCGTAATAAATAAATCAAACTAACCTCGAAATGTCCACATTTTCGTAGGCTTGTAGGTTAGCTTTATGACTGGGTAAAAACCGAGTGAAAATGACTCGGCCCGGAGGGCCTCGTGGGCCAAACTTCAGTGGGCAATCCATTACTTCGCCCACTTGTACAGTAAATGACGATTGTATTATATTTGATTTGTTTAAAAAAAAACTAGTGATTATACAGATGAAATAATTTAAAATTTCCGCCAAAAGAATCTGGTGATTTTTCTGGTAACTTTTTACAGTGTAAATTGGGTTTTGGGACTTACTCCTCCTAGTTATTAAATAGAGTATAGTAAAATACAAACGGGTCTTTCGGACTTCAAAATCGTGATACATGTATACAAAAATAGTCTCTTCTGTAGGCAACGACGAAGACTACAAATTCAGTTCGACACCGAATGTAATTAGGAGACGCGAATTGATTCGTTAATGACCAATCATATATATTCTTAGCTATCGCTAATGAAATAGTTGGAGCGAACCGCAACTAAATCATTCCATGAACGAATTAAATAAATTCGAACAAGTTGTGATTTCTGTTAATTGCAATTATATTATTATGTTTTGTATTACATTTGACCAATATTGAACGAAAAAAAAATAGCAGATGTCCAAAAATCAGTTTGGTGGGAAATTTAAAAAAAGTTACAGAGGAAGTTATACTCAAAGTGCGGGGAAAATAATCAGGCTATTCTGTTGTATTTATTTCAACTTATTTAAAAATAAAAATGATTTTATATAAGAACTGTGAAACAAGAGAAAAAACGGGGAAAGAGTTGGAATGTAACAGACGTGCAACAGGCGATTGAAAAAAAATCATTTGCCTGTTACACGCGACTTTTATTGTTTTTCGAGAAAACAGGTTTGTTAGTCCATAGACATTGGTCTTGAGAGCCGTTTACTGTTAATAACTCCATGTATGCATTTTTGGGCTTGTGTTGTTTTAAAATAAACGCCTCAATTGTATATTGCTATTTTTTATATTCAAATTGATTTATCTTATTTTATAATTATTCATTATTTGCTGATTTGTTCCATTAGCGGAAGTAAATAGTACTGAGGGCAGTTATAATGCCGATCCTGCATTAGCTGGTTCACCGCTTAAACATATTTTCTTTAAAACACAGTTAATTATAAAATGCAGATCGCATACTAATTAAAAATATAAAATAAAAATTGATTCTGCAAAAAAGTGTGTCACGCCGATTATTTAAAGATATTAAATTTGCATAAAATTTACCTGCTTATTTATTTTTGAAATTAATTTGTAATAAATTCAAAAATATATAGGGTGTCTCTAAACTATGTGGACATGGCTTAACCACAAATTACTGGGATCTAATGAAGACGATTTAATAAAACATATCTATATATAAATGCGTTTGGTTTGGCCAGTATTCAGCTTCAAAGTAAATTTAGAAAGAACAAAATTTAATTATAAAAAGTACACTTTATATGGGTATAACTCATATTTTGACATAATATTGATATTATCAGTAGACTGGTTGTGTAGAAAAGAAGGGTGGCCCAACATTAAATATATTCATATTTTTTAATGACAAAGCAAATAACTTCATCAAAATGTTTGAATGTTTTTTTGAATTTCAAAAAATCAAATCGGACGCAGGCATTCATTATTAAGTTTTTTTGTATCTTTATAGTTTTTGATCTGTTACAGTTTCGGCACAAAAAAATAAAATATGAGTGACTGCCCTACACAATATTATAATAAATAACAATATTATGTCAAAATATGTCATACCAAACAAAATCCAAATCAATGTAAACGTTCTCTTGTTATAAGCAAATTGTGTTTTTTTTTAGATTAACTTTGAAAGTGAATACTGGCTAAACCAGTGAGTATAGTACAATACTATAATCACTGGCTAAACCAAACGCATTTGAAAATAGATGAGTTTTGTTAAATCGTCTTTTTTTTATCCCTGTAATTTGTGGTTAAGCCATGTCCACGTAATTTATAGACACCTTGTATACATACCGGGTGGTCCATTTAAATGAAGACATCAAAAGATCTCAAAAAATAAGCATTGTAAGTAAAAATATTCCAGATGAAAGTTTTATAATTGAGGGGACCCATTTACTGATGCTAAAATTAGACCACCCCCACCGGGCCATTTGAGGGGGCGGGGGGTAACTCGGAAATCTTAAATGTGAACCTCCATTATTTTATTGCAGAGTCGGATTCTACGACAAAAACTATGAAGATTTTGATAGAAAATTGTTTCATAATCTTTGCAGATGAAACATCAAGACAAAATGCGATGAAAACAATGTTCCTTATGTTTTCTGGTAACATTTGAAGACGACAGGGAAAAACATAATTTCGACAAATCGAGTTTTAATGTTCACAGCACGGTCTACACCAAACACAACGTACGGTTGAACAATGTTTATTCACTCTTCACATCTCCGTGAACATAAAATGACAAACCTTAACGTTTTATAATTTTAGCCTTTTGATTATCTCACCTTTTTGTTAACAAAATCACGACGTTCCCACTGTTTCCCCAATGGTCATCATTTGATTTTCAGAGTATTTTTTTTATAGTTGAGTTTACATACTATAATGCAAAAATTCAAAAGGCTTTTTCTTCTAAAAAATTTTTTTTTCGAAAAATAACAAGACATTTGCGGACTCTTCATGTATTTATATCAGACATGTTTAGTTTCATTTATGAGATCTAATTTAAATGGTTGTTACTTAATTGAAATTTACAAAATAATATCTGTGTAAGCATGTATGCTGAATGTAATACGTTTTCATAGTACTTTAGATTAAGATTTTTTTTTCCATATTTTCCGTTAATCAACTAATTTTTAAATGATGTGTAATTGAGAAAAATAATTTGGTCATGAAAGTGATATTGATAAAAATTAAAGAAAATGGGAGATGGGTTGCAAATTGTAATATTTGATTGTTTTTGTGTATCGTAAACTGCCAGAATCAAATGCAATATTAAGAATATTATTGTAAACAAAACAATCTCGATATGATTTTATTTGTCAGTGGGCTGCCAAAGATATTAAAAACACATTTCAATTGTACTTTGTTCAAATCGCTGGAATATTATTATTTGTTTTATCGTAATACAAATTTTATGTTTTGTAGAAATTGCTGTCTTGTTGCCATTAACTGTGCATACTAGCTCACCGAAACAAAAATAAAAACTGAGAATAGCAACAAAATACAAACAATCATCGCCAATGTGGCACTTGTATTATATTTAGTACCCAGTGAAGACCGCATTGCTCGTCAAAATAGCATTTTGGTCAATAATTATTGTTTCCAAAAACTAAAATTGTGTTTTAATTAGCCAATAACGACGATAATTTGGAACCCAAATTGTTAACTTTTTGTTATAATCCAAAGGATGATCAAGAAACTGATCTCGGATTCTTGATCTGATAGTGAACTGATAATGAGAGCATTAGATTCAAGCTTTGGTGATCATCTGGATAAGTTCCGTAAATGAATCAATAAACAAAAAATACTCCTATACACTTGGTCTCAACTCACCACATCATATCCAACCTCATAGTGAGTGCCCCTGGTGTAAATGACGGGGATGCAGTGCCTTCTCCCGATTCCTTCAGTGACTGGCATGTCGCTGCTGACTCAGTCGTCGACGATGGCGAGCTTGAAAACAGACGACGGCGATCCTCACTGTGGCGACAGAGAGACGGACGGACGTACTCCGTCCCGACGCGCCCCCGACGCCTATATAAAAGAGTCCCCCCACCTTTACAGGACCGGAAAAACTCGCGTCCACGCGGCTCCCCTTTTTTCCTGAGACCCGCGATTTCGTCCTTAACCTGAGAGGTCGTAGTGATAACGAATCTATCGGAATGACATACTCGTGCAACTGTAACGTCGCAAACGACAAAAAGTCGCCCGATTTTTCCAAACCAAAATTTTAACAGGCGTCGTTTCCACGGCAGCGAAATCAAATATGCAAATTTTCCGTTCTATTACTCCAATACGCATTTTCCATCGTAAATTTCGAATACATATGTTTCCATAACAAAATTTATAGTCATTTTTCATAAAATAAAAATCAGACGCGATCTATGTCTGTTGAGTCGTGGGCGGCGTCCACTCTAAGAAAATTCCAAATTAATCCCTGATAGTACATCACTCAAAAAGTGATTAGTTTTGAAACTGAAAATCGTGTAAAATCTAAACTTTTAAGAGATCTTTAAGATTAATAAGAAGTCGTCGCATGTATTTATTTTACTTAATATTATTATCCTTAATTATCCAGCAAGCAAATTTTTTTAATTTTTTTTTGCGTGACTTAAATCTTGAAATATGAGTCTTGTAATTGCAAAGTAAAAACAGTATATTATGATACTCGTGCGTAAGAAAGCCTTTTTCAAGTACGCTCGTCGGGCTTAAGAGCACGACGCGAAGCGCAGTGCTTGAAAGGCCCTTATGAACACGTGTAATACGTTGTTTTTTTTATTATACCTGCACCACAATGTGGAAATAAAGAGAAAATTAGAAAAAAATCGATTCATTTACAGGGCAGGTACGCGTGGATGTCATTTTTAATGGTTAACATGGAGAGAGTTGGCATTTATTGCATCAATGTCATCTACTATAGATGTCAATGTCATTAACGAAATTCTGTAGATTGAAACTGCTAGTTTCCAAATAACCAATTATTATTATTATTAGCCTTTTATGAACAAATCGTACAAGTAGTAGATATAAGTAAAATAAATATGTATTCTAGTTTGTTAGCCCATATTGAGCGTAGGCCTCCCCCAGTGATGCCCATTCTCGACTGTTGTTTGCTCTTCGCACCCAAAGGTTTCCTGCCACAGAGGTGATGTTGTTACTCAATCTTTTGTGTTGTCTTCCTCTGCTTCTTGTGCTATATCTTGGCGTCCAATCAGTTATACGTTTGTTGGTGTTTTCTGGCTACGTGGCTCACCCATGACCATTTTAATGTTTTTGTGGTTTGTACTATGTTTGTTATTTTTGTTCTTCGAGTTATTTCTTGGATGGTTACTCTTTGGTTTAATCTCAGTCCCAGTATACTTCTCTCCATTTTGTTTTGACATACCTTTATTTTGTGTTTTCTTAAGTCTTTGTCATGGCCTATGTTTGGCTACTATAGGTAAGTACAGGTGAGTTGCAGAGGTCAAAGATTTTCTTTTTCATTTCCATTGAAAATTTTCCCTTCATGATGTTCTTCAGTGACCAGAATTTTGCCCATGCAGATTGGATTCTTCTTTGGATCTCACGGTCTGTCCGATTATTTAATGATATAGTTTGTCCGTGATTGTCTACTTTTTCATTTTCTTTATTGTTTACTTCGATTTTTATATTTTCATTGGTTACTAGCTTTGTTTTTGCATGATTCATTGTCAGGCCTACGGTCTTGCTTCTTATATCAAGCTCTATCAGCATTAGCCTTAGTTCTACTTCGGTTTTGGCAATAATGACGTCGGCAAATCGCAAATTATTTAGATAGGTTCCTATTATGTTAAAACCAAGCTGCCTCTCATCCCAGTTGAGATCTTTAAAGATTTTTTTTAGTACACAGTTGAATAGGTCTGGGGATAGAGGGTCGCGTTGTTTTACGCCTCTGCTTATTTTAAATTTAGGTCCATCGGTTTCTAGTTGTATTTGGGCTGTGTTGTTGTTGTACATGTCTTTAATTATTAGTATGTATTTTTTATTTATTCCAGCTTGTTTTAAGGCTGACGAAGTCGAAGGCCTTAGTATAGTCAATAAATACTAAGTGTAAGTTAACGTTATACTCTTTTGTTTTTTCTATTAGTTGATTAATTGTATACAGATTATCGGTGGAATTCATTCAGTAGGTTTCTTATTTTTTCTTGTACTAATTTGGAGAATAATTTGCATAAGGCGGATTGTAAGCTTATAGGTCTGTAATTGTTTATGTCATTACGTCTCCCCTTCTTGTGAATTAGTATAATTTTTTTAGTTCCTCCACTGCTGTGGTGATATGCCTCTATTAAGGATTTTGTTGAAGAGGACTCTTATGGGTGTGATTAGTTCTTCTTTTCCTAGTTTTAGTAGTTCATTGAAGATTTGATCATCTCCTGGACATTTTTCATTTATTAGGTTGTCTATTGCTTTTCTTGCTTCAGAATTAAGGAATTCTGGTATTTCTTTGTCTGCACCTGTCTCATTGATTTGGACGTCTTTATCGTTCTTTTCTTCGTAGAGTTTTTCTTAGAACTGCCTTGCGGTGTTGATAATGTTTGATCTAGTGTGATTGGTTTTCCCTGATTCATCTTTTAGGCCTTCCATCCATTGTTTACCTGTTTGCGTTGCTTTCCTTAGTTTTTGTGTTGAGCCAGAAGCTTCTATTGGTTCTTTAGTTATTTCTTCTTCCCTTTTTTGGTTATTTTCTAGTATCTTCTTTTTTACTAGTTTTCTTAGTTCTGATAGTTGGACTTTTTCTTGGGTTGACTTATTCTTCTTTTTTTCGAGGTTTGTTCTTTGCTTGATTATTTCCATTATCTCTTTGTCTAAGGTTTGCTCTTTTCTTTTCTTGTTTCTTTGCCCTGTTTTTGATCGTGCGGATTCCAATATTGCTCTTTCTAAGTAGTTGTATGTTTCTTGGGTGGTTGCTGTATTGGTTTCTTGCTCGAGATGTTGTAGATGGTTCCTTAGTAACTTTATATATTTTGTGTTGTTTAATATTATATTTTCTCTATGTATGGACCTACTTGTCTTTCTAAGGTTTCTTCTTCTATGTTCTGTTTTTCTGTTGCTCTGATTAGTCTGTGGTCGCTGACGAAGTTAAAGGGACTTATAACTTGCATATCAGATATATCTCTTAGGTTTTGAGTTAGTATGAAATCTATTTCGTTCTTATGTCCTGATGGGGATTTCCAGGTCCATTTCATAAAAAATAACCAATAAAAGGAGTATAAAGCTTCTGGTTTTTGGTTTTCGGCTTCCCAGCAGTAGTGTACATTTAATATGTATTTCAATAAAAAATAGTACTGCCTGACGTTTATTGTCACTCAAAGTTGGTCAATAAATGTGTTGTTACTAGGCAACTTTAAGACCGGCCGTGGTAGATAAACGGATTTTCGCACGCTAATTAGTTCGATAACCAAAGATTATGATGCAGGTATGATAAAAAATATTAATAAACAAAAATAACAAAAGTTGATTGGAACCTATAGTTTAAAGTTAATCAACTCAATAAAAAAACGTTCTCGCCATAGTTGTCATTCAACTTTTGTTGATCAACTACAATCGATCAATTAAACTTGATTCGTGAGAACGCGCCTTTAGTAGCGATCTGCCTAAACATAATCTGTGGGTACATGGCGCTATTGTGTGTGTAAGCGTTTTTTTTCCTTCAGGTCATATTTCCTTTCAGGCCATAGGCCATTGTTTGCTCTCATGCTCCCGTATAGGCATGTTTTGCTCTTGTATTGCTTTTTCTAATTTTGTCTTTCTCTTCTAATCTTTAATCTATCTATGCTGTGCTCCTCTTGACCAAATTCTTAAATTAGTTATATTTTATGCTTCAGGGATGCATATTTCAAATATCTAACCAACATTTGACCAGTAAAATGAGTTTCAAGTGCTAATTCGTGAGGGTTGTCTATCACCTCTATGATGAAAGTTTTAGAGTTAGGCGTCGGGGACGACACAAGCGGTGAGTGGTGTGCGTCGAGCGGCGAGTTTTAATATCTAGGAGCAGCGGTAAGCGGCAAGCGTTTCATCAAGTTTCCCGAGCACGCTGCATTGAAATCTTGAACAAACGTTTGTTTTGTCGCTCTGCCGCTTGCCACAGCCCGAGGCCGAATGTGGCAACCCAAGGAGCTTTCCGACAAATAAAAAAAAAATTGTGAAAAGTTTACCACCCCTATTCATATATTCTGCATTAGCGGTTATCAAATTTTTGAAAGAAAAAAAAATTAGCACTGCAGAGCATTGTTCATGTTCAGTGGCGATTCGCGATTAGAATCAATTATTAGGGTAAGCGATATCTAAGGTCGCATATTATTGACTATTGGCGGAACCATTCCCGACATGTAAATATAGACACTAAAGGAGAACAGAAAATGTTTAACTTTGGAAGTCGCCTACGAAAACTCATTGGCGCGAACCACCACTGGCTTCTATGTTGATTATTCATGTCAAGAGTTATTTTAGTTAACCCTAGAATGGTACCCGGTCCCCTAGAATTGTACTGGTGTACCCCACGACTTCTGAAAGCTTCTGCTATTCTTTGATAGATCGTAGCGCTTTCTCGAAACCTCATATAACCTAAGAATATTAGATGTATGTGAATTTTTACCGTATATTTTGTATGTTTTCCTCTGGGCTTAATTTTTGGGCATTCAGTAACCCCAGGGTAAATTTTGCATGAGTTGTATTTTATCATAATTTCACTTTTGAGTCTGTAAAAGGGTTATAATAAAACATAATAATAATAATAATATAATTCGAATTTAATATAATATAATAATAATAAGCAAATAGCAAGAAAAAGCAGGACCAATTATACCATCTGCAAAAAAAGGGGATTATTTGGAACATCAGAAGAAAGTGTGTCCAGACTGTTGATATATTTTTTTTAATACAGGGTGTCCTAAATAGGATATGATTGCATGGGTATCTTTCTTATTCTTAAAGCTAGAGATATGGTTAAATGGCCAATATTGTGCAGTTTTATATGCTGGTTCTGATTATGATGAAAAATTTTAGTCGTAAAGTAGTAGTAAAAGTCGGAGCAGTTTAGAAGTTATTCTAAAAAAACTAAAAATCGCCATTTTCTAAAAACTCCGATATATTCATAATTATTAAACATGCGGAAAAATGTTTAAAATGAAAATTACTTCGTTCGATCGCACAAACTTGAGAATCAAGTCAAAACGAAAGTCAAGATGGCGGTTTCCGAGATATTAATACCAACTTTCTTATTTTAAATGGCCGCCGTATTTGATTTTTATACTTCTAAATAGACTCTTTTCAACGATGTATAACAACCTATGTCAAAATGAAAAATATGGGAACTATTAATTATTCCAATTTTTATTTTTATTTTTTAGTTATTATTAAAACAAATGTAAAAAATTTAAAAAAACTTAATACAACCAACTAGTAAAATAACAATAAATCATAAAAATGCTCAAAATTCTGACAGTTATTGGCCAAATACAATTGACAACGTTAAATGTTCGCTAATCAGAACATTTAAACACGGCAAATAGAAAATCAAGTTAACGTATCTAAATCTAGAGGATCAACAATTTAAAAAAAACACAAGTTTTACCATTATAAATTGCATATTTCTCATACTTTACAAGCAAATGATAACATCCGTAGATTAACATTTTGCAGAAGGTTAATCAACAAAATTACGTAAAATGGTGATTTTATAAATACAATTTTATGGATAGATGCATCCAATTTTTCTAATTGTGGATTATTTAATCATCATAACGAAAACTATTGGACTCGGGACAATCCATACATAGTGATTCCATGGCAAATGCAAGTGCGGTACGGCTTTAACGTATTTTGTGGCATATAGGGAAATTATTTACATGGTGCTATAATATTTCTAAGTGCACAACGTCATTTGGAAATTCTTCAAAACAAATATAGTACCAGTAAGATGATGCCCCGCCACTCAATGCTAGAGATGTTATTACTTATTTAAATGGCCCTTTTAATAACAAAGTAATAGTGACTAATGCAACTGTTCAGCGGTTAGCCAGCTCTGCATACTTGACGCCTCTTGACTTTTATTTTGTAGGGTACTTTAAAAAACAAAATTTATGCAAGTAACTACAATTATAATAATGTAGATGAACTTCGTGAAGCAATAAAGTACGTTATTCGTAACACATTGCGATAAGTACCTGGCAATATTATAAAACGCTGTCAATTGCGATTAGCTTATTTTTGGCCATTTAGCAAATAACAGTCAGCATTTTGAGCATTTTTTATAATTTATTGTTATTTTACTACTTAGTTGTATTACGTTTTTTTTATTTGTTTTGCATTGGTTTTAAAAATAATTTAAAGAATATAAATAAAAATGGGAACAATTGATTTATCCCATATTATTTATTTCGACATAAGTTGTTATACATCGTTGAAAAGAGGAAAATAAAGTCGATTTAGCCATGTAAAAATCAAATATGGCGTCCATTTAAAATACGAAAGTTGCTATTTATAGCTCGGAAACCGCCATCTTGACTTTTGTTTTGACTTGATTATTAAGTTTGCGTGATCGAACTAAGTAACTTTTATTTTAAACTTATTTCTGCATCTTTAATTATTATGGAAATATTGTAGATTTTTTGAAAATCCAATTTTTAGTTTTTTTAGAATAATTTCTAAACTGCTCGGACTTTTGAAAATATTTCAACATAATCTAAACCAGCATACAAAACTGCATAACATTGGTCATTTAACCAGATATCTAGCTGTCAAAATAACAAAGATACCTATGCAAACCTACTCTATTTAGGACACCCTGTATATTTTGATGATGCGATCACAGTATTTAAGAATCAAAATATGTTTTACCAATTTTAGTTTTTCAATAAAGTTTATTTGTGATTACTGATGACCAAATTTTTTAAATTTAAGTACACTTTCATTTTGTAACGAAGAAATCAAAAACGCATTTTTTTTATATCAAATTTGCATTTTTGTTCTTTACAGTTTTATTATTGCACGTTTTTGTAGCACATATATCAAAGATCTGTTCATAACAAAAATCGAAACCTAAATCTTCCATTACACATTTGAATGTTAAAATTTTGGGTACCAATGTTGAATGCGCGATTATTCCATAAGTAAGTTTAAATGCGCGAATGAAACCGCTACCGTCCTGAGCAAGTAAAAATATGTTACAGTACTACCTGCCAGTAAAAAAATATGTATTTGCATGATTAATTCTGTATCAAGTTATTCCACACCGATTGTTGCTGGTACTATTGTATTATTGCTAATTATAATAATGCATTCATGTATTCAAACCAAATTAGCATAAATCTGTAACGAGTTGATTTTATTTGATAAATTAAATATCAACCTTTCCAGTTACAATTTTTGTACATTTTTGCAAATATTTTTGCCAATTGACGACTGAATTGATTTACGCAAATTTGCCAATATTTTTGGAAATTTACTGAAAAGTGCTAACCGAAATTTTACTTTATCTGATATTACGCACATTCTATCTTGGGGATTAAAAAAATAAATATGGGGATGTGTAAACGGTAAGAGATACATAGTTAATTTAGACAAAATCAGCTTGTGGCCAAGGCCTACTTAGTAGGGCTTAGTAAAAACCAAAAAAGTTGCATTTTCTTTTCAACTGAATTTATATTGAAATAATATTTTGACATTATTAAGGCACTTTTTTTAATACAATACAAATATGTTATTAGAAATCGTATCATTCATGGATATTGAGATTTTTACCCAAACTTTCTTAATTTAAATACAAATCATAGTCTACCAGACCTATTCGTAACTAACCTGAGAAGTTTTTAAGTCAAAAAAATACACTACGTGTTTTAATGGACGCGTGCAATTCTGCAATGACACTTGCAAATATAAATGATAAACGTGCATGAGTAATCAACATCAATTTCGATTCAATTCCCGATAATTTAAAATAGATTAATTAAATTGCATATCAAGGATCTATTTGATAAAATTTTATGGTTTATTGCTAGCAATATTATAATAATAATGCAGATTCCATGAGTTAATATCCATAATCTCATGGGCACATTGTATTTACGTGTTCTATCCACTATAAAAGAAGTAGCAAAATCGACTTAGGGCCGGTATATTCACCTCGAAATATAGTGTCTATTACTTACGTCTACAGATCACATATTTTTTTCTCAATCAGCAATTCTTTTCAAATTCAAGAATGTATTAAAAAAAACATATGGTTAAAATCGTGATGTAAATTCATTTATTTAAATCACATCTACCCTGGCAAAATCTGAAGAAATATAATATATAGAAATATAAAAAATCAGAAAAAACATTGATTTTTGTTTTTTTTTAAATCATGATTGATTCCAACCCTGCTTGGAGGTGAATATACCGGCCCTAACTTTAATTAACCTAAATATATCTTTTAATCGATAAATGGTACACATAAATTTGAACCCATGGTATGTACATAGATCATGTTGCATGACATATTCTTTAAAAAAAGAACACCAGGTGTCACTTACACAAAACTTTTACTTTTTAAAAACAACGGTGCGAATGATTTTCTATAATATGATATATTATGATATTCTTAATATGATATAATAATTATTAATCTGATAAATGAGGACTGAAATTAATTTTGACAATAATCAGAAACTTTTGAATATGTGGACACAAAATTGTGTTGGGTAGCCCAGTGGTTCTCAAACTTGTATGACTCGCGACGATTTGTTTTTCAAAACAGAATTTAATTTTTCACATTTTTGTCATCTGGTAAAAAACTCGGTTTTCTTAAAAAAAATGTTGTGCAACCTCATGGTATGTTTACATATTCGTGAAGAGAAACACAAATGCTGTTAAATTTGTTAATAGAAAAAATTAGCGATTAAAAAAATTATAAATGACGTCATTTTCAAAAAGTGAGGAGTCACAAAAAACAATTGGAACCGTAAAATTGTGGCAAATAATTAGCCATCAAACTTTTGTTCAAAACTATTTTTTCTAAAAATAATAATAAAAGCTCCAGACACGTGGTTCCTTACGTTATGCTCACCCTGTATGAACATACAGGGTGTCTCAAAATTGACGCCAATGTTTTTGGGATTTGATTCAGTGGGCTAAAACAAATTGATTATTAAGAGTGGAAAATTCCGTTTGTAACACGTTGTAGAGTCATTGATAAAAAGTAAAAAAAGAACATTTTAACTTTAAACTTTATTAAAAACTAATAATATTTAAAAACAAGATATTGTACACATCTGTGAAACTAATTGTCAAATCGGACAGTTATGTCTCTAGATTTGACAAAATGAATAAATCAAAATATTTTTAAATGTTTTTGTTTTTTTTTTGCCACTTTTCTCAGTGTTCGAAGAATTTTTTTTTCTACGATTGCTGAGTAGTGAGTAGAAAAAAGTTATAATTATTGTTTACATTTTCATTAATAACTCTATAACGAGGGACAAACGGAAACATTTTCACTCTTAATTTTCAATTTGTTTTAGCCCTCTGAATCAGATCCCAAAAGCACGGGCATCAATTTTGAGACACCCTGAATAAATGTTTTATTATATCAACCATAAAAGATGATAAATCTTACAACCATAATGTGTCGAAAAACAGGCTCGTACCTTGATTTGTAGTTATTAAGAACTGAACTGAACTTTCTTCTTTCAATTCGTAGAATTGCTAAAGAATCCCTTGTCCGTTGGGACAAGGAATGTGTTGTCCGCAGGA
Source organism: Othius punctulatus (assembly GCA_951805005.1). NCBI lineage: Eukaryota > Metazoa > Arthropoda > Insecta > Coleoptera > Staphylinidae > Othius > Othius punctulatus. Next base: position 50,110,154 of record OX638138.1, on the reverse strand, counting down.
TAGCCAACGTACAGCCACGGACTCTTGGAATGACAATGAGAAGGACAAACCCGAATATTCGGTCTCTAATTTACTTAAGGTAGCAGATAACTGTCACTGATTTAAGCTTCGAGATCTTATAAAATTTATGTTTTTTTTTATAGATCTCAACACATTTTCCATGCTTATGACTTTCGCGAATAATACTTCTTGGTTTTCTTGGCGCATGACGAATCATGGATCTGTCTTAAGTTTCACTTTGTTTTTCTTTCAGAAATGCCACGAAACTCTTATTTTTGTCGGCTCGTCAAAGAAACTCCATCTGAAGCCAAAGAAGATAATTTTTGACAGAGGTAGATTGCATTCTTGCATAACTTTAAAAATACAATTAAATATATCTTGTCGTATACTACTGTTATGCATCTGAACTAGTTCAAATAAGTCCTCAAAAATGTTAAAATCAGCATCGCGGGCACAAAAAAACGCAGCTAATTGAACCACGACAACCGGCAATGAAAAGGGCTTCGAAACTAGATGACTTTTTTATTTCAATACTAAATTGTTGTTGACCACATCAGTACCTATTTTCAAACGATAAGGGCAAACTATTTATGCAGCTTTAATTAGACATAACTTGATGGAATCGCCTTCAGTAGGTAAAAGATTTTGAGTATTAGAGTTTCGAGTTTCGAGTAGCTGGTATTCCGACAAGACGTAGATTGCTTCACTTTCTTGCTATACTGTAGTAAACATGAACTGTAGATTTACCGGTCTCAACTTGAGTTCTTTCAACTTTTCTTGTCTCATTAATCCCTTATAATTATTATATTTTGATTTTATTCTTCACAGTGACGATTATTGTATAACATTGATACACTAGTAGTATTGTTACATATCATAGCAGATTATTTTATTTTTAACTCAAAAACCAAAAATACACTCAAAATTCTTGGAAATTTCGATATTTTGGTCAATGGGTCTATTACTCAGGACCCAGTAACGAAAATTTTGCGTCTCTATGCTCCACAAAGATGAATGGGTGATTTAAGGTCAGTAGGCAAAATTCGCCGTAACGTTTATACCCATGCCAATGGAAGTGTCATGCTTCCGAACAGAATGCTGTGGAGATAGCTGTTGGTAAGATTGTAAAAAACTTTAACAATAAGACCACAATGTTCACCCGATCAAAGCATGATGACGACATAAAACGGCATTGTTTAGTCGAACTAACGGGACCAACCCTGTTCTGGTAACCTTTCAGTGATTTTTAAATATAGTAGTACTAAATTCTGCTCCACCCTGTATATTCACAAAACTGCCGTGACATTTACAAAGAGAAACGATTTTTTTTTCAGTGTACGATTTGGAATTTTCAAGTTATATCAAAGTGATAAATTAACAATGAAACAAAGGTTTTAAACTTCAAATTAAATCGTTACCAATATGAAATATTAAATTGCTATCAGCTTAATCAGTGATTTTCATATTAGCCAACCAAATATCAATTTGACAGGTTGGGAGTTTTGTGAGTACACTATAGGTTATTTTGCAAAATATTCATCTTTAAAATCAAAAGTTCTTCGTCCACATGATGCTATTCGGCATTACGTTGACAACCCAGCTATAATCTGGATCTAAAACCTTTCCTTCTCTATATAACTATTAGATTTTTATTATCTTAGGAAGAATATTAAGTTCTAGCTTAATGTTGAACCGTTTCTATATTGATCTCACCTGCAGAGCTAATTTATCAGATATTGACCCCAGTTGTTTCATACAGTCCTGCGAAATGAAATACTATGTATTATCTCCACATAACCGTAGCAAAATATACAATTGCATTAACCAAAACTTTAACAACTCTATCCATCGAAGAATGTGCCGAAAGTATATCTTTGTTGTATTTTTTTTTACAAACAACTATGCTAATTCGATTAGATTGTACTAGCAATACAGGCAGGAAAGTAAAGAAAATGTTTGTAACCAACGTGATTTAAATTTAGCTAATAATTTTCTACCTAAATTGCTTTAATTTAATTCCAAAATTCCGTTTATATTACATTATAAATCCCCGGGCCTTTCAACCTCTCTTGCATTTTGTTACAATATTTTTTAAACAATAATAAATTTAGAACATAAATAATTAAAAGCCCTGCAACAACAAATATTTGGCTTCCAATGTGGAGCAATAATGAGAAGAATAATATTGTGACAAAAATTAGGTTAATTCGATTAGATTGTACTAACAATACTGGCAGGAAAGTAAAGAAAATGTTTGTAACCAACGTGATTTAAATTTAGCTAATAATTTTCTACCTGAATTGATTTAATTTAATTCCAAAATTCCGTTTATATTACATTATAAATCCTCGGGCCTTTCAACCTTTCTTGCAAGTTTTACAATATTTTTGAAACAATAAAAAATTTAGAACATAAATAATTAAAAGCCCTGCAATAACAAATATTTGGCTTCCAATGTAGAGCAATAATGAGAAGAATAATATTGTGACAAAAATTAGGTTAGGTTAGGTTAGGATTTATTCTTCTAGAAAACCAACTAACAATTATTTTTTTGTAGTACCATTTTTCCTATGTGTTTTTTTAATTTCCGTTTAATGCTATATTCGATCCTAAATTATAACCCCAGTAGTTCAAAATTGATCCTTTCAGGTGATTTGACTAAAATGTTTTTAGTACATATATCAAACACATATTTATGAATTTTTTTTATAAATGTTGATAGGTTCTCTAATTATTTGGAGGCATTCATTGTTATTTTGTTTATGATTTTGTTTTTATTACTAAAAATTTAGTTAGTAGAACCTTATAGCGTGCGATCAACAATTATTTAGATAAAAGAAGCTCTTGAAATGTTGGACGTATGTCTGTTAGGGTACAAGGCGTCTGTTAAAATCTGGTGGCAGTAATTAATGATAGGCCTGTATTTTATAGGGATGCATATCCAAGTCTTTCTTCAAAATTTGTTTGCAAGTTCCATAACAGTGACACAGTCATAGCCACTCCTTATCTAAATAATTGTTGATCGCACGGTATAAGCCATATATGAAATAAACCAGATAAAATCGTCTCTTAAATGGTCTCATAGCCTCCTATATCTTCCATCTAAAAAGCAAAGTTGCTGCCATTATCTCCAAAAGTACACATGTTAAAATAAAACTAATTCAAGAATTAAAAATAAAAAATAAAAATAATTATAAAAATTCTCATTATGTCATCAAATTATCTTATATCTTCAATAACAACCGAGTTTCGAAGAAAATCGAAAATCGAAAATATCAATTTTTGGAGATCTGTAAACCATACCAACCTATATTATAATTTTTAATATAGATGCGGGTACTCCTTGAGATGCAGCAGCACATGCGTCTCTTTTTACTGACCTCCGTATCTCCACATCCCCATATCTTCATATATCCATGCACGGATTCCGAGATCCTTATCCCGGATCTTCAGGTATTCAGATAAGATTATTAAATGGATTTCGATTTCACAATGGTTTTGTTCCGAAATTATATTTAATTGTGTGCGTAATAGTCGCGAGATTTTGATCTGCTTGATATGGCATATACCTAGTAATGCGCACCACTGTTACGCATCTAATTAAATATAATTTGACAAAGAAAACATTGCCGGGTCAAAATCCACTTAATTTTTTTCTGAACTCAACGAGGTAATTGGTTCACACGCGCGACACTATTTGCAAGATTCGAACCTTCACAAGCAGACATCAGAGCTTCCGCTTAGGCGACCTTCACACATATCTGCTATGCATTACCAAGAAACTTAAAACCTTGCTCACACCTACTAAGTGCATTCACCTGAAACGGCGAGAATTTTGAAAAGTTATCTCATTTTTGTGTCTTAAAGAAGTATTATGTACCTACGTTCGCATAGACTTGAATTATGCATAAGTTTCGATTTCGGTACGCTCAACTGACCGGACCTTCAAACGTCCGATAAGAATGAGAAACGGAGTTTCGTGCAAGCTATCGGACACTTTGGGAAAGCAGACAGACGGCACGCATCGATCGAATGCGAGGGCGAATTTTCACACACACACAAACACACCTAATCGAGGTTTCCGTCTGGTTGTAATCGCCTATAATGATTTTCGAAATTAAGTGGACGTAATTAAAATGTTTTTTTATTATGGCTCGCACAATTACCTCCTAATTTTAAGGCAATTTCGTATAATTTCAAAGCGTGGATTGCTTTTAACTTAAATTGTTGCTTGCACGTGATGCACTTCAATTTAGTAGAAGGAGCGTCCCTGGGTACGCAGTGGGTGGGTATGCAGGGCGGAACCGGAACATTTATTTTTCTTATCGTTATATTTATAAAGATAAAATGGTTAAAAACAGCATCAATTTGTTGTTTATGCAAGGTATAATGATCTCGTTAATGATACTGGGCAATATGTGTCTAAAGCATCCTTCAAAATCGCAATTCTAATGCTATAATAAATATTTCATTCATTGATCAAATTTTATAACTACATATTGATACATACCTACTTACTAAGATACTTATAACAGATGTTTTTTTAGAGCGTAGTATGTTAACACAATTAAAAAATAATATAAATGTAACAGATGTATGAATTTCGAAAATATGTAAGACAAATCTAATAGAAAAGCTATGTCAAAACTCGTTACTTTATGATAATTATGATAATATGAGTGTAGGGCAGTCACTCATATTTTATTTTTTGTGCCGAAAGTGTAACAGATATTAAAAACTATAAAATGAACAAAAAAACTTAATAATGAATGCCTGCGTCCGATATGATTTTTTTTTAACTTAATTGCTTTGTCATTAAAAAATATGAATATATTAATGATGGGCCACCCTTGTTTTGTACACAACCGGTCTACTGATAATAACAATATTATGTCAAAATATGAGTTATACCCGTATAGAGTGTCATACCAAACAACATCTAAATCAATGTAAACGTTCTCTTGTTATAAGCAAATTTTGTTTTTTTTAATTAACTTTAAAGCTGAATACTGGCTAAACCAAACGCATTTGTATATAGATAAGTTTTGTTAAATCGTTTTTTTTATCACAGTAATCTGTGGTTAAGCCATGTCCACGTAATTTAGAAAGTCCTATTCGTTCCTTCAGTCTTCTGAGGAATCTGAATTATATTTTTTTTATTATATTTTTTACAAGCTAATGAAATATTGGCAGATTGTTTAAGTAGAGTAGCTAGGCCGGTTCTGGCTCATTTTCCCATAAGGATTAACATGGGGGTCTAATTTCGCATTTCAGCCATTTTGTTTTTTCGGTCATCCAGTTCGAGGACCGATATTTGTACAAGGGGTTGCCTATGGGTCTATGTTGTGTTGCACGAGGGATATGACGACAGCGCGTGAGTTTTATTTATTTATTATAATTTTTAATAATTTAATTTTTATTATTATTAATTTAATTATTATTATTATTAATAATTTAATTTTTGTTATTATTATTAATTTAATAATTATTATTTATTAATAATTATTGTTATTATTATCATGCCAGCCCAGAATCGAACCCCGGCCTCCCACGTGAAACGCGGCAACTGTATCAAATACACCAACCTTCCAGTTATTAAAACCGCCCTTAAATAATCATTTAATACTGAAGAATAAAAATTACTTTAACGACCGCCAACAAAGAGGCGAAAAAAAAATATGAAAGGAGAATAGGACAAATGAATAGGAAAAGTACAGAATAAAAGCAATAATCAAAACCCAATTCCAAATAATAGAGAAAGAAGAAATACGACGACAGCGCGTGAGTTTTATTTATTTATTATAATTTTTAATAATTTAACTTTTATTATTATTACTTTAATAATTATTATTTATTAATAATTATTGTTATTATTATTAACCAAGACATTTTTTCCCGAATAAAAATCGCATGCCATCCCAGAATCGAACCCCGGCCTCCCACGTGAAACGCGGCAACTGTATCAAATACACCAACCTTCCAGTTATTAAAACCGCCCTTAAATAATCATTTAATACTGAAGAATAAAAATTACTTTAACGACCGCCAACAAAGAGGCGAAAAAAAAATATGAAAGGAGAATAGGACAAATGAATAGGAAAAGTACAGAATAAAAGCAATAATCAAAACCCAATTCCAAATAATAGAGAAAGAAGAAATACGACGACAGCGCGTGAGTTTTATTTATTTATTATAATTTTTAATAATTTAACTTTTATTATTATTACTTTAATAATTATTATTTATTAATAATTATTGTTATTATTATTAACCAAGACATTTTTTCCCGAATAAAAATCGCATGCCAGCCCAGAATCGAACCCCGGCCTCCCACGTGAAACGCGGCAACTGTATCAAATACACCAACCTTCCAGTTATTAAAACCGCCCTTAAATAATCATTTAATACTGAAGAATAAAAATTACTTTAACGACCGCCAACAAAGAGGCGAAAAAAAATATGAAAGGAGAATAGGACAAATGAATAGGAAAAGTACAGAATAAAAGCAATAATCAAAACCCAATTCCAAATAATAGAGAAAGAAGAAATACGACGACAGCGCGTGAGTTTTATTTATTTATTATAATTTTTAATAATTTAACTTTTATTATTATTACTTTAATAATTATTATTTATTAATAATTATTGTTATTATTATTAACCAAGACATTTTTGCCCGAATGAATATCGCATGCCTGCCCAGAATCGAACCCCGGCCTCCCACGTGAAACGCGGCAACTGTATCAAATACACCAACCTTCCAGATATTAAAACCGCCCTCAAATAATCATTTAATACTGAAGAATTAAAATTACTTTAACGACCGCCAACAAAGAGGCGAAAAAAAATATGAAAGGAGAATAGGACAAATGAATAGGAAAAGTACAGAATAAAAGCAATAATCAAAACCCAATTCCAAATAATAGAGAAAGAAGAAATACCAATCAGATCTATTACTACATAAATTAACTCACCAACACATAAAATAGCTAAAATCATAAACAGCAACATTAATAGCGTCATTCAATACAAAACCTAAACACACAATTAAAAACAGAATAGAACTTATAAGCCACATAAGCAATGAAAATTATCAACATATTACTCTCTAGCTTCTTTTAACATAATACATGTATATACAAATATAACAATAACAGAATCACCTAGTTGCCAACTGAATTAAAAAAATTATACACAAAACAACAATACCCACGCATATTCAACCTAATTAAATTAACTTTAGAATAAAACTTTTTTTGTGTATTCAACAACAACTTCTATAAAATGAACGCCTACGGGCTCATCACTAAGCGGAACATCTCCCAATTACATTATCTACTGTTATGGATAAAATAATAAGAAAAGCAGAGAGAAAAACAAAACCACTAGTATTTGTGATAAGTAGAAAAGAGTGAAAAAATATATACTTGAGAATTTAAAAATATGGAATGGAATGATGCATGAAGCAGGCATAAAAATGAACAAGCAAAAACCAAAATTGTGGGCATATCAAATGAAGAAGAAATGATAAATATATACATAGAAAGAGCAAATATAGAACAGATTTAATACTTTCATTATTTAGGACCAACTTTTGAAGAATAAGGAAGATAGGAAATAAACATAAACCACAGAAAGGAGAAGGCAGGCAACCTACATCACGCAATACACTTGGGGGAAAGGAGGTGTCAATAGAAACACAAATCAAGATATATAAAATCATATATCGGCTCACTCTGACATATTGATGTGAGACACGGATATTCAACCAAAGATAAAAAAGTAAAGCCCTGGAGATCGCGGCAAGATGAAAGGGATAACAACAAGAGGCATGATTAGAAACGTAAATATAAGAACGGAATTGAGCACAGAACAGCCTCGACAGTCGTCGGCATCAGGGCATACGCCTCTCCAAGCGAGAGAAATGAATTTTAAACACCCAACAACAACGTCCCTCTTACCAACATAAATATACAAACAATCTTACCAACATAAAAATGGAGGTGTGCTAACGTGCTGATAACAAATAAATACCGATAGATTAAACATCGTCTAATTTCTATTGATAAGTTTGTAAGCGGTTACAACATACTCTGCAAATTATACAAGTAGTTAATTATTTATTGAACTCTGGTATTGTTATCACATGTTAAATATCTCTTATTTTAAATTAAGCACAACACAATCAAATCAACCCTTTTTAAAACAAACAAAAAAAAAATATATAAGAGCGAAAAATTCGATAACAGATTCCACAAACGCAGCACCCGATCAAAACACAAATGAGTATTGAGAATCCATAAACACACGACGGTAGGTTCCGACTTTTGATTGACATTTGCCGTAACATAACCTCAAAATCGTTTTACATTAGTTTTCAACCAAATGATTTTCAGTGTTGCCATGTGTAAATTACAGTGTTGGCGATTTGTTATTTTATTAATCAACCGAGTATAAATTAAATTGATTACGCCTGTTCATATCTAATAAATTATACTATCGTAACATAACTTTATTTTAAATTAATTAACCCTGAGCCGTGCATCAAGTGTGAGTGCGATGGACACCCAGCCAATGTCAGCATCAAACGAGGACAGCGCACCTATAAACAGCAAGGAACCTAAAAAAAAAACGCCCCAGACGCCGACCGCGGAAAAACATCGAATAAGAAATTAAAAACCACACCAAATCTAACAGAGACACAGGCATCACACACACAGCCCTCTAAAGCACACACACACAAGCGCCCACACAACACAGGAGAGACCACAGCCACCAAATGAATTCAACTTCTACAAACACAACTATGAAATAAGAACGAATGCCACCATCACACGCATACAACTTGCACGCTTATGGGAAACACACATGCCCAACAACAAGGACATTATCATACAACTGATAAACAACAACCTCACTCTTAAAACAAACAAAAGAGAATACAAAAAATAAACTCCAGGAACTGATGGACAAGCATCTCATCAAAATATCCCGAACCCAACAACAACTAACTACCACACCGAACACACAACGCACATACACCGAATCATACACCATAATCCTCTGGAGTTGAAAAGGAAATCCCAGACGAAGATATTGGCAAATAACTCACTAACAATAAATACCCTTATAGATACTGCAAACGCATCATAGCAAGAGCAACAGACATATCAACATCGATGATAAGAATTATAACTGGAGACATCGACTCATTCGAAAGAATGACATATGACGGAGGACTGTATTACCTAAATAGGTTCTACAGGTTCATACCAAGCTCCCCACCCAAACCAATACCACATGCATGCAGCAAGTGCTCCGCATACGATCACACAACCGAGGAATGCAGGAAAGGAAAAACATGCACCAAGTGTCAAGGGGGCGCATGACGCAACTAAATGCGGTTCGCCACAGCCACCGAAATATGATGCCTGCAATGCCGAGGCCCATGCAGGGTGGTCACCCAGATGCCCAAAGAGACCGACAACACTCATAGAAGGCTACCCCAGCATAAGGATAAAAAAACATAAATAAAAAATCTACAGATACACCAAACTCAACCACTCATAACAATAGAATCCCTAACCCACTGACTATACCCGACCATATCATTATCACACACACACACACACACACCCACACACACATGACATAAACAACACACAGAACACTAACAGAGAAGAGATTCTCAAAAAGCTCCGCAAACGCTTTATAATTGACTATGTCATTGACACACAGGCTGTACTTTCCGGTAACAGAATGTATATAATCATGTTCGACAAACAAGCATCAGATAGCATACCACCGACAGAACCCTCAAATCATACCACACAAGCCACCATGCATGTACAGAACGATCGACCAACCATCATATACGCAAACATCAACTGCCCCAGTAACAAACGGACGCCAATAAATAATTATATAGAGAATAACAACATTCAAGGTTGCCTTCTTTTCGTAGAAACAAAGACCAAAACCGACACAAACGTGACATACAAGAACTGGGAAATCAGTCAAAAACAAGGACACATCAACATCAACGCACGAGGAGGGATAAGTATCCTCCACACCGCACGTAGAGCCAACCCGCCAGTACCGAACAACCCACAAAATGATTGCCTCTACTTTACGATCCCATTTGACAGTGACAAACTTCACATCTTTCTGATATACATTCAACCACACACACCAATCGAACAGAACATCGCCATAAAAGCACCCCATGAATAGATATTCGATTATCATTAGTGACTTTAATCTAAACCCCAAGAAGAGACGTCAACTACAAACGTTCATAAATAACTCTGACTTCAGAAAACAATACACACACAACCAACACTCATCATGCCCAACAATAATGACACAATCCCAGGTATACTACATGCATACTGACAATCTAACAAATAATATAACATACATCGAAGTAACACAAGACCGTTGCTCAGATAACTTGGCTATTAAATTTACATTTCAACTAGACCGACCACGAACTACCGAAACAATCAAGACAAAATTCATTCTCAAACTCACAAATACAAAAGCAGTAAATACATTCATGCCGACATACCTGAACGAAATCGAAAGAAAAGACATAGAACTACATCACCTAACGGAATTTTAGACAAAACTCACTAGCTCTATAATAAAACATAGCCCCTAAACAAAACGAAACATTTTACAAACACAAAGTACCTAAGTACATACTTACACTAATCAAGTACGAGTGACAAACGTGCTGAAAATAAACTCTGACAGGAGGCAGAAACACAAAAACAATAATGAATAGACTAAACAAAACCATACAGACAATGACATGGCAATAAAAGGCACATACATGGTTCGAAGTATGCAAAGAAATTGAGAGAGACCGAGGAACAACCTATTGGACTAACATTAAACGACAGACAAAATACAAAAAATACATCACGTACACCTACACTCCTACAAGATATTAAAAAGACATACGACAGACGAACATAAGGCATACGCAAACCACTCCACATCTGCTTTCACCCACATCGGCGACCCTACATATAACAACGATAACTCCACAAACGTGAACGACTGGTACGACAGACATCTTAACCAAAACACAGACAATAAGGAACCACCAAACATAACAGAAGACGAATACTATGACATACTAGATACAGGTAAAACACCGCCCCGGACAAGATCTTACCACAAAACAACTTCTTCGAAGCCTATCATACGAAATACATAAACACATAATATCTATTATTTCATGATAAAATAGCGTAATATTTAAACAGACTTAAATCATACTAGTTGCTGATTAAAATATTCCTAAAATGTAGTAACGTGTGAGACGCTGTGTTACACATGTGAGACGCTGTGAGACAGCTATAAGACACCTCTGAGACAGCTGTGAGACACCTCAGAGACAGCTGTAAGACACCTGTGAGATACCTGTGAGACACCTGTTGGTGGTGGTGGTGCTGTTGCTGGTGTGGAGGTGGTGGTGGTGCTGTTGCTGGTGTGGAGGTGGTGGCGATGCTGTTACTGGTGCTGGTGATGGTGCTGGTGATGGTGGTGATGGTGGTGCAGGTGTGGAGGTGTTTTTTATTTATTATCTTGTACTTTTGACATATTGTATGTATATTTAAATACTATTGTACATATTTTTAAGGATTTTTCTTTATTTAATATGTTGTCCTCTCTATGCACTATGGAGGGGGTGAATAAAATAAAGTTTTTTTATATTGTATTATTATTTTTTATTACCATATAAAATATTCATTACATAGTTGTACAGTACTTTAACATTTCTATATTACAAGCTACATTCCGATAGTATAACGGATATTACCACATAAAATATTCATTACATACTCGTGACGGAGGGGCAGAGGGGCTGGTGGTGTTGCTGATGGCGGAGGGGCTCCGGGAGGGGCGTAGGGGCTGGTATATGTTGGTGGGGGCGGCGGGTGGTGGGGCTTCGGGAGGGGCTGGTGGGGCTTCGGGAGGGGCGGACGGGCGGGTGATGTTGGTGGTAGCGGAGGGGCTTCAGGAGGGGCTGGTGATGTTGATGGAGGTGAAGAGGCTTCGGTAAATTAGGCCTAATTTTTACCTTACAATTGGGCGCTAGTATGTGGACCCTCCCGAAGCACCTCCGTACCCTCCTGAAGCACCGCCGTACCCACCCGAAGCCCCTTCACCTCCATCAACATCACCAGCCCCTCCTGAAGCCCCTCCGCTACCACCAACATCACCCGCCCGTCTGCCCCTCCCGAAGCCCCACCAGCCCCTCCGCCCCTCCCGAAGCCCCACCACCCGCCGCCCCCACCAACATATACCAGCCCCTACGCCCCTCCCGGAGCCCCTCCGCCATCAGCAACACCACCAGCCCCTCTGCCCCTCCGTCACGAGTATGTAATGGATATTTTATGTGGTAATATCCGTTATACTATCGGAATGTAGCTTGTAATATAGAAATGTTAAAGTACTGTACAACTATGTAATGAATATTTTATATGGTAATAAAAAATAATAATACAATATAAAAAAACTTTATTTTATTCACCCCTTCCATAGTGCATAGAGAGGACAACATATTAAATAAAGAAAAATCCTTAAAAATATGTACAATAGTATTTAAATATACATACAATATGTCAAAAGTACAAGATAATAAATAAAAAACACCTCCACACCTGCACCACCATCACCACCATCACCAGCACCATCACCAGCACCAGCAACAGCATCGCCACCACCTCCACACCAGCAACAGCACCACCACCACCTCCACACCAGCAACAGCACCACCACCACCAATAGGTGTCTCACAGGTATCTCACAGGTGTCTCACCGCTGTCTCTGAGGTGTCTCACAGCTGTCTCAGAGGTGTCTCATAGCTGTCTCACAGCGTCTCACATGTGTAACACAGCGTCTCACACGTTACTACATTTTAGGAATATTTTAATCAGCAACTAGTATGATTTAAGTCTGTTTAAATATTACGCTATTTTATCATGAGATAATAGATATTATGTGTTTATGTATTTCGTATGATAGGCTTCGAAGAAGTTGTTTTGTGGTAAGATCTTGTCCGGGGCGGTGTTTTACCTGTATCTAGTATGTCATAGTATTCGTCTTCTGTTATGTTTGGTGGTTCCTTATTGTCTGTCTTTTGGTTAAGATGTCTGTCGTACCAGTCGTTCACGTTTGTGGAGTTATCGTTGTTATATGTAGGGTCGCCGATGTGGGTGAAAGCAGATGTGGAGTGGTTTGCGTATGCCTTATGTTCGTCTGTCGTATGTCTTTTTAATATCTTGTAGGAGTGTAGGTGTACGTGATGTATTTTTTGTATTTTGTCTGTCGTTTAATGTTAGTCCAATAGGTTGTTCCTCGGTCTCTCTCAATTTCTTTGCATACTTCGAACCATGTATGTGCCTTTTATTGCCATGTCATTGTCTGTATGGTTTTGTTTAGTCTATTCATTATTGTTTTTGTGTTTCTGCCTCCTGTCAGAGTTTATTTTCAGCACGTTTGTCACTCGTACTTGATTAGTGTAAGTATGTACTTAGGTACTTTGTGTTTGTAAAATGTTTCGTTTTGTTTAGGGGCTATGTTTTATTATAGAGCTAGTGAGTTTTGTCTAAAATTCCGTTAGGTGATGTAGTTCTATGTCTTTTCTTTCGATTTCGTTCAGGTATGTCGGCATGAATGTATTTACTGCTTTTGTATTTGTGAGTTTGAGAATGAATTTTGTCTTGATTGTTTCGGTAGTTCGTGGTCGGTCTAGTTGAAATGTAAATTTAATAGCCAAGTTATCTGAGCAACGGTCTTGTGTTACTTCGATGTATGTTATATTATTTGTTAGATTGTCAGTATGCATGTAGTATACCTGGGATTGTGTCATTATTGTTGGGCATGATGAGTGTTGGTTGTGTGTGTATTGTTTTCTGAAGTCAGAGTTATTTATGAACGTTTGTAGTTGACGTCTCTTCTTGGGGTTTAGATTAAAGTCACTAATGATAATCGAATATCTATTCATGGGGTGCTTTTATGGCGATGTTCTGTTCGATTGGTGTGTGTGGTTGAATGTATATCAGAAAGATGTGAAGTTTGTCATTGTCAAATGGGATCGTAAAGTAGAGGCAATCATTTTGTGGGTTGTTCGGTACTGGCGGGTTGGCTCTACGTGCGGTGTGGAGGATACTTATCCCTCCTCGTGCGTTGATGTTGATGTGTCCTTGTTTTTGTATGATTTCCCAGTTCTTGTATGTCACGTTTGTGTCGGTTTTGGTCTTTGTTTCTACGAAAAGAAGGCAACCTTGAATGTTGTTATTCTCTATATAATTATTTATTGGCGTCCGTTTGTTACTGGGGCAGTTGATGTTTGCGTATATGATGGTTGGTCGATCGTTCTGTACATGCATGGTGGCTTGTGTGGTATGATTTGAGGGTTCTGTCGGTGGTATGCTATCTGATGCTTGTTTGTCGAACATGATTATATACATTCTGTTACCGGAAAGTACAGCCTGTGTGTCAATGACATAGTCAATTATAAAGCGTTTGCGGAGCTTTTTGAGAATCTCTTCTCTGTTAGTGTTCTGTGTGTTGTTTATGTCATGTGTGTGTGGGTGTGTGTGTGTGTGTGTGTGTGATAATGATATGGTCGGGTATAGTCAGTGGGTTAGGGATTCTATTGTTATGAGTGGTTGAGTTTGGTGTATCTGTAGATTTTTTATTTATGTTTTTTTATCCTTATGCTGGGGTAGCCTTCTATGAGTGTTGTCGGTCTCTTTGGGCATCTGGGTGACCACCCTGCATGGGCCTCGGCATTGCAGGCATCATATTTCGGTGGCTGTGGCGAACCGCATTTAGTTGCGTCATGCGCCCCCTTGACACTTGGTGCATGTTTTTCCTTTCCTGCATTCCTCGGTTGTGTGATCGTATGCGGAGCACTTGCTGCATGCATGTGGTATTGGTTTGGGTGGGGAGCTTGGTATGAACCTGTAGAACCTATTTAGGTAATACAGTCCTCCGTCATATGTCATTCTTTCGAATGAGTCGATGTCTCCAGTTATAATTCTTATCATCGATGTTGATATGTCTGTTGCTCTTGCTATGATGCGTTTGCAGTATCTATAAGGGTATTTATTGTTAGTGAGTTATTTGCCAATATCTTCGTCTGGGATTTCCTTTTCAACTCCAGAGGATTATGGTGTATGATTCGGTGTATGTGCGTTGTGTGTTCGGTGTGGTAGTTAGTTGTTGTTGGGTTCGGGATATTTTGATGAGATGCTTGTCCATCAGTTCCTGGAGTTTATTTTTTGTATTCTCTTTTGTTTGTTTTAAGAGTGAGGTTGTTGTTTATCAGTTGTATGATAATGTCCTTGTTGTTGGGCATGTGTGTTTCCCATAAGCGTGCAAGTTGTATGCGTGTGATGGTGGCATTCGTTCTTATTTCATAGTTGTGTTTGTAGAAGTTGAATTCATTTGGTGGCTGTGGTCTCTCCTGTGTTCTGTGGGCGCTTGTGTGTGTGTGCTTTAGAGGGCTGTGTGTGTGATGCCTGTGTCTCTGTTAGATTTGGTGTGGTTTTTAATTTCTTATTCGATGTTTTTCCGCGGTCGGCGTCTGGGGCGTTTTTTTTTTTAGGTTCCTTGCTGTTTATAGGTGCGCTGTCCTCGTTTGATGCTGACATTGGCTGGGTGTCCATCGCACTCACACTTGATGCACGGCTCAGGGTTAATTAATTTAAAATAAAGTTATGTTACGATAGAATAATTTGTTAGATATGAACAGGCGTAATCAATTTAATTTATACTCGGTTGATTAATAAAATAACAAATCGCCAACACTGTAATTTACACATGGCAACACTGAAAATCATTTGGTTGAAAACTAATGTAAAACGATTTTGAGGTTATGTTACGGCAAATGTCAATCAAAAGTCGGAACCTACCGTCGTGTGTTTATGGATACTCAATACTCATTTGTGTTTTGATCGGGTGCTGCGTTTGTGGAATCTGTTATCGAATTTTTCGCTCTTATATATTTTTTTTTTGTTTGTTTTAAAAAGGGTTGATTTGATTGTGTTGTGCTTAATTTAAAATAAGAGATATTTAACATGTGATAACAATACCAGAGTTCAATAAATAATTAACTACTTGTATAATTTGCAGAGTATGTTGTAACCGCTTACAAACTTATCAATAGAAATTAGACGATGTTTAATCTATCGGTATTTATTTGTTATCAGCACGTTAGCACACCTCCATTTTTATGTTGGTAAGATTGTTTGTATATTTATGTTGGTAAGAGGGACGTTGTTGTTGGGTGTTTAAAATTCATTTCTCTCGCTTTGAGAGGCGTATGCCCTGATGCCGACGACTGTCGAGGCTGTTCTGTGCTCAATTCCGTTCTTATATTTACGTTTCTAATCATGCCTCTTGTTGTTATCCCTTTCATCTTGCCGCGATCTCCAGGGCTTTACTTTTTTATCTTTGGTTGAATATCCGTGTCTCACATCAATATGTCAGAGTGAGCCGATATATGATTTTATATATCTTGATTTTTGTTTCTATTGACACCTCCTTTCCCCCAAGTGTATTGCGTGATGTAGGTTGCCTGCCTTCTCCTTTCTGTGGTTTATGTTTATTTCCTATCTTCCTTATTCTTCAAAAGTTGGTCCTAAATAATGAAAGTATTAAATCTGTTCTATATTTGCTCTTTCTATGTATATATTTATCATTTCTTCTTCATTTGATATGCCCACAATTTTGGTTTTTGCTTGTTCATTTTTATGCCTGCTTCATGCATCATTTCATTCCATATTTTTAAATTCTCAAGTATATATTTTTTCACTCTATTCTACTTATCACAAATACTAGTGGTTTTGTTTTTCTCTCTGCTTTTCTTATTATTTTATCCATAACAGTAGATAATGTAATTGGGAGATGTTCCGCTTAGTGATGAGCCCATAGGTGTTCATTTTATAGAAGTTGTTGTTGAATACACAAAAAAAGTTTTATTCTAAAGTTAATTTAATTAGGTTGAATATGCGTGGGTATTGTTGTTTTTGTGTATAATTTTTTTAATTCAGTTGGCAAGTAGGTGATTCTTTTATTGTTATATTTGTATATACATGTATTATGTCAAAAGAAGCTAGAGAGTTATATGTTGATAATTTTCATTGCTTATGTGGCTTATAAGTTCTATTCTGTTTTTAATTGTGTGTTTAGGTTTTGTATTGAATGACGCTATTAATGTTGCTGTTTATGATTTTAGCTATTTTATGTGTTGGTGAGTTAATTTATGTAGTAATAGATCTGATTGGTATTTCTTCTTTCTCTATTATTTGGAATTGGGTTTTGATTATTGCTATTATTCTGTACTTTTCCTATTCATTTGTCCTATTCTCCTTTCATATTTTTTTTTTCGCCTCTTTGTTGGCGGTCGTTAAAGTAATTTTAATTCTTCAGTATCAAATGATTATTTGAGGGCGGTTTTAATAACTGGAAGGTTGGTGTATTTGATACAGTTGCCGCGTTTCACGTGGGAGGCCGGGGTTCGATTCTGGGCAGGCATGCGATTTTTATTCGGGCAAAAATGTCTTGGTTAATAATAATAACAATAATTATTAATAAATAATAATTATTAAATTAATAATAATAAAAATTAAATTATTAATAATAATAATAATAATTAAATTAATAATAATAAAAAATAAATTATTAAAAATTATAATAAATAAATAAAACTCACGCGCTGTCGTCATATCCCTCGTGCAACACAACATAGACCCATAGGCAACCCGTTGTACAAATATCGGTCCTCGAACTGGATGAATGAAAAAACAAAATGGCTGAAATGCGAAATTAGACCCCCATGTTAATCCTTATGGGAAAATGAGCCAGAACCGGCCTAGCTACTCTACTTGTTTACTAACTGTTTTATTCAACACCTTGAATCATTATCTTTCGTCATCTTTTGATGTAAATATCTGCATTGATAGCTTCACCGCTAACACGGTCACGTACGATGGGAAACACCAGATATGGCACATCGCACCAAAATTTTGTCCTCAAACTTGACGTTTCCTTTGATTTTTTTAAATTTATTTTATTTAACAACGGCTTATTTCTGCAGCCATAGCTAAATACGGTCGCTAAGGAGCGATCCACCACACTTGGAAATTTTGAGTTTATCAATTTCGCTTCATCCACATCGGATTCTTTTGGGATCGGGATCGCCTGCTTCTGTTCCCCTCCAAAGTAACGGCACTTTGATTCGACACTCTCTTTTTGAGAGAATTAGAATCGCTCAGGATTAAATTCTAGGGCCCACGGGGTTCGAACCTCGAAACTTGGAACGAGAGGCAAACCTTAACGCCATCGTCGACCTACGTTTCCTTCGAACTTAACTGTGTTTGAAGCTCCTTATACATTATCAACTTTGATCTCAGAGCTAAGAAAACGTGAAATATTTTTATCTCAATGACTATAACTTTGCCAATAACTTAAACATTGATGGAATAAAAAGAAATCTTAAAATTACACAATGTAATAAAAATAATCTTGTTAAAGGATCAAATATCAACGTAACGATAAAAAACACCAAAAACAGTGTTGGATAAAAAAGCTTCGACTAGGATCGCAGAACACTGTAGAAATGAAAATCATTTCGCAAATAAAAATCTTCCCTCAATTCCTCGCCCTGATATGTGATAACAATGGAAGGAGATTACCAAGGCGCGGAATTCTAGGTATTATGCTATAGATCAGTTTTAATAGCCGACCAAAATGACCTCGTATCTATACGAATTTCAGCAAATGAAGTAACGTGACAAATTTGTTTTCTTGCTTTTATGCATATTTTCAGTTTTTAAGCTTATTATTGCTTTAATGCATTTTTTGTGCTTATTTGCTTCTTTCTCAATTTTATAGCATTATATTTATATTAGCTAGCAATATATTTTGTTGCACATTATTGTAATGAGAATTCTGTATTAATATTACTATGTCTATTAATATGTCTAGAGTGCTTGGTTATTACAAAATCATCAACAAAGCGAGCGTGCGTACGTGATGTTTGGTAAACAAAGCTTGATTATTTCGGGGATTACCCCATTTTTACGTGCACAGAACGCATCTGAGGCAAGTGTGCTATCAATTCAGTCCAATTTATTTCAATCTTCAGTGCGTTGTGATTATGCCTTTTGTGTATTATGTGTTTATAAGTTTTCTTGTATAAAATGCCGAAAGTAAAACCTTCCGCCGATGAATGGATACGTGGACATTCTGAATTGAAATATGAGAACGGCAAATTAATTTGCAGGGCTTGTATCAAACCGGTAAGTTTTATTTTTTGTGTTGCTATTGGCCTAGGTACAAGCATGTACTATGTTGTAGATTAACTGCGAGAAAAAATTTAACATAACATATCAAAACAACAGTTCACCAGGAAAATTTAAAAAAACCACATATCTGCAAGCAGTACCCTGAGTACCCAGCAAACTATTTCCGAGTCTTTTGCGAGCTCTTCTACAAATGAAAAGGAATTTTACTTTGATTTATGCAATACTATGGTATCTTCTAACATTCCGTTAAAAAAATAGATAATAGTATGTTTAAATCTTTTTTTACAAAAATACAGCGTACATATTCCTGCCGAATCAACCATTCGCAAAAACTATGTCGAGCAAGTATATAAACCCACTATTGAGGAAATAGAAAAGATAATTGGCAACAATTACATATGGTTCTGTGTAGATGAAACTACTGATTCATGTGGTCGGTACATCGCCCATTTAATGATTGGAATATTAAACGAAGACTCCACCAATGTATTTTTAATTAGTTCCAAGCAGTTAAAAAAACAAATGGCAATACCGTTGCCAAATTCAGGGAAAGAATGCCAAATGTACCTCTTCCTCCGGCATCGGTTATATCTAGATGGGGTACGTGGCTAGATGCTGCCTGCTATTATCCCGACCATTTCGATTCATTTAAGGAGCTTGTGTTAGTTTCCCGAAAATGTGTCAGAGGCAATTAAAGAATGCCACAAAGTTCTTAAAGATAGGAGGGTTGTATAAAATTTACCATTCCTAAAAAACAACTACAGTTTCGTAAAGCAAAGCGATTGATAAACTCCAAGTAAATGACACAACTTTGGTAGATGCGGTTCATATAGTTGAAGATTTTAGGAACGACGTCTCAAACGTAAGGAGATCTATAGGAGAAATTATAAAAAAAAAATGTGATGCAATTTTGTCAAAAAATTAAGGGATTGGCGAGATACAAAAAATGTCAACAGTTTTAAAAGGAGATTTCGTGGAAGATTTGCTGATAAATATTACAATTGTTCCCAAATTTAAATATGCACAGATTACAAGTGTGGATGTGGAGAGAAGCTTTTCACACTTGAAAAATGTGCTCAGTGATAGGAGAATGGGATTTTCCGTTGAAAATTTAGAAAAACATTTAATTATTAGTTCATTTAAAAATGAGCAGTATCATTATTGGTTATTAATTATTATTGTTATTAATATTAATCACCAAAACCTGTGTTATTAAAATATTACTTATATCTACGAGCGTTCTTGTTAATAAAATTATGTTTTGTTTGGTTTTCTGTATTTTCATAAAAAATAAAATATGCCTTTTCATGCTTTTTCTGCATTTTTGTGCCTATTCTAATCTTTATGCTATTTTATATGCTTATTTTCTCGATTTTTATGCATTTTTAAGCGCTTTTTTTGTAATTTTTTATGCTTATAAATTCGCGCTTTGGAGATTACACCTTTTGGAAGTACTAGAGATAAAGAAAGCGATGGTAACATCGTTAATTTGATTTGAAAATGCCGCTATTTAATGGCATTATGGAAAGCGGTTTATTTAATAGGTTAGGAAATCCCAACAAATTATCTATTAGGAATGTTACTATCTATATTTATATCGCCATTAAATGAATTTGTACTTAGTGTAACAATACTCTTGATAATTATCCCAGGACACAAACATTTGTATCAAAAAAAATTTTCAACTCGACGAAGTATTTCCATTAATATTGCTCGTGTAAGCATAATAAATGGGTTTTCCAATAAGAGGTGTTATTTTGATATTCAAAGAAAAATGCCATTTTTTATTATAAATCATCAGATGTTTATTTCATTACAAAGAGGAAGGTATGCCGTTAATAGTGGAAAATAACATCAAGCAAATGACCACCACGGCCACGCTTACAGGACAAAATCCTTTTCATGAAATTTTCCATAACTAAATCGCAAAGTGGCTGCTGTATGTCCTCGATAGCCTCACGAATTCCATCTTTGAGGTCTTGAATCGATACTGGGCTGTTGGCGTAGACCTTCTCCTTCACGTGGCCCCAAAGAAAGAAGTCGCAAGGTGTTAAATCGCAAGATCTCGGTGGCCAATTGTGATCACCTCTTCGAGAGATAACACGGTCCGGAAACTTTTCCCTTAAAAGATCAATGGTTTCGTTGCTTGTGTGGCACGTAGCGCCGTCTTGTTGAAAGTGAACGTTGTCCAGATCAATACCATCCAATTCCGGCCATAAAAAATCGTTAATCATCTCTTGATAGCGCAATCCATTCACCGTAACTGTTGCGCCAGCCTCATTTTCGAAAAAGTAAGGTCCAATGACTCCGCCGGACCATAAACCGCACCAAACAGTCACACGTTGAGGATAGAGAGGCTTTTCAACAATAACTCTTGGGTTTTCTGAGCCCTAGATGCGACAATTTTGCTTGTTGACGAAGCCACCGAGGTGGAAATGGGCCTCATCACTGAAGATGATTTTTCGATGGAATTCCGGATCATTTTCATGCATTTCAACGACCCAATCAGCAAAGTCACGACGTTGTTGATGATCGGCCGGCTTGAGTTCTTGTGTTAACTGGACTTTATAAGCCTTAAGACCCAAATCTTTATGCAAAATACGGTGTAATGACGTTTGTGGAATACCTAATTCCAAAGAACGACGAGGAATGGACAAACCTGGGTTTTCTTCAACACTTTCGGCTACAGCAGCAATATTCTCGGCTGTTCTTGAGCGACGTGCACGGGTTTTATTCTTCTCATCACTAACTTGTCCCAACAGCTCGAATTTTTCCACCAATTTCTGTATTGCGGTCCGACAAGGTGCTTCACGACGACCCAAAAATGTTCGAGTTTTACGAACCGTCTCTGCCAAATTTTCACCATTTTTATAGTGAATTTTAATAATTTCAATGCGTTGTTGAAGCGTGTATCGTACCATTTTTATTAATGGCGTAGTTTCTACTTGTCAAATGCCAAGAAATGACAGCTTCAAAAGTGACATCTACCGAAATAGCGGGCTATTCAAAATAACACCTCTTATTGGAAAACCCGTTATTTAAAGACGAGAAGACGAACCATATTTGTTTCATCTTCTCTTCTCGTAGTAACATCGGCCGCGGCACGGTCGCGGCCATACAAAAAGTGGGACAGGTTTTTTACCTAGTGTGATTTCGGTTTAGCTGAAGTTGTCAAAAAATTGGGCAACTTGCCTGATAGACCATCCATTTTCAATTTCTTTGTTATTCTTGCTTTTAAAAGCACTAACTTTTGGAAGGGGCCATTCCAAAATGTAACTTTTTATTAAGTAACATGTAGGTATTTATGTCATAATGACAATGACATGTTACTTGATTTTTCTTTGCAAACAAATTCACTATAAGACTGGTCCCACTTTTTTTTTGCCGAGACCGTACATTTGCTATTTAACTTCCGGTTTCCCCTAATACCAATATTTTTCAAAGCACTTGAGGCGTGTAGATACAAATGTCGCCTTGTCCATCATAAGCGAATTTGAGAAAAATGTGAAAATGTTCCTAGTAGTTTAATATAATTATCATTATCATAAATGAAATGGTCTCGTAAAAAACGTTAAAGAAAAGTATTTACAATTACTTATTTAAACGATAATATTTAAATTTATGAGAAAAACTACATTAAATTTGGATAAGGCGAGTTTTGAAGAGACAACATGGTTTTTTTAAGAGTCAACATGGATTAGATGAGCTATGCAACAATCCGCTTAGAATAAGGCAACGTTTGTAAAAGTAATTGATTTATTCAAATGAAAATATGTACATGTAATTTATTTTAAACTCTTGATGGTATTTCTTCTTCTACTGTCTTTGCTCACAATAAACTTAATCCTCAAAACTTGATTCTGAGTAGATTCCATCACCAGCGGTGCTTCTGCGGCCAATAAAACTTTAAAAAATTAAAGCTTCTCTTAATTGCAATTCATTTCCAAAATGTTTAATTTTAAATGCTTTACAACGGTCAACTTCAAACGGTTTACAAGAACCGGAACATGAACAAAACTACCTAGCATGGAACACGTGATTTACACACACGTTTTGAATATAAACCAAGAGCGGATAAGATAAGTTTTGCTGTGACATCGGTATTTTACAATTTAATTTGAATAGGGTAGGTCGACTTTTTCCATATTATAATTGTAACAGCAGATATGCGTTGAAAAGCACTACACGCCGAAATATTTAACTAATTTTTCATGAAAAGTGGACAAGGCTAGTTTTGCATCTTCACGCTTCACTTATGCACGCACCACCACGACTTTGATTAGCCGAAGGCTCAACTCAATGCGCCGAACGGGCTTAATGAATTAATGCAATCATCGTGATCGTGATCGTGATCTAAAAAAGTTAAGAAATAAGAATACACTCGAATATCGAATCAAGTAATTTGTAGCAATTAATTATGGCAGAAGTAAAATTTAACACAAGAAATTAATTTTATATGCAGGCTCTTGTTCGAGTTTAATTAATACTGTGATAAACGATTATTATAAAGGTTATGAATAAAATTCTACCAATTTAAAATTTAAAAAAATACAACAAAAACAGTTAATTTATTTGAGTAATTTAGGTAAGTATGGTGATAGCCTCGGGTAAATGTTGATATAATCTGCATAAAGTGGCCAATCAAACTTAAAAATTTAATTACATACTTTTATGTATTACAGATAAAGCCTATAAAGAATAGCTATTTTTGTTACAAGTTGCTGTTTCCAATAAGTTACAGTAGGTTCCCCTTGTCTGATAATATCACACGTATTTGGTTACATACGCTCGGGAATTAGTACAAGCATAAAAGGTTACTTAATACAGTTCACACATAAAGATATTATGTTTCTAAGTATAAGTTATATTATATAAGATATTATGTTTCTAAGTTCATATAATAATTCTAGAGAACATAATAAAACTTTAAATAATAAGTTAGAGCTAGAGTTTTAACAGCACCGTTAAATATTGATTAATATCAATCCATTTCAGATCAGAGTATGTTTTGGACCCTGTCTATTTTTTAGGTTTCTACTAATTTTACCATTATCCATTAGATTTTTTCTAATTTTAATGGAACCAACCACATTCGATGATTTTTATTGAAAATTGACAAATAATGTTGCTTGTCAGTCTATCGTGATCGCAGTCGTCCAGCCGTTATTGGCACACAAAAAGTGAAAATATCCATTTCTCAAATGGCTAAAACTTATTGGCATTGATCGTTATTTACCTATTAAAAAGTATTATTAGATTACAGTCCATATGCTACCATTGAATAATTCATTAGACGAGCACTCAGAATATGATGTTATATACTGGGTGCTCCATTTGAAAAAAAAAGAGTTTTAGCCATTTCAAAATAGCAAAGTTGTATCGTTGATTCAGAACACCCTGTGTATTCTACGTGACTCAAAATATTGTATATGTTTTGGCACATTGCTTGGGTACTTGCATACGCAGATTCTGTTATTGATCTCTTATAATAAGGTTTTGTTGAATTTTTTTCCACGTCCATGATTTTTCGTTAAATTTGATTAAAATGTGAATAACTTGGCAACGTTGCATCTGATCTCTTAACTTAGTTTTCTAAATATAATAAATCAGTCAAAGTCGCAGAATATTTATAATAGAGATTCAATAATTATTAAATAAAATCTATTCCAAATTTTGAACAAAGATAATTAATTGGTTGTAAGTGCATAATGTGCTGCAGCTGTGCAACCAATCCTTAAAATGAGAACATTAAAGAAATATAATTAAATAAATAACGTCCAACTTGATTAATAAAACTGTCTTTTATTTACCTGTCGCTTGCATAATCTTTTAAAATGAATAAATCATATCAAATCCATATATCTGCGTTTTACTTACTAACAAAAATTACTAACAGACCTATTAAACGAACCAAATTAAGTTGTCACGATAATGAATGATTTCAAAATCAAATATTACGTAAATTACTACCACTAAATCACGAGCCAAACAAATATTACAAATTATGAGAATTTGTAAATTACAACCCAAACAAATATTATAAATTATAAGAATTTGTTAATCACGAACCAAGCAAATATTACTAATTATGAGAATTTGTACAGCACCTGAGTTCGAACCGTTACAATGGCAACTTTGAGATAAGTTTTTTTGAATCACCCGATATAATTGTATATTAAGTGTTAAAAGGGTAACTTCGTAACACGTGGAGTGAAAGTTGCGGAAGGAGCCGAAAACATAGTTAAACACTTTTTGTGTGTTCCATGAAAATTTTCATCAAATTAATTGGAAAAATAAACACACAATACAAGAATATTGGGAGCTAATATGAATATTAATTAAAAAACTGATTATTTTGCGTTTATTTTTCCATTGAAAAATAAACATAAATTTAAAAAATTTAAATAAACATTACACAGATTAATTAAAAAAATCGTTTTCTTCATTTATTTTTATTTTTTCATTATACTGAAAACAAATTATTCCAAATTACATTACGAAAATTGGGTCAAAAGAAGAAAAATATCACAAAAATACAGCAAAAAGTCGAAAAATTGGCATATTTTATAAAATGTTATTAAAGGTCATAAAAAACAAATGAAAGCCAATACAGCCAAATCCCGCATGCTTCCATTTCGCATTAGAGCCATTTGGGATGGAAACGATGACTCGAAAATTGATGCACATTGTTATTTAGTGCACTAACCACAAAATTAACACTGTACATGGGGGGCTCAAATTTATATTTGCCCAGGGCCTCAGGAATCCATAATGCGCAGCTGCTTGAATATCGTACGTTTCCTGTCAGAAGCTTCAGCTATCAGATCCCAAGCTGAGGTTTCGAATGTTAGATCTTCTAACATCCGGATATAATCGGAATCCTGAAATCTTTCGATATTATCGGGTCTACAATTTTATGTTGCCGAAAATATTTACTACGTACAATTACCTGTTATCACGTCCAATTAATCTGAATTCAGCTGATGTTAATTAAACAAACAAACAATAACATGTGCGAAAGTAGCGAGTATCAAATGATATCAAATCATATAGACGTCAATGCCACTGCTTCGAACTCGAGAGCAAAATTTGAAACGACAAGCTACTGGCTACTTTGTTCATTCGGGCGAAGAGAAAATATGCGTGACACTTTTTTTCCTTCGTCGCGATATTAATTAGGAAATGCCTCTCTGAAGGTTGCGGTGATATAATAATAAAATGTACTGAATGAATTAAGTTCAAGGTAAATAAATATTGGTCGATTGCAAGAGATCGATCGTGAACATATGCACCTGTAAGTAATCTCGCTCATTACGGACGAAAGACTTGGAAGCTCGCAATCATAAATCAATATCTAATCATTAATATTCTACACCTAATTAGCATGCGTATTGCGTTATTGTAGGAATCGAATTGCTTCAATTACAGATGCAAGAATATTTAATTAGAAACGCAATGGAATAAATAAATGTGAGTTATATGGATTTTGCAGGTCGATAATTTAATTTACTAAAGGTTTACCTAGCATGCAATTGAATGTGATTATCAATTGTACATAAACATATATAGCGAAAAGGTTAACATTGATATTTATTGGGCTCAAATGGTCTTGAAAAGCGGATTGTTAATGACCAACATTTTCCGGTATTTTATTGCATGAAAGAATGTATTGATCAAACAATTTCAAATGGAATTAAATAGAAAAATTCTGCATGTGCAATATAGTTTTTAACTAGGCAATGTTACATATGCAACGCATAGTAATGTTGGATTGTGTATGGTCATAAAAGTATGCACTGCGACTGATACCTAATATCATTTCACGATCAGCTTTTTCTAAAGTAGGCCCTGTTTGGATAACATTTTTTTGCCTGGATTTAATCACGCACCTAGTCATTTTCTTTTGAGGTTATAATTTCTGATATATAGTCGTTTTTTTGTAAAAATTTGTTATTTTGACACATGCAAATATTTTGTGAATCAAAAATTCCTTCGACTTCCAACACTAGGCAATATAATTTACAGGAAAAGCATGGCTTGACGTTAACAGTCAATATCAATCATAATTGTAATTTAACAGACAATATTAATTGTTCTAAATAGTTTAATACTGTTCTTAGTTTCCTTTAAAAGTTTTGTGATTTATCAAAGTGACAGTGACACTTGGTAGCTGGGAAAGTGTATTCCCGACTAGCCGGGAAGTAAAATTATACAATGAGTCACTTCCCGACCACTTTAAAAGGCATAAATGCACATATTTTCAACTGATTATGAGTAAAAAATGTTGTGTACACCTTGCGCGCGAAATCCTTTATCGTCCTCGGGATTGTCTTGCTTCGGCCGCAAGCGACCTCGGTGACAATTTCTCCCTCGGTACGCTAAAGAACGATTTCGCGGCCTAGATATACAAATAACTATAAAAAATGCAGAAAACCGATGCTGAAAATGTTTTTGGTAGGTTTTGAACCCTCAATGGACCAGCAATGTGAATTTCGGCTATTATTGATACCATCTCTACTGAAAGTTGCTTCTTCAGTGAACAAAATGTTACCAAGAAGATGCAAATGTTCAATTAGCCAACGACAAAACTGCATCCGCAAATCAAAATCCGATGGTAATAAAACCTGCACTGGTTGGAGATGGTATGGATACAAGTCAACATTTAGGTGGTATTTCATACCTTCATTCGTGTAACACCTGTACGATTAGATATCCTTCACACACTAGTTGATGGACTACGTTCAACCAACGCCAATATCATATCCTCTTGATCAACGTTATTTGGTCCACGTTCAGCGGTAGATTTAGAAAAAGATCCGGTTTCTCTTAGAAATCGGTGAACTCTGCCGAATACGCGCCAATCTGGTATTCTGCGATTAGGAAATCGCCCCTGATATTCTACAACTGCGTGTCTTTCATTTTAATTACAATAACCATAAATGTGACGAATATCGGCGTATTCGTCGTTTAAATACATTTCACAAAATTTTATAAATAATTAGACTAACATTAGACTAACAACTCATGTTTCTAATCGAATCGGCAGCCATAATCTAATCGGATTTTTAATGATAATTTTCTTTTACATTCTTGCACTTCAACTTTAAATGGTTGTAGTTCTGTTAGGAAGCATTTTCGGACATGTGTTTATTAACCAATTTCAACTCGATGTTACTTAATTAACACGCCTTTAAACTATGGATCTCGAGTAATCGGACACCTTGTATAAAGTTTTAACATCGGGATATCTTTTTTACGAGCATCTAAACAAACTAAATGCGTACAATATTATTTGTGATTATGTTTTTGATCATCCACCATTCTTATATTGATTTGTCATCTCCACAAGTGTTTCAAATTCACCTACTATTTTCGAAATGGTTGTTCGACTGGGTGACGCACTTTGGTTAGTTCGTCGCCATTTACGAGGGCTGTTTGACGGAAGAGTGACTTTTCAAAGGTTGGTAACACTTTCGTTATAATGATTATGTTGCTAGCTCCTGAGGTCTTTCGGAGGTCTACTGTCAAAATTTGGCACCAATCTGACAGATAGATTATGTTTTATACTTATTTGAAGGAAACTGTTTTCGTTGTTTTGTAAATGTGTAAAAAAAAAAAATTCGAGTGTTGATTAAACATTATTTTCTACGTGAAAAAACAATTAAAGAAACCGAGGAAAAGTTACGTAAATATTATCCAGAATCTGCTCCGTCCCATGGAATGATTTGTAAGTGGTTTCTGCTTTTAAAAGTGGCCATATGAGCACGGTTGATGCAGATCGTCCGAAACCATCATTTACTGTGACTACTCCAGAAATGGTTAATAAACTCTATGGCCTTGTAATTGGCAATCGTCGAATAAAAGTTTGTGAGATAGCTAATGAAGTAAACATCTCAACCGAACGGGTATACAATATTTTGCATGAACATTTCAATAAGATAAAGCTATCCGCGAGATGGTTGCCGCGTTTGCTTAATGGTGATCAAATGCGCGCTCGCATTAAGAATTCAGAAGAATGTTTTGCCGTTTTCAACGTAACTCAAAGGATTTTTTCGTCGATATGTCGCAGTAGATGAAACTTGGATACATCATTATACTCCAGAAACAAGAATACAGTCTAAATACTGGATTTCTCCATGCGAATATGCTCCCAAAAAGGCAAACACACTTTTTTCGACCAATAAGGTCATGGCCACAGTTTTTTGGGATTCTAAAGGTGTAATCTTTATTAATTGTTTACAAAAAGGAAAAACCATAACTGGCCAGTATTATGCTGATTATGCAGACATGTATTGATGCCGAACTTGAAAAACAACGACCGCATTTGATGAAGAAAAAAAGTGTTGTTCCATCACGATAATGCGCCCTCTCATTCGTCTGCAATTGCTACAACTAAATTGACTGAATTGCATTACGAATTACTGCTTTATCCGCCATATTCGCCAGATCTGGCTCCCAGTGATTTCTTCTTATTTCCAAATTTAAAAAACTGGCTGTGTGGAAAAAGATTTCAGGCAAATGAAGAGGAGATAACCGACACAAATGCATATTTTGAAGACTTTCCGAAAGATTACTTTTTGGAAGGTTTAAAAAAATTGTAAACTCGCCGGGCTAAGTGTGTACACTTGAAAGGGTGTTATGTTGACAAATAAAATATATTTTGAACAGAAAAATAACGTTTTCATTAAAAAGTCACTCTTCCGTCAAACAGCCCTCGTATCTTTTAAAAACAATTAAAACTGCTGAATTTTCCATTCGTTCACCTATCGCCGTATAAAACCATTTAATAATAACTATCCTAGGCCGGCCTCCATATCGCAGCGGGTGAGGACTGAGGACTCGCTTCGCACCTTAGTGGTGTCAGCGTCGTGTATTGACGAGTCATCTGTCGAGAGCTTCGCGTACTGCTGATAAGCGAATTACAGGTACCTGCGAGAGCTCTTATCGGTACTCACCGCTGATAGTAATTTAAATAAATTTAAAGAATTTTATGAGGATTTCGTTAAATAATATCCGAATCATCTCGGCGAATATGATACAGTCGAGAGGCAAATTAATGTTTTGTAACTTTGCTAAAATTATCTTTAAATTAATCCAACGCATACAAATCCATCTTTCAATATTAAAAGTATTTGTATTTTCTGTGATTTTTACAACTGACTATTGAATATTTGTATATAAATTGGCAGGACATCATTTCTTGTAGGATATTCGAAATTGCAAATTGGGATAAATGGGAATAAACTAATTAAATATCAGTCATTGGAACTACCGCGGTAGAAGTACCGCGGTACTCTACCGCGGTACTTTTTTGACTACCGATTACCGTACCGCGGTACTTTTTTAAAAAAGTACCGATTACCGTACCGCGGTACTTTTTTCTCTCAAAATCTACCGCAAATGTTCGGTACGGTAGCGGTAGTTTTTTCCAAATGTTTTCGTTTTCGAAAATATTTCTCAGGAAAACAATGTGATTATCTTATGCAGATAGATACCTAGAAGACCAAAGGGTTGGGAATATTTTTCAATAACAGGATTAGAGGGGTCGTAATTTAACCTAAAATACCACCGTAATTACACAAAAGTACGGTTCCCGTACAGGTTTTTACCTTTGTAGTACGCCCGTCTTTTCCATTTGAAGGAAAATGCGTCATGGTTACTTGTTACTTTACTACTTCATTGAGGCGATACGTAGCATTTACCTCGATTCCGGTCGGCCGGCTAACGAAAGATCGTCGAACAGGTAGTAACTTAATGGTTTTATAATGCATAAAAGGTATTTTTAAATGATTGTGGATTTGTCACGATACGTGTACTCCCATAAAATTCTTCCACCGCTTTTCGACACAGTTAGCCAGTAAATCATTATGAATTATTTGGTTCATTGAAGATCGAATGATGCAAAAAAACGTCCCAATGATATAGTTAAAATAAAATATATTAAGAGATAACATTAATTAAAAGAAATGACAAAAAAATCGAATGAAACCTACCGCAAAACTACCGCTACCGATTTCGCGGTAACCGACTACCGCTACCGCGGTACTTATTCACAAATGTACCGAATACCGTACCGCGGTACTTTTATAGGGAAGTAACGCTACCGCTACCGCGGTAGTTTTCTGGACTACCGCTCCAATCACTGTTAAATAGAGATGAGCGATATTTGTCTCCCGGTGACTTGTCGCGGCGACCTAGCAGGTCCCCGGTAGTCCCGGTGACCTTATTTCCAAAGTCGCCGGGAACCAAGTCGCTGTTAAGGCAACCGGCGACCCTATTTCCAACGCTAACGGTGACCAAAGTCGCTGCGAACGATATCGGCTGCTTTAGGCGTGGTTTATGTAAGACGGCGACAGCTCCTTGCGTCAGTGCGAATTTAAACAATATTAATTTTGTGGACGAAGAATGGCCCATTGAACGCTACCTTAACTTTGCGTGCCGCAAATCCCGTAAGGTCGATATTCGCTATTTCTTTTTCTATTCTTTATTTACATTTGCGACCAGTTTCGATGCCACATGGAATCATATTTAGGCAAAAAATGTCAAAAGCTATGTAAGAGAGTATTGTCGCAATGTAAATAAAAAATATAAAAAAATACTGAGATGAATTAAGGAAGTACATATTAATCCCAAGCAATGAAAATAACCTTAATATAAACATAAGAGATGTTTTATTTATGCCTGGAAGTTTTTTTTCATTTTTTTATTAATTACGTTGTCAATTAATATGTTGTTTTTTATTTGTTTGCGATATGTTTATGTATTATAAATAGTTATATTGTTATTGTATTACGTTTCTTATAAAAATAAATGTATTTTAAATTTGAATTTTATAAACCACTAACTAGTCTAGTAGGTACATTATAATAGTTCGGCAAAAGTATCATATTGTAAATGTGTGTAAAATGCACATGACATACCATTAATATTTTTTGTTTAACGAAGATTAATTATTGTAAGGTTTTATTTACGATGTTCGATGAAACATGAAACAGCCATGCCAATATACTTTTTTTCCTAGGCTAAATCATAATATTTAGAAATGATTATTCGATGTAATAATAAATAAAATACAGGCGTAATCGCCGCGGCCTTGCTGGTCGGTTGTGAGTTGCAGCGAGTCGCTGCCAGCGAACGATCGCATCACCCCTACCCATCGATTTTGGTCGCTGCCAGCGAGCGATCCCGATTTCCTTAACAGCGACTTTGGTCGCTGTTAAGCCTACCGGTGCGGTGACTTGAAAGTCGCCGTCACCGGTATACCGGTGACCTGAAAGTCGCCGTTAAGCTAAGGTGACCAGATCCTAACGATACAAAAGCGGGACAGCGAGAGGAGGGCAAGACGCAAAATATACAGGGTGTCTCCTAAAAAACGCCGCGGACCAATAACTCCATAACTCCATAACTCCCAAACTATTTAACTATTTATTGCCCGATTTCAATAAAACAAAAACAACATTAAATGTCTCCACATGTTCTACAAAGGGGCCCTAATTTTCATTTTTTTTGCAAAATCAACTTTCATTTCAGCGATAGTCTGCTAGATTTTGCAAAAATAAAAAATTAGTGCCCCTTTGTAGACATGTGGAGCCATTTAGTTTTGTTTTCATTTTATTGAAAGCGGCCAATAAACAAAGGAGTTATCGCCAGCGGCGTTTTTTAGCAGACACCCTGTATAATATTATATTACAATATTTTTTTAAAACATGAAATATAATGTCTTATTTACAAATATAATAAATACGAGGCATGTTTTTAAAGTACTGTTTTGTATTTTGGCCGCTGCAGCGCTGCTACCAAATACAGATATTGGTGAAATATATAAGCTGATAACTTCAAAATAGCGAATAAAAGATCACCCCGAAAAAAACCCAATCTTTCAAAAGTCGGGACATTTTTGAAACGTCGCGGGACCCGGGACAAATCTCTAAAAATCGGGACTGTCCCGCCAAAATCGGGACGTCTGGTCACCTTACGTTAAGCTCATCTCTACTGTTAAATATATATAAAAAGTACATAATATATTGAAAATGAAATCATTATGATATGGACATGCATAAGGTAATTAAATAGATATATAGAAAGTACATAAAAATTAAATTATTATAACATATACACGCACAAGGTAATTAATTTAAATAGATATATAAAAAGTACATATATTGATCATAAAATAATTACAGTATAAGCGCACACATAATTTATTTTTTTACAAAACTATTGAAAAACAAAAAACTCTTAAGATCTTATTGCGTATCCATAATAGAAAAATGGCCCCACGGTAGGGTATTGTGAGATCCGGGTATAAGATACCGCTTATTGTCGTAAGAACTTAGAGAAATTTTGGTCTGTCTAGTAGTACAAACTTGATGCTTGAAAGATCTAATGCTGTTTTGCATATGCTCCATTTCAACGTTATTGAAGAGGCAGTCCAGGTAATCTTCAAAACGTACTTGTTGTTTTACCATATAAGCCTTGACTCCTTTCGCTCTTTATACGTCCATTGCTCCTTCAACTTTGTAGGCATACATTTTAGCACGAAGGCCTCCAAATTCTTCCCTGATGAAGCGTTTATTTTCATCCTTCATAAGTCCAGGTATTTTCTTATGCAGAGGAGGAATGCCGTAGATATTTTGTGTATCATATTCTGAGGTATCGAAGTGATGTAAGTTTTGCTTCATGTCCATATATACATCCTCCGTTTCTATTTCGTAAATAAGGGAGTCCGTGTCGGTATAACATACGCGACACTTATCTCCATATTTTTCTTACATATATCGATAATGAAAGTTATATAATAACGTTTTCGATATATCTAGAACAGCTATACCTACGTAAATAGGTTTATTAAAAATCATTTCGATCTTAAGAAGCTCTATTAAAGCTAAATCCTCCTCTATTATGGGTAGCACTGTGGAAATTTGGCTTAGATATTAACGCTTTGACGCCATATCGACCATCCCAATTCCTAGTTACACTTATAATTCTGCGGTTGCGAACGTTCTCCATCGTCTTCCCACATTCAGCGTTATACATTAATTTAAAAAACACCTTTTCAAATTCATTTACGGCCGATTTACGGAGCTCCGTGTTTAGTTCGATGTATTTACTAAGCCATGGGGACTGACTGAACTGCAATACTCTATGGATTTTATCTACCACCAAGCCTTCAGACACGTATTGCTTCAGGTTGTGGTAGTGGACCACATAATTTTGCTTGGAGAAGGGCGTTGCAAGCATCTTTTGCTGTTTAGATCCTGGAGGAGTACCTTTATTAGGTGCCATGGACAGATCTTTATGCCTATTATGGATTGACTCTGGGTATTCCAAGTCAACTTCTAACATGTATCCAATTGGACTATCATCGTTTATTATAATTAAAATTAGATAAATCGTCTTCCAGCCATTTAAGTTTCCCTTAAGGTAAATATTGACTCATTGTTAATATCGTAATACATCAGATATTGAGAGGGCATACTGGGATCGCAATTAGCAATGTATTTATTATTAGCCTTGGAATGTCTCTTTGAGCATTGGGTTAATAAGCCCCGAATTCCCTTTTCCAACAACATTAAGATGTCTACGTGTTCAATAAGATCAAGTTCAATTTGAGTTTTCTCCAGCATTGCATCCCAACTCAAACCTGGAGCTGTATAATAATGCGCGGGATCAAGTTGTTGGCTCCCAAACAAACATCCCGCAAAGCCTCAAATACTTCAGTCAGCAATAATACAGCGATTTTGAGGTATAGATCGGTATATTCTCCTAATGTCTCAATATGAAATTCTTCCCATATACGCTGAGCATGCTCATAATCTTCATCGGAAATGTTACTCTCATTTAATTTTGAGTAGAGTCCTTGCGAGAAGGCAATCGATTTTCCTTCATACAAGCCCAGCTGTTCATATAATCGTAAGGATACACGCCTTTTCTTGTTAGCAATTGAGTTTGCTCCTCGGTGTAGGCATAAAATTCCTTTTTGATTATAGGATGCATTTTAAGATAAGAACCATTTTTTTCCAAAGATTCGGGCAAGCATCGAAATGTGTCGATAAATTTGAATCTTAAGCCAGTTTCAGGAATTACTTTATCATCGAGATAAACTTGTCTTGATTATTTGGTATCAGTTTGAGGCATCCATCTGTTTTCAATGCAATATCTTTCAACAGGAAATGAAGTCGTAGCCGCTAAGATTGTGGAATACTACGGGAATTGTTTTGGTGTCCTGATAATTCAGGTTACACTATTCGTGAGCCGATCCTAAATTTTTCAGTTAAATGACAGTGATCTCTTACACGTTTAGGCCCCAGCGTCTTCTTACAAATGTGGCATACAGAAGCATGCCTGAATATTTTTTCTTCTTCCTCTGTTAGTTTATTCATGGGAATAGGAGGCAAATATACTGTTCCAATGACTTCAGCTATCGTCTTCAATTCATCTGCGAACCATTTAGAGCAATTTTCACCTCTATATTGTCTTTGAATGCTGAGATTATCGTCGTATGAGCACTTGAAATAATACCCGATTGCGCAAGCTTTGGTTCTTGGGTTTTTTCTGAATGTTTGTGTCTGCTCGCTCTTTGGCTTTTCCTGCCAAATTTAGTGCTGATGGGTTTTAACAGACATTCATTATCTGCGTAGATGACGAATGGGCATTTCTCTTTATTGTTATAGTTTGCGAATAATAACTTTCCTCCTGGCAGTACGACTTTAAAATCGTTTAGGGTTTGACATTCCTTGTCATGTTCTTTTAGTTTTTCTTCATTGCTGAAATAGTGTAGACAGCGGTCGCAGAATAATTTCTGCTTTTCCTCTTTGCTCAGCTGTGTTGATACGAGGCGGCTCAGATTTTTTATCCAGACATAGTGATACTTGGGAGGAGGTACATCTTCATTCTCGTTACAATACACATCTTGTATGAGTAATAAATTTACATGATGGAGTCGTTTGGTTGGAGTAAGCCTTGAAGGTGATACCGAAAATGCACTTTTCTTCTTATTGAGAAAGTATACATTGATGAAGATATTCATTTTTTTCAAATTTTGCGATTTGATCTCGTGTCACGGGAAAAATAATCCCCTCAACTTCTGCACCTTCGAGTAGTGTGGGTATGAAGATGTCCTCGTTGGATATTCACCGTGTCCTCTTGGGTGTAACGCTGAGGTGACCGTCCACGCGAAACATGAGTTATCGTCATTTTGCACATTCACACTCGCCTTCTTCAATTTGATTTCCTACGTCAGATCAATATATGAAGAGCCCAGTTGAGGTGTGTACTTATTGATGTTCATGCTCAGGTTCACCACCGCTGACAACGCCCATCCAGAGTCGCGTTCCAGCGATACATGACTACTATTAGTATGAGTATTATATTATGATACTAAGAACGTACCTGAAATTCTTCCAGCTCTTCCATAATTTAAATCATAATGTTCTCAGCAAACCACTCGGATAAATTAGTATATCTATATACTAACAACTGCGAATTTGGTCTTTATATACTTAATGTCTTCCATTTCACTATCGATTTTGGGTGTGATGAATTTTCCGCATAAAACGGAGTTTATTTAAAAAAAACATTCTTTCTTCAACAAATTGGATATGCGACGAACAAATAACAGGGCACAATCTTCTAGGAATCCCATTGGATCATTGTGGGCCAAATTAGTGATAACACCGGTCCGCATTCTTCCGTCGAAAATGGTTTTCGCATCTTCCCATTTTATACGGTTCTTTGACCAAGATTTATTATTCGGATAGACTTCCTCCACCACGAACAGCGATTACTTTTGTCCTGGAGCCTATTAATCTTCCCGTGAGAGGGTAGTTATGGTAGTTATGTTGACCAATCAGCGAGCATATAATGGATTTACTTTGAGAATCACGACTTGAGGAGCCAAATTTGTGCGCGCTCTGCATAAGAATACATGAAAAATTCAGTGAAATCAAGGAATGTGCTTATTTTTCCATATGTTTACATGTAAAATGAGACACAACTAAAATTTCTTGTTAAATCCGTTTGAATTATATGAATCAATAAACAACGACTAAATTTCATTAAACGCATTTACAGTGACAGTGCAAGCACCTCGGTTGTGTGTTATCAACATAAAACATCCGCTCGCATCGCAGCCGAAAAGTGAATGCGATGAGTAACAAAATTTCCAAAATTATCCGTAAAGGACCGAAGGAAAAATAAAAAAATTACATACAGGTAGCCCCGAGCGATACTAAAATCAAAGTCAAAATTGTCGTAAGACGTTTCAGAGATAACGCTCGGACTAGGACCACTTAAGATGATGACTCATCGCTTATCAGTCTCGAGACGGAGGCAGCGAATTTTGCATCGTTGTTATT
Organism: Othius punctulatus; assembly: GCA_951805005.1. Lineage (NCBI taxonomy): Eukaryota > Metazoa > Arthropoda > Insecta > Coleoptera > Staphylinidae > Othius > Othius punctulatus. The sequence continues at coordinate 50,072,464 of OX638138.1, read as the reverse complement.
AAATTCAATTAGTTTATGATCATTGATGTCATTTGATGAACAAGAAGCTTGTGGTCATTGTTGTTAATGAATATAAAATCTGAAGAATGGTTTCTGCGGATGGTATGTGTTCATCCGAAACAAAATCTTACCTGAATCTGCTAACAAAATGAAACGACACAAGAAGAACTTGGTGAGCACTAATATTCGGTGAAGTGATGTACACTGGGCAAGATAATCACGATGAATTTCTTGAAAGATTCGTCTTTTATAGGCTCAGTTGTCTAACCGCAAAAACACCTAGTTTTTAACAAGTTTCTGCAAGTGTAAACTTATTCAAATCAATGATTTAAGGGAAACATCGATGCATGCAAATCCAAGTCAAGGTCGAAGCATGCGAAACGGCTGACAACTTATTTGTCTGCGTTCGATTCGTTCGCAGAGCTTCAAATCAGAGTGCACGGTAACTTCCATCTGTGGTTACAAACGCACTTTTGTATGACTGCGAATGACTGGAATGCATTTTCCAAGAGCTTTCCAACGCTGTATCACAAGTAGGGGTGTCTTTTTTTTTTTTAGATGGGGGTGGCTGTGGCTCAAAGAGTGGGTAGGGGAACGACACTACCTACGCCATTTTGGTTCCCCCTTCGAACCACCCAAATGGTTTTGAGTAATTTTCAAAATAATCATGCGTTCTATGAATGAAGTCGATAGCAAGTTTTCAAATTGACACCCTCTATAAATATAACTTAACATAATGTGAAATAATTCTCATGACACTTTGATTTTCAAAAATACTAAATTACAGAATTTTTTTATATTATCTTCTTACATCCAGTGTTCAACAAAAATCGACGACGAAGTTGGCGCTGACAATCTAAAGTCATGTCTGGATTAAGGTCACAACGCGCACTAGTGCAATTCTAGCTGACATGTTGACATGTCATATTTGACCCTAGTGCCTGGTGTAGAAATGACTTGTAATTGCCAACAACGCCAACTTCGTCATCGATTTTTGTTGAAAGCTCGATAGTTACTTGTACATTATGGCCACAGTGCCATTGTAAACAGAACACACATGTGTTATTATGAAGTATATTTAAACCGCATTATTTTTGGCACATATATAATACGGTATTTTTAAAATTCTTTTGAACACTTCATTCTTTTGAATTTTTTTTTATTCTCAAATAATTTTGTTAAATTATATATTTTTTATTCATTTGAACTCGTAGTTTTTTTTTGTTTTAAATTTTTTTTTTTAGTTAAAAATTTTTTAACCAACATTTTTTTCTATCATTATTTCAAACCATATTAAAACTAAGTATCTAATATAAATTACAACTCTTGTTGAAACATCGAACACAGTGAAATGTCTTTACAAGCGAAATGGCGAAACGTTGTGGAGGCTTCTTGCAGGCTTCTTCTTGAAATCAGCAACTCTCTCAGAAGTTGCTGATCAACATCGCTATTTCTACCTTAGAGATGGCATTGTGAAATAATTCAGCAGACGAAAGGGTGAATCAGGTTGCACAACCATAAAATTCTACGACGAATTTTCGTTGTATGATGTTGGATAATTTCCTATTTGGGATTGCGTGAGATGTCCGAGGAATACCAATTTGTGGACTTACAATTATATAAATTCACATACACATAGTACATTTTTATAACAATCAATTGGATGATTGTATCAACATTGTATTAAGACACAAGTCGTTTTGTGGCAAAAATTGCTCATCATTAGAAAGGCAGGCTAAATATAAGGTGCATAAAGATCTCCCTCAAGGCGAAAATACGCATTAAACAAAGCAACTCAGACATCTCTGAGCTATCAGCAACTTACACTACGGCATTTTTTTAATAAATAAATGAAGCAAAGATATCAGACTTGTTAAACGAACCAATTAAAATCATTGCGGTGATTAAGACAAGAGGTTCACTTGGCACTTGTCAGAAAATTCAAAATCTGAAACAATTCAAGAACATATGTTTGAATTTCCACAACCACCCCTATGGACTTTTTTTATGGACATACGGTACATTGAATTCAATCATCTTTGGAGTAAACATTAAAAATAGAGCTTGAATTCCTTATTTCATAAGTTTTTTTTGGTCAATTTTAAATTGAAAAGTAGCCATGCTATTTTCATGGAAGAATTTATTCAAACACACTCATCTGGGTTGAGTTCATCATTGATCCATCGAATTTTGTACAAAATTTTAAACTTCAATTTTATTACGCAGCCCAATAGGTGCCATGCGTGAGTATAATAACAGATAACACACACATCAATAATACAGGGTAGCACCCTATAGAGATTATAGTATTCGAGGAATAATCACTCATAAATTACAAAACACACAGCTTTATTCATGTATTAAATTGTATGTACATAAAACCTAAATGGCTATCGATAAATCTCCTTATCAAAATAGAACAACTTGAAACGAAATGATTACTCTCGGACGAGGGCCCGCCATAATAGAGCAACTATCACATAGTGTTTTTGTTACAGTATTTTCCTACCAAGAATATGAACAATGCAAATGCTTTCAATTATTTTATTTGAGCACCATCCCCCTTGCTGTATCTACTTCATTGTGCTTGACCTCTTCGTTGGTATGAACCATTAAATCATAGCTATTGCTAATCGTTACATTTAAAAATTCACTCGTATGTCACTCCGAATTTCCACCCCATCCCTTTTGCTCCCGCAACTTCTTTAAAGCAATACGTTGGCTTCTTCTCAGGAATTCAGGGTTTTTCCTTTTCTCGTTGCATTTGTCCTTTGGTTCCTTGTAAGAATAATACCATCTTCCCACTGAACAATCCCACTAAACAAAACAAAAAAATCATAAATGTATAGGGATTAGATGGTTGCATCAGGTTTAAAAAGACTCCCAAGCTTTTTAATACATGTAACACATAATATTACTGAATATGAAAATTTAATTAAATAATAAAAAGTGGTAAATTAAGAAACATTATAGTAGTGGACAAATTGTGGATATTTTTACCAACTTCATCAGGTCCTTTGGGCGTGTGATTTGTGTACGAGCGTGTATTGACTTAGAGCTTGTTACTCTTGTATTAACAGAACAATGACAAAAACAAAGAAATCTTCTATAACTAGATAACAGTTAGACATAAGATCGAGGTTTATTAAAATATTTTGCATCGTGTAGTATCCTACATCACACTCTTAAGTTTGGACCACACCCATTGAATCACCCTGTATATCCCATAACCAGAAAAAAAATTGATAAACAGAAATTATGACCTGAAGTGTCGCACTGATCTGAGCAAATTTGCCTACACAAACATGCGTGCATTTAAAATCATTAGTATAATAGAGCAAATTTACACCCACAGTTTACACAGTTTCATAGAAACTAACTATCGATAGCTACTCAAGCCTCAGTATCGTTAGTATCTGACAATATTCACCAAAACAAATTACAGTAGATATAAATAAATGAAAATAATGGTGGAAAATTGACTAAGTCGATGTGCGCAATAGATATTTTCACTAGTATGTCAGAGCAATATATACTTACTGATGAGGTTAGAATTTCATTATTATATGGATGCCAAGCCACATCCCTTACACAAGCTTGATGTTTCCTCTCGTCTCGTTTAACTTTTCCCGTTAGAGCATCATATACTAAACAATAAGCCCAAGTTTTGTATATGAAAAAACAATATTTCCTAAAACTTACTGAATAATCTGCCACCACCACAACCTGTATAAATATACCGTTGCCCCGTTGTTTCCACTGGAGAAAACCTACATCTTATCAAAGTTCTAGTAATGATATGTCCTCTGTAGGTCATTATAGAAGTATCCCCTTCAAGCCTATCTTTAATGTTACACACTGAAAGCAACAAGTATTGTAAACACAGCTACATAATGATTATACACCAATGTTACATTTTTTCGGAACACCCTGCCATCTATAATCCCAAGTCTGTTGATGGACGACCTTAAGAGAATTCTTGGCGGCACAATCACTGGAAAACACCCTAACATCCCACAGCTTGATGCTCTGATCTTTGCTGTTCGATATTAGATGCCTCCCATCACCTTTCGGATCAATGTACGTAATACCGTCCATATGTCCGGCTAGAATACCTACAGGCTTAGGGTCACTTTCTTCTCCCAAAGTCCGCCTATCCCATACCTTGATCAATCCATCATCGCTGCCGCTGTATATAATATGAGATGAATCATCAGCAAAAGCTACTGTGTTTATATCAAACTCGTGAGCAGAAATCTGAAAATAGAGAAAATATATTTAATGTAACAAGTGTCAAAGAGATATTGACTTAGGTATTTCTTAATTACAATGATTAAGACTTGTTAATTAATTACAGCCTAAAAATTAGACTGTAAAAGTTGGTGCTGCTTGAGCAAATTTACATAGTAAACTTAATATTTTCTTTAATAGCTTCATACTTCATACAAACACAGTCACTTGAGCTATTGCACAAAACAAATATCCAAAATAACTTAGTCAGTATTAAATCAGTATAGTGTAAATCAAGTAATTTCAGCAAATAACAAGCAAAGAAAGTGTCACACATCTTAATATATATTTTAAAATGTATACACCGTAATGACTACAAGTTGATAATTTCATGTATGTTAGCTAACGTATAAATGTAACATAGCCCTTCTTTGATCGACCAAACAAATACACAAACACTGACAATAATGCTTATCATTTACACAAAACCTTACTTTCAAAGTCCGAGCATTAATCTCCCGATCATATATGAACATAATTCCATCATTAGCACCACCCAATATTTTTTCACCGCCTGATGAGAAAGCTAACGAAAATACACAGAATCTTCTAGCAGTATTTGCAAGTCGTAGTGGTTCCTGTTTCTCTGGATCTCCGTTCACTGGGCAAATGTGTACTAAAAGCAGCATTAAATAATAAACGTCAATGTGAGTTATGCCTCTTACATGATGTTGACCAAGTGGAGTAAACGAAGTATTCCTGATCAGGGCTAAAAGTGACATCAATTATGCTCCACCCGACATCCCTAGCGTGTACGGTTTTAAAGTGATCGTAACGACCGTTCCCAGTTTTGTACAGCCGAATCAAATGATCTGAAGAAATAAATGTTAGCATGTTTTATTAAATAGCGTGACAGTAGTTATTATTACCCTGAGAGGCTGTGGCAAAATAAGTCCCATCTTTTGAAAAGGTCCCACAAAATACTTTCCCATCATAACTGTGCAGCTTCTCCATTTCATTAGGGAGATAATTGTTGGATATGCGGCATTTGTTAGAACGTGTAAAATTATGTTGCAAACAATTACCCTTCTGTAATTTAAAATATAAATGATTCAATATAATATGGAGGGTATATGCGAATTTCAATTACAAATTAATAGGGTGAATACATTTGCAAGTGAGTATTTTTATATTTAGTTTGGGTGGTCGGTTTTGCTTCATTACTACGGTTTAGGATACAATTGTTGACACAACTGTATCCTCGGTAATTGTACGTTATTAAGTCATTAAGTGTTTGTTTTCACGTTGGTATTGATAGATACATTCCTTTCACGATCAACTTTTAGTAAAGTAAGCCATATTTTCTTAACATATTTGAAGCAGGAAATTATAACAGACGTCAAAACAAAGTTTCACAAAATACTTTTAAAACATGAAACTGTTACCTACATTACAGCAAAACAAAATTATTATTGTGCGTTTATTTATAAAATAGATAAAATATAACACACTATTGCCGATTATCTATGGAAATCATGATTTGAAGCTAATTAACAATTAAGATATATACGATCACCATTATAAAAAAAAACAGTTATCACAATCTTATTTGTGTGCGAAAAATATTCAACGGGGAAGGCAACCTTCATAAATTATAACCTCAAAACAGAGTGATTTGGTGTGTAAATAAATTGTGCCAACAAAAAAAACCCTAACACCCTAAATTTTTTATTAACATTTTACTAAAAGTTGATTGTGAATGAATATTAACTAAATGAATTTGTCAATTTGAATTGTCTCGCGTGTCAGATTGTTTCAGTGACTTTTCTGATGAGCACTATAAACGTAAAGCCATTGCAAAATCTAATGTCAGTGCAGTGTGAGGATCTTTCTTTTCAGATAAGCTCTGTCATTGTCCGGCCGCTGCACATTTACAGCGTCCGACAACGAAAGAGCTTATCGGAAAAGAAATATCCTTTTTGCCTTACTGAATTAGATTTTGCGACAACTGTCCAACAGTCAATATTAATTTCATTTGTAACACAAATAATGATTAATTTCACAATTGCTAAATTTTCATATACGATCCTAGCTTATTGCAAGTCGGAAGGATCTACGCCAGTTGCTGAATAATGAATTTTGCTAATTAATGCCTATGGTAGTTATGTGAAAATGTATCATGACTGGTTATAAATATTAACTAGATATTAAGTTAGAATTACAGAAGTACCACCATTACAACAATAAATTACTAGTTTGGGGCGTTACCTTCAGAAGCGAAATCGACACGGCAAACCAACTAATCCAGCCCATTAATTTGTAGGCGGTATTCACATAAAGCCTATATACTGGGTGTGTATAAATTGGCGAAAGAACTTGACATAGAGATGTCAGTCTAAAATTCTGAGTCGACAATCTTGATATCAAAACGTTGGAAAAAAAAATTATTGTAGAAAAATTTGAACTAGGAAGTTTAAATTAATTCAGTATTCAGAGTGTCGAAATTTGACACTGACCTAAGTTCACCGTTGTCGGGTGTACTTTTTGGTGTAAATAAGCTAATTAACACTATTAAACGACTTGATGATAAATCTTTGAGGACCTTCTGCAGACTCGGGAAGCATGGTACAACATTCTAGTAATAAGATTTTTGACTCAGAATTTTATGACCAACATCGCCATGCATAGTTCTTCGTCAATTTATACACACCCTGCATATATGATTCAAATAAGTCTAAGAATATTAGTACCTCCCTATCCAAAATCATTGAGGTCACATTGTTACTGGTGCTCGGCTTACAAGCACTCGTCCCGGCAGCCAATTTGGTTGAATAATAAAATTCGCTCGACTGTAATAATAATTATAGTTATAAACAAATGAATTCAAAGTTTTGACATTACATATGGATTACTAAAATACACTAGATGCACAACTTAAATGATTGAACGAGTAACTGAAGTTGATATTCATGAAGAACATGCTTGGGATGAAACTAAACAAAAACAACTGTACAAATATCAGCTGGCGAGCAATCTATGCAATATTGAATGTGTACATAAAAGTACTAACATCCAATTTGGCGGTATTTGGTTTGTATTTGATTTTTGGGGCCCGGGGGCTGTAGCTGTCAGTGTTTACTTCACCGTAGGTGAAACGGCTGCTGAAACAGAAAGCAAAATGAGGAGTTGCAGAGGCTCGAAAACATAATTTAATCAAATTGTTAGCTCAGAAATTAACGTACTATGTGTATCTGTTGATTAACCTCTGGAAAATCTGGGCGTAATTAGATTCTGATTCACTATCGTCTTCGGATGTGGTGCTTGAAAATGACTCGTCATCTCCCATTCTCCGTGAATGATACGATCCCATAAATGCTTTAGACTGGTGAACTGAAACTATATGAAACTTTTAAGAGTAATTAACACATAATTTATAATGAAGACATAGAGCAAGTAGAGCATAAACAATCTTTAGTTATTGGACTATTTATATTTGATCTTGATATTTGATTTGTGGAACGTAGGAAAAACTAATTTCGACTGCGTGGTCGTAACAACAATCATCCTGTTGGTAAAAGAGACCAAAAATTAAAGATAAACTTCGCGAGCATGTATTTATACTTACACCTCGGCAAAATTGTGTGAAGTAAGACTCATCACTGCCGTTCTTTGTCTTATTTGTTGATTACTATTATTGGTTTATTTTTCACAAATTAAAATGATTCTTAATAATTTCTGAAGAGTTTGACAGCGGTAATTTATAAACAAATGCTGGCGTTATCTAGAAATTGTTGCGATGAAAACCTTCACTGCAAAGAACTCGCGCCGCTATTTAATTTGAAGCAAAATAGCACCGATGTTGCAAAGTCAGATAAATTCCACAATGTACGGAGATTTGAAAACCAATGGATTATTCCAGTATGCTCTATGTTCTCAATGTACTTTTACATTTGGCAGTTGGAAGACATTCATCACTAAAAGATCAAACTAACACTTAAAAATAGAGTTTAAGGCTGTACATAGATTTCTTATGTGACGCAACGCTACGAACTACAATGCTATCGCTATGGGCATTTTCAACAGCATTTTAAAGAAACCGATAGGGTCAATGAACTCTATACTATAATATACGTAAGTATATTACGTAAGTACATATTATATACATACGTAACTTGAAAGGCCTCGTTACTATACCGCCTAAATATAGTAGTGTGTCAGGCGCACAGCCAACTTCAATGAAGAGACTGTAGTACTTGTATCTCTTTTTGACTTACATGTTTAATATGAAATGAAAAGTATAAAATCAAGTTTTTTTGGTGATTTTACGTTTTTAAAAGGTTTTATCTATAAACGGATCTTCAGGACATGTAGTTAAAAAACTACATCAAAGGTTTGCTTTTATCTACATTCCGGGTGTTGAATTTCTTCGATACGCTAGGAATTTAACATATAAACCCACACTTATGCATTTTTGTGCTTCCCCGATTTTAGAGCAGAAAAAGCACAAGAGTAAAGAAATGTTTAGAAACAAAAAAATTACCTAATTGCATTTATATCTCCTATGTGAAAATTTATTGTTGATAAATACATGTAAAAATGGCCATAGCCATTATAGTGAACAACTGAAACTTGTAATTACTGTCAGTTTTTAAGTTTCATTAATAAATGCGTGTTCAAAATTGCTTCATTACACAATTACCAACAAAAGTTAATAATAACAAAGCTATAAAATCTGTTTTTTGTCACTAATTCCGTAATGATGAGCCATTTTCAGCACGCATTGATTAATGAATCTTCTACTGAGAGTAAAATTACAAGTTTTGGTTGTTCACTGTAATAGCTATTACCATTTTTATTTATCGTGTATTTATCGTGTATTTATCACCATTTAACTTTCACATTTTCTCGTCTTCGGAAGAACATCGAAAGATATAAATGTAATTTGGTAGATTTTTTGTTTCTGAACATTTGTTAACCGTTATACTTTTTCTCTAAAATAATTAGGGAAGAAGGAAAAGTGGTTTTACATGTTAAATTCTACATATGTATACCAAACCATTTTAGCATCCGTTATAATAATTACCCAACTTGTTTTGTTTGCAACAATTCTAAATTGAGCATACTAGTATATTGGACAATAGCAGTAAGTAATAAATATCAAAAGCATAAATGATAAAATTTCATTTGTACTGCATTATTTGGCCATAATTTACATGTGAGATATACAGGGTGAGTCGAGAGGAATGGACCAAACTCCAGGAGTGTATTGTACACGTGAAAATAATTTAAAAAATCATATGTTGTTATCCGATCTTCATTTGTTTTCAAGTTATAGTTTCAAATCTTGAATATGGAAATGTGGTGTTTGTCTATGGTTTTTGTAAAGGGAGTGCTCAGCTGCTGTTGAAAGATATCGTCAACGGTTTCCACATTAGAAAACCCTGGATAAAAATGTATTTATCCGACTTTTCAACTAACTGTTCGAAACTCTCACTTGAAAACAAATGAAAATTCGATAACAACATTTGAGTTTTTAAAAATCATTTTTACGTGTACAATACACTCCTGTAGTTTGGTCTGTTCCTCCCGACTCACCTTGTATAAATACTACAGTTCGGCGAGTTGCCTAGGTTTTATTTTTGCCTCAGTGGTTTACATTGAGATGGCCTTTCCAGCTATGTAGTAACATTCACTGACCAGACTATACCAGGGGAATTTTGTTCTTAACCGCAGTCAGTTTAACTTGATGCATCGTCGTCTGTCAATCTAAACGCTTTTGGGTATCGTTTTATAACCCTGTTTGTGTGATATTTGTTTAATACCTTCATCCCAAGTAGTTTGACCAAATTTTGACTGTTATCGGGGTTATCGGTAGTCATGTCGGAATTTGAGGAAAGCGATTTCAGCGATGACGATTCGGGTCAATCCACAGATGTGAGCTCGAATGTCTTGATCGCAGTGGATTGCAAGTCAAGCATGTTTAAGCCTTCGGAGACCCTAAACGGCCTCACCGGCTTCCAAACCGCCTTGCAAGCACTTTACAGGGTAAACGATGGCCTCATCCTCAACAAAACAACAAAGAATAAAATTGCCATTGCGTTCTTCCATCCGGACAAGCAGATACTCATGGATTTTGATTCACCATTTGCTGAAACCTCGATAAAACTCAAGAAACTGGCGCACGGTTCTTTAAGTGACCTGGATGAGTATAACAAGGATAAAGTTACCACCAAACTGAGTTTCTCTCACTTTTTGATTGAGTGCCGAAAGAGATTCAAGAAGGTGAAGAAAAACGATGCCAAGCACTTTTTTTTTGTAACAAATGATCCGGACCCTTGTGAAAACGATAATACTGTAAAGTTTCAAGCTTTACGTGAATTCCCAGAGTTTACGCAGCTGAACATCAAGTTTGAATTGCTTCCTCTGGTCGAAGAGTTTGATTACAATCCGTTTTTCGGCGAAGCTTATGAAAATATAAAAATGCAAGTGCCTAAATATTACTACAATGTGGATTTTCTAACGTCTAAAATAAGAAATGCTGTTAAATTTAGATCCATCAATAAGAAAATACAGTAAGTATAGAATTATTGAAGTGGTATTATTATTTAATGGATAATTATTTACAGATTACACATTAGTAGCCATCCAGCTTCAAATATTTTCATTCCATGTTTTGGTAAAAGTTATTGTAAGAAAGCAAAACTATTCCCAAATAAAAGCATGACCCGAGATTTGCAAAACCCTGTTATTAGGGAAAAAGAAAAGAACCATAATGCGACGTATTTGCTTAATATAAGCAAAGAAGTTTATGGGGAAGATATTATTTTAAATAAGACTGATAAATTACGGCTTTATCATACTGAAGATGTTAAATTAGGTATAACAATAGTACATGCTTCTAAGAAAAGGTATTCAACCCTGGGGGAGAACTTGCAGAGCCCTTTTTTGCTGAGACCGAAAGCCAGCAACAGCCAAGAATTCAACGCACTTTGGGAAGCATGCGTCAAGGACAGCTATTACCTCCTGTGCCATTTAAAGTATAGAATTGTCGGTAAAGTGCACGATGCTGAATTAATACCCAAGATAATCAACCACGAGAGACAATTTCTTGTTGTAACAATGCCTCACGCTACAGATGTATATAAACCGGAAAACAGAGATGTGGTTGTGGAGGACGATAAGGAACTCAATTCATTGTTCAATGATTTAGTAAACCTCGCTACTATTGAAAACTACGATGTCACAAAATTGAGGCCTTATAAGTTCACGCAACAAGCAAAGTACTTCAAGAAGGAGCTCTTGGGACCGGATTATGAAGGTGGCAGCGAAATCCTCGACTTAGTTAATGAGAAGCAATACGAGGGTGATATTTCAGAAATAATCGAGCGACTTAGCATATTGTATCCAGCCATGGCTAAGAATAAGCGAGCAAAGAGTCAGGCAGCCACTACTTCTAAAAGAAGCAGGAAATAATGTGTTATTGTATGTTATTTTTTTTTGTATTCTGTCTAGTGTGAGTTTTTATACATGAAGGCAGTTTTTTTTTAAGTATACACACAGGTAAAATCGCCTATCACAAATATATATACAGGGCGTTGAATCGGTTAGGCATACATAGGAATTTAACATGTAAACCTACATTTATGCATTTTTCTGCTTCCCCGATTATTTTGGAAAAGTATTACAAGAGTAAACAAATGTTAAAAAGCCAGAAATCTACCTTTTTACATTTACATCCACTATCGATGGAAATGGTGATAATTACACGTAAAAATGTCTAAAGCCATGACAGCGAAGAACAGAAACTTGTAATTTCACTGTCAGTTTTATTAGTTTTTAGAAGTTTTATTAATCAATGCGTGTTGGAAATGGTTCATCATCACAGAATTAGCGACTAAAATCAGTTTTAATAGCTTTATTATGGTGGTAATAGTCTTTCAATATGGGCCTTGTACTGATATTCGCGTTATTTGTCACTGCAGCCACAACGTACCTATGTTTCATTGGCCGAATCATGTTCACGCTCTTCTTGGTGAAATTTAGTTTTCTCAAGCAGTGCCGATGCGGTATAGATCTGTGTTTATTTTGATTGTCTATTATTTTGTAGTCCCAAGCTAAGCATTAGGCACTGGTATCTCTGGATATAATTCTACGAATAGATCACGAACTTCACGTATTCTATTACCGGCATAATAAAGCCACAGTCACTGCAGTGCACTGTTCACGTTCTTCTTCGGTGAAATATAATGTTTCCTCAAGCAGGACCAACATGTTTTAAACGCAGATCTGTATTTATGTTTATTGTCAATTACTCTTTGTATACTCCTAAGTATGCAGTATGCAGGCACTGGTTTCTTTGGATATTATCTCCAGAACAGATCACGAACTTCACAGATACTAAGTATTACCGTCATAATAAAGCTTTAAAAACTGATTTTTATCGGTGGTTATCGGTAATTGTGTAATGATATGCCATTTCCAACAAGCATTGATATTAATCAATGCTTGTCTAGTTTCATTAGAAACTTCAAAACTGACAGTGAAATTAAAGTTTCAGTTGTTCACTGTCATGGCTATGGATATTTTTACATGTATTTATTAAAATTAAATCTTTGTATTTCATTTTCACATGTTCTCTTCTTCGGTAGCACATCAATAGTGGGTGTAAATGCAATTAGGTAGATTTCTGGCTTCTGAACATTTCTTTACTCTTGTATCTCTAAAATAATCGGGGTAGCAGGAAATAAATGTTTTACATGTTAAATTCCTATGTATACCTAACCGATTCAACACCCGGTATATACTTCTATAAGAAACCGCATCAAACACACTGCAATTACTCTAATATAGGCAACCAATATTATATTGTCAATTTTATCGCATTTTATTTGTGATACCTATCTGGCTCAAGTCATTGTGGAATGCTTCTTTTGGTGTCAAAACTTTAAAACAAACTCGGAAGTAGTACCTATCACCAAGGCATTTACTTATCTGAATATCTTGTCAAAAATTAGTCTACCATTCTCCAGCTATCACCATTGACATTAAATAATAAGTTACTTTGTGTCGGCAGACATATGTTGCTAAAATAATTATAGTGGTTTCCTTTATTGTAGTAATCACCATGCCTTTGATGTTTTTTTTTTTTTATAAATTTATACATCCGTGTTCAACCTGTATCTATACTTATATAAAAAAAAAAACTAAAAACTCAAAGCAAATATTATTAATGTTTAAATTTACCTTTAAATGAATTAAACTTTTCATAGAACCAATTTTCCAGTGTTTACGCAAATGTAATTAATGTAAAAGTGTGTTTAATAAATAACTAGTTAATTTTACTGGTTCATATTTGAAATCTATAAAAAAAAATATATATTTGCAAATGTTGTTCAGTAACATGCAGCAGATGTCACTTACCAGGGATAAAAGTGACTGTTATATAATCCTAATAGTACTCTGCATCTCAATCTGTAGCTCTAACGTTTTACTATCTGTGTAGAGTTATCACAACCTGTGAAGGATCTGTGGGCGGAGCTTAGCTGCGCAATCTCTGACGAACCAGGGGTGCAGAAAAAATGAGAACAAGAATTACTAGATACAGTGGCGCATCATGCAAAGTGAATTTTCATTCCGAAATAAAACGTTTGAACACAACCACAATTGTGAGCGTGTAATGGCTGATTTATTGATTCATTATTTGATGGAACGGGCAATCAAAATGTCCATAGCGACAGCATTGCCAAAGCGTAGTCTTGGGTTGTGTAAGAAATCTATTAATCATATGAGTCGGATTCATTTTTCATTAATGAGATAATATTGGCAATAATTTCGCAAGCTTGACGGTAAAATTATGCTGTGCTGCATGTTTTATGCAATGACATTTCAATGAAAACGTGCCGACAGCCAACCTTCCATATTTAATGGGAATGAACTCGTCCGCACTAAGTTTTGTGCACGGACCATGTGCAGGTCGTCCATACTTTGTAACAACTCTAGAACGAAACTGCTTTTGTACAGGGTCTTTGAGAACTTGGAGACAGGCAAGTGGGCCATTCCGTACATTGACATAAAAATATTAATAAACGATTTCACACAAACATGATTCTGGCCAAATATCAGAGACAAGACATGTAAATTTGAACTTTATTTTATACTCCAACCACCATTGGTTGATAGGTTACAACATTAGCTTAGGCCAGTGCAGGTATATATTTATTCTAAGAAACTGGTACCACTCGATGTTGGGAATTCGTTAACCATGCTCTAGAGCAGGGGTCCCTAAACTTTTTGGCAGGAGGGCCATAAACGAATATTGCAAGTTTTTGTCTTAAGTGAAAAATAATTACTTTTACCAATAATTTATTAGAGTCTGAACATTTAACAATAATATAAATATACAGTTTAACTATTCATTATTTACATCATCTGCAACCTAGAAAAATATCAATACAAATATTATATATGTAAGCAACTTCATTTATTAAGTTAAAATCAAAGAAACAAGGTACACTATGATTTTGATTTATCGATTGCACATTGAGGAAATTATCACCTATGAAGAAAATACTCTTAGTATTTAGGTCGCTTGTTGTAATGAGCACATTATTCTCTCGTAATTGTCCGGTACAGTTATTTTCTAAAGCAAAAATTATGGTTGTTTTACAAATAACTAGAAATAACAAACTCAATTGACATTAAGGTGGTCTAAAGATTCCGGATCTTTTTAAAATTAGTTATGATAAATTTTATTAACTCAAAATGTAGACCACAAAATAACATTCCTTTGTCCACCTGTGGTGTAACTGGTTGAAATTTTCTGTTAAAATAATATAGTAATATTGTCAATGTTTGGTATAGGTCAGGTCAGACAGGAGAAAACTACTATGTCACACCCTGGTATAAAATTCTTTCTATTTACTTATTCAGAAGATCCAAAACTGAAAATTTATTTAAAACTGAAAACTATGTGTTCATTTGTATTAACTAATGCTCAAGTACCATATGTTCATAAAAAAATCCCATTGGGGGTAGCTATGGAAACTTTAACGTATGTCCGTGAGTTGATTTACATTAATAAAATTCAAATTCAATGTCATTGAGCTGTCGTCAATGTCAAAAATGTGGCAAAACTGTTGACTTATTCCGGAAAACTGGCAGCGCAGATCGAAAAAAGGGAAGTCCACAGCACGTACGCAGGAAGTCATTGCTAATGTACAAGAACGTTTGTTAAACAAACCAACAAAATCATTGAGGCGACCTATAAGTCTTGTCTACAAGAGGTTAGTTTATCATTTGGCACTTGTCACAAAATTTGAAAATCTGAAACTCCACAGCCACCCCTATTTGATTTTTTTTTAATGAACGTATGGTATTTAAATAAACTATATTGATTAAATTGTAAGACTCTATGGTTACCGCTTGCTGAAACATTTTTAATTAAATTAAATAAAAATATAAACACTTTGTCGACTTTCACTGTTTTTAATAGATTTCTCAAATTCTTTCGGCTCTGATAATGGCTTTAGAGAAATCTATTAAAAACATTGAAACTCACCCATGTGTTTTTATTTTTATTTCATTTAAACTAAATTGATATAAAATAAATTTCCTGTAAAAGGTTAATATTACTAACAAAATTACAACAGCCAATATATACAATGGAAGAAAATATATCGGACATCTTGCCTAAACGTAAAACTTAAACCAATAATTTTGCAAGCTTGGTTACAAATTTATTTAGTCGTGTTTTTTTATAAATTTATGAAGGCAGTTAAATGCATTCTTGGAATTTGTTACTTTCAACAGATGAAGCAACTTAAACTTAAAATCATTATATATTAGATTAAGTACATAGTTTTTATAACAGAAATCAAGAAAGTAGCGAGTTTTATATCAACCTACTGCAGTTTGCTACGTTTCCGAATAAGGTATGGTCTGTTTTTTTAAAGATCCACCACCTGTTGCTATATGTTGGTCAATACCAAAATCACTACATATTAAACTGTAATCTTGTTTTCCAGAAAATGACACTAACAGTCTTGCCACTAATACTTTCGAGCGAAATTGTGACATTGGATCTTTAAAGAAAACAGACTATATCAACCCTGATATTTGAATCTACTGGTTAATTTGGATTATAGTTAATCTGAACCTGAAATAGATAATAGCTGTTTTATACACCACTGATTGAGATTGGCAGTGATTACATTATTTTTAATTGAATTTATCAAACCCTTGGATTAAAATAATTAAACAGTAATGGATAATTCAAAAGTTAAAAAATAAATATTTCTAAAATTCATGAACAAATTTAAGAGAAAAATTTCAGCAAAAATTGTAACGAAAAACTAAGTGAACGTGTTTGCAGTTTTACGATTTTGTTATTTATAAGCCAATGGCAAATAAATTTTCAATCAATCTCATGAAACTGATGTTGACATGCAAATAATAGTATATTACATACGGAGGTAGAAAGTGTTTCATTACTGCCGAGGGCTTAGATTGCAAACCTAGGCACGAAACACCGTGGTTTGCTATAGCCTGAAAATTTTATTCATAATCACAATAGGAATGTGCAAGTTTCCATCTTCCAGGAAGTTAGGATTTTATCGATTCCCTTTTAATCCCACAGTCAGGAAGTGACATACTCACCCACAGTCGGGAAGTAGTTTATTCGTAAATTTATATAATTGTCACATTCAAAATCAATCAATCAAGAACACATAGAGGTCAGTAATGATGAAAAGGTCAATGTAGAGAGGTAATCAGGTGTATTGCATATCAAAAAACGTTAACAGTAACATGTATGTTACCTGACATAATTACATTCGAATGTCAGAACATTCATGACTTAAAGGCATATGACATTCAAATGTGATGCTGTCAAGTAATGTACACATTACTTCTTACATTTTTTGTTACACAATACGGCAATAAAAGTAACAATAAGTGCTTTTTGAAAGATGAAACTTGCAAAACTTCCAATTTTGAAAAAGCACTTGTACCCCTTTTCCCGCCGGACCGCTAATTGCGAATCAAAATTAATTAAAAGGTGTACAGGGTGTTGAATTAAGGGTTAAATATTTTATGGGCACACAGTACAACTCAAAACAAGTCAAAATGTTTTAATAAACTTGGTCTGCAAACAAACAATTTTTACATTTTTTATGTAATAACTTTTTATTTTTCACTTTATATGGGCGAACAGGCCATTGACAAACAAAAACAGGCAAACAAAATAGGCCATTATGAATTTATCACCTTTTGATACATTATTTTATGTAGTTTTCGATGTAGCAATTAAATAATAAGTAAGCCTTTTTACACTATCGCGGAAGCGACTGCCTTTTATATAGGGAGTCCTAACGGTAATGGTCTGGAAGCTTGTCTACTGCTTGGTCAGACTTATCATGACAACGAAATTATTTCTTGCCAACTCATTGCAAAAATTCTGGAAGTGATTTAAAAATGTTCATGATTAAAGACCTAGAACCGTATTAACACCCGAGGTGGAGTAGCAAATTGTGTAAGAGGAAGAAAATTCTGAAACTAGTGTCAGATGAATTAAGGTGCAACCTTAGCCTGTTGCTAATAAACGGGTACCTGTTTAAATGTTTGACAAGGTATTAAATTTTGAAAAATGTCAACGATGAAGAAATGTTTGTTCCTGTGGAACATTTGGAAGACCACAGCGACGTAAACAGTTTTATCAAGGGCAAAATCCGTTTACAAATTTAAATGGACACATTTTCAAAAAACACTTTCGTTTAACAAATTTATTCTTATTCAAGAAAACAAAATATTTGAAGTGTGCGACACTAACCGTTCAATATGTCGTGTGCCACAAAAACTAATCGAAATTGAAGAATGGGTCTATTATTTCAATTTCTGGTCGTTATAAATTTTGACCGATTAAATTGAGTAGTTTAGAAGAGGGGTAATTTTCAAGTTCCACAATTGGACAAACCAAAATCCAGCTGAAATATCAAGTTTCAGCTTAAATATCTGGGCAGACATTTTGAAAGATAGGCTAATAGGACCTGCAATTTTGCCCAATCGAATTGCTAACTTGTCACGCAACTTATTAATGTACATTCTCCGTCTGCATTACAGGAAAACATGTCTGTAATAAAGTAGAATAAAAACGAAAATTTGTATCGGCGATTTTGCTTAAGTTGTTGCACACAAAATAGGGCTACTTTGAACACTCAAGATTTATTAAAATTATTCGACTTATTTTATCGATCTACTTGCTCTTAAAATATTTTACCCTTGTTTTTTCAACACGCTATGTAGAGGGATGGATACAACAACCGTTGCACTCTCAGTATTTAAAGGGTACAATCCCCATGATTGTGAGATTGAGGCATAAAATTCACTGCTCGAAAGCAACACAGCCGAGTAAGCAGGTATTGAGCCCATGTAAACTCAAAATACCTCGGATAACCTGCATTAGGGTGTGAAATTTATGTCTTGTGACATCATGTTGTCGTGATATGCCAAGTTTGGGTAAAATAATGTAAAATAGAAACATCCTAAATTTTGGGCGCAATTAACTCTTTGATTAATAAGCTGATATCACAGAATAAAAATCACCTCGGCAAAACTACAAATGTCTGCATCAGATATTCAAATATCAGGATTAAACTATTTTCTTATAAAAATATAAACTTAATGAGACTATAAAAAAAACCAAGGCATGTTGCGTGAACACATCGGTTGATCGCAACGGCAATACGCTATGATGGAATGTATTACATTTACATATTTATATACATATATAATATTTTTAATTTGTATAAAAATATCTCTCATTTCAGAAACAAGTTATGCCTAATAAATATTCGGTCGATTCCCTAAATCCTCTACACATATAAACTCAGTCGCCAAGGAACAGAACACGAATAGTAAACAGAAATTGAAAAGGACAAGAACCGAAAAACCCTATCTGCTAAGAATTTTAGATACACTTAGATCCTTTTACACCTTTAATTACAAATAAAACAGCGGTCATCGCATGTAATATAGGACGATTTATGTGAGCCGGGCCTTCTTGCTACCTCAGTTCTCATCATCAGAACTGAGTAGCATAGTTTTCTCGGTGTAATTCTGGGATATAGTAGATACCTTAGGGCCGGCTGTTGGAACTAGTCTACTCGAGTTGTCAACGCTATTGTAAGTTTGTGGGATTGTGCCCCCTGTGGGGCTCATCGGATCGTCGGGGTCGTGGGTAGAGATGCGCTGACCTCTACCATTTTTACCGCCTGAAATCGTATTCGTTTATTACTCCAAAATATGAGATTATGATGGGATGAAGTACGTTTACATTTAACATGCGTTTACATGCACCGTAAATGCAGAAAGCTTAGCTGGAGATAAAATAAGCTTTTATTTAAAAATATATAGTAATGAGATGTACAGTTTTTACAGGCTTATATAAATATTTTATGTGCGTGTGGGTCTTAAAAATGCTTATTTACATTGTTCAAATTTTGTTATAAACTCGATAACATTAATTTCTAATCTGTAATATGCATTAATGTAAATCGAGTTTTTTTTAATGTGTAATAGATATTTACAAAAGTTACAAAAATATAATACTTAACACTATTTGAATAATAAATATGTAGGTTATTAATATTAAATAATTTCTATTAGACTAAAATGTATCTAACAATAAACTATATTTCTACAACTAAAACGTTAAATATCTCAATTACGAATAAACATAAAGCACTGTTTTATTCTTTATAACTATCCATTATATACATTTTGAAATAATCTACATTATCACAAAAAGAGTCTACAATTTGTGATGCTAATGTACTGATACAAAATACTTTTTTATCACATAATAAAAACAATTGAGGTCAATAGGAAAAGTATTGTGGATTACGGTACAACAAAAATAAGTCATCCATTACTAACACACTATATCTATATGGAATTCTAGTTTATGGTCATACCATGAATGCCCAGTCACTTTTTCTATTCATTATCAAAGATTACAATTGTCAATTGGAACTAAAATTTCTTCTAACATAATTTTACAAACGATAAGAAATGCTAAGTAACACTGCACATAACAATCTCTAAATAGTTTCGTCCTTGTCTTTTCTTAAATATCGTTCACCCTGAGTCATGACTCCGTAAATTCGGCTGCAGGTGCATCAAGCTAGCAGCAGCGCTATTGTTTTACATGCAATTCAAAATTTGAAGGTTGCGTAAGGCATGCGAAAACAGTTGCTTTTTGAAGCATTATAACTTCTCGTAAGGGAGCTGCGTGACGACCTCTGAAAACATAATTTCATGCAAACAACATCCAGATAATATAACGTAAATAATAATTACAAAAAACCTACTCGTACCAGACTTTAAATTATAATCTAATAATGCAACACATATCTAGCATGTATTGTATATGGTGGCCAATTAAATGTGATAATTATGATAAAAATTGGGTTTAGCTGCTAGTTTCATTATTAGGCTTGCCACAGTGGTACCTCGCCTGACTCCTCAAAATCGTGCAGTTAACAGTGACACATTCCATGAATTTTAGCAACAAGTAACATTTTTTTTATTATTTAAATATTTTACCTGAACTATACTGAGTGTATTGTTGATATTGTGGATGGAAATTGTGTATTGCATCGGTCATAATGTCTCTAGGGTTCATCGTCTCCTAAAAAAGAAAGTTAATATAGAATATTGTATCAATTGCGATGCAACTATCATAAACTAATCAATTGTTGCATATTTAATTAATTTGTAGATGGAAATTCTAATAAAATTATACATCAATCTTACCTTTAAGCTGCTGGAAATACTTTGCATGGTTACTGATCGTCCGTGGGAATCCGTAATACAACCCTGTACATAAACGCGATGTGGAAAGGCGTACCTCAGGGCAACGGCCGCACAAAACATCTCGATACAAATAAGGAAATTCTGGTAGCCCGCTGATACAGTACCTGCAGAAGTTCTTGTTCCGTAACTATCTATAATAGGAGATATCACCTCCGCTTTCTCCAACATGGCCAGTCCCACACCTGCACAAGAAAGTAAAAACAAACATTTATGTCAGCAGGTTATAAATTGTAACCTATTACAAAGGCAGATTCAAATAGAACCAAATAATTTGGTATCAATTACTGCAGTCATATAAGCCATTACTTACATACAATATTAAAATGAAACCCGTACATGAACTGAATAAATAATACTGATAAAGCATCTCCATATCGCCGTTCCGCAGCAATAATGACGTGACTGCAAAATGATGTTTTTCAGGAGACGAAAAACTATTGTTAATTACTAAGTATTAAACAAGTGTATACATTTTATTGGTAATCATTTTAATGTATATATTTTACATTAAAATGAATACCAATAAAATGTATTAACTTCTTTAAAACCCACTATTAGACCCATGTTTTTGGTCTCTCCTGAAAAATTCATTTTGCAGTTGGGTCATTATTGTTCTGGAATGGCGATATAACATTAATAAGCTCTCAATACCCACCATTAATTGTAAGTTGATAAGCGAGTTGTATCTGAAATACAGAGGAACATTCCACAAACTCAGCTGTAATGTAAATAGGTGATGTATATTAACACGACAACTCCACTTATAACATATTTAAGTACTCAAGCAGTCGGGTGCTAATTAGGCAGTTTATAGTATATGTATTGTAACATTCATAGAAGTTTGTTCATTGTTACCGCTTTTGTCTGGTAATTATCAATCTTTGGCTAAACTTTTAAAATGACAATGTCAACATCTAAAAAGGATTGTTGCATCTTGTTTTACAATGTTTGACATTAACTTAACAAGAAGCAATCACTTATCAATTTAGTCAGATTATATTTTAAGGAACAATTCTTACCTTGCCAAAATGAGAGGAAAATCACAGACTTAACTGTGCAAAACTTTAGGACAGGCTCAAACGGAGTCAACAGATCTCTGGTTGCAAAGTAGAATAGAAACAATCCGTAGAGGGCAAGAGAAATTGAGATGTTGTAGATGATTGTGGTGTACAGATATCCACCATCAGGGCTGTAACATAAACACAAAAGTAACTTGAATGAAGATCTTATTACTTTTAAGTAAATAATTTTTACGGTTGATAATTAACAAAACTTTATGATGCTCATTATGTCTAATATCAGAATTTATTATGGAAATAATTGCATATTTTATGAGGATCAATGTGCAAAATAATATCATACCTCCAATCACCATCATGGTAATGACCGAAAGCCTGCAGGAAAATAATGACGAATGCCATCAGCGGTTTCACCAGGCAGAATTGTAGCGTGGCTTGTTTGCAGAACCTGAGAAAACCAATTGTGTAGGTTTTCCCAGAGAGGCAACATGTACCATATACACAGCTGGACCGGATCGGTTTACCCCGAATTTCGGACATTATGTTGCCTTCGCCGCCCAGGTACTCATAGCAGAGGGACAGGAAATTGTATATTACAAAAGCTGAAATTTAAAGTGATTAAATCTCAATGATGTCATATTAAATGTGATTAATAACGGTGAAACATATGTTTAACTGCTCGCTTAAAAAATATATCTTTTACATTTTTTCCCTTAAACAATTAAACATAATCTTTGAATAGGCAAGCACACACAGAGGGCGTTTTCAACCGATCTGGCCCACCGTCCACATCTGGCATCCCTATCGTGCCAATTTGGGACAGATCGGCGTGACAGGGATGTCAAATGCGGACGCGGAACATATCGGTTAAAAATGGGTTGCGTATGTACCTACCTAATGAATTATTCTAGCATGTCAATAAACAGCAATATTTTTCTATATGTAAGTGCCATTGACCACCAATTATTTGTTGGGATCTCTCCATTCACAATGTTTTTACGTCCGGGGAGTCTATGAATATCTAGTAATTTGGTTGGTATAGCCTAATTTTTCTAAACTGGTGTTCACGTCATCAAAATAAGAATCAATAATAATGCCTGCAATCAGCTGTTGCACCGCACCCGTGCAATCTTGTGCGACAGTACGCAGTTCGTATCAAATTCGTCGACTTCTCTGCCGTTTATCGTACGGATATCAATCTTGTGGTTATGGTTTAAGAACTACAATGGCAAAATATGCATTGTAATAATCGATCAAATGTAACAAGTTAAAAGTCAAAGAAGTTTGGTTATACACACATGTATGAGCATGTGTTAGTGAGAAAGATTTGGCATCATTGCCGAAAAAATATCACGGCCGCTAACATAACATGATTTATTTATTACATGATTGGCAGGCGAAAATTGTGGCCGCAGTTAATACACCGATTACCTATTTATAACCACCGGTAATCAGTGTTGTGTAACAAATGATCCTCAGATTAATTTCGATTCTTAAACTGTTGTTATACATATTCTTGAAAACAATCACGTTGGTACGAAAAAACCTCATCACACAGCTGTTTGATGACGTGAACGCCAGTTCAAAAATTAGAGTATAGTGTTTCGGAAATAACTGATTTCCCTGATGGAACTTGTCAATTTTTTTTTTAGGATAAGTTGTTTTCAATTTCAGGTTATATTTTTTAAATAACATTGTTGCCAGATGTAAAGTTTAAATTATTAGAGATGAAAGATGAATTTAAAAAAATTGTAAATCTGACAATGTGGTAGGAAGCAAATGTCTAATAGACATCGACACAAAAAATAATTAACATCCGTTGCACCACTGAATCAGTTTGTCCAATCTGACCAAAAGAAAACGCAGCCAACTCGGTTGCAAAAAGGTCGTGAATGTATAGTACGCCCAACTATATCTGGAGTTTAAAAACTATCAAATCTCAATTAAGGTACAGTCGACATACGAGTATTGTCTTCTTTTTTTGTAATAGAATAAGTGCACAGACTGCGAATAGCATTACCACAAGCATGATACTATTATCAATAAATGTTATTTTTAAAATCAGCCTTTGAAGTGATTACAAATTCAGTCTATTGACAATTCTAACTATTTAATAAATCAACTATTACGAATATCAAAAACTTGGTGCATAATTGAATAATTTTATATACCATTTACCAACCATTCAAAATATATTTACCTTCATAGCAGTCTCGAACTGTGAAAAAATAAACGTAGTAGCTTTCTGAGTTGAAAAATAGTAGACTGATCCAGGAATATGTACCGTAGATGGGCACGATGAACAGTATCCTAACTATCCATCTCTGTTCGGCAGGGTTAGTGTACCACCTCAGATGATGATAAATCTATAAATAAAAAATAACTATTGTAAAAACAAATTATTCAGGAACAATGCTGTTCCTCAGTTGAATAAATACCGGGTGTTCTGAAAAAGCTACCCACTTCTCCCACTAAGCTCACTAGAGGGCGCAAAACATCTTCATTTCAAGGAAAATAGAAACTAATTGACAACTTTGTATTTTGACAGACATCTTTCCAATTAAGACATTTATTCCAAGTAGCCATTAAAAGCAAGTCAAACTTGAGAACTCGCAAAGGAGTGAATATAGTTTTAATTTTATTATTTTTTTATTCATATGTATTTTTTTTATTAATTTATTTAAAAGGGCGACTTCAAGTTTGATTACTAATCTATACAACAGATGGCTCATGAAGTACTGGAATTATAAATTATTTCTTAGTATCTGAAAACATCCGCCAGAGCAGATTTGGTTAATTCTGCATTGGCAAGGTAGGTCGCGCTGCTTCACGCAGAACGGTAACGATATACAGTCGATGTATTTCGTTAGTACTCGTTACATGGTTGCATGGTTACAGTGTTGTAGTTGTTGATACGGCCTTGTTTTTTTGTTGGCGTATCAAGTTTCCATCTGTAACATGGGTCGAGCACGCTCGAGTAAAAATAAGTCAAACCACCCAAAAAGAGGCCAAAAAAGATGAGTGTCAATGGGGTTGAAGAACCTGAAAAAAAGTTTTGTAGAGATTGAAAATTTTCAAAACATGCAATCAGAGCAACAAAACGTCCAGAATGTTATTCCAAATATCAGAAGTTTATTTAAACTAACAAATGTGTCAATTTACAAAGAATTGACGAGAATTTAATTGTTTGAATGTTTAATAAAAATCTATAAAAGCTCCACAAGATTAATTTCTGAAATTCACAAAATTTAAAAAAATGGGCACAACGCACACGAAAATCTTGCACAGTTAATAAATTATTATCAAAATTAAAAAAAAAAAAAAAAACTAAAATCGAAACCGTTTATTTTTATATTTGGCAATATTAAATTAAAAAATATTTCAACAGCAAATTGTAATTGTAATGGTATTGTAAATATAAATAAACCTGAATATTTAGATAGATTTAATACATATTTACAATCAAAATATCAAAAGAATGAGAAGGTTTTGAAATTATGAACATTATAGTAAATATCATAAACTTAATGGATAACCGGAAAATTTTATAGTTCCAGAAAACTTAATCATATTATCAAAATAATGATCACAACATATAAATAAATACGCAAAAATTTCAGCATTTTCAATAAAATACACTTCCGGACAAAATTAAGGGACCACCAAATAAACTTGAAATAACTTTTCCAAATTACAAGTTGTTTTGAATAGACTTTGCACTTGTCATAAATTGATGTTTATTAAGCACTATTCAAATAGTATGCCATGAAACAATTAACAATATCAGGACAGTATCTGCTAGGAAACGAAAAATCAACAAAAAGCTATAATTGTTGACTCACCTTTTTAACTTATTTAATTAATAAAGCGTGCTTTATGTTTCTTCTACTTCTACAAGTAAGTAAAAGTATAGTTTGTTAATTTTAATAGCTCTTAAGTCAACTAAACTGTGAGGAAACACTTGGATTTATATATTTATTTGATTCATTAAATTTCGTTATCAGGTTTTAAATTTATTTTATATTTTACTAGTGGTCCCTTAATTTTGTCAGGAAGTGTATGATAAGTTTCAATGGGGTTCAAGAAACTGCCAAAAAGTTTTGTGGAGATTGAAAATTTAAACATACAATCAAAGCGTCCAGAATGTATTTAAAATATCAGAAGCTTGTTCTAAAAAGTATCACTTTACGCACTGTGAACAGTACGTAAAAACTTAGTTTGGACTGTCGTAAGAAAAAATGTAACGATAATATTTTTACTCGAGCGTGCTCGACCCATGTTACAGATGGAAACTTGATACGCCAACAAAAAAACAATACCGCATCAACAACTACAACACTGTAACCATGCAACCATGTAACGAGTACTAACGAAATACATCGACTGTATGTATATCGTTACCGTTCTGCGTGAAGCAGCGCGACCTACCTTGCCAATGCAGAATTAACCAAATCTGCTCTAGCGGATGTTTTCAGATACTAAGAATTAAATTATTATTCCAATACTTCATGAGCCATCTGTTGTATAGATTAGTAATCAAACTTGAAGTCGCCCTTTTAATATTCCCGTAACTAAATTCTTAATATGTTACCGAATTCCATGAACATCAATCCCAAACATTTACCTGATGGCGCCATCTATTGGTTGTTAACTATGTAGTCGCCCTTTTAACTGTTTATTTAGAGAAACGCAAACATGGTATAAACTTCAGCAACAATAATAATGTTGTTGCAGTACAGAAGAGGAGCAGACAGATTATTATACTGTGTAATTAGATAGATAAGTAAGAATGTGGCATTGGGAAAATTTTCATTATCATTAAAATTATATTGTCATTGCGTGCTATGTTGCCACTTTTCCAATTTAAATAATTCGATGAGTAAGTGACATCTATAGGTAGTAAATGTAAAACTGGGTACCTTTTTTTGAGTAAATATTACATTATTATACTAAACTAAATTTGATTCTGTTAGATGCAAGAAATGAATTATTGAATTCAATTTATTCTACGATTTATGTACAGAATAGTTGACTATAAGTAGATGGCTTGTGCTTGGCAAATAGACTGATTTTATTGTTGTCACTTGCAAAATATTTCAAAAAAACAGCCACTGTAATTTACATTTTGTTTCTTATAGTTTTTTCGCAAATTGAAACGACAGAGTCTCATTTTTATATTGAAAAATTATATTGAAATAACAATTATAACTAGATAGTAATAAGGATTTAGTATAACACATAAAAAATAGACTCCATCAATTTCCTAAAACACTGTTAGAGGGCTGGTTGTCAAAGTACGGGCCTAAAGTGGCCTTTAGACTGTCAATAATATTGTCAATTATATTGACATTCTAATGAACTGTGACTGATTCACCAATCACTTAGTACACGATCAATGAGTCACATAAATGAGTATGATGACAATATTATTGATGCAACTCATTGATGACGAGTCAGTATAATTGACAATATTATTGACCGTCTCCGGGCCACTTAACAGCCTCCAAATAACAATAATCGTTCGTTAGTCTCCATAACTAACTTTGTGTTCACAATTTTATCCAAGGAAATAAACACCGATATAAATTAATCAGAGTCATATAGTGGGCAAATACAAGTGTTGTTTTCATGATTTCTTACCAATATTTTTTAAAGCAATGTGCAAAATTAACAATTTTCGTTAACATGGAGCACAAATTCAGAAACACGGTGTGAACGAATTATTTAAATCAAAGGTTATGTTGTTATTTAAGAGAATTTTAGGTACATTTTTATACTTCAGTGGAATTGAAGAGCATTTCAAATATATTTCACTTTATGGACCTTTCTGCGACTCCCAGATTTTTTGCGCGACCTCCTGTTTGCGTACTACTGTTTTAAATTAATCAGTATTGCAATGCATTCGATTAATTCATTTTCGATTATCGTGTTTCTTACGATTTGTTGAGTTGCTTAAGACTCACAATTCCCCTTTAGCTTCTAATTGGAAAACTTATTGTCCGAATTCCCGGTAACATTCTCATCAGCCAATTGCAAAAATATTTTAAATTCCCATTAGTCAACGCTTTTGCAGTTATTTTTCTTTACTAACTCGGCAGCACTAGCCGAGTTGCCATTATTAAAACCATTCCCGCAGCTCGGTTTTCCACGTCTTCACGAGCAAATTATCCCCATTTTCCGCCGCTCGGCGTGGAAAATTCGTGATCTCAGCTGAGAGATCGTGACCCGGAGGAGACCCACCCGCCGTGCCCCCGGACTGGTTTTCTCCTCGAGTGCACCAAAGGTCAGAGCGATCGCTTCCATTGGCATCTCTGCTGCATCATAGATCTGATGTAACATTGAGCCGCTCACTTTCGCTTTTGAAAGAATCAGATTCGCGCTTCAGGCGTATATTTCGCTATATAACCAGCATGTGGCAGAATTGGGTCTGTACATTTTGGCGACACCCGCAGATTTTTACTTTTAGAAAATGCGGCTAGAAGAAAATTGGGATTTGATGTACTTTGATGTCTTCATAAATGGCAAACTCTCGCCTAGTGATTCTGACTATTGAGATTCCACACATATTTACGAAACTATAGAAGGCAATGGGATTCACGTTAACCTTGGAAACTATTCAACAGTTTTCCAAGCCGAAATAATGCGTAGAGGCAGAGAGCTACGAAAATAAGAAAATCTATATCATAAGACAGTCAAGCAGCTCTAAAGAGATGTTTCCATAGAAGATTGATTCCAACAATTGAGGTATTAATCCAGAGGGAGTACCAGTACCAGGGAGTACCAGAACAGGCATTGACCTTTTCAAACGTTATCGCCAACAAGCAAACTAAAATTTTCGTGACCCACAGAGCAGCGAACTACAAAATAGTAGGCCAAGAAAAGGGAAATAAAAGAGCAACTCAGGGCAGCAACTATTCAACAATGGAATGAAGCTGTCGGCTAAGGTGTTGCTAATACTTGTCTAGGGCCAACTTAGGTGGACTTTTAACAGTACATTGCAACTAAGGAAATACACGATAAAAACTCAAAATTAGCAATGTAGACTAATCTAAAGAGGGAAAAGAATCATCTATTTAAGTTATTTCTATGTAAATACCCCAGCGATGACCGATACGGAGCAATCAAATTTGTTTGGCAATATTTCACTCAAAGAAATACTGAAGCTCTTTCAAGAGACAATTAAACTTCTCGTTCCGGCTAGCCATATTCTACAAAATACTCAGTACTTACGTTAGAAAAGACCGCATACACCACATTTGCAATAAAGAAATAAAAGAAATGAAAATGTACTGCAGAGAGCCCAGTTTAACTATACGGATAGAGTTCCGGATAATATAAGTTTTTCTCTATTTGTAGCATAACGTTACTTTAAAGTTACTGTAACTTAGTAAACCCTGTAACTCAAAACGGACTTGCTCATCAACAAAATCGTATTTTCCGCAATTTTCCACGGCTCTTTATTTTCCTAGTCTCGATCTAATAAATTTCTCTCTGCCATAGCCTTTGCTATGCTTGCTTTCCATGAGTTGGGTGGTCGTCCGCTTTTCTTCTTTCCTAAGGCTTCCATTCCATAAGATTTTTCGGCAGTCGCTCATCTGCCTTTCTTTGTACGTGTTTTTACTATATCAGTTGGTCGGATTTAATGTCCTCTATTATTGTATTTGTCCCATGCATTATTTCCCCAAATTTGCCATTCCTCACTCTTTCCCATCTGAATTTTCGTCCGGATCTTCTTACTCCGTTTAAGTAAACAGCAATATATTTAATCTGATACATTCATCTACCAAACCTCGCTTCAATATGTTATAATAATTTAAAAAAAATAGTTATGCATATTTCATTCTCTTGTTTCTTTTAGCTACATTCCTATTCCCTAGGACATCAGGAGTTCAGCAAACTTATTATTCATCGATTCCTTGATCATCGCTCTACTTTTCCCACTTTCGTGTATTTTAATTGCTAAGTAATCATATGCCTCACACTTCTCTATTGTGTTTACACCATCCATCAGCAAATATTTTTTCTTTCCTCCAATACACAGGTATTTTGATTTTGTATTGTGAATATTTAAACCCCACTTATTATCCTTTCCCTAACTTTTCTAAACATGTTGCTCGTATGCTATTTATCCTACTCTAATATAACCTCAGCATTTGCGTAATTTAACGTATCTATGGATTAGTACTCTCCACAACTTTGTATTCACATTCCTGCATATTTTCTTATCCATACCTTTAGTACTCCATCTAGGTATATTCTAAACACTGAGCGCAGGCAACAGCCATATCTCAAGCCTCTACTAATATGAAATGGTTCGCCTATTCTATTTCCTATCTTTAATTTTGCTGTTGAGCTTCTTTGTAGTTCTTCTAAACCGCGAATTAAAGTGTATGTTTTATTTGTTATCCCCAATGCTTCGCATAATTTCTTTAGTGGTACGCTATGATGTCTTAAGCCTCGTTTACATTTGGAAAGTTTACTGGTGGAAAGTACTCGCCACCAGTAAACTAACGATGTGTAAACCAGAAAAACGTCTTACTTTCTTGTTTAGTTTCTTTCTTGACAGATGTTTTTCCGGTTTACACATCGTAAGTTTACTGGGGGTGAGTACTTTCCGCCAGTAAACTTTCCAAATCTAAACGAGGCTTTAAATGTTAAGCGAACTTCCACGTCGACTGCCACCCTTTTCTCTATTATTTGTGTCAAGCAAAAGGCATTGTCTATGGTAGATATTCCAGCTCTAAAATCACTTTACTCGTCACTTTCAAATGACTTGTTTTTTATCCATCAATTTTGTTAGAAGCCTTCCATACACTACTCAGCGTGCTAGTTATGGATATTCTTCTGTGTAGGAGGCATTAGGTATAGTCAGTCATCTTTTGGACACTCTTTACGAATAGATATTATCCATGCTGCATTGACCAGGGGTAAACTTTGTAAACCTTACATGAAGTCACGTAATATGAAATTATTATCACCATCTATATCAGCAACCAGTATTCCAGTAGACTAAAACTGCTTATAAGTTTAGACCACATAAGACCAAAAGCCAAAACTATCATGGGCTACTGGCTGTTAGAAGACACTTGAACGCATTCTGGATATATCTACACATGTATTCACACAGTGTAGATTTGTTTTCAAACTGTAAGAATTACACAGCCAATTGTGCAAATAGGGTATACCTTGAAAGGTCATTTGTGTAAGAATCCTGTCGAGTAATTCCATGGTGCTAGAAATATGAACGCAACCCTGACAAATAAGTGAGCTAATTGTGCAGTAATGTAAGTACTGACGTCTAGAAAACCTGTGTGCAAAAAAATACATCCGCATATCATTATCAGTGTGGAATTAGTGTTATCATCAACGTTATCATAAATCTCACCTGTTGGCAAGTGAGGAAAAGTGCGGCCCACACAAAACAGCCAGCGATCCACTGAGCCGTCTTCGTCTGCAGAAATATGGGTTCCGAGGGGGCGGAGGATACTGAAACGGACGCCCCCAATGGAGTCAACATGGTTGAGTTCACCATTTGGCCGATTATCACTGTACTTGCTGTGGTCGACGTCATTGCACAACTGAAATATACAAGATTATACGAGATAAGCAAATGACTCGCATTTTACAACGTCAGACATTTACATAAGATTAAAATAAAAAGAAAAACATCGAAACATTGCATTTGTCATCACATTGGTGTGGTAGCTAGTGGCGGCGGGGTTTAAAATCATTAGACGCGCCCACTGTACACTGAGGGATACCAAAACATTTATAGTATTTATTTGCTGTATGATAATAATAATAATAATAATAATAATAATTTCCACGAATAGTAAAGGACAATTTGTGGATAACATGTTGCTAAATTTAATGGAACTACTTAAAAACCAAAACTTGTTAGTAACAAGTTGAGGAACCTTTTAGTTAGAGGAAAGGTGAAACAGGCAAAATATATCGAAAGTATTAAAATCCGATTTCAAAATCACCCTTCTACTTTTTTGCAACATTTTCCTTTGATCTGGATCGCCTCCAGAGAAGTCGGTAAATTTCTACTACTGACAATGTCAGTAACAATTGTCATCAACACGTTATTGACAAAGATTGTAGCAAGATGCTATTAATATATTTAAGAATGTTAATAGCAAATGTTTTCAACAAATAAAAAATGCAAATATCATTGCGTTGGAATATTTTTAAACGTTGTTCTATTGTTTGTATTGTTTTGGGGGTCAGACGCCGAGAATTTACAAGTTACAACATTTATTTATATTTGTCGTAAATTGGCGAATTATCTTGAAATAAATATTTATATTTAATACAGTGTTTCAGATAAAACCACCCAAATCAAAATCGCTAGATAGCGCATATATAGGGTTAAAAAAATTAAGTAGATCTATTGTCATGTTATTAGTGTCATGATATCAGTTGATGTTTCGAGATTTATAATAAATCGATGTTACTTGTATGTCTTGTATTTGATAGTGTCTAAGGGAAATATACAGTTGTCAAGTTCCAAAATTGTTCAAAAAGCACTAAGAAAGTAGGTTGGTACAAAGGTGAGCTCTCACTAACGTCATTTGGGCACCGCATGTGTGTAAGAAAACATGTACAAATTTAAGTTTAAAATGCCAAGAAAAATATTAAAGTTTCAAACGAAACAGCGCTTTTGAAGTGTTTCAAAGCATTTACAAAGAACAGCGGATGAGAATGAAGAACAGCAAAAATCTTAAATACTGAATAAATTCGTTTTATACATACTAACCTGTTAGTAAATCGTATGACAGTTCACAGCGCATTTAACAACATATTAAGCAAGGTTTTCCACCGGATTTATTTACATAGCTACACAGGACCTAGTTGATGTGGGCGACCACTCACATCATTGGTGATAGTGATTTGGGTGGTTTAATTTGAAACACGCTGTATAATAGTTGCATGTCCATTATATATTTTATAATTCATGTTTGTATAAAAAGGAAGTCCATTCTGTGTTTTTTACAAAAAAAAAAAATAAAATAAGAGCGTTCAAGCCAAAGTTTTTGGGCAGCAAGAAATTTGTTTGGATTTTTGTTTAAGATTTTTTTCTGTTGAGTGATAAAGCGACTTTTACGACAAAAGACGTAGTGGACGTTCGCCAAAGTGAATATATTGGGCAAGAGAACCCCAACATGCATTGGTTAATAAATTGTAAGCGGCAATATTTGCAGAAAGGTAATGTTTGTTTAAGTGGGGCCTCCTAGTTCCCCAGATCATAATTTTGGAGCACTGTTAAAAATATTGTAGAAGGTATAAAACCAGGAAATCGGCAGCAACTTTGTGATATAATTAATGTGTGAGTAGAAATAAGTCCACTTCAGTTAGAACGAAAGGTTAAAAGTCATATCTGAAGTATTTTACCTTATTTTCAATAAATTGTTATAATGTTATCTTATCACAATACATAATGTAAAAATTTACATTGAGATAAGACGAAATACTAAAGCAATGTTGTTGGGTTACGGCGTACTTTATAATCGATAGTTCTATCTATTATAGATATATGTATTCTAGATATTCGATGTTTGAAAATTATGCTGGGTATTTGATATTCCAAACTTGAAATTAGGTAAATATAAAATTCACTTAAAAATTGATATTTTGCTAATATTCAGTCCTGTAAAATTGAGTACATCTTGGGTAAATATTGATACATAAAAAAATCAACCATAAAATGTTAGCGACTACTGCGCTAGGATTCTCAACAATTGAAATTTATATATTTGATATACAAAAATTGGCATTAGGTTAATATTTGGTACTGCGAATTTGGCAGGTGTATTTTCTGCCATCTCTATGCCAGAATATTCAGTATTCTTTGGCTTAACAGGCCATTAAAACGCGAATTTAATTGGAGCAATTAATAGGGCACAACATAAATTTGGTGTTAGCGGTAAGGCAAGAAAGAAAAAAAATACATGGGCGAATTTTAAGTAGATTGTAGATTGTATTTCACGCCCTTACTTCCATTTGAAATGATAACATGAGAAATCCCTTGAAAAAATTAAAATGCCATTAAGTCATAATACTCACGACTGGGCTATGCTCGATTTTATCGCGCTTTTGGGACCGAAATTGGGGTAATGAAATGCTTAAAACATATTACGGTCACGAAACTAAAATGCGTCTGGGAAAGTCACGTTATGATGCATGGAGAGTTCTTAATTGCACACGATCATTTATACTAAATACGTGATATGAGCAAGATTACGTTAAAATGCTTGAGCAGGAATTAGACGTTGGTTGTGAAATTGCGAACTGGGGGTGAATGATCTGCATTGTTTGGGTAGGATGTTATTGTGTTCGCTGAATTAATACCCGAGTGGAGGTTGATTATGCTAACATTCAGAAAATTGTATGCTGTATTAATTATGATTGCGTGCCAAAATAACACGCGAGAGTATAAATTATATCCAAAATATGCTGAAATTTAATTATTTCGAAGTATACTATTTTACGCGTTTGTATTAATATCGCAATTTTACTAATTATTTTTATCAATTGTACTACTGTGTCCTTGTTGTGCAATTAGCATGTGTAATAATATATAAATATTATTACATTTCCTATTTGGAATTTAATAACACAAATGTATTATTTACAATAAAACTGATATATGTATATACTGTCGTGAGTTATTACTACGCTAGTGATGGAGTAAATTGTTCATTACGTGATACTAGGCCTGCAATTATATCCGAAGATTTTAGTATTGGGATATCCGTATTCTACAAGATCCGAGTACCCAAATATCCGACCCATACAATCTGGATCTTGATTCTAATCCTAGGATTCGATATTTAAGGATTCGTGTCAATCAGGATAAGAATAATCGAATATCAGATCCGTATCTAGTTATTTGAAATATCTAGACAGTGAGTATTGAGGACCAATGAATTATAATAGATAAAATCATGGCCTAAAATGTTATTTTATTAATTTGCTAAAAACTTGGTAGTGTCAGAAATTATAATGTAACTTTCGATTTGCTTCCACTATCCAATGCACCATTTTTAGAGGATGCAGATATCAGAATGTTTCATTATCCGGATATCGGGCCTATGTATTATCCCTTAAGTAGTTCACGGATCGATTTCCTTGTCATATCTAACCAACTACTAATCTCTAGTAATTTTATCGCCTATAAATGCCACTAACCATTAAGTCTAATTGTGTATTAGCCAAAAGTATCGAATAACATGATTTAATCTGATGCACAGTGTGATAACATGTTTACTTAAAAAGGATTGCCTCCTTCATCACAACTCAATTATTCAACACCACTGCTAATGACTTTCCAGTGTCCATATTTGACGTGCACAAATGTACCTTGTTCAATGTGGCATCGAGTTTTGCTCTTCGAGTGATTGATGACCGCGCCATTCAGAGAAGCTGTAAATTTCTGCAGTTGATTACCTTACGCGAAGAGCTTTCTCTTTCAAAGAAATGCGCGAGCAGAGTGCATCTATTAAAATCTCATTGACCCCAACATCTCGGGAAAATACTACATACACTGTATAAGAGTGGGACGAATCTGTGACCAAGTTAGTTTCTTAAAACATAATTATGAGTATAAAGAACAATAAAAAGTAAAAAAGGTAGAAAAAATAATACTCATAAAAAAGAGAGAGAAATATCAATGACAGATCACAAACAAAATAGATAATACGATAAGACAACGTAATATACTTAAATATAATATTTGAAAAAGCAATGGCAAGTAGATAATAACAACCGAAGAGACAAAGTGACAAATCCGTTAACACAAAAGCCGAAACTTACAAAACGTAATCACAAAAATAGAATAATTATTTGTATTCGTACCACCCAATTGTTCAACATAGAAATTACTTCAGCGAATCTGCAAACCTGCTTTCTTTCCAGTTTTGCTTAGTTTGCGCTGGTTAAAACCTAGATGCACAAGATTGCAGTGGCAATGGCCATGCTCGTCGCAGAGGTGTCGAATGACGAACAATCCGCGATGTCCCCGATTCTGTCGCTTCGGCGAACCAACTTTCTTGACAGTTTCCCTTGAGAGATAATGGTTTCTATGGAAATAAATTCAATTACGATTCCGACTGGAGTTGAACAATATCACAAGTGTGGATGCCCGGGTGCATTCGGGTGCCTCGTTTTGCCACTTATATTTGTCAGAGCGAAATGTAATACCCGGCAAAAATGGCACACAGACATGGACATTACAGATATAATTTTACTTAAATCGGTTAATATCTTCGGTGAGAATTTTTGGCTTAAAGTTATGAAATTTTGACTGAAAATACAGAAATTGTCATTAATTTTGGTTCGGTTAGCGGCCATATTTTTGAGTTAGGAGATGTTTGGCATGTGCTTATTTCACACGGGCTGTACAGTTGACTTTTTCTACTACGGACATGTGAAAGTTAAGATTTAATTATTTGTTAAGTAAAAATGTACAAAGGTGAAATTCCAAAATTCCTTATTTTGATTATATTGTTCTCTTTCTCTCTGAACTCTTTCACTTTTTTGTTTCAGAACGCCTTGGTAAAATTTTTGAAATCTTCTTTAATACATTTGATATTTTGATTGAAAATCTGGACTTGTTTATTACACTTTCATTAAGTGTTTTAGATGAAAACCAATTAATGAGATTTTCAAAAATTGGGCAAGTTTTCAGAAACTACTGTGAGACTTGTCGTAGACTTTCTATTTACAAAATAAGACTTTATAATAAATATTCTGTACCATGCAAAATATTTCTGAAATTAATCAATTTTTCCTACATTTGACACACAAACACATAACACTTTGTAAACAACGGGTAAACACTTCGCGCTTGCGAATAATGTAAATAGAGACGTTTTCGCAAATGTGATATATTTACCCTGATCCACAGATTGCCTGATCGCTCGATCAATTACATGGCAATTAAAATAGTCAATCATAATTATTGTATCCTGCTATATGCATAATTAACGATTGTATTATGAAACAATAAATTGTAGGAAAAATCTTGTGTGCAATTCGAACGCAAAGTGTCATTGTTGCTCTCGGGGAATTCCCGTGCGACGCGTAGCGGAACTTTCCCCCGAGAGCGACAATGAACCAATATGCGCTCTTATGGCACAAATGGCTATTATTATTTATTTTAGTTCTAGGATTCTAGGTGAAGATATATTTATATCATGTACAGATACAATAGAAAGTTGGTCAGACCCGCCAAAAATTGACAAAATTACTATAAGGCGCTTCTGTCAAAACGTATAGAGACTGCTGTTCTAAAGAATTGTGCAAAAATTGGACATTCGAAAAATGTATCCGACGCTCTTGTATAGGTACGTAAAACTAATGGTAGTTTTAAATCTCTGCCGAAAGTAGTACTTGCGCAGACATTTCGCCAATCATAAATTTATTAGTAACATCGGCATTAAGTAATGTAGAATAAGCAGCACCTAAAACTTCTACAGCCAAATTTATAGATAGCAATGTAGATGTTCATAATTTCTATTTCATGTTCTGAAAACGATTTTTAATATTTAAATCATTAACACTTTTTCTGACACATACTTCTATGGATAGAATGGTTTAACCATCTCTAATAGGTTGTTCCATTTCGTCCAATTTCGTCAATTTCGTTATAAAAAATCAAAGAGATTTTCTCAGCGGTATGAAATATATAATATATTTATTAGTAATAATGCGATTTCAGTATTAATTGAGTAATTGACAGATCGAGTAAATTCTATTGAGTTGTGGAAACAACGTTGCTAGTGTTTATTCGAATATTGAGCTTTAAAATGAAGCAAGAAATATAATGCAGTGCAGAACCAATTGCATGATAAGTAAAAATATAATTTGATGTAAAGCTACAATTTGCCAAAGTGCGAATATTATGACGCATACTGGTCAAAATAAATACTAAATGTGTGAATAATTACTTTTATATAACAATGTCATTACTACGATCGTGTTTCCAACAATGTAATTGTATTCTATGTGATTCAAGGTTTGTTATGGTAACTGTATTACTCGATGTTATATGTTTACTGTTGTGGGCGTTATTAATTGTCATTTATGCTTATGAATTATAAGTCCATGGTTCAGTTATGGACTTGTTTCTATCTATCATACCACAGAAAAAAATGACGTCAATTGGAGAGTATATCGAATTAAATTAAAACTTATTTTTTAGCCAACTGTGTGCCAATCCGTCACTATATATTTTTATCCTACAAACAGAATCACTGAACATTGCTTGGTCCTTCGAACCAGCCGATGGCTAGGAAAACCATCTAGGACCATAAAAGTAAGTTTTGCCCTCTATACTATACTATTTTATGCACAGAACGAATGTTTATCCCAAATCAATCATTGTGTAAAAAAATAATTACCATTACCATGATTTAAATCAAACGATTTAATTTTTTTTAAATAAATCTCGGATTGTTTTAAAATTAATCACTACGTTTACACTGTTTGTGCAATATTTAAAATAGATAGTTGTAATTGTAAGTATGAAAAATAAATTTATTTTCTTCAATTTTTTGTCCGTCACATAGTATAATAGTACAGATACATATAATTTTGTTTAATCCTCAATTATTGTTCAGGGGATGCCAAAACATGCCAGCCCTATAAAATCTTTATTTTCTTTTTCTTCGATTACAACTTTGCTCCGTGGTGAAGTGTGAAGGAGTAAAATTAAGGATTTATAAAACATATATATGATATGATATAAATCGTTGTGTAAGTCGATTGATATAAATGATATTTTCCCTGGCAAAAACTGATATAGAAATATAAAAAATCAAAAATCACGATTTTTATGATTTTTTTAAATCATGATTTATCCAATCCTGCGTAAAACGACTCAAAAATTTTAGTCATAATAATTTTTGAGTCAGATTGACACATGATATGGTTTCACGGTTCGTGGTTCACAAATTATGGTTTTCGAGCTATGGGCGTTTTTAAGTTATGAATTGTTTTGAATTCACGTTTTGACTGGAGACTTAGTAAGATTAAATCATTATCATGTTTTTTTGTATTGTACATACAGTTGTATATACAGATTTGAACTCGATAGCGGAGCGAATATTAACAGGATTCCAGATGACATCTAGGGTAGGCGTGATTTTTAATCTGGTTCCATCTTGCGACTTTTCTCCTGAGTTATCGGCTGAGTAGAGACAGCGGAAAATTTAGCACAGAATCGTGCTGCGATCGCAATTTCTATAAAAATGGACTTTGCTTCACACACGACTTGGGAAACTTTTTTTCGCACGATTACAACCTTGCTGCGAGGTCAAATTTGATGAAGTAAAATCAATGATTTATTAAAAAAAATGATATGATTTAAATAGTTATGTAAATCAATTGATTAAAATCACATCTTTCCTGTCAAAAACTGATCAGAAATACAAAAAAAAACGTGATTTTTATGATTTTTTTTAAATCATGATGTATTCATTCCATCCCTGCGCAAAACGAATCCAAAATTTTAGTCATAATACATTTTTGAGTCATATTGACACATTATATGAAGCACATGTGAATTAATATTAGCGCTTCACACACGACTAAGGAAATATTCTCAATTCCTCCTACAATATGATAAGAATTTGGGCATGGTAAAATTAATTGTTTCAGTAATGCCTCCGATGAAAACAAACAAAAAATGTTAGAATTCATAATATTTGATTGCCGTTTCTTTACTTAATTCTTTCGAGACGTAATCGATACAGTCTGTGAGAATAAGTGAAGAGTCTGATTTCTCCAGGATACTCGAAGCGGAACTAACACTAGTTACTGACAGCCATATGCATTGTCGACCCTAGTAGCTATTAAAGCTTAGTAGATAATAAAACAGGTTACAAAGTACATCACTGAATGTCATTTCTGCAAGATAAATCACATTTTAATTAGCATTAGCAGCTACTAAGCTTCAGTAGTTACTAGGGTCGACTATGCATATGGCTGTAAATATCTAGTCAGGGATTTAAGTTCCGGGCTAGATATTTAGTCCCAAACTAGCGTCAGATCCGCTTCTAGAGTCCTGATATGAATGGCATGAATGGAATAACCATAGCTTGGTTATTTTTAGATCTGTGTAATGACTCATTATTGCTTTAAGTAGTTTGTGGATTTATGATCATGTAATTTGTATGTGTGTATGTATGTAATTGGTACGACTTTTATTTGACGACGTAGTAACGAAGTCAGGACTGAACCAATTTTAACGAACAAAAAGGCAAATAAATAAGACTGAAAATACTATAGGCGATTTACATCAAAGCGGCAGCGCCACGGTGGCGCATTTACGTACTAGCCTTGGGCGGCATTTGACGCTTCCAGACATGTGTTCCTATGTGTTTCTTGTGCTAAAGTGTGTGATTTGTTTCAAATTCGTCGACTTCTGCCGTTTATCGTACAGTTATCAATCTGGTGGTTATGGTTTAACACCAACAAAGGCAAAATATAAAAGGGTTTGTACCGTATTCTACGCTAGTTTCCACCGATTCCCGGCTGCAGGTAAAAGGTGTGCCATTCGTATCCAGTTCGTCGATTGATACGCGCATTATAACTGTACGATGAATACTGCAATGTATACGATGGATACGCAACTTGGAATGTTCAAGAGAAAATTCAAACCTCTCATTCGAAAATAGTTTTCAGGAACAAAATGCTTGGAATATATATGTAAACACTTTAATGAACACGACTGTACTTGCTTTTTCATGCCCATTCTTAATTTGAGCTTCCATGCTCTTTGTATA
Source organism: Othius punctulatus (assembly GCA_951805005.1). Classification (NCBI taxonomy): domain Eukaryota; kingdom Metazoa; phylum Arthropoda; class Insecta; order Coleoptera; family Staphylinidae; genus Othius; species Othius punctulatus. The sequence continues at coordinate 50,031,555 of OX638138.1, read as the reverse complement.
TCCATCAGCTCGGTGTTTGCCAGTTTCGTTACATATTTCACGTTCATTTTGCCTGCAGGCGGGAATCGATGCTAACTGGCGTCAAGATTTTTGCTGCTGTCAGCGTTGGAGGAATACGGTACAAACCCTTTTATATTTTGCCATTGTTGATGTTAAACCATAACCAACAGATTAATAGCTGTACGATAAACTGCAGAAGTCGACGAATTTGGTACAAATCGCACACTTTAGCACAAGAAACACATAGGAACACATGTCTGGAAGCGTCAAATGCCGCCCAAGGCTAGTACGTGAATGCGCCACCGTGGCGCTGCCGCCTTGATGTAAATCGCCTATAGTTAAAGCTAGTCCAGTTTCATCATGTATTTACTTTCTAAGTCAAACCACTGTAAAGTTTTAGTTTTGAAATGGCAAATTTCATTATAATTAAAATTTTATTGTTTCTGGTAGAGATTTTTTAAAAATCCACTTTGCTGTTTGGAAAATATGTTTCGTAAAAAAACAACATCGATTATTGTGAGATTAAATGCACAAATGGAAATCACAATTTTATTTATTCATTGTATTAACTGATATTATTATTACTCATTTTAAACAAAATTGATAAGTTTTTCCAGATCAACAATCAATGAAATTGATTGTTTAATCAGCCTAATCATAATCATAAAATAAATATATTAACAATAGGTGACCAAATAACATTATCCAAATATTTGCTCTATCGTTAAGAAATAATAAAGACCGTTATAAGTTTTCGGCCATCCTCTCTTTAGAAATGTGTTAATACAGGATATCGGTCGAGGATTCCGCCATACTTCATTATGTAGACTAATTAAACCATTCTAAGAAAAAAAACTTTAATAAACATGGGTTGAAGTCTAAATTGTTTTCGAGATATCGGGGGTCAAAGTTGGTCACTCAGCGGTTTTACCCAACATGAACATGAATGCTACCGGCATAATGAACAATTTAAGGCGTTAAGACGTATAGTTAAATGTTGTAGTTTCGGTGATTATCGAACCAGTTCGGTGGTACGCCCTACACAAATTTCATTCTCTCACTACACCGATAATAGTAATTGCCGGGTCCCAAACGGGATACATAACAATACATTAATTGATTTAAGTTCAGAATTAGGAATTTCTTATTCAAGTCCATATTTTTAAAATGGAATTCCTTATAATTTGAGATATTTTTATTAAGGTAGCGCTACACCGGATCAAAACGCATGCGTACGCCTGAACTGGTGTCGACATCTTGTATTCGAGATAAGTGTTCGCAACGCAGTTAATGTCACAATATCTCGATGGAATTGGGAGTTCCGTAATATATCAGTCAACACATCAATAAATACCCAAATTAATCTATGTGCGGCCTGAGTATGGGGCCGAACGAATAACTACTGTGCGAAATTTTTATTTCGAATATTATCTGTAACCTGCATGTCTTTCTAGCACGTCGGAAATCGTAGACCACTCACGTTCTTATTTCCCTAATGGCTTTACGCGCATATTGTGTTCAGCCATTTCTGGCGACTAAAATACAGCGAACAGTAAAAATGTAACCCGCTCAATGAATTTCAAATGCAACCGTCCCCATAGAAGCATGCTCAATCGCTCGGTAACGCGCGGCAGTGTAGTCGTACTTTTAGTTTTAATGAAGTTTAAATATTTTTATTTACGAGCAATATTGGTTTGAAATTTTTGACATGTGTACGACTGACAACCTTGTGTGGATTTGAGAAGTGAAACACACGGTATATAATAAACTTGCAAACGTTTAGTTCACATATAGGATTGTAGATTTAGTACCATCTACCGGGATTCTGGCGGATTTGTAAATTATATTGCTGGTTCACTGTTTCGGTACAGTTGCTCTGTATCTGAATAACATGCAATTAAGTTAATTTTCTTTTAAATAATAATTTATTTAACAGTTTTGTACTAGTAATGTTTTTTTTTTCGAATGATCATTTCAATTTCAGCTCTAGTTAGTTATCCATGGAAATGTAACGCATGACTCGCAGCCAATAAGAAAGGCGAGATCACCGCTCTAGTATTTCTTATTGACAGCGAGTCATGACTTAAATTGAACTAGAGCCGAAATTTAAATAATTACTCTGTACAAATGCGTTATGATTTTATGTATACATCATTTTTTTAAATATTACATCTGTTTCAAAATGTAACTTTCTTTTGAATAACCCTGTATATTATGATATTGTACCCTACTAATGAGAATTGAAGTGATAATATTTTATGCAATTTGTTTTACCTGGTGAGGCAAATAAAAATAGTGCAATTTAATAAATGTAATGTCGTAACCTTGCTGAAAACAAAACACCGCTTTCAAAATAAATGAACAAATGGGAATAAAGCCACCTAGGATTTACCGACTAATAGGATTTCGTTATTATGTACATATTTACGTTCTGTTACATTTACGGACGTGGGACATTATTCTGCACATTTTATCGTTCTTCTGCATTTCGTGGTTTTCTAAACGAGAAATCTGCTTTTTGTCATACGTGGATACATCGCGGATGGCTTTTAAGTGAGACTGAACGGTGGACTTGTAGAAATTGGTAGGAAAACGGATGAGAGGCAGATCCCCGACTAGGACGATAGATCAAATCAGCGAGATCAGGGCGAGGTTATTGGTCAATATCTACGAGATCAAACCTCAAGTTTTAACTCCAGATACACACAAACAAAAGTTAACAAAGAAGACATGACACAACAATTTTCCTTTGATAAAATAACAGACAAGTTCGACACTATACCAGCATAATGTGAAACTCCATTAAAAATGTACTTTAGCTTAATTAATCGTTACATAATGCATTATGCTAACCTCATTTCTTCCTCTACCGTAACAAAATGCATAACATACGCATATATTTCCGTGTATAAGTGAAAACAAATATGAAAAATATGATCCACTCTGCTTTGACATCTTGTCGATGAGTTTACGAAATAAATAACAACAAATCTTGGATTGGACATTCGCAGTTAATATATCTAGCGTATGTGCTTAGTTGTCGATTCCCATGTGTGAAATATACTAAAACCAATATATTTTTTCAATTCTGGATTGGGGAATTCGTTCTAGATTGCAGCCACAGCTCCAAGTCCCCCACACGTCGCAAACGTGTTATAAAAAGAAAGGCAGAGAGAATATTGAAAAAATATGTAGTTGCGCATTTACAACATCTTGTATCACACATCTTGTGTGTTTTATACCAACATTTTGATCTGTACAGTATTAGTACTTTTTTTAAACTTTTTTTTTTTTTTTTAGATTTTTGCAGCCTTTTATGAGAAATCTTAATTTTCTTATAACTTTTATACAAAATGAGCTGCGAATAAGTTAATAGTGTGTCCATGCCTGACTCGCATACTAGACGACCCGCGTTCAAACCCTGATCATTGCGTCTAGCATTTATTCGTGGATATTAACATCAGCAGATAATCTCGCTCCAAGATGCTTCCAGGGGCACTTTAAGCGAATTATCAAGTTAGAACGTGCACACCTGCCTTGTTACATTTAGAAAAACAAAAAGAAAACACACATAAAAATTAGGCAAAACAAAATCACTCTAAATTATCAAGTAATACAGAGAGCAGACCAAGACCCTCAAAATGTATAGTGCCCAGCTACACTCATATTGAAAACAAAAACAAAAAATAACGAGCTAGAAAAAAGTAATTAGATTCGAAATTAAAAAGTATCCCAGTAATACCAGAACCTTCCTTGCTACTTAAGTGAATTAAACGAAGGAAAGGAAACCACATGCACGAATTCGTTTTCGCGGACATCGTGATCAATGGTTTATTTTCAGAAACGTCCGAATAAACATAAAAGTTGTATTAGCATCCATATGCTATTTTGCATTTACATTTAATGCCAATTGATTTTTTTAAGCCTCCAAATTCGTGTAGTCCGAAAGTGGTATTGCTTAAATGTCATACAATAATCACGTTGATGGCCTTCAAGCAAACTTAGAAATATGTATAGGCTCCGTCAGACTTATTAGAATAAAACAGTATTGCACTTTCAATGATGATAAAAAATATATTAGCGTTAATAGCGTTGGCCGTCGATACTATTGAACAAACAATATTTTGTTATTTTTAATATTAATTAATTCCTTGCTGGTATATGTATAAAGACCAGATACAAATCGTTTGCCAAACATAGCGTCAACAGCTGAGACTTGAAGCTTGCTCGAATATGTAAATACGTCACCGAGGCGCTTTCGAGTTAGTGTAAATCAAATATTATAGGGCAAATATGTCGGAACATTTGATTTCTGGCTAATATTTTAATATTATTTAGAAATGTTTGTAGTATTTTATTCTATTCGGCTATTTCAGTTCTACTATAGCAGCTATCAATTTTTCGAGATATGACGTCATAGACAGTTTTTTTTTTCAAATGGATGACCTGTATATTTTTACATTTTTCACAATTAAAATGAAATAGGGTTTGGCGACTAGTGGTTTTTTAAATATTAAATAAAATGATTGAAAATATGGTTTTCTCCATCTTTTTGCACATTTTTATAACATTGAGATGAGCTTTAACTAATGCCTTGCAGTGGATTACAAAATATCCCGAGAATTTTTAAGCACTTAAAAGACTCTTACTTCAAATTATAGTTACTTTGGAGGAGAAATGAAGCTGAAGAGCACTTTAAGGAAAACCATAGGGATAAAACATTATCCACAGAGACAACATTGAAGTTTGATAGATGGCTATAAGGTGACAACAGCATACATAGGCCTAAATGATTATAATAAAAACAAAATAGGAGTAGTCTTTTTTTAAATATAATTTCTAATAATGCTATCATTACTATACACATAAGCTGGCTTTTGATTAAATTTGGAACCCTCGTCTATATGCAGAAAATATTAGATGAATCGTGACAGAAATTTTGAATCGATAAATTGTATCTAAGAACAACCTTCTTTACATTACGCTATAACTACAAAATCTCCATTTAGATTGAATTCGCATCAAACTTAATACAAGAAAATTAATATTTTACATAAGCCGTTAAATCACTGACCTAATTTCTCTCTGCCTATAGCAATATAAATCTCATTTAAATAATTAATATATATTTACGTTTATTATATAAACATTGAGATTTGTTTGCACTTTCCAGGAAAATAAATCTCATTGTTTATACCGAGTGCCTGGGATAAGGGGCGAACATAGGAATTTAACATGTAAAATTAAATATGTGTAATTATTAGCTCCAATATTAATTTTAGGGAAAAATCGTAAAGGAATCTTTCTTTAAATGGTGACAAATAATTATAAATTTATGCTTGTCGTTTGGGATAAATCATAATAATAACACGTAATTAGTGGAAGAATAGCTATTTATGGTATAAGTGAATAAGTCGAATTTTATCCACGAAAAAACAGTTTAGCGCAAGAGGCTAAGCCGAGAGCGATAATGTTTTCGAGTGAATAAAATTGCCTTATTCACGTGTATCATACAACATTTTTTCCAATTCGTTATCAGAATTGAAGAATTTGCGTAATCTGTCACATTGTCAGGTGACAACGAAAATTTCAAGGATAGTGTGAATTTACCTATTTTTTTAACTTTATTCACGTTGTCAATGGTTATAATGAAAAATGAAAATGTAAACATTTTATTCACCCATTCGATTAAAGTGTAGTTTGAACGATGAAATTCAATATACATAATGAGCATTTTAATAATGCGAATTGGAAAAAAATAATTTATTCATTATCAAAACATTTTACAGTGGCGTCAGTTTACTCCAGTTTTAATTACAGCTAGGCAGTTGGCTCATGTAAGGCATTTTATAAATTGGGGATAAATAAATATTGGGTTATAGATTACACCAGAGAACATTTTGAGTAGTTGCTCTAACAACTCTAGTTGTTGGTTCAGCTTTTATCAAACACAAAACTCTTTCTTCCAATTCATCATTGCTTCTTCTGTTCCGTTTGCCTGTAATGTTAATGTTTTTGAAATAATATTTGTTGAAATTGGAGTATTAAAATACCTTTTGAATCATCTGCCGCTAAACTTGCTGTATTTTCAAACTTTTTCACAAACTTGCTAATTGTTGATACAGACGGAATTGGTCGATTGTTAAATTTAACCGAAAATGCGTAAACTGACGCCACTGTAAAATGTTTTGATAATGAATACCCTCTCTTCATTGGAATAACTCTGATTATTGTTCATAGTAATTGATATCTGACCAGCAAAATTATTTTTACTATAACATGACATTGTCAAACTCATGGGTTTTTATCGTAGGTACATTGTTCAACTTATTTTTATCATTTCTGAGGTGGATTCTGATACAAACGTAAATTAAATGGATGATGTATTTACAGTTTTTAATACTTCAAAAAAATATTCGTATGCGATTTTTCTATAAAATAATAGGGGAGCTAATAATTACACATATTTAATTTTACATGTTAAATTCCTATGTTCGCCCCTTATCCCAGACACTCGATATAATCAATGTAAATATATATTTATTATTTAAATCATACCCTTAAGTAGATTAAGTGAACATTGTTATGATACCTGATTTTTAAACTGGCATTTATGTCATCGCACTTACGAGAGTGTATTAATAACTAAAATTTGTTTTTAAAATCAAAAAACAACAACACATTGCACGCATCTGACATGGGGACATAATAAAGTAAGGTTATGTAGAGCATATGTAGCCATTTTCATTTTTAAGCTTTAAGATTAAGCATTTTAAGCTTTATTTGTAAAGTTTAAATTTCAGAGCCAAAATCTTGCGAATTTGCGTGACATAAACTAAAAGAAACTAAACAAACAGGTGATGGTTCTTTGATTAAAAAACAGATTTTTGTTAGCCTAGGCCGTTTCGAATGGATAAGAAATAATTTCGTTGCCATGACAATAAACAATGACTTGTTTGAAACGTTATTATAAAAATTCAGTTCAAAACGTTGAAGCTTTGTTGTGTAGTTTATTTTTGAAAAAAGCATTTCTGTCCCGATTGAGAAAATCGATACGTTAGAGAATCAAGCCGTTATTAAGTAACTGTTTTTAAAAAGCTTGAATGGTAAGCAGATTCACAAAAAATATGTTAGACCATTTACTAGTCATAATTTAAAAATCGATAATAAGTACTGATATTAAATTGAAACTATGCGTGGATACTACTTGGTGAAACATTATGATTAGGTTAAATCAAACCCTTGGTTAAAGTTTCACTGTATTATACAGTAATACAGTGAAACTTTAACCAAGTGTTTGATTTAACCTAAGTACTGATATATTCCTATAAACCCATGCAAACTATTTTTCTCAATAAATTGATACTAAAACAATTTCCGTGTAATAAAATGGAGACCAGAAATTTTTGGTACTCGCCAAGCGAAATATGAAATTGTTCAGTGTATTATGTTAATGTTAGATATGTATTTAATGTAGTAAGACAATATTTTGTCCAATTTTGCAAAGCTTTTATTCGCCGATTTTGCATAAACTTTTATTACTCCTCAATCTGCTGGCCGTAATAGATGTTTTCTCCCGACCTACTACATACTAATACATACTAGATTACTTTATCGATAATAAGTATAAAATATAATATAAAATATAAAATATCCACTTTCCGTAGGGAATACAGTAAATCTCGTGTAGTTAATTTAATTATTTTGTAATAGTAACAGTAACATTAGATGAATTCACAATATTTACTTACAGACAATCATCTGATATCTTGGAGATTCGATGTTATTTCAGCTAATGGGTGCGAGGCGTGGAATGTGCATGGTCGTGCGTTGATTCCAGCTTTTAAATACGACATATATTAATTTATTTAACATTAAATATTGTCAAGATGACAGTTGTGGCTATGACAATGTTCATCGAGTGTTTCAACTATCAAATTAAAAGTCGAAAGTAATATGTAAACTTAACGGTCTGGGGAACATTTTTTTTATGCAATTCGGGAATAAACCTCAATAATCCCTCAGCCGAAAATAAACCATAAGCCAACTTACGGCTTCGGGATTAAAACCTTCGTTAATTCCCGTAATGCATAAATTACTATTTTCCACTACCTGCATGGTAAGTATACTGTTATAACATTGATTTAGTGGAAGTAAGTCCCACTTACCGATAAAGCTTTGGTTACTATGAGCAACGGGAAGTAAGTAATCACTTACTTCCCTCAGAGAAGTAAGTAAAATAATTTCAATAGCGTTCTTTCTCTGGCACCAGTCTTTAAAACACTTTTGATAACACCCCTTCGACTTCTCCGACAGTCGGAAGGAATAGGCAGCATCGGCAGCTTCTTCAATTGCCATTTCTTGTTTATTTTCATTGGAATTCATTTTACAACTGAATGAATGCAATTTCTGACATTCACACTTTGTTTGAAAAATAGTCTTAGCAACCAAAGCCGTACTGACATTTGGTTCATGTTGCGAAAATAAATTAATCAAACACAAACAATTAAATCAACTTCGGGAGTGGAAAAACAGTTATAAGCAATTTGAGAGGTAAGTTTTGACCAGTCTCGGTCTTTATTGCTAGCCCTCGCTATCGATCGGGCGCAAACTCGACCTCGACTGGTAAAAGATACTTACCTCTCTTAATGCTTAAATAACTATTACATTAAGTAGGTTAGTAATGATATCGACATCCGCATAACAAATCTGAGCCGAGAGTCCATAATAAATTAAACAATCAGTCCGATGGAAGCGTGCAAAGTTATTATTACTGTAATATCTGGATTTCTATGTTAAAATATGTATTGAAAAAATGTGAAATTAAGTTGATGATCAGGTGTCTGTATATATTTTTCGTTATTTTAGTCCTATTCAGTAATAGAAGTACGGAGGTAATCCTGAATTTCGTGGGTACTGAATAAATTATAAGATGCATTTTTACTTCCTGAACAGCTGTGAAAGTATTGTGATGGCGTAAACTTTCGATTTCTAGATTTAAATGGAAATATCCGTTTCCTATTAATTAATATATTTCCTGTGCATTTACACCAAAAATTCTATAATTTTTTAAGCCTATAAGATTTTAGAGGGCAATAGTCAACTTTCTTACCATGCAGGGATTACATGTAATCCCATTTAAAGTAATACATAATTATTTACGATATTAGTATCGTAACATATCATATTATGATGCGATATATCGTATAATATTTTGTCTACTATAAATTATTAGCTATTTTTAACGTTCTTTTTTTTTTCAGAACCAAATGAGTATGTTTTCTGCTTGGAAAGTTCATTTTTCGGTCCTAAAATTCTGGCAGAAAATGAGATTTATAGGCTCTGGGGCCTCTAAAATATTTTTTCCTGATATTTTCCACTAGATGGCGGCTACTTTTCAAAAAGAAATGTTATTTTAATTGATACCGTAACAGATATATTGTACCTTCTCTCTAATTAAAAAGTGTATTAAATGTTAGCAGCGATGAAGACTAGGCTTACACTACTAGATATAGGGGAAGTTGCCGCTGCCGCTTCCGCTTCCGGTAATTAACCAATAAAATCTTAGACTCTCTATGTACCCCAATATAATAAGTTTTGTAGTTGGAAAACGGGCAAAAAGTCAAAAAACCTTACAGAAAATACAGTACAGGTGTACATAGCAGAAAGAAGCAAATAGTGCTACATTGTGGTCTGAACGATCAATGTTGAAGCCGGTTGTTAAAATAACACAAAATATTGACATAAGAAAACTCATCGAAGTGCAGCCGTACCTGAAATGAAATTCGGTTGATTATAGAGCAAAAATGTCAGATATTGTAGATAGACGGAAAAATAGTGTGTGTAACGCAGGCCGAAAGGCTTTAGCAGCCCTTTGTTTCTTGGCGCATGAGCGAGCGGATCGCGCTCATGCGCCAAGCACTGCTAAAGCCTACATTCCACTTTCCACCCTTGGTGCACAATGTACTACTTCAAGTTTCTTCTGTCAGTTTTGAGTTCTATCAGTACCTACTTATTGTATGAAATGAGTGACGAAGAAATCATTGATTCTGATGCAGAAGAAGCAGCAAATGCTGCTCTTGCGACGCTGGTGCCAGTCAAATAGAATACTTAAGTACGAGAAAGAGTCATATACATTCGACAAATGGTGTAGCTTAAATTAGTACGGCAAAGTGTCACTTTACCGCACTAGTGCGCCAAAGTACGTCATTATAATTTCAACGTGAACATCATAAAATTTGACAATGTAAAGGGAAGTTGACCGAAAACTTTGTAGGTGTGAAAAATGAAATCGAATATTCCTTTGCCACTTTTCCCGCAGATGCATAACCGCTGCATATGTTTGGAACTGCTGAATAAATCTCGATAATTCATTGTTTTTTTAAGTCTAGCATGCTACACGCATTAATTCTAAATTTGACCCTTCTAACTTTGTTAAGAGGGTCAAATTGAACATTTGAAATTTTACCATTTTAACTTTGTTAAGAGGGTCAAATTGAACATTTCAAATGTTACCCTTTTCTGTATGGGGAATATGGTGGCAATGCATTGGCGTTAAAGCATAAAAAAACATACCGATCCATTTTTCACATCCCTTCTCACGTGCTAGATTAAAAAACGGTGCATTATCACAGATTAATTTCAGCAGTCTTAAAAATTTTTGGCACCAATGTTAACAGTGATTTATGGGGAAATCATCCATCTAAACAAAAAATGCAAACGAATATTCGACTTCATTTTGCACCTTGATTCGTCCCTAGAAATGTTTCGGTCGACTTCCGTAATATCGATAGTAGATAAAAATATATATTCAGGCCATTGCATAAACACATAAGATAACCCATTTCTTCGTGCATTATTGTTACAAATAATCATGATAACCACTAATTTATGGACTAATGCATGAATAAGTTATTTAATTACTTTATTTTAATTTCGTTGTTTAAGTGTTTAGATTATTTCTCTGTGGAGCGCAGTTAACATCGTTTTAAGTTACTACACGAATCACGCAACTAAAACCGGAATTCCGCAGATAATGCAAATAGTCAAGACCAATTGATGACAAAAAATTTAGATTTATAACAAAACGTGTATTGTCAAAATTAGAAATCGACGTGTGCGAGGATTTTTTAAAAATAATTTCAATTTCCGACATAATGAATTTATTTAATTCTTTATGCACACCCGTATAATATAATGTAAATAATGAAACTATAAATAATCAAATAAATGAATATTTTTTTTTTGCAATTTTCAAATGAAATTAACACTTTTTTATCATCAGTATCAAAACAATACTTTTTTTTTTCATTGTTTCATAAAGAGTGAAAAATAGTATTTTACATTATGACCCGGGTAAATCGGTTTTTCTTGTTTTTGTTAAACACTTGTAAAGAGTTAAATTAAGATAATAACATGATAGTAATAATAAGCATAAAATATATCACATATCAGTGCCAAAATTTTTATAAACACAACATTATATGTAATTTAAATTATAATTGGGCTTTTATATTTAAATTGAACGACGGGAAAGTTGAAACAAACACACCAAATAATAACAATTGAAAATTAAATCTAATAAAAAAATAAAAAAATGACATTAACATGACTTTGCACTGGCTCTTCACTTTTACAAGCTTGATGCTTGTAAACGTCATCTTACCAGGTTAGTGGTTAGTGTACAGGCTGGTTATGGTGACATTTACGAGTGCATAACAAATAAAGTTTTTTTCCCTTAGTTTGGGTGAAAAAAAGTAGGTTGAAAAGTAGCAGGTTATAATTACTTTGCAACAATGAAGCCCTTCCGAAGTTGAGATAGAAAGAAAATGATTTTCTGAAAATTGGACCGCTAGTGAATTACGTTTCTGCATGTCGATAATTATTTACCTCATACTCCAAGTGATAGGGATTTAACCCAAAAATACACTAGTGCAGATACAGATTAAATTTGACATTTGCACATCCGTCAGTGTCAGATAATAATTAATAAATTGCCAAACCGGTTGGAAGACATTTTTATAATATTTATTAAATATTAGTCAATGTCGATACGACACGTCCAATAGTCATACTAAATATGTTTCGTGCATAGTTCCTTGCTTCGATAATACCCGCTATAGTGATGCATTCGAGCTTGTTGCCGTGAAAATGTGCACATTTTCACGGCAACAAGCTTTCGTGCCACTATAGCGGGTATTATCGGCAAGTCACTATGCACGTAACATATTACTATTGATAATATCCCGCGTGCAGCGTTTTATTTTTGTAACGTTGCATGCAGGTTTTTACACGTGCCTGCCTAGTTTTATAACACCATTTGAATAGTCTGGCATCAACCGTTTTACTTCACAGGAGCTGTGGCAAACCCATTTACAGAAAGACTCATAGAAGTAGTTAGGAAATATCCAATTATTTACGATTTATTTAAAATATTTAATTAAATTTAAATTATTTATATTAAAAATTATATTTATATTATATTGTTTTCAAATAATGTTTCTTCGTTTTAGCCTACATGTGATACTCTGAAAACTACTACCGCTGTACTGCGTTGCGCGCGTTGGTGTGGGCAAATGCGCGATTGTTGAAGAGTGGGCTTCCGCGCGTTGCCCGTGCCCGTGCCCGCCGTATCGCGCCGGTGTGTGGGATCCTTTATTCGCGGGCATCAAACTATCCGCTCAGTAAACGTCTATTTTAACCGCTTATATAATAAATAACTATAAGTGCCACATTAACATTGTCATTAATTTATTCAACATTTCATTCACTACTTTTATTACAAAACTTGAAAGTAAAATATCGTAATAGATCTCATTACAGCACAATTTTTAGTATTGTAATATTTACATTACGTAATAAAAGTAGGTAAAATTTTCCCGCATCGAAAATAATAAATGACCACAATGACCACACCTAAGTAAAAATGGTCCAATCATTTACATTACACATTTTCATTATTTTATATTTAAGCATTTTAACATAAACACAAAACCGGGAACTTCATACAGTTCTTGCACCATAAAAAAATGACTAACCCGGGAATATTACACCACTTTATATTTTGTGTACGAAAACTATCCAGCTAGACTGATCATCGTGACATGAATTTATTACGATACAAGAAGTTGTACGGAAAATACGCCCATCTGAGCTTCGTAAATATTACACACGCGTTGATTTCCTTGAATATCAAATTGTCCGTGTACTTCCACCGAAAGTCCCCCAAGATTTTCTATCTACACTGCACGGCCCTTATTTATATGCGTTTCTCATAAAGTGTGTGTGTGTGTGTGTGTTATCAGAAAATCGATGGTGGCAGACTTTGGGGAAGGATCCAAACAGGAAGGCAAACCGGGGAGGCCATAAAGCCCCCTTAAGGAAGTCTTGCCGCGTTTACATTTTATTATGACATTAATCAACGTCATCAGAGCAATATTTCTCGAAAATAGTGCGAATTATCATGATACCATAGAAACCACATCGTTTAACCATGGCAACTTTTTGGTACTGAATCCCGAAAAGACTTATTTTGGGGACTTACATGAGTCACTAAAATCTCTATTTTTGGGAGCATGTACGCAATTCACAAATGATGAATCTGTATCTTTTTCACCTAACATCAATTTCCATTGGACGTTGGCGATTTTTAGGAATTGTGCCACAGACATTTTAAGCATGTATATACGTGGATTGTATTGATTTCGATTTAAATTCAACACATTTCCTAGCCATTTGCATATCAAACACCACAGAATCACAATAACAGTATTCGTGTCAAAGCAACCCGATATCAGCATTTCGGGGCATTGTTTATATGGTAATTGCAGTATCTTATCAATAAGAATAAAATGCAGTGATAGGGCAATGAACCAAAAAATGCTTAGCAAGGGAACGACTTGTTACAAAGCAGGCAAGTTCACAAACGAAAAATGTATTCAGTAAACCGCCATGTTATACTGAGGCAAAACCCGACAAGTCAAAAATGAAAAGTCAAAATATGATGTTTTTCCAACGATTATTTTTTGACGTTTCTCAAAACCAATGATATATTTCGATTTTTGTCATATTGATACTTCTGGACCAATCCCGTCATTATTATACTGGGAATATTCTCTAGAGATTATTATAGTGGGAATAATCTCGGTAGCTAGGTTCACTCTTGTCAATCAAAATATTTGTCAAATTATTAATTTATCAATCATATTAAAGTGTCATACAAAATGAATAAAAGTCGCTTTAGCTGCGTTTCGCATACTGAAATTGATAAAGAAATACTAGAAAGCAAAAAACGTCAAAAAATAATCTAATCAAATATAACTCGAGAGTTCGATAAATTAGAAAATAATTTGACAGATTATGTCTCAAACTTGTTGCCATTTGGCAATAGTCACTCGAGCCCTTCGGGCTCTCGTGACTATTGCCTGGCAACAAGTTTTCGACAATCTGTCAAATTATTTTCAATTTATTCTCACTCTCTTGTTATATTATTACTGATAAATCGCAAGAGAACGTAAGGTCGTGGCCATAAAAAGTGGGACTGATTTTTTGCATAGTCTGAATTTGGTTTAGCTGTAATTGTCAAAAAATTATGCAACTTGCCTGATATACCTTCCATTTTCAATATCTCTATTATTCTATTATAAAAGCTACTATTCCAAAATGTGACTTTTTATTAAGTAACATTTAGGTATTTATGTCACAATGACAATGTCATGTTACTTGATTTTTCTTTGCAGAGACGTGTTACTTGATTAAAAAGCTTAATTTTAGACAAATTCACTACAAGACTTTTTGGCCGCGACCGTACGTATCGAAACCTTTATTTTGGTTCTACGTTTCTATGTTTTTTGAATACACATGAGAACCGTATGGGTAGTTATCCATTGAAATGTTCGCTAAGGTCTCTGCATATTGGCTAAAAATATGAACAATCGATACATTGATTTTATTTAACTAATTGGGTTTTGCCTTACTACCACAGAAATGCGCTATGTTTCAAAAACGCTAACATGGAGAAATTTATATCAATAATGATGTGCTAATTGCTATGACCATTAGAAACGTCACAATAGATAACTTTTTCACTTTAAGGTGCACGATCCTGCATAAATATTCTGTCTATCCATGGTCCACTTTCCTCCTGTCAACATTAGGAAGAAATCACGTGTCTGCATCAGTCTCCGTTCATTGCCCAAGACCATTAAAACACAAGAACAAAGCGGATGGGGCAAATGCCCACACCAAGGTTGTCCATGTGAACAGAGGCGAAGGCCCCGTTAACAATGTTTATCTGCGAGCGCACGGTAAGCTTTGTAAAAATACTTGGCCGGCGGACAATACCGGATTGCGATAAAAAACGTTGAATGGAAGAACACATAAAACCTCTATTGATTCGCACCCAGCGCTTAAATAAACAATCAGAGTTTTATAGCTACAGTTACGAACAAATGTGGGTCTAGACGAGCGAGCATTGTGCTAATTTCTGTAATTTTCTGCCATTATTACTGTAAACTTATGCGACTGTCGAACTATAAATTAGTAATGAACGTGAGGTGAAATAATAATTGAGTTCCAATGAAAAAGCAAGCTGTTTCCCACATGCAATAGATATTTTTTTGTTACAATATATACTTGTAATTTAAGTAGGTAATATCTATTCACGACCAACTATTTGTACAATAAGCAATGATATTTTTGATCATTGGACGGCACATCATGGACCTGCCGTGGTAAAGATATACTCTAGATAATCCATTGAAAGATTGATATTTGCCCGAGGCCCTAGAAATAGTTACGTCAAAAAGTTCTTGGAATTGGCCAAAATATTTTTATTCATATTTTTATTCAAGTTAGAGCAAATTGAAACTACTAAAAAGTCTTTTAGTAATTTTTTCTTACATCTTTATCTCGAAATATTTATGTAAGGTATTCAAATTCTTAACAAAAATTGAAATAATTTTTTTAACGAAATTAAAAAAAAATACGCTGCCGTACTAATATGATTACCCATTTCAAAATCAAAAAGTAGGGTGAGGTTAGTAGGGTTTCCATTTAAAATTTTCAAGTTGACCTTAAAATGACATTGAAACTTAACTGTAAACTTAAAACTTAATTGAAACTTAATTGTAAATTATGTATAGCACTTGCTCAATTGTATATCTATATCTATCTCTCTAATAAGTGTTTAGAGGCGGCCTGTTTAGTTTAAAACATTATGCGTTTGATAATGGCCAACTATAGTCATTATTTAATAAAGATACCAACATAGATAAAACTGCATTATTTATTCATACATAATGTATCATGAAATAAATGTCTTCAGTATTAATAATACTATTTCTCTTAATTGAATAGTTTATTTCAGAAACCCGTCAACAGACGTGTTTATGGATTTTAATTTTTTTACGGAATCATAATCTCATACTGTGAACACTTCAACTGCTATTCCATTTTATGGGATATTATTTACAGTGAATCTTGCGTTTCCTCCCGCCAAGCGACGGCACATAACATGTTTCTACAGTACCTAAACCTAATTTCTTAATTTTCGTCCTGTTGTACCACCTGTTTACGCGGATTAACCATATGGAAGGGGTGTTTCTAACAACCATTGAGGGTTTTGCGTCCCCAGTCTCAATGTTTATCTTAAAAAAATTACGTAAAAATAAGGTTCCTGAACTCCCAGCACATCTAGCGTGCCCTTCTGGAAAATTTCCCATCAATTACAAAAAAAATATGACCTGAATAAGCTAAGTACCTAGCTAAGTTGCTACCCTAACTTCTGCTAATAGAATACTAAGTAAGCAAGTGGAACATAGACAGTTAATAGGAAGATGAATAGGTCTATAGACTGAAAGCAGCTACGAGTATTTTTTTTACTGTAGAATTAATTTTTAATACTATTTTAATACTTCTTTTTAATATGAGAAAAACTCAGTTTTAGAACTTATTCTGTGTTAATGTAAAAAAAAATGATAGTTTATAACATTAGCTTTTCTTGTTAAAAATCATAATACTACAACAATATTAGGAAATTAACATTAAAAATGTACGTTTCTAAACACGTATATTATTGCATAAACCCGTCAACTGCATTTTTTTTTAAATATTCTTAACAAGTAAAGGATAAATATTATAATTTAATTACAGGTAACATTCACTTTAAAGGGGTGTTAACTAATACTAAAAAAAAAAATTGAGCCAAAATCTATATTAATATCAAAGATATGTTTTCCTTAGTTTCCCGAATATTTGAAAACGTGCACTTGACGTGTTTGTGCAATAAACAATTTAATTAATATCGAAGTATAATTTTTGTTAAAAGATAACAGAAAAATAAACACTCGAAACAAAACACGTTAATTATCCGCGGTTTAAATACAAACAATCCAGATAAGCTAGTAAGAATATGCAAACAACTTTGATATCAAATGAATTCTTTAGAATGCAAAATATTATGATCTGATTTTT
Organism: Othius punctulatus; assembly: GCA_951805005.1. Classification (NCBI taxonomy): domain Eukaryota; kingdom Metazoa; phylum Arthropoda; class Insecta; order Coleoptera; family Staphylinidae; genus Othius; species Othius punctulatus. Next base: position 50,014,083 of record OX638138.1, on the reverse strand, counting down.
AAACCATCATTGTTCATCCAGTCACATCATTGTTCATAATGATAACGAAAATGAATGTTTTGTAATTTGTATTTTATGAAATTTGAAAATATACAAATGTATTGCCTTTCCTTTGAATAATAAACAGTTTCTCTATACTACGAGGCTAATTCAATAATTCAAGAGACAAATTAATGTAGAAAAGAAACAGTTTGTAGGCGGAGTTTGGTGTTTTTATGACGTTAGGGTAGCATCACTACGATGAGCTCTGATCAGCTGATGGATAAAAATTGTTTTCTCTACTCCCTTAATAGAAAGTAGACACTTGCGTCCCTCATACGAGGGTGGAAAGTTCTACTTTGCCTCCCGTGAATAATACTTAGAATAGAAACATTAAATAGCTGTAATAATAGTGTATGGTTTTATTATATTGAAAGCGCCGAGGGTTACATGACCCGAGGCTGTAATAGTATTCACAACCGTGGTTTATATACTATTTTCTCACTACTAGAACAATTACAATTACAAATTTAAAATTAAATATTAAAATACAACAAACATATGTCATTACATCATCAAAATTTGACATTGATGTATTCAACGAATATAGTGAAAATGCGGCCAGCTAAGGCCGGCTAATTGTGGTACATATAATTAGCACGCCAGAACTACAAAAAGATTCCCCAAAAGACGAAACCTTGATACCCCGTTGCAAAGTATGTATTCACATTTTTTTTTAGTTACCTCAAAACGTGCAATATAATCTCCCACGAACCGTGTCATTACGTATTTTATTCAACCGGACCACAACGGTAGCCGTAATCCATTCAACGTGCAACATAAGCCTCGTATTATTTATATTTATAAAAATTCGTACGTTTCTTGTATACTTTGATTGTTAACAATATACTTATTCTAAATATTATATTTTGACATTAGGATTTTTAATTGTTATGCACAAGAAAATATAATATTTATGCAAAACACTGTGAAAGGTCGTAGAAAATGTAGATGTATTACTCGGGAGCAAAGTGCATCATTTCCTCCCGCGGATATTTGATGCCCGACGCGAAGCGGAGGGCATCAAAATCTAAATCTCTCTTGATAAGACAAAATTAATAGACAAAATTTCCCTTGTAAAACAAATAGCTATTGTTTATAACTTCAAAACTGCATTTAACGATGGCGTGTCCGCGTGAAGTTTCCACATCAGTTGAACGACGATATTTTCTCCAATGATTTTACAGTATGGTGAAAATTGTATGAAAAGCGGAAATTTTCATAAGTGGGCAATAAAAAAATTCAAAACCTGGCCAGCCGGTTGAAGTGTTCACTCTCTCGCTTGAAATACGCATTGACAACATAATTCGTGAAGACCAAAAACTGTGTTTACTATTCAAACATGCTGATAAACAAAGTGAAGCCAGCAATGATGGTAAAACGTCGCGGATCTCTAAGAAAAGGAGTGATTCTCCTACACGGCAATCTTAGCCTTCACCGCCCAAAAAGCAGACCCAAAAAAACCACTAAAAAATGGGCTGGGAGATCCTAGCTCATCCTTCCTACAGTCCAGATTTGGCTCCCTCTGATTTTCATTTGGTTAGTCCACTCAAGGAGGCATTACGTGGAAAAAAATTCAGCAACAACGAGGATGTCAATGAATTTGTGGGTCAGTGACTCAAACAACAAGACAAAGACTTCTTTGCAACGGGTATAAAAAAACTAGTTTATCGTTGGGAGAAATTAATTAATGTTGGTGGGGATTATGTGGAAAAGTACAAAAAGTCTCATTTTTTTTAAAATACAACTTTTTTCTCCTAATCTCTTCAATTTTTGAATTATCCTTGCACTAGTCTTATATTATACTATGGGTGTCCTAAATAGAGTAGTATTACATGGGTATCTTTCTTATTCTTAAAGCTAGAGATCTAGTTAAATGGGCAACATTGTGCAGTTGTATATGCTGGTTCAGATTATGTAGATATTTTGTTGAAAAAATGAACCAGCATACAAAACTGCATAACATTGCACATTTAACCAGATCTCTAGCTTTCAAAATAAGAAAGATACCCATGCACCTCTATTTAGGACACCCTGTATAGAAATATTTAAAATAGCAATTAAATAAAACTTCAGTACCAATTAGAAATTTCTTGGTGAAGGTAATTGGCATTTTAATATTCAATAAACTGAATGTAAAAAAATAATAATGTAAGCCAATGCAAAAAACGTTTCACGTCAGTTTTGATAATCAACATTTCTTATCTAAAGAATACATTGATTTTAATTTTTTAACAATATTTTGAACCATGAAGAGATTGACCAGTTTTAAGGCACAGATTTACAATACAAGTATATGGGGTCTGTCCTTCCATCGGTTAAGCATTCTACGCTTACTTAAATAACACCCTAAATAATAATAAACAGGATAATCATATTATACACAGCGGAAATAACAGCTAACATCGTCGAACACAAATATTAATCGAAACGACGATATTCAGAAGGATTTGCGAAAAATAGTGCATGATAGAGCAGACCAGACAATAGGGTCTTCCTGAAAAAAAATAATATAACCTTTTTGTGTCTTAACGTAAAGTTTATAACCTGTAATTAAACATCCCACAGAGAAAACGTTTAGTTTTCATTGTAACTTATCAACAAACAACATACAATATCGTAAAACTTACACATTTTGTCACGTGACCGACGAAACGCTGTTATTGGCCGAGCGGCACTGTGACGTCTTTGCGCATGTGGCGATCGGGAGTCAGTGCATAAGGGATAGGAATCGTGGATTAATACGACTTAGAATCCAGTCTGACATAAAATAAGTTCTGATGGGTTAGTAAAGGGACAGCCAGATAATCTGATAGAAGTTCACGTGTTAATGGTTCCCGACTTTTTCTCAAAAAGTGAATTTTTCAACATAGCCGAAACGCGTGGAGTCGCATATAATTTTCCAAATCCTCTTTCAGCTGTAAGAACAAATAAAATACTGTTTAAACTTTGCAATATATCCTACATCTCATACGAATTGGTAATGCTGATTTCAAAATTTGTAATTATTAATCATCGAATCAAATTTATAAAATCAACAGTTTGCTACAAATATTGTTTCAACATGTTTTTTAGTTTTAACTAAACGTTTGTGTAAGAACATATTGTACAAAATCTCACAGTACTTTAAAAAAGTAATAATGATATGGAAGGTATTGTTTTAGAATGGAACCCACAAAACTATTTTGAGGTTATGTTATTACTAATGTATATATATAATCGGAAATCCCCTTGAATACCCATTACTAATGATGATAGTTAATTATATATATTTATCGAATTTCGTCGATAATGTATTGAAAAATTATGTACTTACATTAAAATGGTCTTCACAAAAATAGTGAGACGTCAAAGTGACACTCGCGGAATCACTTCGGACTTGTTGTAACCCCCTTTTCCGTATATCCCCTGTTGGGACGTTTATAAACAACTTATTTGGTTCGCATTTACTGCTGCTATCACATCCAGGCACAATACAATTCTTATTCGTCTTTTTTTTCGTAAAACCGACGTTTTCTTTCTGTCGCTCCATTGTAAGCAATGCTACAGCTGAGCGCACGTGCGTTGTGACGTCACAGCAACATGGCGGGCTTTCGGGACTTTTTCAAACGCCGTTAATTTTAAAATCGTGTTTGGTAATTACAACGATTTGTCTCAGCACAAAAAATAGTGCCAAGGATGTTTTTAATGTGTCTAGAGTTCAGTTTCAAGGTTTTTGAAAAGTCGCGGAAGACCCTATTGCATAATGCGGAAAACATCAACCAATGGATGCATAAAACGAGACATAATGGAGAGGTCATATTCTTAGGAATGATACAAAGTAGGATAGTCAGAATCACGAAGGAAAATATCCAGTTTGTAGCATGAACATAGGACATTCCAGAAACAGATGATTACAAGCTAGATGTGCTGCATTATCCTAAAATAAAATAAATAATATGTAATATAAAACTTCATATGGCAAAACCTGATCTGCATCGTTATACGTTTTACCACAGATAAATATTTTCTCCTTGACAAACCTGCCGCAAATTGTAAAAATCCGAATACAAAATTGCAAATGCATGCACGTCAAACACAATAATCGCAATAATAATGTAATCAGCATGTACGATGCCTGACTCATTCATGAACGTTTATATTAGCATTTTTAGAAGTAAATTATGGGAATTCAGGAGTACATGTTTCTCGTGTTTATATGGAAAGGTAAACAGCAGCTGCCTTATTATAATTATTTTCGTTGTATATTTTTAGAACCATTTTTAACATGTAATATTTCCATGATTACGGAACCACTAATGCAACAACATAAATTTCTGATCTAATGATTTTTATAGTTTTGAAGTAGAAAATGTTAGAGTTGATAAAAAAATAAAATTGCAGAAAATAAACAATCACTAAGGCGGAAAGGCCGCAGGTCGATAGCTAGTAAAATATTGTTACTACTACTACTACTACTACTAAACAATCACTAATTTAAAAGAATATGTCACTGATGTAAGCAATAATACAGAATTATTACTTTTAAGTTCATATTTTTCGATTTATGAATTCATTTAAATTAGTTATTTTTGAATTTAACTAGGAGTACGTTTGATGACTGGCGACAGGACAAAATATGATCTAACGAAATCACAATTTCTTTGGCGGGAAATTTTATTCCATCCCCAACATTGTCGATCGCTCTGTACTGATCATCGCCCACCAGAAAAATGCCTCTACCCGTCGCTGCTGGTATTATTTATTAATCGATCAAATGGTACTAAAATTAATGCAAAATATCGATATCCATATCGATAAAAGGTAATAAAAAGGATACGTTAACTCGTTTTTTTCTACTCATATATGTGACAGTAGTAATTTTTCTACAGCTTACTATACATGAACGTGATACTTTTTTACTCTAGATGTGAACATATTTTCACATCTAGAGATGAAACTAAACACGTAAAATTAAATCGAATCATGCATTCAATTCTATGGAAACGACTTTAACATTAAACCTTAATTTCAGTCATTTTCATTGTGCGACTGACGACAGTTCATTTTGTATTAAATTCAACTTGAAAGTTTTTAACTTTTAAATAATATTTTATAAACTACACTATCGTAGAAAAAATAGCATTTTCTACTCGAGATGAAATACGTTTTTTTTTCATTCGTGGACTTGCCCCACTCGCCGCTAGCGGAGGCTCGTGAACAACTGTTCACTTACGGAAAAAAACTGTGTTTTCATCTCTTGTTGCAAAATATACTATTTTCTCCTCGCTTCAAGGGAATTGATGGATCATGGCCGACTCTTATTGCAATTTCACAGTCACGAAGTAACAATGATCCCAATTTAATTCAATAACGTGAACGAACATAGATCTCCCAGGAGGCTATTAAGAAATTGTAAGCATTTTAATTGATACCAATCATTCTTCAAGACACTCTATGAGATCAAAACTATGTCATTCCATTAAAAAAATTAAATACGCTTACTTTAAGTGGGCTCGTAAGTAATGACATTTTTGAATGACTAATTGTCAATATTTTCAGCTGTAACATATATCAGTTAAGGAGATCCCTTTCAGGTGCAATTAGAGATAAATTTTCCGTTTGTATCTTATTTGTAAGATAAATCGAAGCCAATTTTCATAACGTCTTTTTGAGGTCAAAATCTTGGAATTTTATTTTTATTTTAGAAAGTAAAAAAAGATAGGTAAACTGGGAAGCCAAAAACATAATAATATATAGGGTGTTCCATTTAAAAAACAAAAGTTGATGGCTACCGGAAGTGCTAGAAAGGTTGACAGTATTTTACCTGAGGAGAACGGAATCAGCCATATTTGTTTTTTTTCTTCAAATTTTTATTTTATCAGGAACCCTATAAACTTTTAATGGTCCATGATCGTGGGACACCCTGTATTTAGCCGATAATTGATTGTTTATTTATTGCAATAACAATTAAATAGAATGTACATACACGGTCGTTACCACATGAGGTGGCATATTTCATACCCAAGTTGGGATAATAGTAATTACTCTGCTGCAAAAATTATGACAGGAACCTATCATGCCCTAGGTGGTGAACAAGCAGGATTATTTCATTAATAATAATCATTATGATTTCTTACATACATGCCTACAGCATACATTATAAAATATAATTGGACAAAATTGTATAGTTTTGTAAGTACAAATGGCATATTATCGTAACAATTTAATTATTACCAAATATAGCCCACCTACCTAGATATAGTAAATAAAGTAAAGAATATTATTTTTTTGGTAAATCCGAAGGCCTACGAAAATTTATTTCCAACAGAAACTATCATATCATAATCTCATCATATTTTCAAAGGCAAAAAAAGAGAAAACACACATTTCCCAGGTTAAAAAAAGGGTTTTGAAACTGGCTTGCAAAATTTTATTTCAGTGCCATAATTATCTATAAATCGTATTGAAATATTTTTCGTTCACTTATACTACTTTAGAAAAAATCATAAAAACAAAAATAATACATTGGGAAAACTTACACTTCCGGTTGACCATTTATACAAAAAAATAATCAGCAGTTCCGCTGTGAAACTTATACAGGGTGTCCCATATTTCTATGGTTACTATTTGAATCTCGAAAACGGTAAGAGATCGGTTAAATTGACACATTGTAAGGTCAAGTCAAAGCCATTTCATTTTTATAAAACTTTGTTATTTGTGAACACAGAGAAGATTGAATAAATAGAACTAAAATGGGAAGCTATGAAAACTGACATGGAAAAAGCAGGAAAACAGCTAGTGGCACAACCACAAAAGCGAAAACATGAATGGATGACCACAGAGATATTTGATAAAATTACTGAATCTGTTAACACGGAAATTAATTTCCTGGAGCACAATTCTGAATGAGAGAATACAGAAAATACTTTATTAATTTGTTAATAAACACAAAAATATTTAAAAAGTGTAAACGGAGATTTTCAACTGTTGCGCGAAACAAAAAGGATGACCTCAAAGATCACCTTAAACTAAAAATTTTAAAACACAGGTTATTAAATATTGTTTTTTATTTAAAATATTCTTTATTATTTCCATTAATTTAGGTTATCCTAACATTTACGCTATGTTCCCTATAGTTACCCTACACTTACCCTAAATATTTTTATACGGAATTTTATTCTATTCTTGTCAGCAAATAACACATGTCAACTTTCCAAAATATGCAATGCCATTAAATAAACCTTACGAACTTAAACTAAACACATAGGTTTATATTTAATCGACCAAACAAAAGTATGCATTGTTATTTAACATTGAGTGCTCAAAATAAGAACTTATAGAAAATAAGCATAGGATAATATTTTTGTTATACTCCTTAATACGAATACCTATTTGTTTGTAAGTGTAGACTAAAATTCCGTATAAAATTAGTTAAAAAAGCTTAAAAATTAAAATTAAAAATTATATATTATATATATTATATAATTATATATTTTTTATTAGTAGCTTAAATAAAACAAGTGTTCTGCAAATTATAACTTGATATTGTAAATTACAACCAGAAAAATAAATTGGTTTGCTGGCACCACATCTATCTGTATCAAAAGTCGGAATATTTACATATTATATATTTATATATGTAAAGAAAAAAAAATGGGTAGCGGTACTAAAGTTCTGCAGCACTTTAGCCACACCGTGGCATGATTTTTCTAATTATAGGAAAACACGTTGTAACCACGACGTACAGCACGGAATATAAAGGCGTCCATAAAAATATATCTTCGGGCTCGGACTCGGACCTACGGTTGCAATGTTTAGATCACAAAAGTGAGAGCGCAAATCGTCTCCATCTCCTTCCCAGCCTCCCACTATCAGAAATGATAGAATAGTGCGAAATTTCTAGCCAACCCCGGTTTTCAACCTCTGAACACGTTTGAGTTAGGCAAATTCGTAGCAATTGATGTCTCCATATACATTGGGTATCTATAAGGATATTATAATCAATGCTATTACCTACCAAAGCTACCAAATTTCGGCAAAATTTGTATGGCCACCAGTGTGCATAGTGGCTACGGAAGGTGGTTAGACCTCCTACCTCCATGGGACGAATATAACATTTTTTTTATATAAAAACATACGTGTTTTTGTATTTAATCTCAAATTTTTGATATCAAATCCAGATAGGTAAACTAGAGTTGTAGGGGGAATATGTAATTTGGCTATGTCAACTTTAGTTGTAGGGGCGACATGTATTTTGGCTATGTCAACTTAAAAAATCAATGGCAATGGGTGTCAAAAGACACAGTATTCGTCATCGGTGTGCCACTCTATATTCGTGCAAATATGCTACATAGATATTTTTCAATAATTTCACGTCATTGACAATTGAGTCCTTGAAAACCAGAGTGGTGTAAGTCCTTTTTTTTTAATTCAGATAAGTCCAAAATCATACAAGGGACAACATCCGTTGCATATTTCTGTACATATCTGAATTTTAAAAATGGACTTACACCACTCAACAGCTCAATTATTAACCCTTCATAATTGAATCCTGGCCAATCTACTGCCAAAATGAACCCCCAAACAACATTAATCTACAGAGCGTTCAAGAAAGTGGTGTCTCCTTTTACGATGGATACTAATAGATGGCACTGGTGCAAAAGAAATATGTGAATAAATATAATGTCTTGAAACATTGTTGAAATGTTTCCTACAATGCAAGAAAATAATATAACCTGATTTTTTTTTAAATATCATCAGTTGTTCAGTTGTCATTATTTTGATTGATGCTGTTTATAAATGGATTTAAGGTTGACAGCTGATTTTGAACTATTTATGGCCAATTGCACCGTTTGTAGTTTTAAGGATCCTTAGTTAAGTAAGTTTAAATTTTAAGGATCCTTAAAATTAACTTTGTGTTGCACCGTACAAGACATCAGATTCCTTACTAAAGGAACCTTAGCGTTCAGCATTCTAGGGAATTTTAATAACTGTTATATTCACTCGGATGAAATTTAACACAAAACAGTTGTCAACGGTATGTTTTACCTCGATTCCTCTCTGTCTATAAAAACTTAGGTCGTCCAAATTGTTGAAATAATCCGTTCTCAAAGAAACTAAACAAGGCAATCCGATGAATTTGGATTCCAGAATGTCACTATTATCTTGATTTTAAATGTTATTCAATTTTAACAAACTTAATTTTATGTCATAATTGTAGAGGAAATGCAGACGTATCAAGCACCAATGCCGAATAATATACGAATGTAGAAGTAATTTATTTATATTAAAGTTTCAATTGAATTCAATCGAATCACACAATTTGTTGTATTGCGTATCAAAAACCTTGAGCAGTAACGTGTACATTACTTGACAGAATCACATTCAAATATCAAATGCATTTATGACATAACTCTATCTGACTTTCGAATGTGATGCTCTCAAGTAACGTACACGTGACTGCTAACGTGTTTTGATACTCAATACACCCGATTATCCTGTATCAAAATTCAACACAAACTAACCCGCAAACACCAAATTGTTCACAATATTGCTTTTACAACAATTGCAATCAGAGTCAAGGTATTCAACACTCGAAATGTAATTATAACTTCGTTAGTTATCTTAAAATCAGTATAAAGGCTAATGTAGTTAAAAATAAGTAATATTTTGTACACATCCACTGCTCATAATACGTCAAACTGACAGTTTGTAACCCTTAAATAAGTTATTCCGCCGGAGTCGGGAGCTTAAAATTTAAGGGTCCTTACGGCATTTAAGTAACCTTAAGGTGACGGTGCAATAGTTTTTTGTCCGTTAAAGAACCTTAAAATTTTAAGTATCCTTAACGCATACGGTGCAATCGGGCATAAGGAACCTTAAAATTTTAAGTATCCTTAACGCATACGGTGCAATCGGGCATTAACCTGATTTACAAGTTACGGTAGACATGCATTTTACGTCGCATAATTCGGCACATGCGCGTGTACGAATTTTTAGCATGTGCACAGTTGTCACATCTACATTTGTAAATCTCCACCTGTATATTCCAATGGTTCCTGTTTTGGTTTAGTGCCTAAGTTAGGTTAGATGGGTTAGTTTAAAGTTTATATATCGAACAATATAGGCCTAGTAAAGCAATTTGTTCGATATATAAACTTTAAACTAACCCATCTAACCTTTAATAATACCTCAGGTACTGCCTTTGGTCGGTTGTGAATTTTATAATGCATTCAGTCGAGGTAAAATTTCTACATCTGGTAGCATCGCAAAACACATGTGACGGTCGATCGAGATTCGCGACGTAAAATGCATGTCTACCCAAGTTACATTGACATTGTTTAGTGATGTTGACATATAACATAAATATTTTATGTCATGAGTTCCATCTGTTGGAACTAATTGGAGTGGACACCACTTTCTTGAACGCTCTGTATAATGGTTTTATACAGACACAAACAAAAAATACAAACATTCTAGATTGCATATCTTAAAAGTAGTTTTCCTCTTGGAACTGGTATGTTGTAAATCTCGATGATTTATCAATCTTCAAGACATGCATTATTGATTTTTTTTAAATCTCGAACATTCACAAATAAATTACATTGGTTGTTTTGAAGCATATTTTGGTGTGAATTATAAAAAAAGCTAGTTACATAAGAAACGACAAAAAATGTTCCTCAATGGGAGTACAGATAATAATATCCCTTTGACAAAAATCTAGATGACATATACCTACCTATAATCTGATCCAAATTGCGTGAATATTCCATCGAGTTGCACATGCAGATACTATCTCAACATCGATAATAATAGCATATACCTAATTCCGATAATTCCGCGTATCATTTTTTCGATGAAAATGTAGATTACAGGAATTTAAATGGGGCACCTACGAAGCCATCCGGTGGCTCCCTTTGCACGAGCTCACAATACAAACAGATAACTACCATAACCTTCGATTAGAAATATCCGGTGTCGGTGCAGGCTGCGGATGGAACAATACACACACCTGAAATAGGTAGGCATATGTTGAACTCACCGTTGCGCTGGGACACCTTTTGGACGATCGGGGAGCAGTTCAGCCTTGCGCTCGATAGGATAATACCACAGAACTAGCCACTGATTGCACACATTTCCTCAACAGTTCTCAGGCTCACGGGAGGGTTAAAAAGGCCTCAGCGCGACGAGTTCGCACAAGCACGGAGCCTCAGTTCCACCATACTTCTGACCTCAATTCGCAATTTGCGCATGTGCGTCCGACGGTCGCGCACCATAGACGAGGCCCAAAGTTTAAAAACGGATGGTTTGTGAATCGCTAAGACACAATCGCGGACACCCACAAAACAGGTGTAACTGAATTACGGCAATTGGCGAGCAGCGAACGTTCAAACGACAGCACCCCCACTTTGAATTTGACAGGTGACATTTGCACTCGCTTTGTGTGCGGCGTTGCCACGTTTCGTTATTATTCCTGGTGATTACAATGAAGTTGGGCATATATACTCCCAGGATTGCCAAATGTAAAAATAACAGACCGATTAATGAATTAATGCCTATTCAATCTTTTCTGTTCTCGTCCTTTAGGGACTTTTAATATAACACCCTAACATGGCCTACCTTACTAAAAGTTCATCGTGGATGGATTTTGTGCAAACATGCGACGTAATGCAACACGTTGGCTAAGCTGGGACATTTGGCCCTTTGGCCCTAGCGACTGCTGAAATTGAGGTTATGCAGAAATGTGAAATTACGTCACAAATAAATATGGGCCGATGCCTGAATAATGTAAACAGTAGTCATGTTATTTGCTTTCGTTTATTAGACAATTTAAGAAGATTCAAATTGTATCTCTAAACGCGAGTTAGCATTCGCACGATATTAATAGGTTACAAGAGAATTGAATCCAACCATAGCGGCAGAAATATCATAACCTTATTTCAAACGTTTGACATTTTCAGTCAGTTAAAACAATAGGCAAATTGTACACAGGGTGGTTCAAAAATGTTGAGGATGATTTGAATTTCCCGCCTCGTTATATTATTCTCACGTTGGTAACACGAATATTTTCACACATTTTTGTTTTACAGTGGTGTATTTCAAAGTGGTATAACATAACCTATATACAAAAATGAAATGTAGCGAATAAACTTCATTCATTTTAAATAATAAACTTACTTAACAGTACAATCTTCCAAAATAACACGCACGCACTAGGCTTCGAATACAATAACTTCAAGGTCCCCTGGAATGTACTCGAACATGAAAAAGGTTTGAAAAAGAATTCGTCAAGAGTGATGAGTTGTCGCTGGTGTGTCGCTGTAATTAGACGCAACATATTTCAGTAGTTCCGTAGGAACTGAGAAATGCACGAAAACCTGCGGCGGGAAATTCAAACTGTCGTCTGCCTTTTTGGATCACTCTGTATTATTACGTTTTTTCAGAAATGTTCGTATACTGTTCTAAATATTTTTGAATTTCGTAACTATTGTCAGATTTTTTTTTATGTGAGTAGCCATTAGGAATATTTCATAACTGCGATTGGTACTGATTAGTTTATTGTGCTTTGGCATTTCTGGAGAATTGGCAACACAGATTTAAATTGACATACATTTATTGACGGCAAAATTTCAATTTTATTGTCGCTTTTTTTCAGTTAACTCAACTCGACCAATCTTTGTGAGAAAATCAACAAACATAGGTGGAAAACAATTTCACAAGATACGAATCATCATAATTACAAGATATTTAAAACATTAACAACTGTTATTTGTGACATTGACATTTCAACATAACCTCATTTTACAATGCAAAAGTCTCTAACTTGAAAGTTCGTAACAATAAAAGTCACTAAAGTTGCTAGTTTTGGTATTCACATTAAAAAACATACGACTACAATATGTATAAACAATAAATGTCCCTAGATTTAAATCAATAGTTAGCAATCAATAGATTGCTATTTGAATGGTGAAAGGCAGTGTTGTAATGTATCTAGATACATATCAAGTATCTAGATACGGATCTAGATACATTCTTCCTTGAGTACCTAAAGTTGTATCTAGATACTTTTTTCTGAAGTATCTGTATTGTATCTAGATACAAAAAAAAATGTATCTGTTACAACACTGCATTTTGAGTTAATTACATATGTACAATTAGCTATTGATTCATTATTGTGAGCATTATTTTTTTACCTTGGGCCTTCGATTGATTTTCTCCCTTAGAGAATTCAAGTTTGAGCCAGTAATTTGCTATTTCATTGTGTATTATTCTTGTATCTATTACGTACAGTAACCCGTCGAAACAGTCGAAAGCTGACAATGACGCATGCTTTTTCGAATAAACAATCGCGTTTTTGATGCTGGGTCGTGTGCTAAATGTAATAGAATAAAATGAAATTAGATACGTATGTCGAATTCATGCAATATGGATCGATTAGTCAGGATCATTGTCAGGACGGGATGAGTATACCAATTTTAAGCAGACGAGTTTTGCACATATTAAATATTTATGAGCATTTTCTTTTGCATGTAAAATGCGTATGTAAAAAGAAAACAATTTTTGGTTTGGTTTTCCATGTATCTAGAAGTATCTAGATACATTTTCAATTTTGTATCTAGATGTGTATATATACATTTTTTCTAAAGTATCTGTATCTGTATCTAGGTACAAAAAAAAATGTATCTGTTACAACACTGGCTGAAAGGTACTCCTACGATTTCCGTATTCTGTGGTCGTAACTCCATAAGAAAGGTTACCAACATAAAGACGGTTGGCATCACCTCATTTGTAACTAATTTTCCTACGTTTCCGGGCAGATGACTAATAAGTCACTAGTGTCACTTTGACGTTTACATCATTTACATTTGTTGTGACATCGTTATAACAAGTCGACATCGCTGTTGTCCGTGAAAATGGTGATAGAAGACGATATTAAAATATGGACAGGACACGTGAGTGCATCCAACCACTAATTACTGCGCTCTAATTGTATTTTTTTGTTTCGTTAGTACCATTATCCCGATGCGACCAAGAGAGACATCATGAAGGCATCTTCCCAGTACAGAGGATTAGTCCCACAATTAGACACCTACAGTAAGTCGAATTTTATTGAGTAGTAGTAAGAGACAACTAAGAGTCATGTATTGACAACTCATAGGTTGTAAAATTGAATTACGTTAAACGGAATGAAATATGATAGTAGTATGTCCAATATCACTATTGTTAGTAATATGAATCTAAATTCCTGCACTATAATGTTGTTATTGAATATAATGTGATTATATTCAGAATATATATAGAATAATGTGATCACTTATCCTTGAACTTTAAATCATTAGATATTCTGGTGTATTGCATCTTAAAAAACGTTAGCACTAACGCTTTCCTTACTTGATAGCATCACATCCGAATGTTAGATGTATGTATGTCATAAATGCATCTGACATTGGAATATGATGCCGTCAAGTAACGTAGACGTTACTGCTAACAAATTTTGATACGCAATACTCCTGACATTAATTATCCACATATCACATACAAATTCAAAATTGTTGCAACATATTAATCCATTTAACATACAGGGTGACCCAGAATCAGTCATTTCCTAGCCTACACGCACTCCAGAAAATGGATGGTTCCTTTAGTGCTGACGGTTGCTATGTCACGGAGAAATACCAGTATTGTAATATTACATTCCTGACCTAGGCCGGCAATGAATTAAAGCTGGAGGAGTACAGCCAATAATTTCTTCTTAGCTCTTCCATATTTTTTCTAAACTTGCAAACATATTGTGATATGAAAAAAAAATAGTATGTGCGGTTCATACATTAAGTGCCTTCCCTGCCGCTTCAGTTGTTGTTCTCGCCTAATGGCTTGGACATCAATTGCCGCATTGGCAGGGGATATATCACTTCCTGTACTAACCACACAATATACTATTGTTTCGGAATCCACAACGGTTAAATATTGCCCTATTATCCATATGTTTGTTTTTGCAAAAGGCAAGAGGCAGTGATCCATTGCACCCCAATAACATGAGATGGGCTCACCAATTAATCAATTAATACTTTTATAATTAATATTTATGTTTAAACGGTCTTGAAGTGTATGCACTATCAGGAAGTTTTACTGAACACTACTTCACCTCAACACCTATAACATTCATGTGTAAGATTTTATAAAACTGTTGCCTATTCCAGTTATTAAATACATCTCAAAGAAATATCTGCTGGCTATGGAATATTAATTTGAATCGATATGAAATTATTTTCCAGATTTTAACGACGGCGCACAAGTGAAGCTGGTAAACTTGACAGGCACGATCCCTGTCAGGTATAAAGGCAACGTGTATAACATTCCCATTATCATCTGGCTCATGGATACCCACCCCAAGAACGCCCCCATTTGCTACGTTAAACCTACCTCAGACATGGCCATAAAAGTCTCAATGTTCGTCGATCAAAATGGAAAAATCTACTTGCCATATTTACACGATTGGGTGCCAGTAAGTTGTGAAATGTTTCACCGACCTCGGCAATTTATTAAAATTTCTATTCATTTTTTTATCGTAACAGAATAATTCTGATCTCCTCGGTCTCATTCAAGTGATGATAGTCACATTCGGTGATCAACCTCCAGTCTTCGCTAAGCCGAAGGATGCAGAAATGCCATATCCTCACAATTGTGAGTATTGAAATATTGGACAATTTGTTTGAAGTGATTGTAACATGTTTTATGAGGTGTTATATGCCCTTATATGCTTTACATTAATCCAGATAAAGTAGCTGTGCATACATATAAAATTCTATGCAATTGAACTTTTGTTCTGCAGACTATCACAGACAATACCAGTTATATCAATTGATTTAATATCATAAGATTTGTTTAGTGTATTTAAAAAAAAAGATATATTAAATAAACATATGAACGCATTATTAGAAAATCTTATCTTGATTACATTATTGTATAAGGTTATATATCATGGGCTTACAAGAAAATATGTCAAGTCAAAAAAGACAGTTTCAAGATAAATGCTCTTGAAAATTCAATAGTTAATGATAAATCTAATTTTCAATATTTATAGTTTTTTGCAAAGTTTTTACTAACAATCCAGTGAGCTATGATAAACATAGAAACTGTTTCCTGATAAATATAACCAACTTTTACAGTACCAACAGATCGTACTCTTTATGGTTACCTGAACCTGCAAGAGTCAAGAATGTGTATGTCACTATCTACTACACGCACCACACACGCCTTCAACAAAATACAAAGAAAACCTTGGTCTGGCGTCCCACCCTGTATATCTTGCGACTTGTACAAAACAATTATTGAGAAACATTCCGTATTTCAGCTTTCATGCCCCCTCAAACCAGCTCCATGGGTTTCCCAGCCTACCCGCCCCCCTATCCACAGATGAGTAGCAGCTACGTCATGCCCTCAATGCCACCAACAAGCACTCCATACATGCCATACACTCCGCCACAGTATCCTACCCCATATCCGCCATATGGTAACAACTTTGGCCCTCCCAGTCAGGGCGGTGGCGGCATCAATGCGGGGACCATAAAGGACGAACACATCCGCGATTCTTTGCTCACTGCTATCGAGGAGAAGTTAATGCGCAGCATGAAGGAGCAGTTCCAGCAACACCAAGCGGAGCTCGAGACCCTCAAACGGACACTGCTGGAGCTCAAGCAAGGCAAGGCAAAGCTTGACAGCATTCTTGAGAGGCTCAATAAGGAAAAGGTGAGATTAGCAAAGTTAAACCAAAAATGATTTCAAGGCCGTTTTGTTTTTCTTCACGGGTTGTTTTTATTTTTTGCTGTGAAATCATATCGATTTGTAGTATTTGAGATATATGTGTTGCATAAACGATTACCATCCCATGAAACCTTTATATCCACAGTGACGGCGATCATATTTTAGTAACCTCATTTTATCATATTGATTCAATTTGCACTTTCAAGTTTTCCAAAACATGTTACTTAATATTGAAGAATACATGAAATATCATACGCGAAAAATTTCACTACCAAAAGTTGCTGACAGTGTGCCTACGCAGCATATGCAATATGTGCCTCATAGCAGTGATTCGAGTCACATGGGTATATTATGGGCGGGTTGCACCGACGTTAGTTAACCCGTTGTTTACAGAATATATGTAGTTAGCTAACCATAATTTAGGGTCTTTTGCTGATCATAAATTCAAATCATTTTATTATTTTCAGTACTTATTTTTCTTTACTTGCCCTACTGATTTCCATCTTATCTCTTGGTTAGCACCTATGTCTATGTTATTAGATAGTACTCTTCCATTTTCCCAGGTTTTAGCGTTGTTCAAATATTCCATGTACATAATTGTAATACTAAGTACACACAGTGACACTTTAGTGTCGACACTGAGTGTCCTCGTGTATACGACAGTGTATCTGGTTGCGACACTAGTGTAAGTGTCGCAGTGTATAGTCGACCCAAAAATCTAAGAATATTACGACTTTGACTTTTAAGTATTTTATGGGGGTTTTATTTGGTGTTGCCATAAAATCAGCGCTTATACTGGCTTGTAACTCAATAGGCGATCTGTAGAAGGTGCCGGCGAGTGGCACGCGGCCTGGCTCTTTAACATTTGACCAGGCCCGTACTAAGAAATTTTGAAAGCAATGCTGGGAATGTTTTCTATTTTGATGAAATTAATTTCATTCATTATTGATTAATAAGTCTAATTTATAATATGATAACTAGAATCAAATTAATGTTTCCTTCGCTACAATCCCTGTAAATTAATTACTAATTACGACATTAATTACTAATTATCTGGTTGTGAATGTAGCTAAAGCTAAGGTATAATTGTACTTACCGTGTATATATACCTGATGATTAATGTGTAGCAATTTATCCGGCAACATTGGAGAAGCATTTCTCAGTAGCGTAAATTGGTATAATTCTTTTGTTGGTGTCATTAAAATGACGAAAGAAAAGGTAAATTGTTGTTTTGCTTTTAAGGTATGGTTTTGACCATTGTGTAGGAGTAGGAGTCTTAATATTTTAAATACTTATAAAGTTATGGATATTACCCATCCACCGATAATTATATGATTACGTATGGTCGAATAAATAGTTTGGTTTTTAATTATTATTATTACACAATATTCGAGAAATTAAAACTGTAGTTGGATTACATTTATAAATTAAAAAACTTGAAATAATTGTATCTGTGTTTTAATTCATTTGAAAGTGGGCAAAATATATACACTTTATACCTAAACATACATATGTATAAAAATAAATTTGTGAACTACACGGACAAGCGCCAAATGTTAACTGATCGAACACAAACTTCTCAAACTTATAATTTTGCAGAAGGTAGTTAGTTAGGTAATCCTTTAAGTGGTCATGGTAATATAAACTAATGGTTGTAGACGCATCATCCCCGTAATGACCGTTAATCCTAATCCGGTGCCAGTCACTTTTAAGGCCGCTTAGAAGATTCGTCCATAACGATAACAACAGATACCCTCGGCATGATTAACAAGTGATTTTAAGAAACCAAAAGAAAAGGTTGTCTTGCAACCAATATATTGCTGTCGGTTAAGTGTGGTTTGCATATTTCATAATAAGGTAAACTGATGGTATTTAACTGTATCCATACATATTAGCGACCCGGTATGTAAGAAAATACTAACCGAATTGAAATAATTGAAACGAATGTATCAATTTAAATTATTAGGAATACGGTCCTGCTAATATTATTCAGTTATCTGGGGTTGCCCGGCTGTCTTTCTGGTATTGACGACGGGGGGCGATTCTTCCGTCTTGACCATCCGTTTGCTTTATGGTGACCCTAAATTAAACCCCGAATATAACTATTAAGAAGTCAAAGTCATAATATTCTTAGATCTTTGGGTCAAGTATACCCCGTGTGTACGGGTTGTGTCTTGTGTCCGGACGGGTGAATTGAGTGTCTCGCAATCGCGACACATTTAACTAGAGCAGAGCAGTTGTTCGGATATTATTGCAATTAAAATGTCGAAAACTACACCCGTGTTTGGACAAGAGATGTATTTCATACGAATACATTTTTTGTAGATTTCTGGGTCTTCGTTTCTAAGTTCCTTTAATAATTGGCTGTAAATTCCCTTTTCTTCTCTCCTTCTATTCAGCCTTTAACCCAAACTGATCTGTTTTTCCTTCTGAATTTTTTAATTAATATGCATGATGCAACAACTGCTGCTGCTCGACGTTTGTCCATATTCAATATAGTAGTGTGGACAACACCACACATTCAATTCAAGACTAATAATATAAAGATGACACAATAGTGTCGCGACACGACAATATGCAGTGTGGACACACCAGACACTCGTATCGCGACACCGCATCAGGACACTGGTCTAGACACTAGAAATTGCTTCTCGTGTGGACGCCGTCGACACTTGGTGTCACCGTGTGTACTTAGCGTAATAGTTCTTTGCGTTTTCTTTTGTTCTTCTTAATGGGGCTGCTTGTTGTTCCTTTTAGTTTTTTGCTTATTTCGGGTTAACCTCATTCCAACTGTAGCTTTTCCCATTTACTAGTTAGTACTAGAGAGCATTAGTTACCCAACTTGGGGTATGACTGTACTTTATCATTTATGATCAAGGTAAAATTGGACTAGCAAACAGTAACCATTCATTTTTTTTTTAATTTCGTAAATATATAACATTTCTATTACTCAAGGTTGTTATATTTAGAACTCACTGGTAAGTAATTTTTATTTTTATTTTATTTATTTTATGTCTCTGAAGATGGTTTTTCATAACCGAAACTAGTCAGGCGAAAGAAATAAATCATAAAATAAAATAAAAATAAATATTACTTATCAGCAAGTACTAAATATAACAACCTTAAATATATACCGGGCTTTTTTTTCGTTTTTACACATATGATTGACAATGTATAACTGGTTGCCTGCATATACCCGCAAAGAATTTCCTATGAGTAATTCTAAAAAAAAAAAAACAACTCATTAACGGCGTCGGTGCAGCCAACCTGTCAATTTTGGCATATATTACACAGAGAGGTTATGTTTTTATTCAAGACAATACACGAGAGTATTCGTAATGTATCAAGATCAGCTGATATGTCAACTATTTTCTTTGGGGTTACCTGAAAAGTAAATTTTTTATTGACGTACAAATACATAACGTAGATGAATTGAAAGGCCGTGTACGTACTGCATGTAATGGCATAAATCCACAATACATTAGGAATACTCTGCGTATCTTCAAAAACCCTGTCATGTATTGCCTTGAATAAAAACATAACCTCTATGTGTAACATATGCCAAAATTGACAGGTTGCTTGCACCGACGCCGCTAATGAGTTGATTTTTTTTTTTTTACAATTACACAGGAAATTCCTTGCGGGTAGATGCAGGCAACCAGTTATACATTGTCCATCATATGTGTAATAAGGAAAAAAAAGCCCGGTATATATATATATATATATATATCTGGTAATTTATGGATAAAACATTAAAGTTAATTTCTATTACTGTTTACTATACATCCTGATGTTTTATTAAATATGCAGGGCGACTTAGATAAGAATATATTGGTACTCAAAGACAAGGAACAAGAATTAGATAAGGCAATAGAGAGGCTCGGGAATCAGGAATCTATAGATGTCGATGACGCTGTTACGACTACTGCCCCGTTGTACAAGCAGTAAGTAGTAAAACCCTAAAATCTAAAAGTATTCCTTTATGATGTGATGGTTTAAACGAAGTTATCAATTAGTTGATGGATTATAATTACAAAATATTTTTTATTGAGTATCTTATTCATTTAGAACATTGACTACTTCCCCTCATGCATTAGTGGTGTGCGGCTGTTTGTTTTACTCATGCATAGCATCTAGTGTTTAATGACTGCTACGAACCTACAGATTATGGACTATAAAATTGATAGATTTTTTTAAAACTTCAATGCCATCTACTAAGAATCTCTTAATGAATCGCCTATAATTAAAAAATACAAAATTTTAATATTACAAATTTCAGGTTGCTGAATGCATTCGCCGAGGAGGCGGCGTTGGAGGACGCGATATACTACATGGGTGAGGCACTGCGCTGTGGTGTAATCGATCTAGACGTGTTCCTGAGGCAGGTTCGCACGCTGTCCCGCAAGCAGTTTATGCTGCGCGCACTGATGCAGAAGTGCCGCCAGAAGGCTGGCCTGGCGCCTGTCTAAACCCCGGCCTCCTTAAAGACCCTTGTATCCGCACGCTTTGTTATAATTATTATTACGCAATATGTTAGATCAATATTTTAAACACGTATAGGATATTTTAATGTACCGTTTGTTTTCTAAATAAACACTATTTTATTCTTTATAAAATGTCTTACAAACAAGGAAACAGTGCAGTGTGTATGCAAATTTCTTAAACTCTAATTACATGTGTTATGAAAGCGAGTGTTATACGTATATTCCGACGGAAAGGAGGAGAAATAATATGCCGAAGCCGGAGAATATAGAAGCAACCAGAGATACCAGCAGCTCCTTTTTTAGGCTCCTCGTTTGTTTTGTGCTTGTCACTTCGTACACGAAGAACCAAGCTGTGAAGAAGATTCCGATGCCCAGAAGCACTACTGTGAGGTGTGGGAATATCGCTGGGTTCACTGGGGACACATACCTTATCATATCTTCCATCTAAAATGTAATCATATATGTGATTTAACATCGAAAATTGAATGTTTGCACTCACCTTAAATGTGGTTTAGTGGTTTAAAGCGGTTGTTTAGATTTTTACGTGGCAAACACCGGCTGAAATTTACACAGAGTTTACACGCACGTCGGTGAAATGATTTGACATTGGTTTGTTTCTGTGGTGAAGGGTGGCGCCATTGTTGCCACAGCGAAGTGTCAAAGTTTGTGGTGTAAGTCCTTTTTTTTTTAATCAGAGGAGTCCAGAAATATGCAAGGAACATATCCCTGAATCCAGTTCAGGATACATCTGAAATTTAAAAAACAATGGACTGGTTTTCAACGACGCAATTATTAATTCATATTTAAATCATGTAATACATGTTTAATGATGATAAATGGCGGTAAACCTTTAATTTATAAATCAAGAGTTCTATTCTCTCGATACTGATAGGGATAAAACAAGAATGTTTCAACATTTTCGAAATAAAACTTTATGCTATGCTGTGCACATATCGACAGCACAGGGAAGAATCACAAGGAGCAAATCGCAATTATTGTATTGTTTGTTACAGTACAGTATGATGAAAATTGTAAAACAAAGAAACCAAAATATACAAACATTTTTTCGGTTTTTTAATGTTACCAAAAGAACCTGGGAATGTTTAACCTCTGCAAAAGAGTGGTGAGTGTACATATGTTTGTTTGTTTTTGTATGTTGGTTTGTATATTAATTTGCATGCTTGTATGTTTATTTTTTTGTTCGTTTCTATGTTCTCAACGTTTGTGTATTTCCATACACCAAACTCTTACGTTAATTACTAATTGCGGCGTTAAATACTAATTGAGTGGTTGTGAATGTAGCTTGAACAAACGTTTCTTTCTTTGTTTTTAGCAATATATCGGGATTATTGGGTCCGTCTGGCAACACAGGTAGTGAATGTGTGGTGAATGTGTTGATAATGAAGGGATCTTGGAATAGAAAGGTCGGTTTCGTACAGACACGAACAGGTGTCACGCGTAAATTCTGTTCAATTATTGCATTTACAGTTAATTGTAAGTGCAATTAGCGCCGGCTTAATGATTTATTGCGAAGAAACGGACATTCCAATGAGCGGGTCAAGTCCGGCGTGAAGCGGTTTGGTTATTTCGAATTTTGGAGTTCCGCCGCGACGACATGCGGCTCGGTCGATAAAGTGTTTGTATGCGAGGTTTGGTGTCCCGTGTGAATTTCGCTAGTCAACCAGGAAATTCTACAGGTCCGAAAGGTAACTGATGTTTAACGGTGTGAGTGCACCAGGAACTCGTGCGTGCGTGAAAATCAGCCAGATCCTACAGTTATTAGGTCGTCCATCGTCACTGTTTCGAGGGGGGTGCCGATTGATAGTGCCAGGTTGACACATGACAGATGTCATCGGTACCCAATTTACGAGTATTGAATTAGTTACAAGGATACGCAGTATGTCCTTTGGTTTATGAGGATCTTTAGTGACTCAGGGGACCATTGCGGTGATTGTTGGGATGGTTTTATGTATGCAAATGGAATTACTGATTTGCTTTAGCAAGCAACCCTAAATGTTTTTAAATTTTGAATGGAAAACTCTACACAACCCCATTCTTCATAACAGTATGAAACAGGAGTTCTTACATGCATACATATTGCAACTAAAGTAGTGCACAGTGTGTTTAGATTACTAATATTTCCGTGCTACTTTTATGTGTAAGTGAAATTTAGTCACCGATTGGGTAATACATATTACTATAATCAGATTGTGAGATTAATAAATTGTTGTTCATAGCTTATCAACTACTTTACACATAGACAGTACTTGCCGATCAATGAGCATATTGTAAAATGATTGTGTATTTTCAGATGCTGTCCGCACATTGGTAGTGCCCACCCTCAATTAAAATGTATCCCGGTGCAAATTAGGAGAGAACCGATAAATTACTGTAAATGGAATGAACGAGGAAGACTTAATAAGGAGGTCGGCCGATGAGCGTGAAAAAATCTTCGGACGATACGAGCATGGCCGTGCAGAGGGTGCGGAGATCGACCCTTGGGAAGACCCCGCGTTCGAGGTCTACCACACCACAGACCGGTACGGCTTCATGCACGACAAGAGGCTACCGTCAAAGCTGGACCCGCATGAGGCCAAGAAGCAGCACGTTGAGCTAGAACGTATAAAGAAGTGGCTCAAGATGCTCAAGTCATGGGACAGCCCTGCATTTAAGGAGAAGCTCCATAAGCGCGTCTACAAGGGCATCCCAAACTCACTTAGGTCTCAGGTTTGGATAAAACTTTTAAACGTCGAGAAGGTGAAGAACGATAATAAAGGACGCTACATTGACATGCTGAAGCTTGCCCGGAAGTACTCGACCGATGCAAGACAAATTGACTCTGACGTTAACAGACAGTTCAGAGAGCACATACACTACAGAGAGCGCTATAGTATCAAGCAGCAGAGCTTGTTCAACGTGCTGACGGCTTACGCCATGTACAACTCTGAGGTCGGCTATTGCCAGGGCATGTCCGGCCTTGCGGGTGTGTTACTTATGTACATGGATGAAGAGGATGCTTTCTGGGCCATGCACGTCCTGCTCACTGATCCGAAGTATGCCATGCACGGTCTTTACAAGGAGGGCTTCCCTAAACTCACTCGGTTCCTTGAGCACCACGACCGCATACTCACCAAGTTCATGCCCAAGCTCAAGAAGCATTTTGATAAGCACGGACTTGACGCCATCCTTTACTCTCTCAAGTGGTATTTTGTCTGTTTTGTGGAGAGGGTTCCGTTCAGTCTGTGCCTGCGAATATGGGATATATACTTGTTTGACGGTGACAAGATCATTACCGCCATGGCGTACACCATCCTGAAGCTGCACAAGAGGAGCTTGATGAAGTTGAATGATATGGACTCCATAACGCAGTACATTCAGGTATAATACATCACAATTTGTTTTATGAATGCTGCAACTGCAAATACGTCCGTTTTTGAAAGTTTGAATTATCATTGTAATAATAATAATGTGCGTTAACAAATGTCAATAATATCTTGTAATGACAACAAAGGTCAATTGTCTTTAAAATCAAACAACAAACTTTAACAAACGCTTTTTTAAATTCCACTTTACTGTCCACTTTTGCAGATTTGAATTCTTCTTGGTAAATAACTTGAGATTTAATAAGTACGAGGTCTGTTCATTTAATGCGCGAACTGTTTGAATTGCGCCGGCTCAGTTGGTTTCAGAGGGATGCGCTTGGAGTTCATTTGTTCGTACATATCAGGAATATTTCGCCGTTTCCCGTTTAAAGATATCTTCATTTGTTCAATAGCTAGCGGATTTTTAGTGAAGTGCAATTTTTTCGTTTGGCGGATATCAGAATGAATGACCTGTTGCTGTGAAATTTTGTGTAAAAGTTGGAAAATCTGCGACTGAAACTTTTGCTATGCTCAAAACGGCTTACAGTAATGTTGCTGCTGAACGTTTTAAGAATGGTAGACAGTCGATGGAAGACGATGAGTGTCCTGCATGTCCTTCCACGTCAACAGACGATCCACACGTCGACAGAATTAACATCCTGGTGCGGGTAATCAACATCTGACCATCACAGAGCTTGCTGAAGAGTGTGGGATGTCAGTTGGAACTTGTCACGAGATTTTGACTGAAAAATTGAAGATGCACTGCGTTGTTGCGCAATTTGTGCCACGCCTGATGAACGACCAAAAAGCCCATCGCGTCCAGCTTTGTCAGGAACTGTTTGATCGTTCAGAAGAAGGTGAAAACTTCTTGTCAAAGATCATAACAGGTGATAAATCATGGGTTTACGGTTGTGGCATTGAAACGAAGGTCCAATCATCCCAGTGGGTGGGTAAAACGTCCCCTAGTCCCAAAAAGCTAGCCAAGTTCGATCCAATGTCAAGGTGACGCTGACAGTTTTTTTTTGTTGCTAAGGGTGATGTTCACCACGACGTCAGTCCGCGTATTATATGAACAGACCTCGTATGTACCAGGAAACAGTGTCAATTTTCTATATTTTATACCATTTTTTATATTTGTTTTTTTTTATTGACAACTTCTCTCTGCTACGCAGCTTTTGTTTCAATGGATTTTACTTTATTGATATTACATTGTTTAACAAGCATGCTTAATTTATCTTTACTAGGGATCGCTAACTTCATTATTTGCCTTCCTTATTTTGGGTCGGCAATTACAAAATATGTTTTCTCCCATTGTTCCCTACAATCAGTCGTTTCCTAGCCTACACTCACGCCAGAAAATGGATGATTTCTTTAGTGTTGACTGTTGCTATGTAACGGAGAAATAACAGTACTGAAATGTTACATTCCCGGCCTAGGCAGCAATAAATTATTCCTGGAGGTCTACAGCAAATAATTTCTTCTTAGATCTTCCATATTTTCACTAAACTTGCAAAAATATTGCGATGGGAAAATAAATAGTATGTGCGGTTCGTATATGAAGTGCTTTCCTGGCCTCTTTGGCTTGCTGTCCTTGCCTAATGGCTCGGACATCAATTGCCTCACTGGCAGGAATATATCACTTCCTGTACTAACTACACAATATACTATTGTGGTTGGTCATTATAATTCATTATAATTAAAGATGGTTCCAATAAATTCAGTATTAATTTCATAGTTGTCTCTTTCATGAACTGTTTCATCAAGCAGCTTCAAGTTTGATGCAAACAATTAATTTGCGTAACCCTCCGCCTTCTAAACATTTTTAAAACAACTGTCTGGTAGTAATATGTATCTTGGTGAAGTATCTTTTTACCACCAATTACCGAAGGACTGAGGCATTGCCATGAAGAAAGGCCCAAACGTTTCCTTCCCAGTTTTGTAGACGTGTCTTCCTGATTGTATCTCGTTGGCGGCAAAAAAATTTGAGTAAAATTCCTTGATGATAGGTCTAATATGCACCTAACCTGCTGTACGCCTTCACTAGAAGCATGGGCGCCCACAGTAACGGGCAACTTGGGACCACCACTCTCGAAAACTAATTCGGAAAATGATCTGACAGTGAAAAAATTATTAAATGTCAGAATTTTAACAACGTTACATAATTCATATATTAAAATAATTAAATTATTGCTTCAATCATTCAAGTGTGCTGGTTTTTTAATTATTTAAAAAATGCCAGAAATCATTGATGAAAATACGAAAACTTTAATTAAAAATTTGTATAAAATATTTAAAGATTCTGTACTCAATAGATACTCGGTTTGATGGCAACATTGCCCAACATTGATGGTCATAAAATATAACCTCTTTTAGTTTTAAATATAACCTATTTTTTCAAGTCTAGTAACTTTTTACATTGGCTAACAATACAGTCACCCTAACAGAGCGAAGTTAGTAGTTAAAAATTTAAATGGAACAGAGTACAAATACACTTCGCTGTAGTCGTTTTCTATGATCACGATAGTACATGCACCTTTTATACCCGTTTTAAAAGATTAACCCAAAGAAGAAAGGCTCTCCTAACTATATGGGAATTTAATACTTCAACCATCTGCCAGAATCCGGTAATATATTTTCAAATGAAAATTCAGTAAAAGCTCACTACATATTGAAATGTAATTGTAATTGGGACGTTGGTGTCTTTAAAAAGAAAAAAAAACTAATTCAATAATGACATTCAAGAAGAAGCTAGATGACTCCTCACTACAGTAACATGGTATTCAAGCTCCAAATTTATTTATTAGAAGCAAATCACCATAATCATTCTTCACAACTCTTATATTATTATTATAATTAACATCTTGATAAGTAGTCTTCATTTAACAGAATGTGCTAATGCTGCAAGTTGGCATGCGCAACCAAAAATCTTAATTTTCAAATTGTTTGTACTCTTGGATCATGTTTCAGGTGAAATTGTACAAAGACTTTATGTACGATGAGGACATTGTGATAAGTGCACTGGAGAAGTCCTCCGAGGAGCTGAGAAAGGCGAAGATGGAGCACCCGGGCCCACCGACGAAGGACGAGATACCGAGCCGGCCTTTTGGGCAGTTTGTACCACCAACATTTGAGCAATTGGTTGGCATCAGGCAGGAGAAGTTCACTGAGAAGGAGAAGGAAACGAACGAGATAGTGACGCTGCGTAGCGAGGCGGCCAGGGAGGCCGTCGAGAATGATACCCGGGACCTGCAGCTGAGCGCGGGCACTGAGTCTGTTGGACATACAGGTACGGGCTCAGATTTAGATACACTGTCGATGTGCAGTAGGGAGAGTGAGTGCAGTAGCAGTTCGAGTAGTCTGATTGAGATCACCAGGTTCTAGTTGGGTGAGTGTGAGAGAGAAAGAGAGAGAGAGAGAGAAAGAGAAAGAGAGAGAGAGAGAGAGTGAGATCACTGCCTTATAATCGCCAGTACAAAGTTGTCTACAGTGCCAAATTGCATAATTTTGTTTTTTGGTTCATTCCTCTAAATTTTTATTTTAGTTAGTTAATTTTGGACAGGCCTGTTAACTTAATAGAACTATGGTGCATTATTATTAATTTTCTAATTAAGTTTAATTTAGCAAACCTCCTGATTATTATTTTTATTAGTTTTAAGAAACTATCGATTTTTGTACAAAGTAAAATTAGGCTTGAACCGATAAATAATTATACGATATTACTCCGAGTTTAAGCTTTGAATCTCGTACATGTATATAATTGTATGTATAGTCGAATCTATTTGTGTCGTTTATTTTTTATATAGCATGTCTTTATTTTTATTGCTACAGAATATTTGTGTACTTATGATGTCTACGGTATTTTTTAGCATGTAAAGCACATGATCGCTACCCACTTGCATGTATATGTGATTTTTATTTTTTTTTAATGAATGTAGTAATTATACTTGTTGTAAATGCACACTCTTACAATATATTTTTGTACAAACATTTTATTGGTTTTGGTTACTTATCACTATAACCCATAAAATGCTTCTTTCCATCACCTCGCAAAAAATCGATGCATCCATCATACTGTACATAATCAACACCATTTGGGATGCGTAAAAGGGGAATTTGGTTTTTGGTTACTAAATTTTTAACTAATACACAGAATTGTTTTTAAACCATCAAGTATAAACTGTAAACACCAGTTTTCTGGAATTTCCGATTGAATTATGTAAAATGTACACCTCAGTATTTATGTAGAAAAGTAGGATTGTTCACCCAGATTCCCGAAGGCTAGCTAGCATTCACTAATTTGAGACTAGACATTTAATTGTAGACGAAGTATTTAGCCTCTTGCTAAATTGGTAGTCCAATTTAGATCATTCTAAATATTTAGTCTCTAAGAATCCAAGCGAAGACAATAAGTGTAGTTTAAGACACCCTAGGCACTTATGTTTACAAAACAATTATGGAACCTATTTTAGTTGATAAAAATTGCAGATTATCTCTTTTTCAGTAAGTGGTTCAAGAGTAATTTTATTATTTTAGAATCACCAAGCAAACATTGTAGAAACAATAATGTTCAAACTACCTTTAATCCAATGCTTTTATATACTGCTGAAGCCAAATTTCATGTAATGTGTTGTCATAATTTCAAATCACCAGATGCATTAATCATCACAATTTCACAAGATAATAGAATTTAATCCTCATATAAAAAATGCACGTAGTAAGACCCCAACAATTACAGTTGGGGAAGGTTGTAATGGTTAGATTTTATAGAATATATTTAGAAAAGCATATAGGCCTGAGATGTTACTTTGTACATACTGAAATTATTTTACTTAACTCGTCACCCATGTAATGAGTAATTCGGGTTAATATTAGTGGCAACTCTATTTCAAGGTGACTTGCCTGCATTTTTATCATCATCTAAGCGAATAGCGCACTGGGATTACTTCTCACTCGTGCACTCATGACTTGTCCTTCAGAACACTGGCTCAATGATGTCAGACAAGCAGAGTGACATGTTCACAAGATATCAGAAGGGACAAAGAGAATTTGTGTATTCTTTTGTCGTACCACATATAGGCTGTTCACATTTCAATATCCCAAGATTTCAATCAATAGCAACTTAAAACAATTGAGCAGCAATTCAAGTTGGTACAACTAAAACAATCTGTAGTTATCAAAAAATTTAAATTGATGCCATTGCACGAAAATAAAGAAACTTGCTTAACAAAAAATTTAAAATGTCAACTGATTTTCTTCCCGGAAATATTAAAGTTCCATTTTCTCTTGCACTTTGTTGGGTTCGTTATGGTTTTGACATGAAGCAACAAAACATAACCTAAATTTTCATTTTCCCCTAGCCAGCGTTGCCACTTATATTTTCGAGGTAAATTGCAGTGTTGGTGAGCATTTGCAATGCGAACAGCATATATCTTATGTCTATAAAAAAAAAGTCCATCAGGGGGACAGCTGTGGAAACTTAAACGTATGTCCGTGACTTGATTCACATTCCACATTCATAAAATTCAAAGCGAATGTCATTGAGTCAATGTCAATGCCAAAAATATGGTATGATTGTCGACTTGTTTCTTGCAAACTGGCAACGTAGATAGATAAAAGGAAGGCGGCCGGCCCACAGAGCGTACGCAGGAAGTCATTGCCGATGTGTAAGAACGCTTGTTAAACTAACCAACAAAATCATTGTGACGATCTAGACAAGAGGTTAGTTTATCACTTGGCACTTGTCAGAAATCTGAAAATCTGAAACAACAAACATACGTTTGAATTTCAACAGCCGCCCCTGATCGACTTTTTTTTATGAAGATACGACGGTACATGCGATGCATTTAACCTTAATGTGACACTGTGTCAAGATCCAAATTCTATTTAAATTCAATATTTATGAAAACAAGTACCTACTCATATCTGCCCCAAGAAAGAAAATAAAATAACAGTGGAGGCTCTTTTAGGGACTAAAAGTTTGTAATTCTCTTATCTCTTAACTATTTCAACACCAATCCTTAGTATTAGCATTGATTATAATATCCTTATAGATACCCGATGTATATGGTGGCACCCATTGCTACGAATTTGCCTAACTCAAACGTGTTCAGAGGTCGAATTCCGGGGTTGACTGTAGATATTTCGCACTCTCATATTATTTGTGATGGTGGGAGGCTGGGAAGGAGATGGAGACAATGCATGCTCTCACTTTTGTAAGAGAGCGCATTTTCTATCTAAACATTACAACTCGGGCGGCCCGAGCCCGAAAATATATTTTTATGGATGCCTTTACATTCCGTGTTGTAAGCGTAGTTACAACTTGTTTGTCTATAATTAGAAAAATCATACCACAAGGGCGGCAATAAATTAAGTAGCCGGTAAAATATATTATTGCACAATCTTCTGTAGTAACTTCACTTTTAAAGTCGTGGCTAGCGTTTTCAGTACTTGAAGCGGACGAAGTCGGTGACGTTGGTGATACAACACTGGTAATCTCCGAAGTGTCTATCTGCATATCGCACGGTGCAAATTCACTAAAAAAAGTATCTTCATCTTCTTCACAGTTTGCTGACTTGGGTGGCTTCATTAAGCTGGTTATTGAGTTTATTCTAAAGGATGTTCTGAATGTTCTTGCAGTTGGGTTTCTGTTATATCCACCTCTCTGTCTTATAATGGAAAATAAATTTTCTAAAATGTCTTGATTTAGTCTAGTGGTCAATAAATATTCATATCCCGTATTTGCAGAATTTTGCTGTAGCATGAGTATAGCATTAATGGTAGTAATGAATCCTCCAATGAAAGGTGGCCTCGATACTTTCCCTTTTGTATCAATTTTTCTTAAATTTTTGAACTTTTCTTTTGCTTCAAGTAATGTCGATTTTACCAATGGGCAGCGGTCAGATAATGCACAGTTATATGGATTTTTTGAAAATCGATATCGACTATTCAGGCAATCAAAAGTCTTATCCATAAAATCGATAAATTCGGCAGTATTTAAAGCTGTGTCACTTTTTAATTTGTTTGTACTACTACAAGTTCTAATTGCGGCTGCCATGCTATGACTTAGAACCTGTAGCGCTAACCTGCAGGACATTTTTTGGAAAGGATTTGGCGATATATGTGCACTTGTAATTTTTGGCAAAGCACGACAAGTAGTACTTTTTTTATCAATGATATGTGTGTCTACTATATCTTTAAAACACACTCTCTTTTTGTCGTTCATGTAAAATAGGTCTCCATTTAATAAATTATTCCGAATGCTCTTAAATAAATGAGGAACATCGAATATGGTATATACTACTTGACCGTTAACTTTAAAAAAATGGACGGTCTTCTGTAGATCCCAAATTTTTAATGGCCGCTACATTTGTTGTGCCTTGATCACAAATAATTGCCTTCACTAAAAATCCACTATTCAACATTTTTTCTGTAGCTTTCTTTATAAGAGATAATAAATTTTTGTATGGTTTACACCTGAATGACTAAAAAAATAAGCAAAAGGAATTTTCCATTTCGAGTACAGTCCTCTGGCCATAAAAACCAAAACCTTTTTTGCAGTTTTATTGGTTCTCCCCAAATGTCCGAGATTCTCGAATCCTTCAATACAGTCCATACTCTTCGAATATTCAAGATATTCTTTTATCACCATTTCATCAAAACATATCACACAGTTTTTCTCCAATTCTGACATTGTGCCTGCCTTTTAATGTTAATTGCTTAAATAATAGCGGACTGAACCCAGGATTAAATTTTGATGAACCAATCCATCCTTGAATCGTAGATACGCCAGGTAGAATGACGTTCTGGCGTCTCATAAATTTATACGTAGAAGGAGATTTATAATACAAAGATATTGACAACTCTTTTTCTTCCTTGGACCATTGTGCCTTCTTTTTGTGCAACATTTGCATAGTTACAAGAGCACGTGATTGCCGTGAAGGAAATTTATATGTATTAACAGTATTTTCAGTACCGCAAAGCGATTTATATTTTTTCTGGCTCTTCTTTAATTTAGATACATGTCATCGCTTACTTTGTAATAATTTTGTTTGTTCTTTCACAGTGTTTGTCAACCTTCTTATTTTGTTTCGATTTTCTGTTTCATCTTGATTTAAGTTAAGTTTTCTTTTCACATTTTTATGATTTGTCGAAGAAGATGGCAAAAACGATGAATTTGAATAATTTCTTTTTGGTGTCAAAACTTTAAGACACGCCGAAGTCCCATGGAAGGTGGTTGGCATTTCAGAGGGTGGTGGTGATGTGGATGATTGCTGGATTAAATATAAGGGAGACGTGTGTTGTTGATAATGTTTCGGTACTGCATTTGAGTTGAGTCTTCCATTATTTTTAAAATCATCGTTACCAAAATGAACTTGGCACAAAAACTTTTTCCTCAATGAATTGGGCGATAAAGTTGCAAGTTCCACATTTCCTAAAAGAAGATAAATAAAATTCTGCTATTAATTAATGCTCATAATGAGATTCTTTGTCATTGTTTAAATTTTAAACTAAATATCTAAGTTGCAACTAGTAGACTAGTTTAATTTGCTTAAATACTCCAGCAATAGAAGGGTGTCTCACGCAAGTCGTTGGTTAAAAGTTTATGAGTTTTCTGATGTAGTAAAAATTTGAGAAAAAATCACATTCACAATCATTGCGATTGCGAGATATTTAAGGTACACAGTTGGTCTAAATATGAAATATGAGAATTTATGAATATCATTCAATTTCAATAAGATCCACAATTTTCCACAATGTCCACAATGTTAATATGTTCCCATAGAACTCTACGGTAACTAGGGAAATATAATATCCCCAGCAGTCATAATCGTGTATAATATGTATAATATAATTTTGAAAATAATAAATTATAATAACAAATTTTAACTTTGAGAGTAAATTTAATTATAAAAATTTGCATATGTTAAAAAACAATTTCAAGAAATAATTTAAACTAAAAATTGGACATTTTTTTAAGTCATGGTTTGGCGAACTATGGGTGTTTCCTTTCCCCCGGGACACCCTGTATAGGAACAATTGAAATGAAATAAGCAAACTTCAAAGCCGGATCTAAGAGGACTTTTATACAGGGTTGGATAAATGTGCCGGAATTTTTGATTTTCGTATAAACTTTATTATTATTATTATTACTTAAAACAATTAGTACTTTTTTTTAATTAATCATTTTTTTGCACTGTTTGTGCATTCCAATAGATGTAGAAATAAAAATATAATGTAACTATAGAGTTAGCATGCTTTGCTAACTTAATTTAAGAATATATAATAAAATCGTAAATTTAATCACGATTTAAATTTACATGATTTAAATCGTGATGTAAATCAATTGATTTAAATCATATCTAAACTGGCAAAAAATGATCAGAAATATCAAGTAAATGAAATGAAACATTATTTATTTGTTTTTTTTTTTTAATCTTTGATTTTTGATTTTTTTTTAATCATTGATTTGTGTTTTTATTTTTAAATCACGATTTATTCCAACCCTGGTGATAGCATTAAGATATAATTGCACTCCTAAAGACCATCGTTCATCAATTAGGATATTGTCAGATTGCTAAAGGTCTCGAGTTTGAACATTTGTTAATTTTTCTTTCAATATTATAGTTCTTAATAAACAATAAATTTATTTTCATTAAATAATAATTATTTATTTCTTCTTAGTAGTAGTATTTATAATTTATTGAAGCATTTTTATACAAAAATATTGTTTTATTACAAGTGTATGATGGTAAGGCTTAGGGGGTGCTTCAATTGGCCATCAGCCGGAGCCTTTCAGCTATTTCTTCTTATTTTATTTAGTATTTTAAAAACCACAAGTCGTGAAACCCACCAAACCCTGTATCATTGTAAATGTTGAAAAAGTGTATTTGAAAATGTAAAAATATCAAAATATATGTTAGCTGTTGGAA
Organism: Othius punctulatus; assembly: GCA_951805005.1. Lineage (NCBI taxonomy): Eukaryota > Metazoa > Arthropoda > Insecta > Coleoptera > Staphylinidae > Othius > Othius punctulatus. The sequence continues at coordinate 49,979,523 of OX638138.1, read as the reverse complement.
AACAACTCTCTGAATAGAGAGAAAAACTATTAATATTTGTTTTAAGAGTGATAATAATAATAAAGTTTAGACAGAATCAGGTGTTCTGGCACATTTGCCCAACTCAAAATATTTCAAAATAAATATTAAGATGTAAGAAAATAACATAAAATGTAATCAATATGAAAAGAGTTTCAGAACTATCGAATATATTCAAGATTTATTATAAAATTATAGTGCATTCCTTGATCCTGGATTTACTTCTTGTTTGTTTAAATATTCAGCAGCAGAGATTCGCAGCACAGTAAAGACTTCACATAAAATAAATGTTTCTATAATCCTTAATTTTTTGTTTCTATAGTCTACAGTCTTACTTATTTATTTCTAATTATTTTAGTTGACTTGATGTGAATCAGTTTAAATTTAAAAATATGAATACAGTTTGAATAGAGAAAACAAAGTAAACTGAACTTAACTTATTTTGTAAACAATAAGATACATATGAGAAGTTTTAATTTAGAAAAATATTTCCAATTTTTAATGGCTGATTATTAATTTTTTGACAAAAATATCTGGACTAAAATTTTGTTTAGAATTACAGTATTGGAGATACTTTGAATTTTCTGTTATTTATTTATATTACGAACCTTTAAAAATATGAATAATGTCTTCTAATTCACATCCAGGATTAATTCCATTATGTATTATTAACTTTTTTTATGTTTTGTTGTATCTTGCCTGAGTGAATAATCCATTTTCTACACCTTTCCATGTTAGCTGATGGAAAACGAAACATTTTTAAACTTTGATGAGTCCTTGGAGTAAAGCCGCAATTTAAGTAGCGACATTTATTTCCGCTTTTAGTTGTCGACATATTAACACTTTTGTCTCACGGAAACAAATTAATTTATATGACAACAAAATAAAATGGTTGTTTAAATTCTATAATTTGCAGCTTGAAATAGACGTAATGTTCAACAGACAACGTGAAACGAATAACTAAAAACGTCTTTCTACAGATGTAGACCACAGGCTATTTGAATGCATTTTCTTAGTTATAAACATTTACAACCCTCATTACGTGCCCGATCGGTAAACGGGGCGCTGAGGGACGCCCCCCAGCGCCTTATTATCTCTTAATCCTCATCAACCCTCAACCACCCAAATCCATCATTGAGAATATTGGAAATACCAGCGGTCCCCCCTCCGGCTCCGTGGCCGCTCACGGTGCCGGTGCATCCGTGAATGAATCGCGCGTTAAGTTTTTGAAATTTCGATGCGAGCGCTCCGCTCTGGCGTGGGCCGTCTCCCTACTGAATCAATTCTGTCTCCTTTTCGACGTCCACAGGTGCGTACAAAATTTACATTGGGTTGGGTATCTATAAGGATATTATAATCAATGGTATTAGTGATGCAATATGATTAATTTTGTGTCTTATCCAATGCACCAATTATCACAAGCTTGTATAATGTGAGCAACAATGAAAACCTTTCAGACTGATCTCGAAGTTGACTTAGGTGCTAGTGCCCAATGTTGCCGAGCTTCTAAAACTAACGAGGACATGTTGAAGTTGCCTCAAATGATGAGTTGTCAAACATGTAATATGCTAAAAAAAACTATCTTTATGGCAGAACAATATTGTGAACCAAAGTAAATCTACCAAATTGAATATCACAGCTATTACACTTTGCAATCAAACAAAAAACAATGTAACATTGTATCTGTGTATGTTGCATATTCAGAATTGTATAATCTGTAGATAAAATATCTGCACTGTAAAGCTTGCATATTGTTAGCAAATATAAAAATCTGTTTTATAAATAGTTTTTACAATCGGTATTATTTCATTGCTTTTGTTCAATTTTTGTTCATCCACAGAACTTTTATATAAATTGACAGTCATGCACATTGTAATTAAGACGGAAGAGAGATGTCCAATATATGTGTCGCAAAGCAGCAGCCATATTGTGCAGTAAGCGTACAAACTTTATAATTTGGGACGCACAGATGCATATACTTATGTGAAAGTATTGGCTGCTGAACGACATTTGACACTGTGAGACCATTCTAGATATCAAGGTATCAGAACTGTCCACATATCGCCATTCCAGAGCATCAATGATGCAATTGCAAAATGATGATTATTTTCAGGAGACATGAAAAACAATTGTTAATTATTGAGTATTAAAGAAGTGAGCACATTTTATTGGTAATCATTTAATGTATATATTTTACATTAAAATTACTACCAATAAAATGTATTCACTTCTTTTAAATTTACTAATTAGCAGTTGTCTCTTCTAGAAAATTCATATTGCAGTTGCATCATTGTTCCGGAATGGCGATATGCTGCTCAAAATATATACCAGCAGCGTTGTTTTTTTCCGCTTCCCTTGGCAAGTTTTTAGTTTTAATTCTTATGTCGAGCATTCAACAAAAAACGACACGAAGTTGGCGTTGGCAATCTCAAGTCATGTCTGCACTATGATCAAATCTGACGTGTTAACAGACAGCCAGCATTGCACGCTTGTGCTTGTGATCTTAGTGCAGACATTACTTGAGATTGCCAACGCTAACTTGATAACTTGATCTGAGGAGTGTCAATGTAAAAGCACACATGTCCATAATATGTTCCTAATGAGATAATGGTTGTTTCTGGTAAGATTTTCTGAGTAAAGAGTTAAAGTAGTAAATCTATAGGAAAGTCCAAACAATGGCTGAGCTATGAACAGTTAAATTAAAAAAATAAACTTTCTTATAGTGGACATGTGTGGTTGTATATGTTCCTCCTCATATGTTTTAAAGTTATAAACTTTTGGTATATTGTGTAAAAGGGTTGCTATTGGAAGTGACACGTAACACACAAACCAGCGTTGATTCGTTCCTCTCTAATAGAGGAATTAATAATGTTACAACATATCACCCTTCAAGAACAACAACGACGCAACTGCAACAATTTACAATCACTTTCGTCTCTCCTGAACAAAAAAATCATTTTGCATTTGCGTCATTGTTGCTCTCTGGAACGGCGATATAACAACAGTTACGTTAAAAACTTTCTTGAACATCTGAAAAACATTGCTACTGTAGTATACTTTGATAGCTTCGGGACATCCAAGATGGTAGGCTAAACAGCACACTTGACCATATCTTGAGAACTAAAACAGCTACAACACTACCCGCATACTCATTGTGAAGCTACATTCATCCTTTATAAACATGTAAAGGTTTGGTGTGTTTACTTTCTGTCAAGAGCATAATTATAGTGTCACCTATTTAACATCAGAAAACATTTCATCTATTGAAATTTATCACTGGCTGTTTACTACTAGGAAACTATTGACGGAAATACAGTGAGGTCAAGTAAGTTTCTTGCGTCTGATATTTGAAGCCGTTTCTTATTCGCCTTATAGCACTGATCTTGGCCGTTGTGATTTTCATTTCCTCCCTGAACTGAGAACTGAAGAGGGCCATAAAGGGTGTTCATTTCAAGCAGCGAGATCTTTTATCGAAACTAGCCCCTACATTATCGAAATGTAGTAGATCGACAGAATTCTGTGTTAATGCAAAGATTTTTTTTAAATTATTGTTACACATTAGCAAAATGTGTAGAAGTTCACTGCGGTTATATTTAAAATTAAATCAATCATTTTGCAGCCAAGGAATGGTACTTTCAGTTATTTTTTATTTTATTTCGATCTGTTTTCGTTCTCGAGATACAGACAATGTGCAATTTGTTTTTAGTCTACCGTTGTATAATGTTCTCATGACTGCCATGATTTTAACTAGAAATTGGTTGCCTAGAATTAGTTTATACTATGCTCACCAAATATCTACATTTGTTACATCGACATAAAAATATTTGAGTGTACTTTAATGTATTTATTTGTATTGACTGTACTTCTAGTTACAAATGTGCCAGTATTCGTTATAAATATTATAATTATTACAAGGGGTTGTGAAATATACACAAAACAAATTTTAAATATCTTCAACCTAAAAGTTGTGGATATTTAGTTTACATAACGATTCTCATTTGGCAGAATAACGTAAGTATCAAATTGCAAATATGGCTTTTACATTAGTTTTTAGCGGGATTTACTGCTACACTTATGTGTTAGAAATAATGGACCAACACTTCGAAATATATTTAAAATGTACTATACTTTGACAGGAGGTGCCGGAGTAAGAGCTACTTATGTTAATGAAATTAAATTAGTTATCCAAAAAAAATTTACTTACGTTACTTTGCTAAACATCTATCGATATATTAACAGTAATTACAAGGTGTGTGAAATCTCTATTCCAAACAACAGCATATTAGCTATAAAGCAACATCCATCGCCACACTTAACGCTCAATAGCTGCAAACATATTTTTCAAACCCAGTTAGTAAATCCCTTATTTCTAGTTTTACCAGCAATCAGCATTTGATCACAGGAACGGTACGTTTTATTATCCTTTGCATCGTTTTTAACCTGCATGACTCCCGTAGATACGAGAATAAGCCTGCACCACGTGCCAGCCCAGTCTCACCTGCCCCCCGAAGACTCACTACATTCCATGTACCTCGACGTTTACCGGCCCCATAACCCTAAACGTCCCCGTGTTTCCCCCAAGCATCCCTGCATGGCCAGAGCAGCAGTCGGCACGACGAACATGCCCGAACGTGCCAACCGCTGCATCCAGTGCAATTCAAGAGACCTGAAAGAGTTACGTAAATGTTCTTCCAAAGATGCTCAGACGAAAAATAGCAATAGGAGAATAGTGCAAAGTGTTATACATATGAGGTTTTTCCGTAAAGATTAGAGTTTTTCAAGTGACTGTAAGTAGATAAGCGTTAATTCGTTTCTTTAAAGTTGGCTTCCACTTAATCGGGCTTAATCAAAAGGCACATTTTGCTTCTCTAGAACAATTTATACATTAAGCTTATACTAATGGGTTTGAAACAGGCTTTTAAACTCCTAAATTTAAAACATATTGCTACATGCAAACCGAAATTTTTGGGGCAGGATATTTGCACTTTTATGTTGTGCACCGACTTTTTGTTTATTTTGTCGCACATGTAAGAGTAATATGCACTGATGACACATGTGTATTTTAGGAGTTTTATATGATTTTTCTGTTTGTAGGTTCAAAATTCTCATTTGATCCAAGCATGGACGATGCCAGTTCTTTATTGGACTGTGAACACACGGGTTCCAGGCGTTCGTTGGCCGATACCAGCGTCACCTCCACGGCGGACCTGAGCGTGTTCTCAGCAGTGACCCGTTCTCAAGCACATGAGAACAGCCTGGACACTCACAGCAACATGTCGGATAATTCGGTTGGTGGTGGCAGCTCAGTGGGCTCTGGTATAGGGGCAACGAGCAGTATGCAGAAGACACTCAACTTGAGCACCCACTCTACACCACGCGCCACCCCTCACAATCCTAGTCCCGATGTGTTGAGAATATACGTACCTTACTCGCCCTTAGATACTCCAATTGCGAGCCCCCAGAACGGGGACTTACACAAGTCACTACCGTACTCCTTCCCTGATAACAGGATCAGGATTAAAATTGACAACGATGAACTATCAACGCCGATCGTTGAGCACGGGCAGATCAGGCCATTTATTATAGAGAGTCCTGAGATTGATTTGAAATGATTGTAGTGAATTAGGATTGATATTAGGTGCTCCATTAACAGAAATTCTATTAGCAATAGAAAGGGGAATTGTGTTCCTCATCAGGGCGTGAGAGCGAAGGTATAAAACAATGGCCAAAAATCATGTCTTAGCCTCCCAAAATCACGATCAATTTCTTTAATGTCGGTTATATAAACGAATTTACAAGAAACAATGATTTTCCAGGAGCGTAGGAACAAATTTAATCTATTAACTTATCTTAATATAATTAATATTAATCCAAACTTGCTTGTACTAATGCGAACTAACATTACTGACTGATACTAAATCTAGATGTATTTTACACTTTCACAGATGTGGAATATCGGAAGCACTTTTCCAAGTGCCTGCGCTCTCTTAATTTTCAATATGTTATGAACGATGAAGGCCTCATTTAGATTCAGTTCCATGCAAGTAAATGTTTATGATTACGAAACTATAGTACTGTAATGATTTCTTACTCGCTTTTATTACTTGCCAAATATTAATGTATAAAAATAGTTTTATGTAAAACGTTGGACCACTTTGAATGTATATATTTAGAGAGAAAATAATTTTAATTTCGTGTGTTATTTTTGTAATCACAAGTCATCCTAAAAGCATCGTTTTTGGGATCACTTGAATCTCTTAGATGAATAATAATTTCTAATAGTTCAAATTTGGCCGTCCTAATTATATAAGCAAGCAAAAGCCGTGTAATCATTCCGCAATTGGCATTTATCGTTATTAAGTTGCTATTTATTATTTTCATACTCTCCTGTTTCTAATTTCACAAGCGAATCATGGGTTTGTGTATATTTTGTTAACTATTGTAACTTTTAATAACACACCTTGTATATTATTTTTGTTATTGTTTAAATGATGTGCCATAAAATAACAAACAACTCATCCTCTTTTAAACAGGCTTTACAATTGTGGTATTTAGAACGAACCGAGGCCCAACAGCCTCATCTGAATTAATATTTCATGGTGACTGTATAATAAGAAGCGTACTATTTATGTTGTATATAATAATAAACGCCCCAAGAATACTGTTCAATAAATGTGTAAAATATTAATTGAATATCTGTGACTGTAAATGCTAGATTAGAGACAATTTCATTTTCGACGAGTTTTTTGAGGAGTCAATTGCATTTTTATCGCAAACAGTATTATGATACGAAACAAACTTTTAGAATCGTCGCCTTTCTTGCGTTTAGTAGTGTGACATATATTTTTCTAATTTATTTTTTGTATAATTGTACAGTAGCAGCCCTTAATGTGGTGATTGGTTCAGATTGCTTATAATTGATCAGGGGAAATTTGTTGGTTTTTTTTTTAGGAAATGATGCAATAAAACGTACTACTGTCTCTACACTCAAAATAAAATTGTACATTGTTAATAAAGTCATCGAATGACGGTTTCTTAATAAAAATATTATAGCATCTACTTTGTTTCGTTTGTGTCAACCAATTGTCATTAGCTTTCAAAATGCTTAGATTTCCCAACCCAGATCCAGTAGACTACCGGGTCAGGGATGTTAAGCCCAACCAATTATCGGACTCGAGCTACACACCAACGGGTGAACCACGGGTCACTCAAACCAACCTCGGCAAGTACCTGTACCCTTTACCCAATGTTGACGGGGACTTTGTGATCTCCAAAGTGCCCGACCCCATCTTAGATCGGTGTTGTAATCGGATGAGGGAGTTTTGGGTAGATCTACCTGGTAAAGATGCATTCTTCATGTACGATTTGTACATGAAGTACTACCAGAAGGTTCCCGAGACAGACCCCAGATACAGGAACAGAGGTAAGTTAATTTAGACCCACAAATAATAAGTGATAATGGGTGGATGCTAAATGTTTATTTGCAGATGAAGTAAACATGGCTAAATTTAAAGTGTCAAGTGTTTGTACAAACTAACGTCAGGTGCAAAGATTTGTTTAAATTTTAGAACACAAGTGTTGCTTGTCAAATTATTTTACAGGAACAATATTGAAGTATGTTAAAAATTATACAATATTAACTAAATATTAAGAATGAAATGATTGCGTTTTTTATTTTTTCATTAAATTGTAAAACTTAAGTAGAGACAATTACACTAATAAAGACTTTTTCTGTCTGAAGTACGTGTTTGCTGATGTAAATAAATTTTACTCACAATCAGTTGAAAATATGTGCATTTATGCCTTTTAAAGCGGTCGGGAAGCAACTCATTGTATAATTTTATTTCCCGGCTACATTTTACATACATTTTCCCAGCTAGCAAGTGTCACTGTCACTTTGATAAATCACCAAAACTCGAGGTATGAAAAAAAATTACGCCTTGTATAAACATCCTGCATTTTTCGGGAATTAAACTGTATGTTGCTTTTGCTGCAACTTCCCGCAGATCAGGTGGAGTACACTTGATTTCACTGTCCGACATATTTGAAAAATGTCGAAAGAATTTTTGATTGACAAAATATTTGCATCTGTCAAAATGACAAATTTGTTATTTTCCCTTCACAACAATTTCACAGATCTTATTGATGATATAATTTATTAATTTTTTATAAACCATGCTAGATTGTGAGTAAAATAGTATACAAACCTCTCGGGAAAGATCCGTTTCCCCGATCGGTATGTAATGTACTATTACAGGCATTTAAATAAACAAAGCAATATCACAGTCGATTATAATAATTTTATGTTTTGAAATATTGCAAAAGCAAAATAGTACTTGTAATATATCGTTGTAAAGATAATTTGATCTAGAATCTGATTCCGTAAAAATTTACAGGGTGTTCAATTTAAAAAACCAAAGTTAGAAATATTTCCGGAAAAGAGGTAGTCTATGAAAAAACAAGATTTTGTCAGCCATTTTGTAGACCAGGCTGTAGGCAAGTTTGTTATGATACTTCTTTGTATCTTTTACAATTTCGCATATATAAACTGAACACTGAAACATCAACCGCCCTGTTTAATGCACAAGATTTCGTTCAAATTCTGCCCCATGTAATTTTTTTTTTTGTTAATTCTATTCCAGCATCGATTTTTCCTCGTTCATTCAAGTATGAGTTGGATTGCTTCGAGAGCAATAGATTGAAAAAATTGGAATTCAAGATAGCCTTCGACGAAGCCGTTAAATTAGACCCACAAGCTAAAAAGCTTTCATGCATATGTACCAAGAAAGAAAAGAGAGAGCACGAGGAAGAGCTCGATCCAGCTGATGCCAACAGGTGGCAGAGCCGCCCTAAAATTTTCGCCAAGTCTCAAACGGATCCTTGCCTAAGAAGAGCAGAATTTGCAACGTATGGCCACATTATAGTTATTTATGCGCCGATGATAATGCTAGGTGGGATAATGCTAGCTAGATAGATAATGCTACCGCGAGGGCCTCTGGCCAGAGCTATGGATGTCGCCCGATGATTATTAAATCATCAATAAATTGTGATTAAAATAATTAGTAAAAATATCATGACTTTGCCGTTGCTAAGGACGTTGTTTATAATTTAATTTGTACTTATTACATAATACGTTAACGTGCATCAACGAAGAAGAGGTGAATCATGCCGGATGATATTTTGGCAAAACCAAGCAAAAATATATTACTTTTATTTTTTAGAAACATGATATTATTTATTTTCGTCATGGATACAATCTATGAAAAGCAACTCATATCTCCCTAGGGAGATGTCAATGTTTTTCACTCTCAATCACATTTTTTTCTCCTTCAACCTTATGACCACTTGACAAATAGATCGTACAATTGACAAATTTTCCATTCAAGACGGTACTTGAAGATGAGAAATTTTGCGTCTGCTCATGGCCTCCACTGCCACTAGCAGATGCCGACGATCTTACTTTTTCAGTCTCTTCCAGTCCAGCAAGCACGCGTGAAATTTTATTCTTGGATGCCATGCTGTCTGCCAAGTAGCCTTCCGCTACTGTAGAGCTTTTCCATCCACCCAGACGCTTCAGAATGTTCATACTTACTCCTCCATCTGCTACCAAAGTTGCAGATGTTCGTCTTAAACAGTGACCTGTGAAAGATTTCGGATTCGGCAAACCCAAGTAGACAGCAATTTTTGACGGAATGCTGCCAAATGTGTTTTTCCCAACAGGTTGCACTGTACATTTTCTGTTTCTGTACGATAAAAAAAACCTTGATACTCCTGCAGGACGCAAACACATGTATTCCCTGATAAGCGACAACGCATTCAGTCTCTCCTCTTCAACAGTAGTGAAGGATCTCTTTGCCAATGTTTTAGTGTCCGGAATCTGCACCACATTTACTGAACTCCTGTCACTGATGTCTCCAATTTGCATTTTGACCAATTCGTCAGTTCTGCAAGCGCCAAACATACCCATAATTACTACCACTTTAAACATCAAATTAGTGTCATTCGGTGCTTCTCGTAAAAACATATCAACCTGTTCACGCGTCAAGACCTCAGACTTCTTGGGTTCATATCCTTTGTTTTTTCTTTTAAGGAATGTTTCCAATTCGTGGTAATTTGAAATATCAATGCCATCTTTCAATAATAACATAGATTTAATCATCGAAAGCTTGCTCCACAACGTATTCGGACTAAACGAATTTGACAAATCTTGAAAATATGCCAACATTACAGTTACACTTATAACTGTGACATCATTTTTTAACATCCACTCATGCAATCGATCATATTCTTTTGCGTATAAATGTTCCGACTTTTGGGGGTACCAATAATTCACGGGCTTTTTTGGCTTTTTCATTTACATTTTGAGGAATAATACCTTCTGCCATTTTTATTATGACTTTTATATACTGTCAAACCTTGGAAATAAACATTGTGGATCGATACAATACCTAAAATTTTTACCAATATGTTTCTAAAAAATAAAATATTGTATGCACCACGGGAGATATGGATGTTTTTTACCCTCGGTTGACAATCCTGTCAACCTCAGGAAAAAACATCCATATCTCCCTTAATGCATAAATATCTATTATTTTTCAATTATCAATTATTTGCTAATAAAAATTATTTTATTAATTATGGCTTCGAAAAACTTCTTTCGCAACATCCAACTGATACAAAAATCGTTAAGAGAAAAGAGAGGCAACGAATCATAAAAGTCCCACTTCACTATAAATCTTACCATTTCTAAAGTTGTCCACTTCGTAGCCTCTTCCATTGTGATATTTGCAGCTAGAAGGTGTCGCCGCAATCGTACAATTTCGTTTACAATTACATAATTCGAAAATTCAGAGTATGTTTTTGTCAAATTCGGTAGAAGAAAAATTGAGTTTTTTTTCGGATGCATATAAAATATGGTCGGGTTGGATCACTTCAAAAATTGACATACCCCATCATTGCCTCAGTTCGATGTTCGAGTTCATTGTAAAATCTATCAAGACATTCGATCACGGCCCGTTTGTTTTCTTCTTCCAATGTGAGAATGCTACCTCGTGCCGTCTCGCTAGGCATTCTTGTTTTCCGTTTTATTCTCCCTCGTTTATCGATAGAAATTTCGAGATCATTGCACATATTAGTAGCATCAGCAAGTCTTCACTATGTTTTCCCTTTCTGATTGAAACATTTTTTTGAGAGCTTGAATTTTCATAATGGTAATACCATCTAAGGTAATACCAGAATACTGTAAATAAATTTGCGTTAAATTCACTTCATGTAGAATTTCACACCAGAATGGCAAATAACTCAAAAATGTAAAATTGCAAAAAGCAGGTATGAGGGTTGATGCTGCTCCCCTTGTATCAATATTTTCTTTGTTGGGATTACATCAGAGATCCAGCGTACAAATCAGTTTTTTTTTAATTCACTGGCTCCACGCGTGAAAATGTGCACTGTATCTTATTTCTCATGTCTCTTCACAGAGACCTCCACATTTTCCATAAGGATTTTCCATCGATGAGTGGATGATGAAAAGAATGAGTAGTCTTTCTAAGGTTAAAACAAATCATACTGAAAAGAACACTACCAAATGAGTGCTCCACATAGGTTTAATGGCACCACTCATTAAAACACTTATACGCATTTTGATAACGCCCATTCGACTTCTCCGGCAGTAGGAAGGAGCAGGCAGCATCTGCAGCCTCTTCAATTGCCATTTCTTGTTTATTTTCATCAGAATGTAATTTCGGATACTCACACTTTGTTTGAAAAATAGTCTTAGCAACCAAAGCCGCACGGATATTTTGTTCATGTTGCGAAAATAAATTATTCAAACACAAACAATTAAATCAACTTCAGAAGTGGAAAAACAGTTATAAGCAATTCGAGAGCTAAGTTTTGACCAGTATCGGGAGCCCTCGCTATCGCTCGGGCGCAAACTCGACCTCGACTGGTAAATAATACTAACCTCCCTTAATGCTTAAATAACTATTAGCAAACCATCGAATTTTATATTATGTAATATTTTAATCATGCCGCGAAGAAATATCAATATAAAATACTTGAATTGAATTTACTGTACGAGTATGTAGTAAGTTCCCAAAAACTTAAAATCACAATGACAGAAGTTTATACATTGTTTAAGCTGTTGAAACACACGTTAATAGCATTCAGCCCAAATCAATATGATTCTGAATGCCGAATAGTCCTAATAAATTGCGTATGCAGCATTTATTATAAAAATAAGACGGCTATTTATGTTTCACGTTTAAACTTGCTTATTGTACGATACTGCCTCTTCGTTTGTTTTTACAATTATATTGAAAATTATTATTCGTTTCCAGTCCACACATATTTTAAAATGTTCTCGGAACTTGCCTTAGATTTCGTGGCCAATAAATCTTCCGTGGCCTTTCTTGCTTTTGACAAAATAACGTCCGGGATATTCACTCTTCTTCGTTGGCGCACGTTGAAGTATTCCGAATTAAATTAAAAAACAACGTTCTTAGCAACGGCGAAGTTAAGATATTTTTACGTATTATTTTAATCGCAATTTATTGCAATTTATTAAAAAAAAATTGTAATACATATACATAAAGAGTCAATCCCATTTTAAAAGAAACCAAATAATAAAAAAGCTTTCCATCGATTTTAAAACTTATCGAAAGAGGTAAAAAGTTATCATTACGGAAGGTAGTTTTAATTTTTGGAGTGTGCGCCATGTTTGACAAGACCGGCTCTTATCGGATCATTAATTAATAAAAAACATGCTTGATTCGCTAGTTAGTATATTTTTTTAATTTTTAGATTCCGGCAGCCTTTCAAAAACGATGCGTGCAACTTCTACTACAAAATGTTTCCAAAATAATATACTCACCAAGGAAGTAGGCGGCGCTGCAAATTGACTTTGAAATTTCAGGCGTTCAAAATTTACTAACAGTATTTTCCATCAATACCTTCCAAATTCTCAGTGTAACTCTTTCCAAATGGATACATTTGCAACCGACAACCTCATCCTTTTGGAATTCCTGGTAGATTCTTTAAATTTAGACTACACAGCGCAGCAAAGTTTGGGCCCTATGGAAGGCGATATGTGTGTGTCTTTTCAATTCCTCGAAAACACTCCTCTAAAAATGTGCGAAAATGACTTCTCCCCGAAGATTAAGGGAGGTGGAATGTGTATTGCAGGCGAACCCGCCAAGACAAAGAATGGAAAATCGTGCCTCTTCGCATTAAGTTCTGAACAGGCAGAGACTTGCTTGAAACAGTTTGACGTGTATATAGACTTATTTAAGGACATGAAGCCTGCAATGCTACCCAATAAAGTGGACATAGGAGGGTTGGTGGTGTCTATCAGCAACCTCTTCTCCGAGGTCGTGAAAGCGTCGAAGAATTCAGATGGGATTATGCCCGTCGCCAAAACATTGAAGGATACATTTTCGGTGATGGACACAAAAGGGAATGCGATAGGTAAAATTAGCATTTTCATTAGGATGTCCTGCTTCGGGAAGCTAATAGTTACACAGTTTCAAATGAACCTTCAAGATAAGTCGGTGGAATTTAAAGCAAAAGAAGGGAATTACCTTTTTAAGTACAATAAGAAAGATGCGAGGTGTCCAACTAATATCGATTTTGGCGATCCTTGTGCACAATCAGATTATCCACCTTCACCTGGTACTCCACCACCACCACGTCCTTCTTGCAATCCCCCATCGAAATGTCCACCGTCCAGCATTCTACCGCCGTGTCCTTCTCAACCTTGTCCCTCACAATGTCAACCTTTACCATGCTGTGTACCACAATGTGCTCCTCCAGCTTGCTGCGTGCCACAATGTGCTCCTCCAGCTTGCTGCGTGCCACAATGTCCTCCTCCAGCTTGCTGTTTGGATCACTGTCCTCCACATTGCCCTCTTTCGGTATCCCCATCCGTACCGCCATGCTGCTCACCACAGTGTCCGCCACAGAGCTCTCCGCAGCCAGTGTACTACATAGATCCCTGCACTATATACAAGATGCAAATGCAACATATGAAGGTAGCCAAAAAGCCACCCTGCTTTGAGTGTAGCCTTCCATCACCATCACCTCAAACAAAATGTGTGACCCCGAAAGGTGAGTACCAAGAGATTGGCGCTGAGATGGGAGGCAATAGTTTAGTTATACGTGTACACAAAGACAGTCAGAAAATCGAAGCCTCCAAGAATAGCGGTTGTGAGAAAGTCACTACATGTAACAAAGATGGACAACAGCAGCAGCAAGAGCATTGGTCATTCTCTAACAATAGTACCGAAGAATGTCCACTAAGCACCTCAGAATGGCATCTATCACCAGGGTGCTTACCATCTGGAAGCTGTCAGTCTTTTGGATACTGCCAACCTTGTGGATGCTGCCCATCTCCCGGATGCTGCGCATCTCCAGCATGCTGTTCGCCTCCTGGATGCTATCCCCCATATTGTTGTCCACCGAACCCACAGCCCATAATCTGCACAAACCCCTGCGACCCAAACTCGCCCTTCAGCCTAAAAGTGAACGGCGCCAGCTGCCAACCCGCCAACAACATATCGGTAACGCCGCCTGTGAGCACCCCTGCCGGCGAATGCAAGATGGCAGATGTATGCGATCCGGATAAGGAGATGTTCATCTTGAGGATCGGAAAGAAAAGTGAGAAGACCAACAAAAAGAACAAGCTGGAGCTGGAGCTCTGCACTCCCAAGGCCAAGGACTTAAAGCCTCCGCCCAAGATGGAGACAAGAGATACGCAGTGTGAAGTGGAGGATTTTCCCAAGCAGTCAGCTGTAGAGGGAGCCAAGGCAGCAAATGAAAAACCTACTAAGGCAAAGAAAGGAAAGAAGTGAGATGGGTACATAAGTCAGTGATTTAATATGTTTACTGTAATAGTATTTAGTGAAAATTTATCCAGTTCTTGACGTTGAAAATAAAATATTTCGAAATATTAAAGTTATAAATTATAGTGAAATGAGCCAGCACATTTCATTGCCAAATCAAAGAAAATGAGCTAAATTTACTAGCAATACCGATGAGGATGGGTCATGTATGAAAAACAACTGTACATGGTGGATTACCGCGTGAACGGGTCAACTAGGGTTATGACCAATTATATTTGAGCGTGGCAGTTTTGCTAAAAAAACGACTTTATTATAATTATTCTATTCGTGACACTTTTTGTGTCCATAAGTGGCATTTTATTTGACTATACTCTATTTAATAACTAGGAGGAGTACATCCCAAAACCCAATTTACACTGCAAAAAGTTACCAGAAAAATCACCAGATACTTTTGGCGGCAATTTTAAATTATTTCATCTATATAATCACTAGTTTTTTTTAACAAATCAAATATAATATAATAGTTATTTACTGTACACGTGGGCGAAGTAATGGATTGCTCACCGAAGTTAGACCCACTAGGCTCTGCGGGCCGAGTCATTTTTTCTCAGTTTTTACCCAGTTATACCCTACAAGCCTACGATTGGCAAAGCTTGTACTATTGGCAGCTAAAAATATAAGATATTATTATGTTATTCAAATATAGTGGATTTATAGGTTACCTTAGTATTCAAAGTACTGAGTTTGAGCATGATGTAGCTTTGATTGCTGATATTGTAGATATTGTAGATTATCACTTGATTAACTATTAAAAAAATATCAAGATTGGAACATAGCTGAGCTTGTACTGGGTTCAGAATGCATCACAATAATAAATGCAAAACTAACTGTTAACACTGCGTACATAACTTCTGAAAAGAGCTGATTTTGTTTACTTGCAAAATTTCACGCTGACGCTTCGAATTGAGGTTATACGCGTTAAAAACGGCGATTTGGTGCCTTTTGAAATGGGCGTGCTTTCAGCCAGTCCCAGGTGTAGGCATTCGCGCGCCAAATTTCAATCGCTCCTCCTAGTTTTTAAATAGAGTATAGTGTGACGTGCCTGAAGGGCAATCAGCGCATTAGGCCGTGGTGCGAGTGGAGGGTCCCTTCGAAGCAGTGACGAGGGCCAGGCTCTCGGTGTCAGAGAGTGGGGGGGGGGGGGGGGGGGGGGGGTTAAAAAAGGCTCCACGTAATTTTAACCTCGCCGCTACTTCGTCGCAAAGGGGGGCTCCACTCTACCTGCGTAGGTGGACGGCAGACAGTCAGCGAAGTTCAGAAATTACGAACTGTCGCGACGGCTGACCATATGGCGCCAACACCACCAGATTTAAATCTCGCAGTGAGAATAGGAACTGAAAACTGAAAAGAATGCCCGATCGAGAAAACGTGGGGGGAACAAAAAATAACAGGTGTGAATTTTGTGGTGTAAAATATCTGCGTTTATTCACACAAAAGACAGGGCACCGTGCCTACGCTTCCTGAAATAAATACCTCCTCCCGGGGCCTTATCACGCAGGGTTCCCCATATTCGGCCGAATATCGCGAACTTATAATCGCGCGATGCTAAGGGCCGTTGGAGCCACCCTTTTCTTACAAAAGCGCAAAACACGTACGGCACGAAACACGTAACGCAAATTTTACACAAAAGAAAAAAAAACGATATATCAAAATGAAATTAAAGCGCAAATGAGAACAAAAAAAAATATATATATAAAGATCTGGCCTGTGTTCCTGGTCTGGTGACTTCGCTGGCGGGCTCTGGTTCTTAGGACGGGCGGCGGCCGCGATCGTCGAAAACGCCGTCGCTGGATTCCAAACCTCAGAGCAACTCTGGTAGGATGGTCGCTGCCCCTAGCCAAGACCTGGCTGGCTGAGTTACTTAGCCCTTACCCCGAAAAAAAAAAACGCTCGGATGTTGTGAGCGTATGGAGTTGAATCGTATAGTACCTTGCCTTGTACTTGGTGCCTCAATCCCCTCAAGGGTGGTTAAATGAGTTCCCGTTTTATATCCCGGAAACCGGATGGTGGTATACCAATTACAACGGTGACCTCTGGCACTTCTGCACTATAAGGAAGGCAACTGGTTTCTGTCCTCATGGCGGCGTCTCGCCGACGATTTTAAAAATCACACACATATAGGAAACACGTCACCACAACAAAAAAGTGTGAGTATGGTCGCCTACGGTGGAGGTCTGTGCACGGAATTAATAACTAAATGGCAGTTTCCGTCGAAGGCGTTTCCCGACCGTTACAATAGTACTTTATAATTACTAATATAAAAATAGTTCATTAATGTTCATTAACATTTTCCATCAAAGTTGGTTGTGGAAATTAAACGTATGCCCTAACTAGACTCAGATCCATAAAATTCAAATTAAATGTCATTGAGCTGCCTGTCAATGCCACAAAAATTGTTTTCACTTTAGAACACAAAACATTTATAATTGAATCCTATTTCCGTAATGACTCAAGCTATGGTAACAGCTCAAGCTTGCTTGGTAGAATTCCAGCAAAACTTTTCAGATTTCGTAATTTAAAAAAATGTTTTTTACACAAAAGTTAGAAAACACTGTAGACTTGTTCCGGCAAACTGGCAGCATAGACCGAAAAAAAAAGAAGTGGCCGGCCCACAGCACGTACGGAGGAAGTCATTGCTGATGTGCCAGAACGCTTGGTTAACTATCCAACAAAACCATTGCGGCGACTTAGACAAGAGGTTGGTTTATCGCTTGGCACTTCTCAGAAAATTGCGAAGAAAGATCTGCATTTGACCCCTTACAAATTCCAACAATTTCATCAATTACTTCCTCCGGAACATGCTAGACGCGTCGCATATTGTCAGTGGTTCACTGAAAATCTGAAGCACAATGATGATTTGTTGGATCTAACATTTTTTTCGGACAAATCCTGGTGCCACCTATCTTGGTACGTTAACTCGCAAACGAGGAGATATTGATAACCCCTATATTTTTCGTGAGGCTCCGTTACATCCAGAAAAAGTTGGCATTTTTGTTGCGGTGTCACGCCGAAGGATTATTGGTCCAGTATTTTATGACATCACAGTTAATGGTCAGCGGTACAGGGACAATATCCTTCAAGTTGTCTTCGACCAATTACGTGACGAGGAACTGCAAAGAGAGTGGTTTCAGTAGGACGGGGCCAGAGCTCATACGGCTCGTGAACTATTGAATATACCAGTTTTTCGGTTACCGGGTTATCAGCTTGTACTGCAGGCCAGAATTTCCTCCGAGATCCACCGATTTGACCCCACTCGACTACTTCCTTTTACCTCAAGAATGCAGCAACAGCACTCCTCATATCCTCTAGAACACGTTTGAAAACATGAAACAAAGAGTTCAATTATGTTTACGCGAAAATGGAGGTCATTTCCAACATATTTTGTAGTCAACTTTATTCGTATGAATCTGAATTAGTCACGGACATACGTTTGAATTTCTACAGCCGCCCTTTAACCTAGGCGGACATTGAGACGCAGGTGACGCAGGCAACGTAGGGCAGCGCAGTGGAGTTATTTTCGCAACCAATAAGAAAGGTAAGAGTGGTGATCTCGCTTTTCTTATTCGCTGCTTAAATAACTGCGCTGCGCTGCCCTATGTTGCCTGTTTCACCTGCGTCTCAATGTGCGCCTGGGTTTATGGTGTTTTTAATGAACATGCGGTACATGCCACACCCAGGTTAACGACGCACTTGGGGCTTTCGTTGGCAAATTAGGTTGTCACATTTCGCCTGTTTCTTCGCTTCGTGCCACGGTGATAACCTTCACCAACTAACACGCACTTACGTCCACACACTATGGACACGACACAAATGCCTCTGCTATGGTATGAGTCGAACTGCAGAACATTCAAAATAAACGTTTTGTTAAGGTTTTGAATGCACTGCTCCTAAACATTATTATTCGCCGCTGCTCACCGCTCGTATCGTGCCTGAGCCCTTACACTATGCGGTTATGAAGGACCAAAATGTTGCGACTTCCTGCTTTTGTTGTCAGTTTAGTAGTTATATAATTAACTTATAACCTAGTTCACTCATCTTTAAGTTATAAAAATTGTAAAAGGTGGAGAACCACTTCCATATTTTATTGAGGCAGATAAAGCATTTCCTCTCAGCACAAATATAATGAGGCCATACTGAGAGCTAAAAATAATTGATACGAAAACTATCTCGTACCCTTACTAACAATAAAACATTGCTAAACTAATTCGTTGAGAATGAAAGTATACCAAATATAAATATACTCGGATTTATTTTAATGTTAGTAACCATTAAGAATATTTCATAAATGCGATTGGTACTGACTAGTTTATTTTGTTTTGACCTAACTGGGATATTGGTAATACAGATTTAAAATTGACATTTATTCTCAGCAAAATATCAATTTTATTGAAACTTTTTTAATAAGGCACCTAAAACATAGGTGCAAAACTATTAGGCAAGATCGAAACAACGCATTCGCAGGGTATTTTCAACATTAACAACTATTATTTGTGACATTGACATTTCAACATAACGTCGTACAATAACCCTGTTACGTAATCGAAGGACCAGGCGGGTGATCGCCAATTTAAATGATAAGGTAATTAAAACTCGTCGTTTTGGAAATAATGTGGACTATAATTTAATACGTAACAATAATCAATACACAGCGATGTACACCGGTGAAGGTAACGAATTGAAGTCTGCTCTGCTCTGCACTCTTACAATTAATAATTTTTGAGTTGTTGGGGTGGGGTGCAATTTGAATTGTGCACCGCGAGGGGTGGCTTGAAGATGATCCCTGATTGGTGCGGCATTTTGTTTCGGTAAGCCATGTTGCCACACTTGGTTATCACAAGCCTTGGGTAATTCCTCTATCTGGAATATCTGAGGATTCCTAATGCCGTCCAATAAATATATTTGGGATTTCCCGGTCGCTAATTGTATTTGCCTAAGTGGCAATCCTTGCTCAATAAACGGCTTAAGGTGCCTATTGATCTTCATGCGCACCGTAATTTACTTAAGCACTTCTCGGTGAACATAATGGCTAAATAATAGCCACCCCAATAAATCGTCTTTTGAATCTTAATACTACAAATGTATCGGCTTCAATAAAGCCATACATAACCGATTTGGGGTTCGACGCTGTGCAATAGCGCCGAAACAAACCCTTTTTACAATGCAAAAGTTTTCCTTTCTTGAAAGTTTGTAACACAAGATTCAAGTCACTACAGTTACTAGATTGATTTAGTCACATTTACAAAAGTCCGACTATATATAGCTGTTCTTCTACAATCATTTTATAAACAAATATTGACAATTACTACTTAATTCTCAATCTCAACGTCCACTGGTCAAAGATTGTGTTAACTAGTTTATGTCTAGCGCGAAATCGCATAAGTTGACATGGTTTCAAATTTTGCGAAAATCGCAAAATGTTGACGTAAAAGTTCCCGGTTAATGTGCGTTCAGATTTAACCAATCAGAACAAAAATCCCTCAACACCCGACACGGGTAAAGGAGGATATCGATCAAGAAAGAAAGAAGAACAAACATCGCTTTCCGCAAATCGCAAATTGCTAGTGCATGAACCTACCTTTAGCGTTTGTCACGAAAATTCAGATGTTTATTTTATGGACATTAGTTTGATTCAGACAAATTCAATTGCTCAAAAGTTGTCGGACAATGTGTGAGTGTTATTTAATCGAATTTACTTAGCTAACCTCAGTTAATCTCAGATCAGTTGGAACATGTAGGCGTTCTTTTATTTTGGTCTGCTTACTTTTGATTAGCAAACTCACTTCCCCCCTTCCCGATGCGGAGGGTTTTGCGGGGGTATCAGTTCAGAAGTGAACAGAGAAGAAGATGTCAGACGTTTACGCCTAACCTATAAAACAGAGCGTCGTGATTGGTCGTTCTTTTATTACCCACCCGGATCAGATCTGCTCAGCTATCTAAGGAGGTGAGCCATTCGATACAAGAACACGACTAATCGTGAGAATTAAGTATGATTGCCGCTCCAGACCGTCGGGTTACCCGCATACAATTATTTCCTTATAAATCAATGGTGATCGTAGTAAACGGAATAAATTTCTGTCAATGTACGTCAAAATTTCGAATATGATTTAATATGATAAAAGTTCTTATAAATACATCGCGTGATTGGGGAGACGTGAGGAAAATCATGAGAATATCTTAGTAGTGGAGCTATTCTCCAGCAAAATTTTTAAGTATGGAAAAATTTGCAACAGAAAACTTGATACTTCTGGAGTTCCTCATTGAAGATGTAATCTTTGACTACAATGAACGTACTGATCTCCAAGTAATGAGCGGGGAGACTTTGGTGGTATTCCAGTTCTTAGACAATGCGCCACTACTCGTAGCGGAGGAGGAGTTCAGCCAACGGAAGAAGACAAGCGGCATGTGCCCAGACCCCAATCTCGGCAACGTGAAGCAGGGCAAGTCTTGTCTGTTCTCTGTGACACCGGACCAAGCTCAAGACGCACTCAAACACTTTGATGTCTTCGTCGAGATCTTCAAGAAGACGAGACCTGGAATGTTGCCCGATAGGGTGAAAATTGGAGATTCAGTTATCTCCATAGTGAACCTCTTCAAGGAGCTAATGACGGCGGTGGTGAAGCGCGGCGAGAATGCGACCGCAAAAGTTCTGAAGGGCATGTTCAAGATCACGAACCTCACAGGCCAAAATATCGGAAAAATCAAAATCTTCATAAGGCTTTCTTGTTTCGGAAAATTGATAGTTACACAGTTTCAAATGAATTTGAACCAACAGTCTGTGGAGTTTAAAGCTAAGAAGGGGCACTATTTGTTTACGTACGACAAAAAAGACGGAAGGTGTCCACCTGAGTGTCCGGGGATTGATCCTACTATTTCGCATTTACCACAAAGCGGTGATCAAAGTTGTCCGATGCTTCAGGGCGGTCCATGTCCACCGAAACAGCAGAATTTGGACCAACAGTCATTGGAGTTTAAAGCTAAGAAGGGGCACTATTTGTTTACGTACGACAAAAAAGACAGAAGGTGTCCACCTGAGTGTCCGGGGATTGACCCTACTATTCCGTATTTACCACAAAGCGGTGATCAAAGTTGTCCGATGCTTCAGGGCGGTACATGCCCACTGAAACAGCAGAACTCTTGTACGCAACCGTGTTCACCTAGACCTCCAAGCCAACCTTATCAACTGTATCTTTCATGCCAACCTTGTCCACCACCATCACCTTATGCACCTGCATCATGTATACCGTGTCCACCGCCTTGTTCACCTCCAAATTGTCCAGCCCCACCGTGTTGTTCACCATGTTCACCATCACCAACTCCTTGTTATCCTTGCAGATCCCCTCTTCCACTATCACCAACGCCTTGTCAGCCTTGTCGGATGAGACCAATAAGTGCCCCAGAGCCCAACATGTGTTGTATGTCACCCTGCGAGATTTATCAAATGCAAATTAAGCAGATGAGAGAATGCTACAATAGGTGTAACATGGCCTTTTCAGAAATGCCCCCACCTTGCCAGGATAAGTTCCAAGAGATAGGAGCTTCGATGGGCAAAAATGCAGTGACAATTCGTGTGCGCAAAGATGCCCATAAAAAGGTCGAGACATGGAATGGGGACGAAGAGGAACAAGTTGAACCTTTGTGTGAATCTTGCCCAAAGCAGCCGAAATCACGCAAGAAGAAGAGTGGCAAGGCTGGCTTCTCGTCGAAGTGTCAATCGAGTCCATGCTGCTCACTCAAGAGCAGATGTCCACCTTCACGTGGCTGTCCTCCGCCAAACTGTTGTCCACCTCCTAATGATCCTCCCGACGATTCTCAACCTCCACTAAGGTGCCCCAGTCCTCTTTGTCCGTTCCAGTGCCCTCTGGCCGATTGTATTTGCTCACCTCAGTGTCCACAACGTGATAGTTTTGCAGAACAATATTCCCTAGAATGTCCACTGTCTGATGCCTGCACACCACAGAGTTTCCGCCTAGAATCGAAATGTAGTCCACCACCGAAATGCAGACAATCACTACCTAAATGCAATCCAGTTTGTCCTCAACCCTGCCGACTGTCTCTGCCCACATGCCTGCCAACACCTGCTTGTTGTTATTATCCACCGCCGGCATACTGCTATCCACCTCCTTGTCAAGATGAATGCAAGAAAGATGATCCAGATAAGGAGACATTCATCCTGAAGATTGGAAAGAAAAATGAGAGCTCTTGCTGTAAACGCAACGATTTAGAACTGCAGGTGTGCACTCCTAAAGGGAAAGATCTGAAGCCGCGCCCACAGAAAGAAACCAGAGGCACACTATACAATATGGAAGATATGCCAGACGATTATTTAGAGGCGTTCTATGGTAAAGAGAAGTGGCAGAAGATGAAGAAGGAACAAGCTGTAGAGGAAGCACGTTTAGCAGCAAAATACGGGTCGTACAATGTAGGTGCGTCCGATGGAGATCATGGTGAAGCAGCACTAGGAATAGAAAGGCATGGAAAAGGTGGGGACGGAAAAGGAAAAAATAGGAAAGGCAAGGGTAAAGGCGCTGGTGATGGGAAAAATGGTGTAGGGTCAGGATCAGCAGGAGGAGGAGGAAGAGGCAACACGATCCGCTTCAATCCCTGTGATCCTTGTAACCCTTGTAACCGATGCTTCCCCTGTGGATATTACAATTCATGCAATCCATGCAGTCCCTGCAGAACAAATTCTTCATGTTGTACTGATTATTGTAATTGATACTTTTTGTCTAAACGTAATTATTACGATTTTGTTTCATAAAAAATGTACCCAATTTTAAAATGTTTGATTCAAATTAAATAATAAATTAAATAAATAAAGCTATTTACTGTAGTCGGTAACATTTAATAATTATACAATACAATATAACAATATAACAATTTATCAAGAAGCCGATGTTACAAAAAAAATGTTTTGTCCACATATCTACATGGTGTTCCAACTAAAACAGTCAACTTTTAATAAATTTGTAAACAAACAAAATTAAAAAAAAAATGGCGAGTCATGTCAAAAATAGTTTGAGGGGGGAGATATTTTACTATATCCCAGGGGTGTCCCAGTTATCGTGCTAAATATGGGGATTGCATGAATAATTAGTCCTAACAAAGAATATAATGCGCTGACAAACAGATTAAAAACTATAGACAACTATAAAATATTAACAAAAAAATCCATTTCGGTCAAGACAATAATGAATTACTGTGTTTAATGTACCACAAATAAATATTATAATCTAACAATATGTAGCAGAGATGAAAATATTAAATCAATAATTTACTAAATGAATTAGCCTACTTACCTTATAAAGTACAAATAATGTACGCTTAGGTAATATAATTATTAGAAGTAGATATTAGATTAAGAAACAACAATCAACTATAAATGTATTTGATGTATAATTAAATAAGTAACTAAATAAATAAATAATAAATAATAACAAAAAAAAAAAAACATCAATTTTACGCTCGTATGCACTTGCAATGTTACTAAGTTGTTTAATTAAATTTAAATTGAAATTAAATACAGGGTGTCTCTAAATTGTGTGGAAATGGCTTAACTACAGATTACTGGGATCAAAAAAAGACGATTAAACAAAACTTATCTACTCGTATATACACATGCGTTTGGTTTAGCCAGTATTCAGATTCAAAGTAAATTTAAAAAAAACAAAATTTGCTTATAAAAAGAGAACGTTTACATTGATTTGGTATGACACTCTATACGGGTATAACTCATATTTTGACATAATATTGTTATTATCAGTAGACCGGTTGTGTATAAAACAAGTGAGGCCCAACATTAATATATTCATATTTTTTAATGACAAAGCAAATAACTTAAAACGAGTTTCGAAACGAGTGTGGCGCAGTCACTCATATTTTCTTTTTTTGGTGTCGAAACTGTAACAGATATCAAAAATTATAAAGATACAAAAAAACTTAATAATGAATGCTTGCGTCCGATTTGATTTTTTTTAAATTTATTTGCTTTTGTCATTAAAAAATATGAATGTATTAATGTTGGCCTCACTTGTTTTATACACAACCGTTCTACTGATAATAACAATATTATGTCAAAATATGAGTTATACTCGTAAAAGTGTCATACCAAACAACATCCAAATCAATGTAAACGTTCTCTTTTTAGAAGCAAATTTTGTTGTTTTTAAATTAATTTTGAAGCTGAATTCTGGCTAAACCAAACGCATTTGTATATAGATATATTTTGTTAAATGTTCTTTTTTTGATCCCAGTAATCTGTGGTTAAGCCATTTCCACACAATTTAGAGACACCCTGAATATTAACATTAATAAGATCCTAATATTACGTAGATTGTTAATGAAATAGTAATCAAACCGACGTAGTAGTTTGGGTATTGAGATTCATAGACAAAGTTAATTTAAGGGGATATAAATGTGCACATAAACTTGCCTAAATTGTTGGCAATTGTTGCCTCGAGTAAAGCTCCCTAGATAAACTTCGCTGGAGTATCTCGGCATATAGCGCTGAAGTTTAGGTAATAAACAGGAGGAAAACATAAATGTTGCATCGTTTCTGTTTGAAGGGTGACTTTTCAGACTTCTATAGCTTAGAATATTTAACAAATGTCAAGTCGTTATTGTCAAAATGATTGTAGAGCAAGAAATAATTGCGATAATAAAACGGTTCTACCAATTTAACTAGCGCGAGCAGAGACATTAATATACTCTGATTTTTCTAAACTGGCGTGCACGTCATCAAAATAATAATTATAATAATGATGGCACAATTTTACAAGGTTGCCAGCTGTCCTGGGTATTTAAAAATGGCTGCAATCAGCTGTTCCGCCCGTGCAATCTTGTGCGACAGTGCGCGGTTCGTATCAAACTCGTCGACTTCTGTGCCGTTTTTCATTCAGATATCAATCCTGTGGTTATGGATTAACATCTATAATGGCAAAATATGCATTGTATTAATTGAACAAATGTAATAAGTTAAACGTCAAAGAAGTTTAGTTATACACACATGTATGAGCATGGGTTAGTGAAAAAGATGTGGCATCGTCGCTGAAAAAATATCGTGGCTGCCAATATAACATGATTTATTACATGATTGGCAGGCGAAAATTGTGTGCGCGGTTAATATACCGATTACCTATTTATAACCACCGGTGATCAGTGTTATGTAACAAATGATTCTCAGATTAATTTCGATTCTTAAACTAGTGTTATGCATATTCTCGAAAAAAATCACGTTGGTACGAAAAAACCTCATCGCACAGCTGATTGATGACGTGCACGCCAGTTTAGAAAAATCAGAGTATACAATAAAAGTGGATGCAAGTATACGCAAGCACCAAGTAAAAATTGCAAAAATATTCTTAAATTGATAAATAAATTTGAAAAATTTGTCCGAGAAGATTGTTGGAGGTGCCATTTAATTTTTTTAGATGGAGGTGGCTGTGGCTTAAAGTGTGGGTAGGGGTCGACACTACCTACGCCATTTTGGTTCCCCCTTCGAACCACCTAAACGGATTTGAGTAATTTTAAAAATAATCATGTGTTCTATGAAAAAGTCGATGGCAACTTTTCAAATTGACACCCTGTACACATCCCGACATAGATAACCCTGACATTGCAACTTATTGAAATTTATAGGCCAAGCGTTTCAAACGTTTACTCTAGAAAGTTGAAGCAATATTTGTAGAAGTGTAGAAGATCGCCTCGAACTTTGCATAGAATAACAAGGCCATCAATTCGAATTTTGGCTGTAGTTGTTGAAATTTTCTTGAATTGCCTTCTTGAATTGAGTTTTTTTAACTAAGGTTTTAAATTTCTTTATTAATTTAGATATAAAATTATCAGTAGGTGATTGCTTTCCATGTATAATCACGGACATTCTATATGTCCCAGCGCGGAGAGGTCGGCGTACACTTTTTCGGTTCGGCAAAGATCTGCATTTCAGATTGTAACCAAGGCGCCAGCTAATCTCTAAACTAATCGTCTAAATGTCAAACTAATCAATTCGGCAAATGGTATAATTAAATTTTCATGTGAATTTCATAACTAATGAAATTGTCTCACAAAATCATCAAGTATGGAAAAGTTTGCCTCAGAAAACCTAATTCTAGTCGAATTTCTGGTGGACCGTGTCAACTTCGAGTTCAATGTGATAAAGGATATGGAGATGGTTGGAGGCGAAACATGTGTTTCCTTCCAATTTTTGGATAACGCGCCGATTCTGGTTTGTGAAGAGGATTTCATGCCGCAGACTCGACCGGCATCAGGAGGCAATGTAAAAAACGGCAAATCCTGTCTTTTCTCGTTGACGGCCGAGCAGGGTGAGGAAGCACTGAAACAATTTGATGTGTATGTTGAAGTATTCAAGAAAACACAATCCGAATATTCCGAAAAAATCATCCTTGGTGAATCATTGATATCGATTGTCAACATGTTCAATGAGCTTATGACAGCTGTTAGTAGTGGAGAAACAACTGGTGCAAGGACTCTGAAGGACTGCTTTAAATTGAACTCAAGAGTTGGAGACTTGGTAGGGCATATTAGTTTGTACATACGAATGTCCTGTTATGGAAAATTAATAGTAACACAGTTTCAAATGAATTTGGATGACAAGTCAGTGGAGTTTAAAGCTAGAGAGGGACATTATTTATTTAAATGTAATAAAAAAGTGATGGGTCCGCCGACGTGTGGACCTGCATGTGGAAATATTGTGAAAGATGACAATCAACCCCCAAGCCCTTCCCCTTTAATGAGTTGCTTGCCTTGTGACTCGCCACCACCGCCGCCACCGCCTTGTCAACTTCCGCCTCCATGTCATCCCCCACCAGTAAAGCTTCTGGGATGTGCATTGCCATGTCCGCCGCCACCGTGTTTTCCTCAGCCAGTTGGCTGTCGACCACCTCAGTATCCACCTTCTTGCAGCCTTTCTCCTCCCCAGCCATGCTTCCCACCTCCTTGTAGTCAAGAATGTCCACCAGCCTGCCCGTCTTCTTCCTGTTGTCAACCATGCTCGCCACCTTCTTGCCAACCATGCCCATCACCTCTGTGCAACCAACCATTCCCACCAGCCCCTTACTACCAACCGTGCCCACTAGCTCCTTGCTGCCAACCAGGCCCGCCATCTCCTTGTCAACCATGTCCACCGCCTCCTTGCCAGCCTTGTCCACCATTACCTTATAACCAACCCTGCTCTCCACTACCGTGTAACCTGAATCCCATATTTTACTCACCACCTTGTTATCCTCCAGGATGCCCTCCATCATGCACTCCTCGAAACAACGAACAACTGTCTATGAGTCAAAACACAAGTCCGTGCCCCTGCTCTGATGCTTATGATGAAATCGAAACGCAAATGGGTGACAGTGGAGCTTTAACTCTGCGCCTACAAGATGAACCCAATGGACAGGATGGAAAAACATTATGCTGTTGTCCTCCACCATGTCCACCTCCCCTATGCCCCATATGTTGCCCGCCATCTCCACCATATCCACCTCCTCAATGCCCCATATGTTGCCCGCCATCTCCGCCATATCCACCTCCCCAATGCCCTATATGTTGCCCGCCACCTCCACCATGTTCCAATCCACTACCATTTTGTCCAATATGCTGCAACACGCAACCACCATGCTGCTATTCATGTCAACCACTTCCACAATGCTGCAAACAGTCTCAGTCATTGGTGATGCGCCCGGGCTGTCCCGACTTCGACACAGCTCCGTTCACCTTCAAACTGGGTGGTTGCTGTCAAGGTTCCAACAACATATCCGTAAGTCCACCAACCTGCACGGCAAAAGATGGCACTAAATTCACCGAGATCTCAGATCCGAACAAGGAGATGTTTGTCCTACGTGTAGGAAAGAAATCCGAAGGTTATGGAAAGAAAAATAATGTTGATTTGGAATTCTGCACGCCAAGACCAGTCCCCACACGACCAATCCCTGTGCTAGATACGAAGAGGATGCAGTATGATGAAGGTGACATACCAACAAGCTACTTAGAAACCTTCTACGGAAAAGACGAATGGAACCGTATGCGCGGCGGTAAAGGTGATCAGGGGAGCAAAGAAGATAAGGAAGGTGTTGATAGGAATAAGGCCAAAAAAAAAACTCCTAAAAAGGGGAAGAAGTGAGAGGTGACCATTACACTTAAGCATCATTTTGTGCACAATGTTTATTATTATAGTGCTCAGAGATAATGAATAAATATGAACAATTTATGGAATAACCGCATATTTTCCGTTTCCATGGTACTAACTGACATTCACAAAATTAAACATCTAACTCGATTACCCATCATGTCAAAATTCGCCCAATTTCAGTCATAAACATCGGAGGAACATCTAAAATTAGTAGTAATTCTGGTCCAACGTTATGGAGGATGAAGGTGAAACACCTGAAGAGGAAACCAATGCTGCCGAAGAAGCTCCCCTAACACCGGAAGGAGAAGAAGGAGAACCTGGAGAACCAAATAAAGAAACTGAACCAGGAGAACCAGATAAAGAAACCGAACCAGAAGAACCACCTAAACCACGTTCATCGGCACCAAAACCAGCATCCCCACCGCCTCAAAAAGAAGGTCCCAAGGAAAAGATTTTTTTGCTGGAGTTTATCGTAGACCAAATCAATTTGGATTTTTGCTTATCGAAACAGCTGCAATATCTAAATGGGCAAATATGCGTGTCTTTTTCTTTTCTAAACAATGGACCGTTTGACATCTGTGAAGAGGATTTTGAGTCTAAAAAGAAATATTCCGAAAAGGAAACCGATAGAAGCGGCATTAAAAACGGAAAATCGTGTTTGTTCTCACTGACTCAACACCAGATAGACAACATTAAGGATAATTTTGAAGTAGAAGTGCAAGTGACTAAACTAACTCAAGTTGGAAGTAAAACCAATAAAACCTTCATTGGAAAAACCACGATTAGAGCCAGCAGATTATTTGAAGAGTTATTGAAGCTTGTAACAGCAGGCGAGGCACCCTTATTCGCTAAAACTTACAAAGATTGCTTCAGGTTAGTAGACATTACCGGGCAGGACGTGATAGGCCATTTGAGCGCATACATCAGAATGTCTTGCTTCGGAAAGTTAATAATCAACCAATTTCAAATGCATATTGAGGACAAATCAGTAGACTTTAAAGCGAATCAAGGTCACTATCTTTTCAAATTCAATAAGAACGATGATCCAGTTATCAGGGACTCCTCGCAAATGTCTTGCCCTTCTCCTGTACAACAACAATCCTTAGTACCATGCAGCAGTGCAACTCCAGCTTTTTGCCCACCGCAGCCAAACCTACCAAGTACTTCTTTAGGTCACCTCCAAGCTCCATATTGCTCCCCGAGTTGCCGAGGAGTGGTAAAAGATGACTACAAAAAGAACCCCCCTTGTGCTTTGGGCGTGATGATCTGCAACCCACCAAGTTGTTGTCATCCAAAATCTACAGGCCCCAAACCCATATGCAGTTTACCACTGGGCAATGTACCGTGCAACGGATCTGATACGATACCGTGCTACCAACGAGTATCTCCATGCTGTGCTTTAAGGTGCGATCTGGGGCCAAAGACTTGCCCATGTCAGCAGAGGTCAAAAGACATTCAAACAGTATCGAATGGGAATGGAAACGAAAATGAAAATTGTAGAAACGATAAGAAAGGCAAGAAAAAGAAGTAGGTGCAAAATACAGGCAAAAAGATGGCAAAAATTAGTAGTTCGAGAGAAATAAGAAATACTGCCAGAAGAAGCAACTCTGCTAGTACACAAATGAGAGTAAAAACAGTAAGATGAGATCTAAAACTATCTAAAATATCAAAACATTTGGAAAATTAATAGAAAACTTACTGTAGTACATACTGGAATGTAGAAAAATATCAAAACACAATTTCAAAAATGCAGGAACAGTTAAAAGGAATTAAAAAGAAGTTTTGGATGAACCAGAATGACATTGCAATATTAATTGAAACCGCAGCTATGGATGAACAACAAAAAAACATAATAAATGTCAAAAATTAAGTGAGATAAGACATATCCATCTGGTCGAAATATAGAAAACTTTCCAGATCAATTGAGTATTTAGTGTGGGCTGAACAAGAAGAACCTGCTGCAATACCATCAATGGTTAAAATATAGTAAGTCTGTGAACAGCATCACTACAAAAAAATAGTAAAAATATATAAAGATTAGTATGATCAATTGAAAATATATACGGCATGAATGTATTTTTAATTTGTTGTTTCATATTAATCGTTTAAATATGGCGATGAGCACGGCAGCAATATATTCAGCGAAAAGAAATCACCTTTGGATCACCTAGGCAATATACACGTTCACCCAAACATTGTGTAGCAATAATTAATATACTAAAAATAAGCAATAAAAAATAAATTATATTTATTCGATGCTTGAAGTTTATTTCGGAAAATAATAATTAATATACTCCGTTTACTTGACATCTGCACTGTCAAACTGACAATGTGTTGGCACCACTGTTATTTATCACTAAATGGTTCTAAGTTTTACCTATTGGTATCTCGTGTAAGTCACCTACTGACAGACAGTGTCAAACATTTTGAATTTGTCAATTATTTTAATAAAGGAAAATCCTTAAATTACCGAGAGAAAAGACCAGAAGTTACTTATTAAAAAAATATTTAAAAGACTTATGCCTCAATCATTTTCAAACAACATCCATGCGATATACGATAACCCCACTGTTTTTGCTGACATTTTAGTAACTAAATGGCTATAGATTCTGAATCAACATCTTATTTTAGTGATACATATCTAACAGGCATGTTCAAAAATTTTATAGAAAATTTTACACTGGCAGTGCAGATGTCAAGTAAACAATGTCAAGACTATAGTAATTCTGAGTGACAGATGTAACAAATATACATACACTGTGCCCCAGAAAAAGTTTGTAACTTTATTAAAATATCTCGGATCTAACCGTATACAGGCACTCTAAATTAAATGAAGAAACATGGCAACAATCGATTGACAATGTCAAAATTTTTAATTTTTAATAATATCAGAAGTGACAAGTGTAAATTTCATAAGATTTATTTCATCTAAATTCAAAATTGACCTAACAGTTAAACAAAGTCTGATATCTTTTTCAACACTTTCTACAATTTCTACGGATATTTCTACAATTTTCTGAGGTAAACATTACAATCGCCTGCAGTATAAATTCCAATAATGTTGCAATGTCGGGATACACAGGGTGAGTGAATATTCACTCCCCAGGCCTCGGATATGTGTTCTACAAAAAAAAATTAAGAATACTAAAGTCTCGAAAGCGAGGCCGTTTCTGGTAAAATTTAATTAGATTTACTTGACTGTGGGAATATTATGTTTTGCTGCCGATCGTACAGGGAACAATTTCCGAACCGCCGTCATCTAGATCACAAAATAATTTAAAAAAATAATTTAAATTTAAATTTTCAATTCAATTTTACTAGAAAACGGACTCGCTGTCGAGATTTTAGAATTTTTCATTTTCTTTTTTTTTAATTGTAGAACATATTTCCGAGGGCTGGAGAGTAAATATTGACCCACCCTATCTTTAGTCCGTTTTTTTAAGATCCACCACCTGTTGCTTTATGTTGGTCAAAACAAAAATTACTAGAAAAGTCACTACATAAACCGTAACCACGTTTTCGAGAACATTGTGTTTTCGAGAAACACTAATGACACTAACACAGTTGCCACTTTTTTTTTCGAGAGAAATTGCGACGTTGGTGGATTTTTAAATAAAAAAACAGACTATAGATAAACTATAATCTATAGTCAGATTTCTTTAATGGGAGTAAACAAATCTAGTAACCCTTAGAAACTTTTATCTTGTGTTACGAACTTTCAAGTAAGGGAAACTTTTGCATTGTAAAATGGATTATTAATGAGGTTTTGTTGAAATATCAATGTCACAAATAATAGTTGTTAATGTTGAAAATACCATGTGAATATATTCTTTTGAATCTTGGCTAATGATTAATGCAACTATGGTTGTCAATTTTCTGGTTTCTCGTTGTCAAGTCTGTAATTTTGTTACTTTATGTAGATTCTAGAATACTCTAGAATGGAGTATAGAATAAATCATGACTTTTTTTAGTCGATTTGGTCATATAAAATAACATTTCCTGCCTAGTTCAACTGTCCCGAATCCAATTTAGGTAATTATAAGCAAGTTAAATGGAATTTACACTTTAAAAAATGGCTATCAAATATTAATGAACGCTCTGTATAAAGTATTTACGCATTGGTGAATGACGAACATAATAAATGTTAATCAGTAGTGTATTAGATCAATAAAAGAGATACTACGAAAACTTAAAATTATCCTGAACTTACCTATAAGTCCCACAAAGATAAATATATTTCACATCAAAAGACATAATTTGTAAAGATTGTGA
This sequence comes from Othius punctulatus, assembly GCA_951805005.1. NCBI lineage: Eukaryota > Metazoa > Arthropoda > Insecta > Coleoptera > Staphylinidae > Othius > Othius punctulatus. The sequence continues at coordinate 49,946,202 of OX638138.1, read as the reverse complement.
CGTGCCTGAAGGGCAATCAGCGCGTTAGGCCGAGGAGCGAGTGGAGGGTCCCTTCGAAGCAGTGACGAGGGCCGGCTCTCGGTGTCGGAGAGTGGGGGGGTTAAAAAAGGCTTCACGTAATTTTAACCTCGTCCCTACTTCGTCGCAAAGGGAGGCTCCACCCTACCTGCGTGGGTTGATGGCAGACAGTCAGCGATGTTCAGAAATCACGAACTGTCGCAACGGCTGACCATCTGGCGCCCGCGCCACCAGATTTAAATCTCGCAGTGAGAATAGGAACTGAAAACTGAAAAGAATGCCCGATCGAGAAAACGTGGGGGGAACAAAAAATAACAGGTGTGAATTTTGTGGTGTAAAATATCTGCGTTTATTCACACAAAAGACAGGACACCGTGCCTACGCTTCCTGAAATAAATACCTCCTCCCGCGACCTTATCACGCAGGGTTCCCTATATTCGGCCGAATATCGCGAACTCACAATCGCGCGATTCAAAGGGCCGTCGGAGCGACATTTTTCTTACACAAGCGCAAAACACGTACGGCACGAAACACGTAACGCAAATTTTACACAAAAGAAAAAAAACGATATATCAAATGAAATTAAAAGTATTAAATGAGAACAAAAAAAAATATATAAAAAGATCTGGCCTGCGTTCCTGGTCTGCGACCTTGCTGGCGGGCTGGACTTGACTCCTGGGCGTGCGGCGGCCGATAAGCGTCGGGAACGCCGATCTCTAGATTCCGGACCTCAGAGCAACTCTGGCAGGATGGTCGCTGCCCCTAGCCAAGACCTGGCTGGCTGAGTTACTTAGCCCTTGCCCAGAAAACGCCTGCAAAGCACATGGCCTTAGTAACAATGGCCGGACACGTGGCTTTACGAAAAGAAAAAAAATGTCGGGTTTAATACTTACTCGGATGTTGTGAGCGTATGGAGTTGAATCGTATAGTACCTTGCCTTGTACTTGGTGCCTCAATCCCCATAAGGGTGGTTAAATGAGTTCCCGTTTTATATCCCGGAAACCGGATGGTGGTATACCAATGAAAACGGTGACCTCTGGCACTTCCGCACTGTAGGAAAGGCAACTAGTTTCGGTCCTCATGGCGGCGTCTCGCGACGATTTTTAAAACGTCGTCGAGACGTCACGTCCAAAAAAAAGTGTGAGTATGGTCGCCTACGGTGGAGGTCTGTGCACGGAATTAATAATTAAAAGGCAGTTTCCGTCGAAGGCGATACCGGACCGTTACAAGATTTTTTTTCCAGCTGCTGAAGATCCATAAAGTGACAGTCGTGTATGGCATTTTCGAAATATATATTTTTTAAATTCTATCTTGTTTATTTTTGTTACTCTTTAGTACAATACTTTACAAAATATACATTAAAACATTAATTAAAAAATATTTATTAACTTATTTCTATAGGTTACTTTCAAACATTGCTACTTATATCACACTTCCACGGAGTACGTTGTGTATGCCGTAAGTGCAGGTTCTTAATAACATAGGTATGAAGATATCAGTGGCTTTATTAAGGTACACCGATTTAATACCTGCAGGTAAAGCCTTTTGTGAAGCAGGTAACACGGAAATGCATTTTTAAAAACCTACAGACTGCAATCTAAATTCTGTTAATTTGCATAAAATTTGTCAATTTCTTTCGTTTCTGGTAAATTTTCATATTTTAAATTTCTCCATTAGTCATCTATTTTTTGAAGTTCCTATGTATTGTTTCGTCGTTTTATTTATCATTATGCATCATCAGGTCGCAAATAATCGGAACAGACGCGATTAAAGGGAGTAATGTTTGGCATGTTGGAATATTTTACTTACTAAAAATGTCTAGTTCACTTAAGATTGGATCATTAAAATCGTACCTTTTTTTAAATTTCAATACAGGATGTAATTTAAAAAAACCTTAAAAACCTTTTATAAAAATCTTTTTTAATTTCCGTGTTCTCCAAACAATTTATGTTTAGGGAAACACCAATCCCAAGGTAGATTTGGTGGTATGATATAATGTGAAATATTCTCAGGATCAATTTTGTTCAAATCTGCCTGCCTTATGTACGACTAGTTTGGGTTCATGTAAGCAAGTAATAGTTCTTTCAAAGTAGTCACCATTCTGTAGTGCAAATTTAATATAATTGAATGGCTAAGTGCAGAAAAGAAAGTACTGACATTTTAATCAAAATTGAACGTTTGGCGTAGAATGGAAAAATGTGCCGTAAGGTATGAATAAGTTTCTTGCGATCTCAAAACTCCGTTTAGTGCAAAAAGTGAAAGATTACAGTAGGACTTACACTATGTTGAATAATGCATATGGTAAAAAATACCAATTAATTAAAAAAAAATTAGGACATTTGTAAATCAATAAGTATACACCAGAGGAGCATCAACATTTTTATGCTGATATATTGAATTGACCCACCACAGCAGACTAAGAGTACCAGTAAACATGTACATAATTATTATTTTTGTTTATTATTGTCTAATAACACTTTTAATAAGAATATTTTTTTGTTTTGTGTGAATCTTGTAATGTTTTCAACAATAAAATATGATTTTGTACAAAGAGGGAAGTACTTGATAATATTTAAAAAAAAATCTTAATGAACTTTTGTAATGGTAGGGAATGTTTTCATCTTTTCAAGTAAATAAAATATATTTTTAAATGATCCTGAATAAAATTTATAATTTGGAGATCATTCAGTTGAAATACGCACTTTAAATCGATTATCTCAAACCGTTAATTTTATAATACTTCCCTTTCTGCACTTAGCCATTCAAATACTTTCTCTCTTTGAAAATATTTATTTAATTCTACAAATTTTTGTAAGACCCAATCTAAATATATTAAACAGTCTTATTTCTACATTATGGAGAGCATTCTAAATTTATTCGCTCGCAAGTAGACGATGTTCCACATAATTTGCCGAAAAAAATAATTTTAAGGGCTGCCATTACTCCAAAATTTGCCTAACACGGATAACACTGGTAACCACCTAGTTTGTGCAGGTCGCAAAATTTTATGTTGTTCTACATTGCACATTGCAAAAGTCTTGAAATTCTCTCAGCATGGCTTGTCGTTCATCGCTGTTATACATTATATAAAATATTATATTAAAAAAAAACCGTTAATATTTCTTGCCAAATCTTCACATCCTCGAGGTAAGCATTTGCAAGCTTCACTTGCACACAAATGCAATGAATGGCATATGCATTTTTGAATTACGATATTTGGGACATAAGTTCAAAATCTACTAGAAACGCAATTATATTTTCCAAACATTGTGTTACATCCGTCGGAGGCAAATCCGATAATATTTTTTTAATGGAACATCATTTGAAAATAAAGCGTTTGTTAGTTCATTGAAAAATCTTTCGGCTGTTGCTCCTTCATTCGCCTTATCCGGTTCGTTTCCAGAAAATAGTTTTATAAGTTTCCAAAAAAGTGTTACTCCTTTTCTTAATTCTTCATTGTACAATCGCACACAAACACATAACGTTTTTAAGGAGGCAATATCCGACGACTCGTCAATAATTAAACTGAATTTATTCGTTTTTACTAGAGAAACAATATAATCTTCCGAACATCTATCTAGGAAAACTAAAGGATATTAAAAATAAAAACTAGTACTTTCTGCTGCTACTAGACACCCTTTTAAATGTAGTTTTGATTCCTATTGTCGGCAATATTTTTGAGTTCGATGCTTTGCCCTCATGTACTTTCACTTCTCTTTTGTTTTTATACTCTGGTGCTGCACTGCGTTGATCACCAATTTCACTGCCGCTATCCAACAGTTTATTATCCTTTAATTAATGTGTTACAGCACAAATAAAAATACGCACTGAAGTCAATGGCCAAACGAAATTGAAATGAAACTATATTTATAAGGGAATCCATTTCGTTCAAAGTGAACCGCTTACATTATGGCAACTGGTCTTGTGAATCCCTGGCGTGTGTATATTGTACACGAATCACTTTCCTAAGTTTAAATATACCCTATTGAACATTGAACTATAGTGGACAATACAAAATAAATACTTATTCAAAGCACTTGAATCGAAAGTATGCCGAGCATATTTTTGTATTTATGCTAGAATTTTCTATGAATTGGCACAAAATATATGTTTTGTATATTCATGACAACCAAACGTCACAGAACTGCCAAAATTTTCCGTTAAACGTCATAAACCATTCATGAAGAGGTACACTCCCTCAATAGCAAATTAAGGAGCGGTAAGCACATACATCATAGCAAATTAACAGATCTAACATCATGGCCTACCGTTGTGGTTCACCAACATGCCCGGCGACTCCACCACCGTGTCCACCCCAACCCTGCTGTACGTTCTATCCTCCACCGCCCCCGCCTTGCTCCTCACCGGCGTACCCACCACCTTGTCCGCAGCCACCGTGTGCGCCCACTCCCTGCCCACCCCCGCGTTGCTGCTCCTTACCCAAGACATGTCCTTGTATACAACGAATCGCCGAGACTCAAACGGAAGACACTCAAGGACAAGAATCAAAAGACAAGAAAGCAAAGCAGGACATGAAAGGAAAAAACAATAAAGGAAAAGATAATAAAGGCAAGAAGGGCAAGAAAAAGTAAAAGATGATTCTCATGAAAGGTGGTGGTGCAATTAAGCCCCGAAATTATAACAAAGATTTTGAAGTTGAAGAAATCTTGAATTACACGACTTTTTATTTGTGAAGCGAATTCGTAAATAAATTATTTATTTTAAGAATGTTCGCAAAATAATTGGAGAGATTATTGATTATATTTTCTGAACATTAAAATTATTGAAATGTGTTTAATTACATCCATTCTGACTATAGGTGAATTCAACAGTTGAGGTCAGCACTAGCAGGTAATATAAAGTCGCTGTTTAGTTTACATGCACAAGTTTCGACTGGTGGCTAATTTGTTAAAATATTTTTTTAATATGACTAATTTTTCAAAATTTGATATATACCCTGATTTTTCTAAACTGGCGTGCATCTCATCAAACAGCTTTGTGATGAGGTTTTTTCGTACCAACGTGATTGTTTTCGAGAATATGCATAACAATAGTTTATGAACCGAAATTAATCTGAGGATCATTTGTTACATAACACTGATCACCGGTGGTTATAAATAGGTAATCGGTGAATTAACCGTGGACACAATTTTCGCCTGCCAATCATGTAATATATCATGTTATTTTGGCGGCCGTGATATTTTTTCGGCGACGATGCCAAATCGTTTTCACTAACACATGCTCATACATGTGTGTATAACCAAACTTCTTTGACGTTTAACTTGTTACATTTGATCGATTATTACAATGCATATTTTGCCAGTGTAGATGTTAAACCATAACCACAAGATTGATATCTGTATGATAAACGGTAGAGAAGTCGACGAATTTGATACGAACCGCGCACTGTCACACAAGATTGCACGGGCGCCATAGCTGATTGCATACATACACACATAATCCATCCCTCTTTTACCCATTGGGTGTCGAGGTTTTGTCCTGTTATTCTTTTGTACTGTCATTCACCCACTTCCGCCATTCACTTCTGTCCGCACTTTTAGTCTTTGACTCCTTAAAATCTATACCACTGTTTTTTTAAATTTCACATATTGTTTCATTCCATGTTTTTGCAGGTCTACCTCTCCCTCTTTTTCCAACCGGTCTTGCTTCCCATATTCTTTTTGTGAGTCTTGTTTCCATCATTCTGTTAAGGTGCCCCAACCATCTGAGTTTATTTCCCTCTATTTTCTTCTTTATCGGTGCTACCCCTAGGTTCTTCCTAATATCAGTGTTTCTAATTTTGTCCAGCATTGAAATACCCTCCGTTCTTCTCAGATATTTCATTTCGGCTGCTTGTAGTCTGCTCTCTTGTCTTTTATTTGTGACCCACGTTTCACTTCCATATGTAAGTGTTGGAATATATATATATATATATATATATATATATGTTTATATATATGTTTGCGTCAAACACCACTATTTTCGTTTTCTTGGATACTTCCTTGTTGTTTAGGAACTGAGTTCTTAGGCTATGGAACACTTTCGCGGCTGCTGTTATTCTATTATTAATTTCACCTTCCAAACTACCGCTCTCTTCTACAATCGCTCCTAAGTACTTGTATTGCGATACTTGCTCAATTTCTTTGCCTTCGATTTTTATTTTTAAATGTCTTTCCCTCTCCTCTCCTGCAATTCTCATCACTTTCGTTTTCTTTTCATTAATTTTTAGGTTAAAGGGGACTATTTGTTTCTCCAGAATATTTATATTGTGTTGTAGATCCCTTTCATTCTCTGCAAATTTCACCATGTCGTCTGCAAACGCGCATATGTTAACGCTCACTATCTGCATGTTTTTGTACCCCACACAAAGTTTCCTCATCTCAGGTACTGATTTTTTGATAACTTCATCCAGTGCTGTTATGAAAAGCAGTGGGCTAAGTGTCCCCCCCCCTGTCTAACTCCTTCGTTTGTGGTAAATATTTCCGATGTCATGTTTCTTGTTCTCACATAGTTTTGATTCTTATGGTAGATACTCCTTACAGCTTCTTTTAATTCTTCTCCTATTCCCAGTTTTTCCAAGGTCTTCCAAATCATTTTCCTATTTACTCGATCAAATGCTTTCTCCAAATCTATGTAACACATTAATATTTCCTTATTGCGTGCTCTGTATTTTTCTATAATTTGCCGTATGCTAAATATATGATCCTGAGTACTCCTCCCTCTCCTAAATCCACTTTGATTCTCCTCCAATTCCTTTTCCACCCTTTCTCTAAGTCTTCCTTCAAGTATAGATTCGTATTTATACTTTTCCCGGTACAGATAATAAGGTTATACCCCTATAGTTGTCACAGTTCCTTCTATCTCCACCTTTGTATACTGGTATAATTATGCCATACTCCCAATCCTTGGGTGTCTTTTTTCCCTTATACACGATTATAACTATTTGATGCAATTTTTCGAACCCGATGTCGTCTAGATTTTTGATCATTTCTGCTGTAATTTGATCGTGTCCCGCAGCTTTCCCTGTTTTTGTTCTCTGTATAGCATCTCTCACTTCCTGTTCAGTAATATTTTCCCCATCTTCTAACTCACTGTCCTTGATTTTGTTGTTGCTGCTTTTTGTCTGTTTCAGATTTTCCTGTTTATCTCCTATATCCCTTTCCACAAATAGTTCTTGGAAATGTTCTTTCCATCTTTCCAAGACATCCTCTTCTTTTACTAAAATTTCCCGTTCTTTATTTCTTAATAGCTGTAACGAGCTTGTCTTTTCCTTCCTGAGACTTTTTATAACCTTGTAGAACAGCTTTTGGTTGTCCCTTTTATTCTCCTCCATTTTCTTCCCGAAATCATCCCAGCTTTTCCTCTTCGCTCCGTCTACTGTTTTTTTGGACTTTTTTCTTTGTGCCTGGTACCTGCTGTATTTCTCTGCCGTCTTTGTTTCCAAGTATTCATTCCGAAGAGGTGGAATTTTTCTCCTTTATCTCATACTTGACTTCGTCTGTCCACCAGGCGGTGTATTTTTTCGTGTATCCCAATTTGGTGGTGCCGCATGCCTCTCTTGTTGCCTTCAGTACAATGTTTTGAAATTTCTGCCATTTTTCTTCTAGGTTATCTGCGGTCTCGGTTTCCTTAATAAATTCTATACTATGTATTTCCCTATACTTTTCGTGCACGTCTCGGTTTTGGAGTCTATATCCTTTGATTTTTTCTTGTTCGGGTTTGCTTCTTATTCCATTGTCCCTATTTGCTTGCGATGCCTTCTTGATTAAATCTACTACTAATAGGTGGTGGTCGCTTCCTATTTCCGCACTTCTTCTCACTCGTACGTTGGTTATTTTGTTTTTGTTTGATTTTTCTGTTAGCGCGTAATCTATTATTGACATTTCATTTCTTGATGCCATTACCCTCGTGTATTTGTGACTGTCTTTATGTTGGAAAAACGAATTTGTTATAATCAGGCTATTCTCCATGCAAAACGCTATTATTCTCTTGCCATTCCCATTAAGATTTTCTTCTCCATGTTTCCCTATGACACCTTCATATCGTTCTTCCCTGTTCCCAACTCTATCATTTAAGTCTCCCAAGATATAAGTCTCTACATCCGATTTTTCATATATGCTTTGCATCTCCTCCCAGAACCTATCTTTAATTTCTAGTTTTTCGTCTTCATTGGGGCCGTATCCTACAATTACGCGGTATTTTTGTTGGAAATCATCTTCCATTTCTATTGTCATGATTCTTTGTGAGTGAAATGCATAGTTTCTAAGCTGGTTCTTATACTCACTTGCTATAATGCAGCCTACTCCTGCCAGTGCTCTGTATTCTTCCTCCACCCCGCTGTGTAAAAGTATGTGCTCGTCCCCCAGATCTATGCACCCCTTCCCCTTCTTATTCGTTTCTGTGACTGCCAGTATCTTTATATTTTTAGATTTCATTTCCTGAACTATTTCAATTTCTTTTCCATTTATTACATTCCAGGTTCCCATGCCATTTTTCTTTTCGATTTTCATTTGTACCATTGATCCTTTTTTCCTCATTGATACTCTCATCGTGTTTGTATGTTTCCATTTGCGTGTCCTTATTCTTTCCTTTTGTCTCTCTCGAAGTGCCCTTCTCGATTTTCTCAGTTAGTTTTTTGGCCTCTCGTTTTGTTCCTTAGCAACCACACCTTTTCCCTTTTCCCAAACATATACTTTTCCATTTATTACTATTTTCATGTATCCCACCTTTGTATGATTTCCTTTTCCTCTTTCCTCTCTCGCAATGCTCCTTATCTCTCTTTGAATTTCCCTCTCTTCTCTGGTCAAATCGTTATCAACGTATATCTTCGTATCTCTCGGTCTACTCTTTGCCTTCATTATTTTTTCTTTATTTTCTCTTGTGATCACTTCCGCTATGACTATTTCCTCTCCATCTCGCTTTTTTATCTTGTACGTAGCTACAATTTTTGTTTCAACTCCTATTTGATTCCTTATGAATTCCTCCACTTCTCTGTTTATATTGTTATCCTTTGTTTTCAACCATGTTATTTCTTCTCTTCTCTGTTTCTCCTACCTCTATTTTTCTCTGTAACTTCTCCAGTGTACTGTATATCTCCGTTTTTTCTTGAACCCACTTCTCCAGCCATTTTTAAATACCCAGGACAGCTGGCAACCTTGTAAAATTGTGTCATCGTTATTATGATTATTATTTTGATGACGTGAACGTGAACGTGAACGAAAAATTAGAGTATAATAACATTACTGTAAACATTTAACTTTTCATTCAATTTTACAGAGTTTTCCGATTGCTTTTCACCATGTATCAGTTGTGTTTCACTTATCTCAAATGCTTTTCCCTCTTGTCAACACTTGTCAATATTGTATCAAATGTATTCTCCATATATCAAATTGTTTTCACTATTTATCAAATGCTTTTCCCTGATCTAATATTTAATCCATTTCGACAATTTCAAACAACTGTCAAAATGTAAGTAAGACCCCATGGGGTTGATAGCCCAAAAAGATTGTTTATATATATATATATATATGTAAGTAAGAATCAATATGAGATGAATAAAAACATTTTGAACATTACTATTGTTTCTCTTTTGTAATAATAATTTTGTTATCTTTCATGTTTTTAGAACAAAATAATTAATCGTATTACAGAAGTACTATCTTTTTTTGTTCAGCTCACATTGATTCTTACTTTTGACAGTTGTTTTATCTCAGCATGACCTTCTTTAGTGCATAGAAATGTAATTAAATGGTTACTTTAGAAAAAAATATTGAATATCTCAACAACTATGGGGTTCAGCATATCAACTATGGTGATATGCCCCATCAAATTGAAGAGAAGAAAAAGACCTATCGAATAATGACATAAAATAACGGGCATTCTATTTTAAACAATGGGTTGTACCGCTTTGAAATTTGTAAAGTTTAGCATTTTTCTTTGAACACCCTGTATTATTTTATTCAAATTGCTCATTACCAAAATGTTGCTTATTAACCACACTGAGATTATTGCTAAAACTTATTTTTATCTTCAAAAAACGAGGTCGCTACCATTTTTTGAACTTTTTTTTTTTAAGTTGAACTTGCTTATACATGATATTTGGACAAAAAAAATGTAAACTGGCAACACTGTAACATAATCCAAAACTAGATGGACAACAATGTAGAGGTTGACAAATGTCATCAGAAAACTTGAATAAATACAGGGTGTTCAAAAAAAAAAGTTTTTGTAATTCCGCAAAATTGGGACACCCTGTCTATTTGAAAATAGTTTTACGCCATAAAGATTTTTAAACCAATAACTTTTTGTACGAAACATGTTATTTCTGTCTCACGGGAAAGGCGCGAAGAAAGCCCGACGCACTGTTGCAGGACCCTGTATGTTATATCAATCTACGAAGCACTAGTCTAAAGTTTCAAGATCATTTTAAACAAAGTCATAAATAGAAAATTTTCATAAAATGGAACTTTTGACTCATAAAATCCAATAAAGAAATCGGATTTTAAACAATGGATTTTAAGTAAATGCCAAATTTACATTAAAGATTCATGATTTATGGTGTGGTTAACTAAATACTTTAAATTAATGACACTTATGACAAAAGTGTATGAATGTGCAAAAGTATATTTTGGCCAAAAAGCGATATACGGGGTTATACTGCGATTTTTTTAATAAGTGCCTGTAATTGCATTAAATTTTAGAAAAACATAAACAACTTCTGCACGGTTAAAGCGAATTGCAAAAACTAAACGGATTTATAAAAACCCAAAAAAGGGAAAATTCAAATATGTAAATTTATACAGGGGGTGCCATTTAAAAAAACTAGGTCCAAGGCTGCCCTGCAAAAATGGAACACCCTGTATATGGCAAAATAATTTTACAAACTGCACTTTGGCCTCTAGTTTGCAGTGCCGTTTGGTTCATTTCGATATCATTAACGGTGTAGGTGTAATGGAGCCTGCCCGTCCTATTGACTCACCTGTATAGTGAGCGGCAAAAGTAAGAAATAAATTTATTATATACAAAATGGAAAATATTGGAAAAAAATCTCGAACAGGTCGATTTTTAATATTGAAAACAAACTTTTTAGCATAATTCTAAAAAAATTACTCTCACTTATTTTGTAGCTGTGATGTCATCGTATTTTGTTTTAATAGGAATATTACTACCAAAAATTAGCGTTCGATAGATTATATTTTTCTGGATATAACTATTGATAAGTTTTGCCACCTTACATAAGAAACATATTGAGATAAAAAATGTTAACTATGTGCTATTTACTATTAAAAGATACTATTATTCGAATATCGGCTGGGGGTTAAATGCCTAATTCAAGTTTTGCCAGCACGTTGCATTCAAATTGTGAACAAAACGTTTGTTTTGTCGCTCTGGCGTTCGTCGCAGCCGCTCACCACTCGTAACATATTTAAATAAAAAATTGCAAGTGCAGATGTAAATCTACGTTACCACAGATATGATATTAAGCATGACATCAGATTTGACATTCAAAACTAGATACTCCTATAAAACAACTAGGTACTCGGAAATCTTTCGTCAAAATTTTAGTGTTATTTACAAGTTATTCCGACCATGGAGCGGTTCAATAAGGGCAACATATTCCTTCTGGAGCTGGTTGTCGATTACGTGCATCTGGACTACTCGGAAAACGACGACTGTTTCATGAACTCCGAGACCTGCGTCACTTTCGGTTTTCTGAACAATGGTCCCATCTACGTTAGAGAGAATGAGTTTTGCAGCAATTCCAGCACATCCGATAACGACTACATCAAGCATGGCAAGTCGTGCTTGTTCTCATTATCACCTGCCAAGATGGCGGAAACTTTGAACGATTTCGATGTCAACATCGGAGTGTACAAGATTATGAGCCCAAATCTCCAGCCGGAGATGGTTCTGGCTGGGAGCACGGTGATTCCACTGGTCCACCTCTATCAGGAGTTGATGGGCGAAATGTACGCTAAAAACTGTTCAGGCGTGATCTCCAAGAACTTGGATGGATGCTTCGACCTAGTAAACAACAAATATCAATCGACGGGACGCATCAATCTATTCCTTCGAATCACATGCTATGGTAAAGTGCTGGTATCTAATATTAAGATGAACGTTCAAGGCGATAATGTCGAAAATACTGATGAAGATCATGTAAAGTACGTTGCAGCTGCTGAGCCCAACGCTCTGAATTATACCCGTCAATCGCACCCGATGTACGCTCATAACTCATCAACCAGCCCAACGGAACGATCGGGCTCAAGAATGTATTCGCGAATATCGCAAAGTTGCTCACCGGTGCAGTATTCTGAATACAAGCGAACTTCTGAAAATCATGTAGGTGCTTACAATCAATGGACCGACCACAGTAACTACTTGCAGTCCAATTTCGAAAGGTACCAGGATCAGAATGATTACCCCCGATAAAGTTATGTTTGTAAAGAATAAATATACTTATTAGGACAATGTTTGACTTACATAAATATTATTTTGTCGTAGAAATGTTTTGGTATTGATGATACATGGAGTAGATTTATCATCTCTAATATTTAAGAGGTCTGTTTAAGAGACCACCTAGGGATAGGTATAGGGAATTGTTGGTAAATGACAGCCAAGATAATTCATAAACGGGTTACCATAATGACAATCGGATACCTGATTTAGAAAGTTTGGACATTTACCTTCAATTATGCTGAGTAGTATTAAGAAATAATTAAATGGCGATTTATTACTTTGATTAAAATAATTACATGTTTAGCAGCTTTGCGATATTTTCTTCTGCATTTATTTAATTAAGACAGGGTACATATAATGGAAATTCCCTCGGGGTATTTGGAGTTAATGTTGTTTCGAACCACCTTCTTTTTTTTGTTCCAATATTTTGAGTTATAATGGAGTATTCTTGTCTACACATAAATACGATTTGAAGATCTATAATAAATCACCTTTTATTTATTTCTTAAAACTACTTTGTCTAATAGTAGATAAATGTCTAAACTTGTCTAAATCATGTCTCCGATTGTAATTATTTTAACTAGTTCATGAATTATCTTGATTATTTCTTACTTATAATGCTCTATACTGGCTGGGGTAAAGAAGCCTCTTAATTGGTTTATACATCGTATAATTTTTTGATTGCTTTTGATTTTTTTTTTGCGTTTTCTATTAGATTTTACTATTAAATTATCTTCGGGTCTAAGTAAACTAAATGTGGTACGTAATATTTTTGAACCGGGATTGATTTCAGGGGGAGTAATATATGATTGTAATGGAACGGTGACGCGTTCGCGTTATACTTTTATTACCCATTTGTGTTTATGGATTCGTGCAGCTCGCATCACATATGGCCCTGGCCTTGAAATTACTCGAGGCTTCCAACAAATAACATATAGTCCGTTTTTTTAGAGATCCACTACCTGTTGCTTTAGGTTGGTCAAAACAAATATGACTGCAAAAATAACCAAATTTACATATTGAACGGTAACCTAGTTTTCGAGAAAACATGACACTAACGTGATTTTTAATCTTGATGTTTAATGTGGCTGTATCTTATGGTTTGGCTGATGTTTCTTCTGAGTTATCAGCTAAGTAGAGACAGCGGAAAATTTAGCAGAAGATCGTGTTGCTATCGCAATTTCTATAAAAATTGACTTAGCCAGTTTTGTCCGTGTACTCTTCATATGAAATACTTAGAAAATATGCATTTAATTGTCTTGGGGAATATGTCTTCCATTGGGGGTGTCCTAGTGACTGGTCGCTTTAGTTTTCCGTTACGACCCTTCACCACTCGCACTACACTATCAGTCAGATCTTAGCCAGTGAGCGGCCTTGTTTGATAATTTTGCCATATCGTATCGTAATATGGTACATTACGATACTAATATCGTAAATAACTATTACGGGAGAATAGTACTACTATTCTTATTTGCATGCAACTAGAATTGAATACATAGTAATCTTCTATAGTCTATACCAGTAGTTCCCAAACTTATTTGGCCTAGTGCCCCCTTTTCAGTAGAAAATTTCTGACCGTCTACTAAAATATACCTAATTCAAGCGAACAAAAAGAAATATGCACTACATTGCGTTATTTTATGCAACTATATGTATGTGTATTAAGAAAAACAAATAAAAAAGAACAGAATACTTGGTAGCCATATTTAACTTTTAATTTCAACTCTTCATTGGTAGCAATTTCTTCTTCTTTTTCTTCAGTTCTTCATGTATTTTTCTAGATTTCTCTGAATCTGTACTTGAAAATGGATCCAAAACCCTATCTTATCCAGGGTGGCCCACCTATCCTCGCTCGGACCATTGCTGATAGACTAATATAAATTGAGGAAAACATTTGATTGGACGTTATTGGACACTTGATGTGCTACTTTAAAAGCTACTTATTTAAAACTAAGACCAAATATTGTGTCCCGGATTTATGGTACACTCTGTATACTCGAAAATAATTTAAAAAAAGTAGCACATAAAGTGTCCAATAAATTCCAATCAGATGTTTTCTTCAATTTTCATTAGTCTAGCAGCAATGGACCGAGCGAGAATAGGTGGGCCACCCTGTATATACATTTTCGAAACTATGCGGAAAGGCTCCCGACCGATAGCCTAATAAAGATCGATAAGATAGATAACTTCTCTCTCTCTCTCTCTCTCATTTTCAAAATATCCTTTCGTTGGTTAAAGTGAGAATAAAGTATCAAAGTGCTGATAATCAGTGTTGTAATGTATCTAGATACAGTATCTAGATAGGTACATTTCAAGTATCTAGATACAGTATCTAGATAGGTACATTTCAAGTATCTAGATACGTACTAGATACATTCTAGTTTGAGTATCTAAAGTTGTATCTAGAAACATTTTTTTCTGAAGTATCGGTATTGTATCTAGATACAAAAAAACGTATCTGTTACAACGCTGCATTTCACGTTAATTACATACATTATTGAGAGCATTATTTTTTTTAAATTTTTACTTCGGGGCTTCGATTTATTTTCTCGTATTTAATTTAAGTTTGAGTCAGTAATTTGCTATTTCATTATGTATTATTCTTGTATCTATTACCAATAGAAGCCCGTCGAAAGCTGACAATGACACATGCTTTTTCGAATAAACAATCGCGTTTTTAATGCTGGTTCGTGTGCTTAAGCGAAACGTAATAGAATGAAATAAAATTAGAAACATATGTCGAATTCGGACAGTACGGGTAAGGAGAGAGAAACCATCGGGGCGATACTATGGAAGTATTCGTGGAGGAGAATTAATTCGTAGTACTGAACACACAATTCAAGATGCCCCAAGGAAGCTCTATACTTGGAAATCCCCACTCAGCAGGCCAGACCGCCTCATCAGAAATCAGATTGATTTCATAGTCATAAATAAAAGATTCCGAAATAGTTGCACTTGTGCTAAAACATTCCCCGGTGCCGATATTAACTCCGACCATGTGCCAGTGGTTGAGGAATTTAAAGTTCGGTTTAAGAAAACGAAGGCCAAAAACAATAAAAAATACAACATGAGAATACTGAAGGATCCTAACAGAGAGGTAGAAAAAGAACTAAACGAGAAAATCAATAAAGAAATGGATGAAACCGTGTCAGTAGAGCAACAAATAGCAGTTCTTAATAAAATCATCCAAAATACCAAGAAAACACATATGAAGGAAGAAGAAAAGAAAAAGAAGAAGAAATCATGAATGGCACACGAGATACTAATATTAATGGAGCAGACACGAAAACAAAAGAACAACAATGAAGAATACAGAAAAATAAACAAGACAATTAGACAGGAAATTATAAAGGCCAAAGAAATAGAAAGAGCGGAAGCATGTCAACAGATAGAAGAGCTTCAGTAAAGATATGACGATATTAATAGCACCGAAGAATTAGAGAACTGACAGGCAAAACAAGAAAAAAGGACTTTGGAAAACTGGTAAACAACGACGGAAAAATCATCAAAAACTTAGAAGAAAAGAAGAAAACGTGAAGGGAATATCTCAACAAACTTTTTGAAGATTTGAAGATTTGAAGAGAGAATATCAACACCAATGAAGGAGAAACGGGACCGCACATCTTGGAAGAGGAAGTGGACGTAGCAATAAAACGAATGGAAGATGGGAAGGCGGCGGGGCCGGATGACATACAACTTGAAATCCTGAAACTGTTAAGTGAGAAGCATATCAAAATACTTGCCAACATATTCAACAGAATATACAACTCGGGCAGCATAGCAGAAGAGTGGTTGATCGTATTACCATCGTATTTTCATCGTATTACCAAAGAAAGTAGGAGCAAAAAGGCGCGAGGAATATATCAGTATTCAGTATAATACTGTAATACTATAATAATATAAGTATCAGTCTCATGAGACACCTCCTCAAAATATTCCTAAAAATAATACACAAAAGAATTTATAATAAGTGTGAAGAACAAATCTCCGCAAATCAATTTGGATGTAACGCTGTAGGCACAAGGGAAGCGCTTTTCAGTACAGGTGCTCTTCCAGAGATCTAGAGACGTAAACTGTGATATCTACGTATGCCTAATTGACTATCAGAAAGCGTTTGATCGGGTGCAACATCACAAGATGATAGACATCCTAAAACAAGTGGGAATTGATGCCAAAGACCTCAAAATCATCACTAACTTGTACTGGAACCAGACCGCATACATGAAAATTGAAGAGGAACAAATAGAAGACATTGAAATAGCTAGAGGGGCAAGGCAGGGGTGTATCCTTTCTCCGATTCTGTTCAATTTATACTCCGAACAGATCTTTAAAGAAGCGTTAGAAGGCATAGAAGAAGGCATTTTACTGAACGGAGCTAGATTGAATAACATCCGATATGCCGACGACACAATGGTATTCGCTGACTCTCTTGAAGGACTCCAAACACTATTGAACAGAATTGTAGCGGCTAATGAAAAATATGGACTTAATATCAATAGCAACAAAACAAAATTCATGGTGATGAGCAAAGAAAATATAGCCAATGTAAATCTCTACGTTCACAATCAACAAATAGAGAGAGTGAGACAAACAACATACTTAGGTACACTTGTGAACGAAAACTGGGACAACACCCAAGAGATAAAAAGTAGAATTGGGAAAGCTCGAGCTGCCTTCAATACAATGAATAACCTCTTCAAAAATCACGAACTCTATCTTGATATCAAAGTAAGCATGTTGAGGTGCTACATATTCCCAATATTACTTTACGGAGTCGAGTCCTGGACACTAAATGAAGCAACAACAAAAAATATTGAAGCCTTTGAGATGTGGCTATATCGACGTATCCTGCGGATATCTTGGAAAGACCGGGTAACAAACATCGAAGTCCTCCGCAGGATGAAGAAAGAGAAGGAGATCATGGACACTATCAAAACCCGCAAACTCAAATATCTAGGCCACATCATGCGGAACGAGGACAGATACGCCATGTTACAAGCCATCATTGAAGACAAGATATACGGCAAACGAAGGCCGGGACGGAGGAGAATTTCACGGTTGCAGAATCTCAGGGCGTGGTATGGGAAGACGTCGAACGAACTCTTCAGAATAGCAACCAATAAAGTGAAGATAGTCATGCTCATCGCAAACATCCGAAATCGGATATGCACATGAAGAAGAAGAATGTCGAATTCACGCAATATGGATTGATGAGTCATTGTCAGTACGGGACGAGTATACCAATAACTATTAACAGACGATAAAAATAAATTTAGTTTTGCACATTTTAATAAATATTTATAAGCATTTTCTTTTGCATGTAAATGCGTATGTAGAAAGAAATCAATATTTGGTTTGGTTTTCCATGTATCTGAAATGTATCTAGAAGTATCTAGGTACTTTTCTAAAGTATCTGTATCTGCAGCTAGATAGCAAAATAAATGTATCTGTTATAACACTGCTGATAATATGTATGAAAGTGTTCATTGGGTTTTTATATAGGTATTGCTGAAACATTTGAGAATTGGCTGAATCCCCCTCGTCCTAAATTAATTTTGTAAAGAAGTAGTGTTCCGATAAAAACAGAAATCAGAGCTTTTATTTATATTAAACTCAGGACAACACCCTGAAGCTGCTTAACCAAAACTAGTCTGTCAAATATGCAATGTCCGTTTTGTAATCAGACTTGCTCCTAATGCATCATCATCTTTATTTTCTAGATACTGTAAGATGGAATGAAAGAGTTTAAAGAAAAATCGATCTAAAGAAGCACCCTTTAAGAGCCAACATATCTTATCTACGAAGCAGTAAGCAATTAAATTCTTTATCATTGACAATTCAAACTTGTTTAAACAATCTACCATTCAATGAATTGCTTCTGATTTTGTTGATTGCTTTAATGCCATAATATAATGACTTATACCTGTATGTAGGCCTTCAGATTTTTGGCAACCAAGTATGGACGATGACACAGTGTACAGCGAATATATTCGGTATCACCTTTTCGAAGTACATATCCAAGAAACCCTTTGTGTTATTCTATTATCGATGGAGCACCATTAGTAGCAATCGATAATATATTGCTCAATGGGGTTTGTTTTTCTTTAAACCACTCTTCCTAAGCATGATGTATTGATTCTCCTTTAGTATCAGATTTCAACTGTTTAGTAAATACTAATTATTGCCATATTTTGCTCTCTTTTATAAATTGCACGTACGCTAAGAGTAAGACTTCACTTTTTGATGAAAGATTCATCAAGGTGTAGAGAGAACTGGGATGTTTTTAATAATACAAGATGAATCTTCCGCATCTTGAGCCATTTCATCAATTCTTCTTTGCACTGTATTTATTACTCAAAGTTATTTTATTGGTATTTTGGAGGATGGTTTGTGAAACATGCGACGAATTTCCGTAAATGGTTTCGTGAAATGTCTTGTACCTATTTGCGAATGTTTTCCTGTGAGAACGATTTTATTCTTATTTCAATAACATCCGGTTCCTGTGAGCCACCCTGTATTATCTGTAGAAAAGTAAAAACATGTATGTGTTTATGATAGCATTATTTAATTATAAACTGTTCACTTAAATTAGAGAGTAAGAAAATGCATAAAAATATTTACATGTTATTACTGTTTTATTGGAAAAACAATGATACATTTTATATGTGATTAGCAGGGCGTCCCAAAATTGACCAAAAATTTTGGTTTTCTTTAAAATGAAGAAAAAAAAGCGAATAAATATTTGTTTTATTTTCAAAATTTGTGTTATTAAAGTGAAACTAAAGAATTATATACTAATTAAAGTCACTACTCTGCACTGCCAAATCTACCATTCGTCTGTCGAATGGTCAGTTTAAAAATATTTGAAGATCCATGATCGTATCTTCTTACACATTAGATGGAATATATATGATAACTAATAATATACAAAAAAATCTTTGATTATTCTTTTAGTGACAATTAATTTTCTTTCAGAGCTCCCAATAACATCCGAGGTTCTTATCGCCCCCTGTAACTTCCCAGCGACCCCTAGGGGGCTATAGCGCCCACTTTGGGAACCATAGGTCTATTCCTGGGGTCGGCAACGTTTTTTTACTAGGATGGCATATTATAGAAAATCGGGAGTTCGGCAGGGCACCGTGGGATGAAGAGGAGTGAAGGGTAGCATTTAAACGAGTGTTTGTTGTTTAGATATATTCAAATTACTTCGTGGGCACTGCGTTGCCGACCCCTGGTCTATAGTGTACATGTTGTCGAAAATAGAATATTTTTATTTGAGATAAGTATTCGAAATAATTCGATATTTGCATACTTCAAGCGAACTCTATGTTATATAACCACGACAACAAAAATGTTTATTTGACTTTTTAGACACATATCATGTGAAATTCTCGTTTTAAAAATATATATCATTATCATTAATCAGTACCATCTAAATCCCATACCATCATAATGGACATCTTGGACAAGGAAAACATATTTCTCATGGAGTTCATGGTAGACGAGGTGAAAATTGAATACAAAGGTCGCCTGGACTTTAAGTTCATGAATGCCGAGACGTGCGTGGGGTTTAGCTTCCTCGGTAACGGACCATTCTTCATCTCCGAGGACGACTTCATCCCGGCGAAGAGGAAAATGGTGAACGGGTGTAGCGGCTGTGGTAACATAAAGAATGGCAAGAGTATACTCTTCTCCCTCACGCCGCAGTTGATCTCCGAAGCTAGAGAGAAGTTCGAAATGGATCTGGAGATCTCGAAAAAGACCATGCCGGATTGTGTACCTGATAAAGTATTTGTAGGTGCCACGGAGGTGTCAATGGTCGAACTCTTCAACCAACTTCTTACCAGCTTAGAAAAGGTTAGTCCACCTTGCACAAAGTCGATGAAGCAATGCTTCTCGTTAACGGGGAAGGATGGAGATCGTGCCGCACAATTGAGCGCGTACATAAGGATGTCTTGTTTCGGGAAGGTGATCGTAACCAAGTTCCAGATGAACCTGGACGTCGAGTCCGTCGAGTACAGTTCCAAAGAAGGACGGTGCATGTACAAGTATAACAAGCAAGTGAACTATCCCAAAGACCCTTGCTCTCAAGGCTCGCCATGCTTACCATCGTGTCCTGCGTTAATAGCGGAGAGGATGAAAGCTTTGGGGGCTCTCGCCAAATCTGCTGCCCAAATTAAGTTTGGTGAAGACAATGGTGATGGTGCTGGTAAAGGAGGAAGGAAGTCTGGAAACATGCAGTCGGGCTTGAGTAGTGATGGCGGAAAAAACCACGGAAAACATGTTGGGGGAAAACATGGTGGCGGAAAACATGGCGGAAGAAATAGTGATGGAACTAGAAGAAACAATGATGCAACCCAAAGAAATAGTGATGAAACGGGAAGAAAGGGTAATAGAACTAAAAGGAATAGTGATGAAAGTGGAAGAAATAGTGATGGAAGTGGAAGAAATAGTGATGGAAGTGGAAGGCGCAGTAGTGAAAATAGCTCAAGTTCTAGCAAACGCTGGAGTAGTTCAGACAAGCTCATTGGTAATATACCTTTCATATCAGGTCCCCATATGAGCGGTAATCAACCGTCAAGTACTTATCCACCCTGTTCGCCCTGCCAGCCTTGCCGACCTTGCCAACCTAGCCAACCTTGTCAACCTTTCAGACCATGTCTTCCAAGTCCTTGTAAAAGGTAAATGCCATTATATATGAAATAGATCAGAATCTATTGAAGAGACGGGTATCCACAAATAAAAATTTAATTATTTATATAGCATGATTGTTAAAGAACGGACGGATCTAAAATATTACATGACAAATTGTCATGTACCTTAATGTTAAAAAGTAGACCCTTGAGTATGATACAATGTATGTTTCCTAGAATCAGGTTCTTAGTACATAACACCATAATATGAAAACCGAAACCAATAAGATCAACATCGCGAAATAGATTACTGATACAAAACTAAAATGTTTTATTATTAGAATTAAATTCGGCGATATAATATGTAACTTACATTCACAAATTTTGTATGAAAATAATCTACTGAAGATGATCATCGAATGATTCTAGTGTGAACTAATTGAGTTTATATTATACATGTGCCTTTTGAAATAATTTATACATACAACGTGTTTAAAATGAAATCACCCAAATCGCCGATTATAGCCACCAGATGAAGGTTATTTAGGGTAAATAAGAAAAGTAAATTTGGCAACTAAGCCAAAATTTAGAACTAGGTATCTGAATTATCTGCCTATTATCATATCCTTTGGCGAAACCAAAGCTTTAAATGATTCAGGAAGGGTGTTTCGGGGTACACTTTCGCCTCACCAGTTCACCAAATGCTTTGTTTTTGCTGAAATCAGTTGTTTAATTGTGTTTAATGACACTGACACTTACGTGACTTCTAACATCAAGGTTGTTAAAGCAGCCGAAAAATCCGTGTCTACTTTTTTTTGCAATCCACTGTCCCACCAACTTCAATACAATTTTCAACCCCACGTTTCACACTTCTACAAATTTTAGTACACAACGGGCAGGCCATTCATATATCCTATCCTCCCAATCCATGAACCACGAAAATGATCATCTAAGAACTTCCTAACTGGTACCGCATAGTGAGGTGGTGATCCATCCTGCTGTAAAATTATATCCGGGGGACAATTTTCCAAAATTTCGGGTAAAATTTGATGCTGGATAAGATTTAAATAGTTTTCACCAGTAATATTTTTCCTGATAAAAAAAGGTCCAATTATCCTACCACTTCAAATTCTTACGCTAACCGTTAATACCCAGTCATTGAAAATCATTTTCTACGTAATATATGGATTTTCATCAACATAATAGATACAATTGTGTCTATTAAACCGACAATTGAGGTAAAATTTTGCTTCATCCTTAGCTACTACTATTACTTAGCACGCCAGAACTACAAAAAAAAAACCCGAAAGACGAATCCTTGAACAGCTACATACTTCCCTGCAAAGTATTTATTCACATTTATTTTAATCAGCTCAAAACGTTCAACATAATCTCCTACGAACCACCGGACCACAACGGTAGCCGTAATCCATTCAGCGTGCAACATAAGCCTCGTACAATTTTTATTTATAACAATTCGTACGTTCCTTGTATACTTTTATTTTTAACAATATACTTATTCTAAATATGACATTTTGACATTTGGTTTTTTAATTGCTATGCACAAGAAAATATAATATTTATGCAAAACACTGTGAAAGGTCGTAGAAAAAATCATATGTATCACTCGGGAGCAAAGTGCCATTTCCTCCCTTAGATTTTGATGCCCTCCGCTTCACGTCGGGCATTAAATATCCGCGGGGGGAAATGATGCACTTTGCTCATTTGTAATACAAATAGCTATTGCTCGCTCGGTAGCACTTCATGTGGATTTTTTACAGACCATAAATGGTTATTGTGAATAGATATTAAATTATTGAAATTCTTGAGAAATTCGAACTTTGATACATCGGCTAAAATAACCCGTACCAGTAGATGAAGAATTTGAACCAATATTTGCAGAAACCACTCATAAAATGCAATGTGTTGATGAAAATTAGCAGAAAAAAGTGCCTAAATGTATTAAATGTGATGTGGCTACAACTACTACTACTATACTCTATTTAATAACTAGGAGGAGTAAGTCCCAAAACCTAATTTACACTGTAAAAAGTTACCAGAAAAATCACCAGATACTTTTGGGGGCAATTTTAAATTATTTCATCTGTATAATCACTACTTTTTGTTTAAACAAATCAAATATATTATAATCGTCCTTTACTGTACAAGTGGGCGAAGTAATGGATTGCCCACTGAAGTTTGGCCCACGAGGCCCTCCGGGCCGAGATATTTCAGTCATTTTAGTATTTTAGTCACAAAGCTAACCTACAAGCCTACGAAAATGTGGACATTTCGAGGTTAGTTTTATTTATTTATTACGCCTGAAAGACATACAGTATATAGGCATGTGTTTATTTTTGTAATATTATACATTCGTGAAGCTAATTGCGTACCTCAAAGGTAAATCCCGAACTTATACCCCGAAGAAGGCAAGAGATTTTTGGCGGAAGCAGAAGATATATTTGATGAAGAAAGTTGCGCTAATAATGGGTATATCTGGGGCATGTCGGTGTGAAGAACTCGCCAAAACGTGCATAGACGACATTGAAGATAAAGGGGCATATTTTTTGGTTACTCTGCCAGATACTAAAACACGGACTTTTCGGATAAAGATAAATGACCCAAATCCAACCGTGAACGCTTTTTTGGATGTGAACATGAAAACATCGCTGAGCTTGTACTGGGTTCAGAATCCTCACAGTAATATAAGCAAAATTAACTATTAATACTTACAAGATAAGTTCTGAACAGAACTGATTGTTTACTTGCAAAATTTCGAGGGATATTAAGAAAATAAGACTGACGGACGCTTAGAATTGAGGTATATGCGTTAAAAACAGCGTTTTGGTGCCTTGTGAAATGGGCGTGCTTTCAGCCAATCACAGGTGTAGACATTCGCGCGCCAAATTTGAATCGCTCCTCCTAGTTACTAAATAGAGTATACCTATTACTTATATTCAAAACATTTGCAAGTTTTCTAATAGAAATATCTGGATTACCCTCTACTATGTTCAGTAGATGTTCCTCTACTTCTACCATTCTTACTGACTATAGTCTTCCTGGCCTTCCATTATGTTTAATTGTGCATTTATTCAGAGGTTGAGGAATATTTTGGAGGATTTTTCTATCAGGAACGATATGGAAATCGTTCACTGTTCACAACCTTCTAGCCCTTAACACATTTCAATTATCACTCCATACATGAAATACATGTCCGTCAAAATATCTCAAACAAAAGTTGTAGAGAATATTTTTCCCTTTCCCCTTCCGTTTTGCCATTTTCATGTACAATTTTACTGTAGGTACTAATCTATGACTTCGTTTAAATCTAGATGTCCTGATTTCATTGAGAGCAGCCCCAAATCAATTAATTTTCCTTATCCTATTGTTGTACGCAGATAGGTTTTTGTTAAATGTTTGACTCCTTGATAATGACTTTGATAAAAATACACACGTATAATAAAGATCTACCAACAACAGAAGTTTTTGTGAATGAGTGTATATATTTGTTTGGATTTTTGAAAGGATTTAAACAATGTCCAAAAACAATACTTAAACTTTGCAAACTGCTACATGACAACGATCTACAAGGTGTATACCCTTATGTTGACATCGCACTGATTTTTGACGATCCCTTCATCCAATTGTTCCGCGGAAATGTCGTCCTCCGTCTTGAAAGAATATAAAATTATACAAGCACGAAGCACGCCTGAAGGGTTTGGCAATTTTGGCCATTGAATCGGAGCTAACCAAAAGATTGGGTTTTGATGATACATTCGTTTTCAATCTTTAGTAATGTAACTTTGGAATGTATTACTCCGAGAACATTTTTAATTTATTTGAGAAATGTTTGCGTTTTAAGTATGATTCCTTATTATAGTCAATTTCACAGTATTTTCTCAATATCTGTTATTGAATTTAGATTGATAAGAAGGGGGGGGGGGGCGTCCTGGGCGGCAGAAGTATGATAATAATAATAATGCTTTATTGATGTTTAGAACAGAAATGTTAAGTCAGGTCAGTTCGTTAGTACATACATACATCAAATAAAATATAATAAAGTAAGATTAAATGCTTAGAGTATAATGCATTGCCAAAATCCCCCATGGATAATACAGTCATGAGCACTCTACTAGTATTACAGATACGTTGCAATAGCAACTTATAGCCATTTCAGGATATAAATCCGCCACTGCAGGTAGGCGACAAATAATTTAATTGATTAATTAAAAACATATATACTTAAAAACCTTAACATATAAATTAAATTGGTAGTTGGCATAAGTTCAATATTTAATTAAATTTAATACTAATTAAGTAGTTTTTCTTTTAAATCTATCTGAAACTAAACAGTAATAAGTCGTAAATTCTAATTGACATTTATTTGAACGCTACATCGCAAATATCACAATTTTCGGAAAATTTTCATTATGCAAACTTTTATGCGACCCGGAGAAATTATAACTCAACCCAGAACCCAGCGATATGTGCCAGAACCCGGAGAGGTGGCAACCCTGTGAGTACCAGTTGGGAGTTGAGAGCCACTTTTAGAACCACTAGATAACAATTCTTGGAATACTTCAGCCTCACCTGTTAGATAAGACGAAAATATCAAATACTACGATTACAACACCGGAAACCGGAATCGATGTCTTGATGTATTTTGGATGAATACACACTCACCAAAGTTGCGTCAGACTTGATTTCATTCATAAAGCTCGCGCGACGAACAGTTCGGGATAGTTCGCTAACTGCTGACCTTCCTGTGCTTCATATAACTCGCGGTATAAGCGGATCCGAACAGTTTGAAACGTGTTTTGAGAGGTGTAGGTGAGGTGTTTCATGCCCTCTAGCTCGTGTTTGGGTTCGGTGAAGCGACGGTGTTCACCCCATCATTAATTGAACAATCGTTACATTTGCTTTTGCAGTGCAACCCACGACCGGCTTACCGGCAATTCGGTGAGTAATAGGACCGTTGTAAATCGATTTTGTTGCGTCTAGACGAACCCCCTGGGCCTGGGGGTTGGCGGTTTGGTGGTGATGTTGCATCAGGCTCATAGCCCTCATCGAACCGGCGACCTATTAAGGGAGCGCGCCACACGTGCGTCTCGTATGTTCTAAAATAACCACGTGCTTCAGTTTCAAGTTGGTTGTATACTTAGTTCTATTTCCAGCATACGCTATTTCAAAAATCGTCGACAGTGTCCTATCATTGGTACGCAATGTTTCCAAAACTCGCTGCAGTTTTAGGAAGCGTGTTCAAGTTCACAGGCACCCTATTTTCATTAGTGATTATTTTTATATTTATTACCTAGAAGTTGCACGTTACAACTTGGTTTCGGAACGTGAACAATTTGTTAAACTTCGGCAATCCTACTTGCGGTATTCATGGTGTCAGTTACTTCAGATTACTAATTTCGACTTGTGTTTTATGACTATCTGAATTAACGTTTTCTAATCGAAACATTGGCCAAGTTATAAAAGTTAGTTCTTTTTATTGTTTGTCTCCTATTTAATGTGTGTGTAAATACGGATAAAATTAAATTGTTCAGAGACTCTGGTTTAATAATAATCCGTTATGGTCGATATTTGTAATCTGCACACTACAACAATCTAAATATTACTGTTCGCGTGTGTTATAACGGTTATTTCAGCGACCTCTACCCGAATAAGGGAACTAAAACAAGTTTAACGTGCAATACAATAATCGGTTAATTTTCTACAATCAATTATAAGATTCGGCGTAAGTATTTTGTGTAATTAATATAATCCTTAATAAATGTTTGTATTGAATATTCGATTTTCGATAAATTATAAGTATAAATAAAATAATCAATTATAATTCGAATTAAATAACTGAATGTTTTATATTTATTTATAAAACAATGTTAGTATAAATAAATATTTAATCCTAATATAACAATGAATTATTATTATTTGAATAAGATAAAAAGAATTTAAAAAAATGAATATTATATACATTTCTATACGATTATAATAATTACATTGTTTTTTAATTCAGCTTAAGGTTATACCCATATACATACCTA
The DNA here is from genome assembly GCA_951805005.1 of Othius punctulatus. Classification (NCBI taxonomy): domain Eukaryota; kingdom Metazoa; phylum Arthropoda; class Insecta; order Coleoptera; family Staphylinidae; genus Othius; species Othius punctulatus. Next base: position 49,919,042 of record OX638138.1, on the reverse strand, counting down.
ATCGACTAATTAATTATTTTTTTGTAATAAAAATACATAAAAAGTATTAATCGATTATTAAAATAACACTTGTCGACAAATGTTTACGAATGTATAGTCCCTTCAATTTGAATATACTTTAATTTTTGAAGTATTTACTTTGCCTATGTACAAAATGCGAACATTTTTTGTGTTAGAGGTGTTAGAGGCAGTGTTTTTAATTTTTTACATTTTTTCCACTATTTATTTACAAAACACGTGCTCAGTTAAAGAGAGGTTAGAAAAGTGAAAGCGGTAACTATCAAACTGAAATTTGAATCCAGTGTTGCCATAATAAATCATCGGAATCAGTCTTGCTTCCCGAAAAAAAATAAGCTCCACATTTTGCCAACATTGAAATATCGCAAAAACCTGTCGCTTTTGAAATAGAAACAATTTTGTGACGTTTCTGAAATTAGCGCAAAATTTTCTCACCGAATCGGCGATTTACGTTAAAGGGACAAAAAATGTGTTTGCCAATGTAATCTATAACACGTATTGATCAATCATGTCATATACCACTTCGTAACACGCTATAGGAATTGTACTATTTTATAACATAAAGTGAAGGTAGCCAGTGAATTTATTTACTGCGATAAGCCAAGCCGGGTGCTCTTATCAGGCATGCATGTAAGTCAAGGTCAGAAAAAGGAGTTTTCGTACGTCCAAATTGATTGATATCTATACCAGAATTATCAATGACATATTTTTATTTTATTGATTCAGCGAAAACTGCTGAATTGCAGATTCAAAGAAAATATTTGTTTTGAGATCTTCCAGTACTTCATGGCCTCTTGTCACTAGATTTTCCTGGTATTGTTCTTGATGGAAAACCATTTATTTACTGAAGGGTGAGAAAAATGATCCATTACGTTACTTACTCTGAGCCACAGTAAAATACGAAGCGCTCTCTGCCGAGCATTTAAAAGGCTCCGAGTATAGCAAGACATTTTTCTGGCAAGTCATGTATTATTTTTTTTCTGAAATCCCCAATTATAATTTAAAAAATAATATCTATTAATTTAATAAATTGAATAGGAGATTTTCTACGTATCTATCTAGTAATACGTTACTCTGTTTCTAAGGTGACAGATAATTTTCAGCTTAGTCACGGAAAATATTTTCCCTGGCTAGTCAGGGAAATGCAATTTTCGCGCGAAAATAGTATTTTCGCTCCGGTTTCAGAAAAAAAAACTCTTTTCAAGACATTACTCTCGGAAGCCATCTCACTTATGTGTGACAATGAAGACTTTCATATGTATAAGAACCCATGTGTTCCCAAGCTTTCGAAAAATACAAGCCTTGAATTGAGAATAGAATTTGCAGCTATAAATATTTTTTATAATATTTTTGACGGAGGTTCTCGATATAAAAACAGTGCAGCAGTGTAGCACTTTGCATTACTTCTTGTAATTTGACAATAAGACCAGATCGATGTCGTACCATAACCTTGACGTGTATATAGCAACGCATTTCGCCCAGTTATATCTTCTGCCATCTCACTTATTCTTCTTTTCATAGTATTATTGCACCGAGGTTTTTATTTTAACTTCGACGCCATTATTTGCTGCTTTTCATCAGCTGCTAGTAAAATTAGATCTTCTGCAATTGTTTTTGAGTTACTGGTCTGTATTGCGAAATCCAAATCAATAACTTGCTAGTAAGTGGTTTTAAGTGGTGGGAGTTTAGTTTTCTTTCAAGTAATTACACAGGCTTTTCTTTTTTGTCTAGATGTTTGCTATTTAAATGTTAACTAGTTTCATGCATGATTTTGATAAGACTTCTCGACAAACGACACACTGCGGTTTATTGGAAATAACGGTAAAACCAAATATGAGATGTGAGATATTAGAATCTATTTTTGTTTTAATTCTTATCACTTCCAGGTGGAGCCGGTTCTAGTGATTTTTTTGAAACATTCAACAAAAATAATGAGTATAACTCGTAACTTAACGTTAAATATTGCAGTCAGTAGTCAATAGCACAGCACACTAGTTGTAACTCAGCCCCATCGCGCTTCGCTTAGCTGCTTATATAAAGTCAAATTTAAATTTGAGTCATCTAGCACTCACATGGTTCCGGAAACACAAAGAACACAGAATAAAATGCGCTATTTGGTGAGAGATGACGCAGGTAACAAAGATGCAAAATGAGCATCATGGTAACAAATGTTCCTAGTCATTTAGTTGAGCAATCGCTGTTTTATTATGAGGCGGCTCTCCAAAATTCTTGCCAAAAAGGTGGTTCCACTTTAAAAACGTTTGGAAACAACTGTTCTATAGATCACGCATTCTAAGAAATTAATCGTAATAGTACCAATGCTCCTAGGAATCAACGTAAATATGTTTTAAGTACCGTCACTATACATGGATTTTTTTTGTTCGATCTTCGGGTAAACGTAAAATTAAAATTGTTCGCCCAGAATATGAGTGTTCTACATTATATTCAACTATTATATCTCAAGTGCACGCCAAATATCTAAATATTTGGCGTTCAAGAGGGATATACAGGAAGACTATTGCCCGAAGAAAATTTCACATTTATTTTCTTATTTCGTAAATTTAAAACTGAATCCTAAACATCACCAAGAAATCATTGGAAATATGTGGTGTGAAGAACAGCAAGTGGAAGAACCGTAAAAGGAAGGCTTGGTTTCATTAATAAATTGCCAATTTACTAATTGTAATTTTGATTAATAAAATTTTGGAATATTTATAAAGTTTCATTTTTGGGTATTTGCATATGCTTACATATACCCGGGTATTGCTTATGTGCACGAATACTCGATGATACTCTTACCTGATTAGCTAAATTTTAAGTAATGCTATTACTGGATTGGGTGAAATGTTCTGAGGGTAATAACCATTGTCAAAGATATTGACAATGATTGAACAAATAATCTCAGTAATCCATGCCTCTAAACTTGATCTAGACTCTCTAGACTTTATCATTCATTTGCATGAAAAATTAATATTGAAGTTGATTATAAAAGCTTTTTTTTTCACTAATTAACGATTTTTATAATATTTATATGATCAAAATAATTTTGCACAAAAATTATATAGGAATAAAATAATGAAACTTACTAAATGGTGGTTTTTTGGGGATTAACGGTTATTGTAAAATTGACATAATTTCATCATATTTCCTTACACGTTTTTACATTCTACGGCAAACCCACCTTGTGCATGGAAGCACTACGATAACAGAACGAAATATGTGCGAAACCATGTCTTATCATGGTATGCTATTTATTTTAAATATTTTACGACAATTAATAGATAAAACCAAGGACGTAATTTGACTGCCAAATATCTCGGACTGTGACGCTTCGTTTAACAAATAAAGGATCGATATTGGAATATTTAGGGATAGTTATAATATGAAATTACTAGAGTTTAGATTTAATAGTAGTAATCGTAGCAGCAATAGCAGTAATAATGATAGTACTATTAGGTTATTTGTTAGGGATATTATCCCTAACTAGCTATCGAACACGGATATTCCAGATTGTAGCGGTATAGTCAGCGGTGTGGATTACCGGTAGTATAGCCTCAAAAAATCACTCGGTATAGTATGTATTTCCATTCCATGTCACTAATACAGTTTGGAACAAAATAATTTTTAACTATGTATTTACCTTTGGAATTTTTTATATTTTAATTTTCCTGTGCCGCTTTACACTTTTGAAGCTTGTTATGTCATCAATTCCCATAGGGTATACTCCATATACTCTCCGGATTTTCTGGGCCTATAGCGTATACTCTCAAGGAATTTTGTGAAAAGTCATTCAATGTCCATACCAAGAAGGCCTAACGTCAAACAGAACTCTACTTTAAAAAATTTCAAACTCATTTGATGTAATTGATTCCCCCCACCCCCACACAAGTAATAGAAAATATGGCAGCAGGAATTAGGAAATGTCAGGCACGAAATGGATGACCGGTAGTATACCCTCAAATAAAAAATGATGGGAACATCAGTGGGTGTAGTATGTATTTCCATTTCATGTCACTAATACAGTTTGGAACAAAATATTTTTCATCTACTTACCTTTGCAATTTTTTCACAATTAAAATTTCCTGTGCCGCTTTACACTTTTTGAAGTTTGTTATGTCTATATATATATATCATTAATTTAAAAAAAATTGACAATTATTACAATTTATTGGATTGAGTTTACAAGCGATTAAAATATATGCCATGCAAGAAAATACTTTCATTATTGTTGGTGTATTTCCGATCTCCGAGCCAAACCACAGTTTGGCTTAGGTTTCCAAACAAAATTCTTGAAGAGAAAGTGCCTTGAATCAGCGCCTTGAATAAAGTGAATCACTGGAATAAATTATACTTTTCCCATGGAAACGATAGACAAATTACGACCTTATATATATTTTTTGATATTTTCAATAATAAGAAAATTTGTGACGCTACATCATAGGTTTAGTATGACCGTGTACAGACTTACGTGGCCATTTTTTTAAGATTTTGGGTCCCAAGTGCATATACCGTGTTTCCGAATTTCGTCCCCCTAAAGTCGACTTTGTCCCACTGTGGATCGTCGAAAATCGCATTTAAATACAGTTCTTTGCTCTAAATTAATTTCAAAATTTAAAAAATATTCCGGAAAAATGTATGAGTATAAAAAATATTCCCGATACTTGAATTCCAATTACCGAAATCCCGATTACATATTCCAAAACTTGAAACTGTAAAACTTTGTTTTTTGCTGATTACATGAAGATATTATGTGCCAGCATCCAGCCGTCATTACTTCAGCTGATAGGGACTTAAGTGGCTTATTTGACTTCTTAATCATGTCAGTTTTCATTCATATCGTTGGTAAGTTTATGTAAAAATCTCCTTCAACCCCTTGGTTTTATCAAACATAATATACGATATCTAATATAAACTGAACTAAAATCTTGTGCAGGTCGTCCACCGTAACTTGGCGTACGACGCAACCTGAATGTTAACTTCGTGCCCGTTCTTCCGTATTTAAACTATCCACTGGCGTAGACTGGTTATTAACGTGACGTCACAGCCAATCACAGTCCTGTAGACGTACTGCGCATCCGATGCTCTTTCCAACTTAAGGCGGCCGGCCTGTACTATAGTTTACTTAGGTCGTATTTGGAATATGCCTCCGGTTTTTGCCAAAATGATATGAAGATAAGTTGAAACATGTGCAAAGGAAGTTTCTAAAAATAATATTTTAAATTGGACATTCTCAAGGAACAAATATTTTCTAAATATCTAAAGTACTCTGACGTACACTCACCAAAGACATTGCGATCCGATATTTATCTTTTGCGTATATTATTAAACTCTGAAATAGATTGTCTAGATTAAGTAGTTAATATTAATCTTCCTTAAACATTATCAACAATGGTACATATAATACCACATACACTTTGGTTAATACTTGTTTTGTGATAAGAGGTCTTGAAACGTGTAATTCCGCCAAACTCTAGAAAAAAACATTATAAATAACTTAAATAAGTATATATTATCTCAGCACTCCACACTTAATTTTGTTAGAATGATAAAATTATAACAATGCAATTGGGATTACCTACCTACTTCAACATAACTTGACTTGCCCCCTAACAATGTCTGTGGAAAAACAATAACTCATAATTAACGTACACTTAACATTTAGATAGCATTTTAATGCTTCATAATACACGTGTTATCACTTTTGGCCGCAATTTCGGTGTTATGTATTGTTTTTAGCACTCTTGGCGGGCGTGTGCGGCACGATCGAGTGCATTGTATGCAAATTAGAACAGTGTTGCCAAAAATTTTAGCTGACGCTTTCAGTGGGACTTTCTGCTGTGTAGTTGCAGTTTGCCTGAACGATTGCTTAACGGCTTGTAAGGGTAAGCCTTTTTGCCGCCAATTACCGGAGCGGCGAGCACATAGTAAGTGTAAGTGGATTTGCTAGTGATTATATCTTCAGATATTTCTTGAGAAATTTGGATGTCCGAGTTGCAGAGATTGTGGGCTTAGGTGTATTGTGCGACTTGTAATTATGATATACAAGAATGGGATGTAAATCGTGTCTTGTAGGTTTAAATTATGGGTTGGAATAAAACTATGATAATTACTGGAGGCGAACATTACTTCATAAGCAATATATTTTCTTCATATCTATGGACTAATTCACAACGTTTTAAGTATCAATTTGTATTTGATTTTGGATCCACAAAATAACTTTGTTAACTAAGCTGAACGTTAAGATTACATACAAATTTAATTAACTATTTAAACCAGAATATATTTAAAAAATATATCACTCACCACATGCTACGACACCGATAAACTATTTTTGTTAAAATTTTAACTGAAAGCATTAGGTGATGAAAATAGCGCACTTTATTATCTGGTGCTACTGAATTATTTTCAAAATTGACGTAAGTAAGCTAATAATACAATTGCAAGAAAGTATGCACTAGAAATTTTAGTTTGCACCTGTTAAATATTTTTTGTAATACCTCTGTGTTATTGACATTTATCAGTACTGTCTGCTTGATCGATATGAGAGGCTTAAGGGCCTTGGCCGTTATAATAACGGCCGTGGACGTTATTTAATTGACAACGCAAATTTATGAGCAATATTCTTTCATATTCATATTCTTTCATATTCTTTCTCATACCTGCTGCTGCTTTTTTGGGGAAGTAAATCGATTGTCACAGCATTTGCTTCATTTAGTACATCTTCGGGGATACCACAAAACGAAGAACTTTGCACATCTGACATTATTTTTCTAATTTCACTTTAATAAACCTATAATATAAAATAATATAATTTAATATAAATATAAATATAAACATAAAACCTCGATATATAAACCTCGGCTGAGCTCCGCTCCGCTTCGCTTCGCCTCGGTTTACAAACTTCAACCCGCGCCTGTTATTTGCTACATATCGGCCTAATGGCGTTATATACTATTTATTTTGAAAATCATATATATTAATTTTTATTAACAAGATAGCCTCGATTATCAATGGCAAAATCTGACGTGGGCGTCAATATATGACTCACTTCACGTATTCATTTATACGAAAAGTTATTTGTTTTGAAATTTATATTGCAGCACGCTTCTGACAAATCGTGGCTTTATGATTTTTTTAGTTTAACATTTTTCTCATACCCATGCTTTAATAGATTTTTTTACTTTTATTAGGAGATTATTACTTTTTATTTTTGGTTGAAGTCCATTAACCAAAAGTGGTTGTTCATTGGACAAGTTTTCCACGTTTTGAAAATATTTTAAAAACCATTAGGTTTATGAAAACTTGTAAGAGTAAAACTTGCGTGTTAAATTATACCGTGAGAGCAAAAATTATTATCACCAACGTTTCCTTTACATCTAAGACTATACAGCGTAGAGGTAGAGCCCTCTTGGATTAAAACAATTTTTGCCCGCACAGTATCAGTTGTAAATTCGTTCTTATTATTTTAAAATATAATACCAGTTTTACACGGTCAAGGAAATTTATTCATGGATAAATTCGTGAATAAATTGATAATGTGAAGGCGTATTACACTAGGGTGGCCCTTAGTAACTTGTTGAATTTTTTTTTCGATTTTTTATCTGCGGCACCCTTTATTATAGTTCCATTTGGTGAGAAAACATCTTGTGCCAAGTTTGAAAACAACAAAATTAAAGGAAAACGTGCCGCTTTGCTATATAATTTCGACGATTTCTTGAGTGCATTAGAAGATTTAAAAATATATATTCAATCAATTATTTCAAATGATTTTATTTTTTTTCAAGAATTTAAACATTATACAGGGTGAGTCAATAAGACGGGCAGGCTCGGTTACACCTACACCGTTAATGATATCGAAATGAACCAAACGGCACTGCAAACTAGAGGCCAAAGTGCAGTGTGTAAAATTATGTTGCCATATACAGGGTGTTCCGTTTTTGCAGGGCAGCGTTGGACCTAATTTTTTTAAATGGCACCACTACATAAATTTACATATTTTGATTTGCCCTTTTTTGGGCTTTATAAATCCGTTTAGTTTTTGCAATTCACTTTAACCGTTCAGAAGTTGTTTATGTTTTTCTAAAATTTAATGCATTTCCAGGCACTTATTAAAAAAATCGCAGTGCACTTGTTTTCTAAGATATCAGGTTGGGACTTTGCCAGATCCTAAACAACTGTCTGGGATATCTTCTGGTGGCAAGATCGTCGATTTGCATTGTGGCATCACCTTGCTGTGGGACATTAATTTTGGTAAACTTTGAAGGGCCATAACTTGATTTTCTTAAATGGCACACCCTATATTTCATTACTTTGTCGTATTCAGCATCTCATTTTACATCTGTTTTGCCCCTTATATATGTTTCTTAAAATATAAGTTTATAGTTTGAGAAATAATTTGGATTTTCTGAGAAATGAACGATGAATCTCATCGATATAAACTTAACGTGCATTGAATATCAATTGTTTCTGTCATGTCAACGTCAAAGTGGCATTTGTTCATGATCGGGTGTACAAAGTAGAAGTTCTCCGTAGCATTGATCATCATGCCACATTAGAAACAGGGAATCAGGGGCGGATGGGACCAGCAAAATCGGCGCAGGAAATACAGTTACCGGCGCCATTTATGAAGTGCCGACAAAAATTAAAAGAACTAATTATTATTAGTGTGAAGTGTCATTTTGTAGAGGTTATAACAAAACTAAATAAAAGCGTCTGCAAATTTATTCTACAATAAAAAAACTAAATGTATTGCACAACTAAATAGTAAATTTTAAAACTTAAATAAGACAAAAATAACAAAATATAATATTCTTATTTTAAAACAATCACTTTTTTGAGAGAAGAGAACTGGATTTTCCTAGCTCTTTAATAATTCCTTCATTATTTACTGAATTTCAAATCTCTTTCTTACAACTCATTACCATAAAAGTCTCAAGATGAGTATCGGATAGCGTCGATCTTCATCTATTTGTTACGTACTTTAGCTTAGAGAAATATCTTTCACATGAAACTTGCGATATCGGAAGTGTTAAAAAATACTTATACGCTAGTGCTAAGGTGGGGTACACTTCTCGAAATAAATTATATTTACAAATGACATAATAACAACAACTAGCACAGTTCTTGCAACTTTTACATGATCCTAATTCTAAATTTGTTTCCAATACTTGCTTCATCGAGTCTTCTATATGTTCTTCCACACAGTCCATCTCTAGTTCAAGATTTTGGTCTACTATGAACACATCACAAATATTTTGTTTTAGTAGGTCCGAGTTTTCAATAAAAGTTCTTAGACTTCTAGTTCTTCCTTTAAATTTGTAATGTAATATTTATTAGTTAAAGTTTCTAAACAATTTCTTGGAATATTTCCTTTAATTACATTAAAATTATGTGGATCTAGCACAGATAAATCTTTACAAACATCAAAGTTTTTTTGAAATAGTTTTATCATGGACTCTATTGTGATATCCATTATTACATTAAATGTTTCAATTCTAGTTATCAAGCTCATCGTCTGGTGTTTCTTCTCCACGTTCTTCTCCAGACATAAGCTTTTTTTTCTTCATAGTTTGGGTGATGATGTCTCAACTATCATTTCAGAATTATGTTGTTCTAGTTTTTCTTCAGCCCATACTACGAATTCGTCTGCGCGATGTTTTACTGAAAGGAAATTTCTTTGAAACTCCATTAATTGTATTATTGCACTTTGCGTCATCTGTGTAGCTTTCAAAAGATCTAGTCCTGGTGTTGGTAAATATTTTTATAGCGGTCCCATAATGCTGAATATTTTTAAAAATATATTAGGTGTTAAAATAATTTCGAATTTTAGAATATTTTCTTTAAAACTTTTTGCCATAGCTCTCACATTACTATTCATCTCGTTGGTATCCGCTATTGTCTTTAAAGCCAATAAAACTTCTACATACAAAGCTGATTCGATGTTACCGTATTTACCGAATATTTTTGAAAGTGCCATTTCTATAGCCCACCATCGAGTTCCTCCAATGATTTGTAGCTTTCTGTTGTAGGGGTCGTTAACATTATTTTTGATCCAAACATCCATCCGTTGATAGGATTCCTTAAAAAATACTGCTACTTTATTTATAGCTGAGAAGACGGATGAAGCTTTAATGCTACACTGCATTAAATCGCAAGTAACTAAATTTAAAATGTGACTGTAACACCACATATGGATATGCTCACTGTTTGCCTTCTTCATTTTGCCACTAAACCTTTATATGATCCCTGCATGTTGGCTGATCCATCAGTTGAATCAGCATACATTGGGAGATTGGTATTTTATTTAATTCCAGTTCCTTTTCAATAAATTTACCAGCTCCCGTTGAATTATGACAACTGACAATGGAGAGCAACCTTTCTTTTGTCTGGTACATATTTAATAATTATCGAGCATTGGTCTGTTGTAGACACGTTCTGAGTTGTGTCTACTGCTATTGAATAAATTCTGACAGTGTTTATTTCTTCTGCCATTATTTTTTTCATTTTGTCAATAATAAGATTTATAATTCTATGAACTGTAGTCTTGGACAGAAATGAAACAAATGCTCCAGATCTATTTTTAATATTTAAACTATATGGTCGTTTACTCTCAAAAATAGCTCTAGCTAAATAGTCTTTCAAAATTATATCATATTTAGCAAGCAATAGTAACATTTCTAAAAAGTTGCCGTGGTCTAAATTTTCGTTGTCCAGATAGTAGCACGATTCAAACTCTTTGCCCCAATAACTTAAGCCTCGTCTTCCAAGAAGTTTAATAATATTTATTATTCTATCAATGATTTGTCTATTTGTCATAACATTTTTCTCTTTAAGTTTTATCTGTTGAGACCATAATAATTTAACAATTCTAGAATTATTTTCAAACAAAAAGTAAGCATTACAACATTTTGTATGTAGCTGTTACACATGGTTTTCTTCAATGTGTTGATATATATGTTTCCAATCGGATATGCCATTGATAAACACACTTTTGTCAGATTTATTACCAAAAGCTAAACATGCCGTACAAAATAATGTATTCTGAGTCTTACTAAAACTTATTCACTGCCGTGGGGTTTTGTTTTTTATTAGAAATACCTTTTGACAATTAAAATTGTCCAATCACGAATACAGTATCAGCTGTGGATGAAAACAGGCGGCACCATCCCAAAAAAAAAGAAGATCGAACTACTGCACCGGCGCCTAACGACTATTTCCGACCGGCGCACCGGGAAATTTCCCGGCTTCCCGCCGGCCCCATCCGCCCCTGCAGAGAATGATTCATTTTTAAAAAGAATTGACGAATGTATTGCACAAGAGGGCCGTCTATAATCTTATAATTATTGTAAAGTTAGATGTTATTTTTGTTAGATGTTGTAATGTTGTAGTTTAATTCAAATGTTTTTGCTATTGTTTTGTTGTGCCTCAATAGATTCTGGTCACCAGCAACGGTTTGCGCTGTCACCGTGTACATAAACCATATCCACCATTTCATTATGAGAAAAATTCATTAAGAAAATGCGCGAAGAAAAATAAAAGTTGTCGTACAATAAATGCCACTTTGACGTTGGCATGACAGAATTAAGTGATTTTCATGGCACACTAAGTTTATATCGATGATATCTTTGTAAATTTTTAAGAAAATTAGAATTATCTCTCAACTATCAACTTATAAGAAAAAATATAAGGGGCAAAAAAGATGTAAACTGAGACCCTGAATACGACTAAGTACTGAAATATAGGGTGTGCTGTTTAAAAAAATCAAGTTGTGGCACTTCAAAGTTTACCAAAATTAATGTGTCACAGCAAGGTGATGTCACAATGCAGATAGGCGGTCTTTCCTTCAGAAAATACCTCATTCAGTTGTTTAGGCTCAGGCAAAGTCCCAACTTGATATCCCAGAAACCAAGTACCCTGCGATTTTTTTAATAAACTAACACATTAATTTTTAGAAAAACGTGAACAATTTCTGAACGGTTAAAGCGAATTGCGAAAACTAAACGGATTTATAAAGCCCAAAAAGGGGCAAATTTAAATATATAAATTTATACAGGGGGTACCATTAAAATAAACTAGGTCGAAGGCTGCCCTGCAAAAATGGAACACCCTGTATATGGCAAAATATTTTTACAAACTGCGCTTTGGCCTCCCGTTTGCAGTCTAATTTGGTTCAATTCGATATCATTAACGGCGTATGTGTAATCGAGCCTGCCCGTCCTATTGACTTACCCTGTATTTAACATAAATTTAAATAAAACATATTTAACTTACTTGAGAAATCTCGCTCAGCGATATTTGTAATTTTTAGTTAAAGTTTACGTACAAACTTGATTTTCTGCAGCTGCACCGTACCACGATCTTCAATTTTTGAAAAAAACTTTACGATTACTGAACCGTAAATGCCGAATTATCAAAAATTTCGCAATCTGTGATATTTAAGCCCCGAACGTGTTGCATTGGCGTTTTTTGACAGGAATGTTTCAATACAAACAAAAAGAAACATATGCAATTGTTTATTTGCCGGCGAAGCCGAATTTGCAGAGGAACATGTCAGAATTAATTCTAATGTGTTTAAACACGTAGAAGTAGGGAAAACTGCAATATCTTTACTATTGTTTTTTTACTACAATGTATCGAACATTTCATTACTAGCGACACGAGAAAATGTTTCAAACGTTTGGAACTAGAATATAATATTTTTTACGAGGAGAAAATGATACGGCAGAAAGGGGAATAAAACTTATTGAGGATTATAATAAGATTTTAACAAAAAATAAAGAGCAAAAACAATTTGGTTTGCAAGTTGTAAGCGACTATCGCCGTCGATTTCCTGATATACAAGTATTATTTATTTTATTCCAATTATAAAATCGCATTTCTAGTATTAATAGAATTTTTTTAAATGTATCTCAAAATTCGAAAATATTGGGCTCAAATTTTGCACACACTAATTATTCACCACATGGAACGATTTTAGTGGGGGCCGCAAAAAAAATCAAGGTCGAAAATAAGGGCCACTTTAGTATTACACGGTCAAATTTTTGCCAACTGTAAACTTTGAACATCTGCACTGTCAATGAGTTGCCAACTTTAAGTGTTACTTTCTTCTCATTTTGTCTCTATTTGTGTGTTAAAAATGAAAGTAGGAAAAGTAACAAAAAAAACATTGTGCCGCCTTGTATGCGTTAGCAGTAGCTGCATATGTATTACACCATGATTACACCATATTAGAAATGTAGAGAAATTAGAGCAGGTTCTATTGTGACAATTTATTCATAAAATTATTGTCGTCAATTTATTCACGACAATTTTGTGTATTACACGCAAGAATAACTTCAATGTTGCCAAATTCATCGATTTCTTTGACTGTTATTTTTACTATTCGTTTTCAAAACATCGAATATGTTTCTGTTAAAAATGATAAATATGTACATGATAGTAAATGAAAAACAACTTTTTCTTTGATTTATGTAGTAAGTTACATTAAGTATTGTAATCATGGCATTATTCGAAATTTTGCGGAAAAGTCCGTTTTTAAGGGGTTCTTACTAAAAAAAAAAGTTTTAGAACTGGGGCTTGTCTATACCCTCTCTGCAGCACAAACGACTGATTCACTTGAACAATTAATTTTAAGCTGTTTAGAAAAATTCATTGATTTTTGCTGAAATCCACCAAACGGGACGTTGGTAAGGTGTTTCGTTTTTGTAAATATTTCAAAACCCATCACGTTACGGAAAAACATAAGAGTACACAAGTATTTGAAAAAAAATCAACAAGCTTTGTTCTTACCATTTATTTTAATTTAAATTCTTATGAAGCAGTTATTATTATTATTATTCATTGCTAAGCAATATCGTTAGTAAATGATAAGTTGGAGAGATACATTTCTCATTTCTATCAGTTGGTGATTGGCGAAATGAGGTTATGTTTCTGTCACAAATGACATCCGGGTGTTGAATTGGTTAAGTATACATAGGAATTTAACATGTAAACCCATATTCATGCATTTGATTATTTTAGGGAAAAAGTGCAATAGTAAACGAATGTTTTGAAACCAGAAATCTACCTAATTTCGTGTACATCTATTATCGATGTGATACCGAAGAAGAGAAAATGTGAAAATACATGTAAAAATATCCATAGCCATGACAGTGAACAACAAAATCTTGTAAGTTCACTGTCCAGTCTTTGAAAACTTTTTAACGGATCGTTTACATTTACGTTAACAGTATTTTGAATTGCTATAAAATATCGTCGTGGAAGTAAAGTATACTACTCGCGTACTACTCGGCTACTCGAAGGATTTATTCCTTTCGAAACGTCTTTCTCGTGATTAATAGCCATCATTATACGCTCGTTGTATAATATACCTACTATTCTAAGCATACATACCAGTGCTATTTTGAAGGCATGCTCAAGAATATTTTTAAAGATTTGAGATTTTACACTGACAGTGCAGATGTGAAGTAAATGGATAATATTTTATAGTGACTAAGTTAGCCCTAGAAATTGAAATAATTACATCATAGTGAATAGTCGTTAAGTTTACATGACATGGATCTAAAGCCCGTGTAATTTATAAATTGCGTATAAATATGGCGAGTTCTACTAAACAGGATGTTGCAATTTCAATCAGTTAACATGCCACTGTGTATTACGTAAAACTGTAATAAAAACGTAGGTTTTAAATTTGACAAGCATTCAATCATAAATATGTCTTAAAACTATACCTACAAAAGATCTATCATGTGTGTTAGTTAAAATACACTATTGTTGGATAACAGTTTTATACTGATGTGCATACATTTTTTACTAAATAATATTTTCAATGTTGTAATATACAATTATGTGATAAAAAAGTGAGTTGTCATGCTATTAATTCTAGTTTTAATTATAGTTAATCGCGTTTATCGCGATTGTAGGAAATATGCTTCAAGCTTCTGCTGGTATTCGATTATTTTGCCATTTGGACTCGACATTTTAGTACCGTAGGCCATATTTTTTTGTATATTATATAAAGTGAGGCCGAGATATGATGGGAAGTGAAAAAAACTTGCTTTTGCATTTCCAATGGCCATGTTCCACGACCATCACATAAGAGGCGACAACGGCAAATGTCCCAGTTGAAAATATACAGTATGTCCCCGGATTGAGTTTACAAGAGGAAAAACTTTTTTTCTTTTATTTTACGCCAAAACTTCAAAGGAATAAGATTTTTTGCTTGTCCTGAAACCAGCAAATCTCCAATTAAAACTTAATTATTGTGACTCAGTGGAAAGAAAAGTTCATTTTTCTTTTGATTTCGGACTTTCTCTGCTTATTAAATCCCATCACATTGGCCGTTTAATTTTTTTGACGAAGTCACTTTGACAAATCAATTTACGCAAGTTAAATAACAAAACTGTTTGTGAAAAACATAATTTTAATAAACAGCAACTCAAAGAAACAGCTTTAAGATAAAAAAGTCATTTTTAACAAGAACAATCATTATTCAATTAACCGTTTGGTGTGCCGTTGGTTATCACGGGATAGTAGGTCCATACTTTTTTTATAACAACGTTAATCAGCACACATATTAAGATATGTTACAAAATTTTCTTAGCGATGGGCTTCATGCTTTAGAAATTAATTACTGACGTACACTTTTTCTCCTGCACATTATTCTCGCATTGTTACTATCTGGTTGAATGTTAAATTTGGAGATCTGTGAATTTGAAGAAATGGTGCAGTATTGTGGCCGCCAGAAGTCCCGATTTAACAATTTTGGATTTTTATTTGTGTAAAATTATGTTTTTCACAAACATTTTTGTTATTTCACTTGCGTAAACTCATTTGTCAAAAAAATAGACATCGTCAAAAAAATAAAACGGCCAATGTGATGGGATTTAAAAAGCAGAGAAAGTCCGAAATCAAAAGAAAAATGAACTTTTCTTTCTATTGAGTCAGAAAAATTAAGTTTTAATTAGAGATTTGCTGGTTTCAGGACAAGCAAAAAATCTTATTCCTTTGCAGTTTTGGCGTAAAATAAAAGAAAAAAAAGTTTTTCCTCTTGTAAACTCAATCCGGGGACATACTGTATATTACTGCCACAATTTTAATATCCCGTCGCCACGTGTTATCCGAGCAATAAACTTGTATGCCATTTCCAAGCAGGAAAATGATTTTAGAATCTAGAATATTTACACGCCATCGCCGTCAACCGAAGGCGTCGCATTACCATGGTTTTTATGTCCCGCTATCACGTAAGTACAGGTACAAACAATTATCTGTTTCATCATGGTGTGCTTCTAGCTTGAATTATTGCTTCTACGTGAATTCGTATGAATATGTACCTTGGGGATTATATTTCTCACCAATATCGGCAATGTGATTATTGTTGTGACGTCAGGCACAGTGGTCCTTTGTATGTCATGTCAATTTCGTAAAAAAATGTCAAAATGTTGTCAAAATCAATTTCCTGTGTGCACAATCCTGTGTGTGAAAGAGATGGAAGATTATAATTTCTTTGAAAGTTCGTCAAAATAAGCCAACACAGCATTTCTGAATTTTAGTTGGTTTCTTGTACCAATTGCCAATCTTTGAATGATTTATATGCTGTTATATGTGTTTATTTCGGTATTTTTGATATAAAATTTTCTGCCATCACGTGTACAGCATGCATAAGATTCGGAGGTGTTAAATCTATATAACACATCACTTTCACTTTGAGTTTTTATTGACCTAATAAATGTCTTCTGATCGTATGTGTCAGGCAATTTCACTTTCTACTGTCATGATGACAGCTACTCTACGATTTCATCCTGTGAAGTAAATCTATTAGATTGTGCATTATGCACTAGTTGCCATGCCAACTAGTGTACATACACTAGGGCTGTTGTGGACGGGGCGAAGTTGCATGTATACTGAAATGAAAAAAGTCATTCACAACATGTAATAACCAAAGAATAAATCGCAATAGGTGTATTATTCTATAGTTGCAGAAAAATATATTTCCGCACTTGTTAGGAAGTATTCCACTGTGGTGGAAAAAAAACTTTCTTCATGTTCGGCTTCCACGTATCTGTATGTTAAATCGATTCTCTATTTGTAATTAAAGACTGCATTTTTCATGTTCCATCTTGATTGTTCTATTTACTCCAAGTTTACGTAATTACTGCAATCTTTGCACTGACGCTTCGACACGCCATTGCAACTGGTATAACATGGCTTTGTATTTCAATGGTGTTTGTCTTCCTATAATCGTGTCACGAGGATCAACGGAAAGCGTGCGCATTTAAAATGAAAAAACGTTTTGAATGTCTAGTTTTCACATGTCTGTGTTAGATTCGCGGTTTCTCTTGTAATTTGCAGGTTTGTGCAAACTGAGAAATAAGACGACCGCAATGGTTCGGTTGTCTTCGTGACACATAATTATATTCACAACCACTATCGCGTACGTTCGTTTCAATCACATCGTTCAGTGTATTCGCTAATGGCGGTCAGGAGAACCTACTGGTTGGATCCATTCCATGTTTGAAATAAAAAGTGGTGTTTTTCACTTTTAACATGGTTCATGTGTGTGCTTGAAGCTTATTTCATTCAAATACGTTAATAGTTCCTGCGCCTGCACTTCCGTTGCATAATATTCTTAAATATATACAAAAGTAGAATTGGATATCTTTATTGTGCTATATGCACTCATGTTCACCGTATAGTCTTAATTGATCTTGAATTAATAATCACACGTTGATAACAGTTACATTGAAGGGTTCAAGGGTTCATATATATATATATATATATATATATATATATATATATATATATATATATATATATATATTAAAGGGTGTCTCCTAAAAAACGCCGCTGGCAATAACTCCTTTATTTATTGGCCGATATATATATATATATATATATATATATATATATATATATATATATATATTCGGAAATATTAAGTGTTTTAGATTTATTGCAAAAATTTACATTAAAAAAAAGAAAATTATTTGATTACAGAAATTCGTTACAACACACTCAAAAACTAATAAGTAATACTGTTTATTTCATGATAATGTAAAAAAACAAAAAAAAACAATAAATTTCAGTGGAGGAGATGTTCAAAATGCTCGCCGTGAACGTCTTGGCAACATCCTAATCTTAAATAGAAATTTCTTCTAACGTTACTCAACATCTCAGGCGTGACCGATCTAATCGCAAGCATTATTCGTCTTCTTAAGTCAGCTAAGTCACACTTAATAACAATAATAATAATAATAACTAACACTTAATATTTCCTAAACAGTTGAAGATAGGTATAGGACATTGTACATGAAATATGTCTAGAATTTTCTGAAGAATCCAAAAATTGAATAATATACCAGGTGTTGCATTTAAAATAAGAAAGTTGGTATTGGCCACGGTCACATGACACACCCGGTATAAAAAGTTTTTGTTGAAAAAAATGCGCAACTAAAAATAACAATCGACGTGTCCGAGCGTTTTTTCGAACACGCCCCCATTTATTTATTATTGAATTTATTCCAGTTGGCTGATACACCCTGTATATATATTAATAATATCTAGACGTAACGACTTTACTTGAATTGAATAGAGGTTTACGGGTTAAAGTCAAAAAATAGGAAGCTGAAGATAGTAGGTAGCTAATTGCACAGTTTAAAGTTTATTTAGCAACGTTTCGCCTTTATTTTAAGGCTTCTTCAGGCTAATAACTCTACAAGTGCATCCTATGAATTGTCGCAATGGCGAGGCGCAACAATGGGCTGGTTGAACAAACAGGTACAGGTTAGGGCTTGCAACCCCGGACACTTTTCGTCCCCGGGGAATCGTCCCCGGATTTTATCTGTCCCCGGGGTCCCCGGGGTTCCCCGGGGAAACTTGTAATAATATAACTTTTAATTATTTATACATAATTCTAGCTGACTGCGTGTTTATTTTACATGTTGCAATGAGATATATAAAATAATATATAAGTTCATTATCAATCTAAAGGGAAATAGTTTTATTTAACATCTGTGCATAAATAAATATTTATTGAATTAGTACCAATTCAAGTAAG
The DNA here is from genome assembly GCA_951805005.1 of Othius punctulatus. NCBI lineage: Eukaryota > Metazoa > Arthropoda > Insecta > Coleoptera > Staphylinidae > Othius > Othius punctulatus. The sequence goes on along the minus strand of OX638138.1, from coordinate 49,899,970 downwards.
GAACATTATATTCACAACATTTAATTCAGTACGTCCACATTCAATTACGTGTAGAGTTCGATGCTGAAGTTGGAGTAAATTGGAACTGAAAGTGACCCCGAATGTGACAAAGGGCATCCAGGGTTTTATCATTCATGTTGACCTTATTTTCGGACACATACCCAGCAGCTGAAAATGCACTTTCGGATTCAACGCTTGTCAAATCAGCATCAGATACCTTTGTTTCCACCCTTCTCAAACAAAGTCATCTCTTGTTTGATAATAGTCACCAATGATTTGGTTTCTGGAGTAGATGCTGGTGTTGTAGTCTGGGCATATTTCCGGAATATTTTAATGACCTTTTAATTTGAAATGATAGTTTCTTCCTGCTTCGGACGGGTGGGTCTTGGGATTTTTTATGGGTGGATCCTGTTCGTCCTCGACGTTGGTAGAAGCTGTTTGAAGTTCTGCTACCACTGACACCTCCGTCATTTGGGGCGGGCAAATACGTTTTATCGTTCTGACAATTAAAGAGCGGAGTTTCGGCTTTGAAAGTGTATAAAAGATTTTGCTTAGTGTCTCACTCGTTAGGGTCCTCTCTTCGCGTGTCTTCTCCAAGTAAACGTATAATGCGGATAAATATCTTCTTCTTTCCTGCATTTGCACTGAAAGGGCATTGACCAGTGTCTTGGCAAGATTAGACGTAAAACCTGCCAAGGTTGAAAACATCATGGACAGTGCGGTTTCAGCGTCAATCAGGGTACAATCTCGTTGACACAACAACTGTTGCTCTAATGGGTGTTAGGCAGTCGACGACCTCAGGAATTTTTGCAAATTCTTCGTTACTGAAGGAATCCTCATACTTGATGTCGATCAGAGCCTTCTTTATAGAATGTTTCAATTACAGGGAGCGCTCTAGCATTAGAACGAGACTACTCCCATCTAGTCTTAGCATCCACGATGAGTGAACACTCACGTCCTTCAATGTTATTTTTCACATGTTTTTGAAGGACAGCGCCATTCTTTGTTGGAGATTTGCGGAAGGATTTAACGATTTTCCGAACCTTAGTAATGACGGTACAATATTCTTCAAATGAAATTTCTGCCTTCTTGTGTGCCATTTTTTCAATCACAAGTTGATCATCTTGTGATTCCTCGTCATCTTCAGAAGATGAGTCGTGATCGTCACCTGGACCTGAATGAATGACTTCATCCACAGAAGGGAGATTTTCTGCCGCTTGCTTTTCAATCTCTGATTGACATGAAGATGAAGCCTCTTCATCGTTAACCGTGGGTACAAAACTTTTATAAGTTTTTTTCCAACCCCGGGGACGGTTGACAAACCCCGGGGATAAATCCCCGTCTAAAATAATCGAATCCCCGGAGCCCCGGGGACGGGGATCCCCGGGGTTGCAAGCCCTAGTACAGGTGTAACGAGAACAGACATATTAAAATAGTACACTAGCTAGGTGTACGTAAACAAACAAAACGAGCACACTAATTACAGCCACACCATGGCGGTGTTTACCCGCCATATATATATATATATATATATATATATATATATATATATATATATATACCGGGATTTTTTTTCCTTATTACACATATGATGGACCATGTATAACTGGTTGCCTGCATCTACCCGCAAGGAATTTCCTATGTGTAATTCTAAAAAAAAAAAACAACTCATTAGCGGGTCGGTGCAAGCAACCTGTCAATTTTGGCATATGTTACACATAGAGGTTATGTTTTTATCCAAGGCAATACACGACAGGGTTTTTGAAGACACGCAGAGTATTCGTAATGTATTGTGGATTTATGCCATTACATGCAGTACGTAACGGCCTGTCAATTCATCTACGTTATGTATTTGTACGTCATTAAAAATTTTACTTTTCAGGTAACCCCAAAGAAAATAATCATTTGTTGACATATCAGCTGATCTTGATACATTACGAATACTCACGTGTATTGTCTTGAATAAAAACATAACCTCTCTGTGTAACATATGCCAAACTTGACAGGTTGCTTGCACCGACGCCGCTAATGAGTTGACTATTTTTTTTTTAGAATTACACATAGGAAATTCCTTGCGGGCAGATGCAGGCAACCAGTTATACATTGTCAATCATATGTGTAAAAACGAAAAAAAAGCCCGGTATATATATATATATATATATATATATATATATATATATATATATATATATATATATATATATATATATTGATCGATCTTAAGACAAAACCCCTCATTATCAATGTAGTATCCTACACCGTCTTAATTCTCACAACTAGCGCGTATTTCTAATTACCCCTAAGCTATATTTGTATACCTTGACTTTATTGATTGTTCCACTTCTAAGTTCATTAATAATTTATAAACCGAATTTACATGCCTACAGCGCGGATCGTGTAGTAAGTTAAGGCTCCGATTAGAATTCATAGTCGTGGATCGAAAGCGTCGAAACTTGCATATTCAATGTATTCCACATACTTATGTATTTTCTATGGTTATCATTATCTTGACAACGCATTGAAAACTTACTTATGGGTATGTCTATAATGGACGTATTCACCAACGTCCGGTAAATTAATGAATAACTATTGGACCAATAACATTTATATAGTATTTTTAATACACAGCGGAATACTGTGGCAGTGTCATCGCTGTATATTACCTGTACTCCGAATGAAACAAGAAAATACCAAATTAAGGTCAAGTCGAATATTATTGCGCTATGTCAATTTATCTGTCGGTGTCACGTAAAACTTCATGACAAATAGTCCAATAGTTATACATTGCTTTACCGGACGTTGGTGAATACAGGATAAGAGAGATAACTTATTATATATAATTTAGGAAAATAATAATGTTAAGACCTCGTTCAAAAGTTAAATCACAAAACCCACTTTCACAAAATATAACCACTCAGTCTACGTATTGAAATAACCAACATGGACGGTTTGATTAGCACTTTGTCATGGAAATATCGCAAATGTTTTATGGCTTAAACCTGACGCTTTGAAATGACGTAAATAAAAAACGGCGTAAATAAATAAACGTTCAAATATTAATATGGCAAATAATGTAAATTATTTCTATAAGCAGACTGTAACGATTTCTCATTTCGTCATTAAATATTTTTATGCACAGATATATAATAATCATTATATATCTGTCATTCAATCATTATTGCCAGACTCCAGACCTGAAGATAAACATCTGTTTATAGCCTGTTTACCGCCCTAAGGCCATAAAGGAAACAATTGTTCAACGTCAGATTTTGTTAAATCAAATAAACGTCAGAATTTATAAAAAAGCGGAAACCAAATATTTAGGAATATTTATATTAATAATGCAGTTAGTACCTACCATTATTCATGTTTACATTAGGTAGATTAAATGTAGTTCAACGAGAACTATTTGAGTTTCTTACATGAGTTAAAATTTTAGACGGCATATTTAGGTTATAAAGATCTGACAGCAACGTCAACGTACTTCAACTGTGCTTACCGGTATGCTTGATATTTGTACTTATTTTCTGATTGGTTTAAGATTTCAAAAAATTGTTCTGTGAATAAAATAGTGTAGGTATGTAACGTGGGCGTAAAGAGGCTTCTATGGCCCTACAGCCTTTTCGAGTGCTAGGAGAAGGATTCGCCTCGAGCTAGGAATAAGGCTTCGGGCCATACAAGCCTCTTTACACACTAGATACATAAATAACTATAGTGAAATACAATAACTCGAATGTTACTTAATAAATTCTTATATACGAATCTCCAATTTTAGCAACAGTTACTTCTTGCCGCCGTGTTTGGTTAGATGGATTATGTGAATCCTGTCAAAGCACCAGTTGTTTTTGGTTTCGCATAATCGTGGCTTACTTAAATTTGAGCAGTTATTCACTAATCGAATTTTGCAATACCTTGTATTTTCCATTCTAATTTTGGAACTGAAGTTTCTTTCATTCCCAATGGTGACGTGATACTTGGTGCTCTGGTCTAGTTGGAATTCACAGGATTCCCTGTGACACCCTGTACTCTGATTTCCAGTTACCATCCCTGGCTTTCAGCCAGTACGCGCCTGTTGATGTTTATTACCTTCACTCGACACCTGTTTATCTTTTAAATACACCTATCACGGAAAAAATCGAGTTAAAGACAAATGCAGACTGTTATCGGACCTGATATTATGATACAGCCCATGTTAGTCGTGACAAACATACAAGCGCCAGTCTAGCAGAGATTTATTTAAGAAATGATTGGATTTGTGGATACAGTTGGAAAAATGTTCTCTTTTGCTTTCCATGTTTTGGCGGCGATAAAGCATGTACACAAGTAGGCGTCATTGTTTTGTACACTTGAGTGAAAAAAACACATTTATTTTCACTTTACTATAATTGAATTATGACTCCTCTAGTTCATCCAATTTCAAGACGAAGCTAATATAAATGTGTTCACGTGAACGGCGACAATTAACAGGGCCGATTATACACAACACAAGTTCAACATGAGTGTATGATCGCAGTATCAAAATATTCTTAGTTCGGGTATATCGGACACTGCGGCACGACCAATCGTATGCTTCTGTTAAAGGGTTGAACACGCAGTGAACACGCATCGGTGTATATAAGCTTCGTCTTGAAATTGGACAGACTATAGGATTACGAGATATCTAAACATGTCCATAATAACCGTGGTGTAATAAGAGGGCGTGATGAATTCATAATAAAAAATCTCAAAAAATAGTTAAATGAAACAATAACTTCATCTCTTCTTAAAAACTCCTACCTACAATCACTACCCCATCAACATAACTATTTTATGTACAAGATAAAAGTCGTAAGAAGCACCTTTTATGAATGCCTTCAATGTAATCAAAATATATTGGTTGTTCTAGTTTCTAGTGTATTATTAAGCGAATTAAATTCTTACTTGATTGATCGAGGAAAGCAAATGTTCCTGCTAGTTAAGTAGTACAATTTAGCCATACCGTCATTATCTTATCAATCATCGAACATAAAAACTCTAATTATTGGTTGAATGTTTGGTAAAGTTTCATAAACATTTCAAGGCCTCGTATAATGTTACGTAATTTAAAATACAAACTCCAACGGGTTTCCTAGTGCAAAATATTTTTACATGGTTTTAGGAACCCTTCAATAGTTTAAAAAAACGCATTACGCAGGTATTTTCTCCGGCATTGAGTACGTCGTTTTTAACCTCTTTCTGGGTATGCCTTTCCGTAAGATGACGTGTCCACAGCTTTGGCAAGAGTAGCCCTTAATGAGCAAACGTTTTAACGATGAATATTTCAAACTAATCATGATACAACATTATGATATGTAGTTTGTTTGCAAATATCAATTTTAGGCATTAGCATTTATTTTACCATGAACGTGTGTATCGCCATATATTTGTTTTTGGAATATTTTCACCAAATTATCACGGTATTCTGTAAATTTTGCAAAAGAAAAAAAAAGTTCAATGGTTAAACATAATAGCATCGCAGTGCTGAGTGCTTAATGAACCTAGCCAGAGAGGAAAAGAAGAAAAAACAGTTCATAAGGTTTTTGCTAAATATAATTTATATTTATTTTTTAATGTAAAAAATGCATGATTAGCGACACTTGATAAAGACTTCCGCTTTCATCAGAGTTCGTAATTGTCGAAGCCATAACGCATCGTAACTTGTAGTGATTCCCGGAAATCGATACCCATCTTGACCATCAAATACAAACAGCCACCAGCGGTCATTCATCCGTCAGTTAACAAATATGACACGCCTCGTGAAACAAGAAATCCAAACGTCTTACGTAGCTTCAACTAACCGCCGATGTATATTGTTTGATTCATGTTATACACAGTGTCCCAAAAATAAGGAATAAAATCATTACATTCGGAATGGAAAATATTGGCAAAAATACCTCGAATAGGTCGATTTCTAATTTTGAAAATATACATTCTAGCATAATTCAAAAAATTGTACACCCACTTATTTTGTAGCTGTAACGTCTCGTAATTTTTATTTTAATTGGAGCCCTAATACATATTTTAAATTTACGTTCGAAGTGTATTTACGTAATATACGAAGATATATTCAATGATTACATTCAATAGATTTTTCTAGATATAACTGGAAAAATATTGAGACAAAACTACTTATACTGTTATACTGTATTCACAACTTAGGGCCGGTTTTACAATCATGGAACATCCTTGTTCCTGGTTCAATTACCTAGGGTACAATTGTTGAAACAATTGTATCCTAGGTAATTGTACCAGGAACAAGGATGTTCCACGATTGAAAAACTGGGCCTAAAAGCTATACAATTATTCGAATCTCGGCTGGCGCTGAAATGTTTGTTCCATTGAAATCAGTCAAACAGTCCCAAAAACATAATTGCAATAGTTTATTTAACCTAAGAACAGAAACTTGAGATTCTAATTATGATTAGTTTCAGAGATAATATACAGAGCGTTCAAGAAAGTGGTGTCAACTTCTACGATGGATACTGATAGATGGCAGTGTTCAATATGTAAAATAAATACGACTTACAACATTGCTGAAATGTTTCCTAGGATAAAAGAAAATTATATAACCAAATTTTTGCAAATGTCATCACATGTCATTATTTTGTTTGACGCTGTTTATAAATGGATTTAAGCTTGACAGTTGACATTTAACCTAATTTACAATTTACATTGACACTGTTATGTGATGTTACCATATATCACAAATATTCAAATATTGTACGTAAATAAGAGTTCCATCTGTTGGCACTAATTGGAAAAGTGCACACCACTTTCTTAACTCTCTGTTCGTAACCAAAAACAAATTTTGATGCTCTCGCACGCGCAATGTTGACATGTCAGATTTGATGTTACTGCAGACATGACTTGAGATTGCCAACGCCAACTTCATCATTGATTTTTGTTGAACGCTCGACATTTCTTGAATCGTAGTAATCGTGTTTTTTTAGGTTTTTGAAAAGCGCAATTATTTGGTAGTTATGCATATGCACATTGCTTAATAAATCGATATTCACACTATACTTTTTCTTCAAATTTTCTAATGTAACTTGCCAAAATTTATACGTAGTAGCATCCAGAAAAATAATATTTATTGGCCGCAATTTTAAAATATTAGGGTTCCCATTAAAAAAAATAAAGATGACGTCACATGTATATTTTGAAAAGTAGGTTTCAAATATTAAAAACACACATTTTTGCATGATACAAAAAATATTACTCGCACCTGTATTGTAGCTTGTAGGATTTTTTTTCCAATATTTTCTATTTTGAATATAATGAATAAAGAAAGGAATGCTCTTTTGGGACACCCTGTATGTATAAATAATATTGATATAAAAAACAATGTGAATAAGAGCTTTTCAATGCTCATCAGAACACATCTGAAGAGCAGTCATCACATAGCAAGATACCTACGAAGATATTAGAAATGCATACTAGTTTATTGCATACGTTAGAAAATCATGTCATTATTTAACTCAGTTGACTGTGGAAAAATGTCACATTTCCGTCAGCGGAAGTTTTACTTTTCCTTCCCTGTCGGCGGAAGGGAAAGTGTTGTCATGGCAACATTTAATAAACAACACCAAGCAACACTATAAATGTCATCATATAACAATTAAATATATCAGTGTTTTGCAATTATTTTCCTATTTTCTGGTAGATTTACTGCCTTCAGTAATAATAGATTAAATCTATAAATGGTTTCTTCAACAAAAATTATCACTGTCACTGTCAGATGCTGAAATAGTTTCTGACAAGAAAACAAAAAACCACGCGATGCATTCTTTGATATTAAATTTATTTGTAATAATTATATATCAAAATTACGATTTTTCGTATTTTGCAGCACGTTTAAAGAAAAAAATAGTATATTTCACTTGGACGCGAAGTGACTTTTCATGGCTTGCCTTCTATTACGCGCCTCACTTCGTTCGGCGCGCAAACTCAGGCGCGCCATGAAATGTCTCATTTCTCTTCCACGTAAAATAATATACTATTACCCCGCAGATAACTTTTTTTCGTCCAATGAATGCTATTGTAGTATTCATCACATAATATCACTCCTCACTGATTCACTGATCAAGTTGACAATGGTTATCTAATACTTTACATTACCTGCAAATGAAAATTGAAACACATTGAGCAGGTATTTTATAAGCTGTTTAAACATCTACAGGGAAATTAGAAACGTATATGGTACTTTCTAACTTCTTTGAGTCTATTTGCCTGATAAGTTATCCTATACACAGGAAAGACTGGCCCCATAGAATAATTAATAAATAAAATAGGTAATTTTCTAATGCGCTACATTAAATTAGAATGATACGAGTCAAAATCGAGAAAATAAAGCGACTGTACTGCGATGACGACGAATGTATTTATTTCCAAATTTGGACATCGAAAGGTACTTTTTACAAAATTATAATACCAGAAAGCCAGCCTATGTGCCCTAACTCTTAAAAACATGCTTACAAATGTAGATGTAGATCTCGCTATTAGAAGCCTAATTTACAAATTAGGTTTATCAGATATTAGTTTTACTTCAGCCCTAAAATCTATAATACTAAAGATTAAATAAATGGAAGAATTGGTGGTCAAGTGACTTACGGACTTATGAGGACGGTTCGGAAATCAACCGCTGTTTGGCCGCTTCTTGAGACTACAGCGTTCCACTATTTTTCAACATAAGTCGCAATTTAAATTCAAGCACTTCTTTATCGTCGTCGAAGTACTGGGCTTCATCTTCATGTGAGTTGGATATCTAATGTATTGTTTTTCCATCTTTAAAAAATCGGATTTGCTGACACAATGGAAGTACACAATTTACGATATATATCTGCTGCTGACAGATTTTTTGAGAATTTGTTTGATTCCGACAAAGTTTTATACCACGCACCTCGCATTTGGCGAGATTTTTTATTGCAGCACTCATTTTGTGAGGTTATTATGAGGAACACGCGGCAGTACGACGCTCCCACTAGCACAGCTGGAAGCTTACGATCGCAGATTGTGCCGATATAACAATCAACGACGACGACGATTAGTTTCGGAACCGCCCTCGTATTTGAAAAAAAGGTAAAATCGTCAGGAATGCCGATGACATAACCCTGCACGGATGATGAAATACTTAGTAGTATGGGAAAAGCCCATTGAACTTTAATAGTTCGTCCATCCGACTAACTGTAATTAGCACGAGGCGTGTGTCGCCCACTGCAATTCCGGTTAGAGAGGTCAAGATCGATTTAGTTTTCGTTACTCTGATTGAATCGGTGTGTCCGATTGAATTTCGGGCCACGGATGTTGAACAATGATCCGATAAAATTGAAATGTTCGTGTAACAGTTAGGCCAAGTTGTACGAACGCAGATCAGTTTGATCATGGTTCAGTCACCTAGGATACAATTGTGTCAATAATGGTATCATAGGTAAATAAACCATAGTCAAACTGACTATGGTCAGTTGATGATCGTGGATCATCCTTGACCATGGTTCAGTTGCCTAGGATACCATTGTACTAACAATTGTATCCTAGGTAACTGAACCATGGCAAAGGTGATCCACGATAATACAACTGGGCCTTAGTGTTAGAGGATCGTACTTGCAAATAATTCTGCATCCTTCAATTGTGGCCTGGAGTTATTTGCGGTATTAATTAGGCTCGTTTTTGATATGCGGATTTAATGCCTTTAGTCACGAATACTCAAGATCTCCCCGTTTCTATTTTCTGCAATTATTACAATTATTATTATTTTCGTTGTCGCCTAACAATCGTTTTAATGAGCAATAGCTTGCAAAATAAGTACAGGGTACGACAGAATAAAGTTGACGCTTTTAAAAGCAACACCTTTTAAAAGGGATTGAACATGAACTTTTATTTACAACTCAATCTAGGAATATTTGGAGTTTGTGTTTTGAACACTTACTCTTTCTTGTGTTTACTGTGTTTCATAACTTAAGATACGGTATTTTTAGTATTAAGTTTGATTTCAGCGACAGAACTGTTTGTCAATTTCTGCACACACACAGCTGAATTAAAAAAAGAAACGGCAAATTAAATCCACTTTTATTATAGTTTGCAAATGGTTTTTAGAAATAGGTTAGAATTATTTGACGGTATGTCAGTTTATAAATACGAGTAAGTACGTTAAATTTGAACTGATTTAATAATTATTACGTTTATTATTTATTACCCATGTACAAAATAATTTTGATTAAATTGTTAAATAGGTACTGTCAAGTAGACAATGAATTGACAAATACTTAAAACCAAATTTACGTTGGGAAAAATTTCATTTCCTGTTTATTTTGAATTCAGCTGTATGTTGAAATTTTATGTTGCCTTTTCTACCTCACCGCCGCCGCTTTTCAGTACTTATCAGCAGTGCATACATTAAATATCCACACAGATAACATTGATACAGCTCAGGGCGAGGGCCAAATGCTCTGTGGTCAAATATCTGAAAGTGATTAGATGGTATTGAATTCCTAAAAAATTGATTACTTGTTGCTCGGGGAACGGGTGAAATGTCAACTCTACTATTCGAGGCGTGAAGTTCTGACACCATTAAGCGTTAATATGTCAAGGCCGATGGAAATTAACAATTTTGGCCGTCTGGTCTTTCACCTGCCGGCTCGAATTTGAAAGTGCACAAAGCATGTCTGCCACGGGTAATAGCAGGTTAGAATATTGTGTAATAACTCGCGAGTGTGTGACGGGCTGTCTGTGGTGTGCTATGTTGTGTGGCCGTAGACACTTTCTGGGGTTAAAACTAGCGAACTTCACCATTACATTTGTAAGTTGATAAATGAAGAATTAATTAGCGTATTCTTACTAATTACCAATTAGCTATAGAATTTGGGACATATTGTTTGTTAGTAAACTCAAGGTCATAGAAATATATCAAATAGTTGAAGGTCAGCGCGTGAAATTGCAAAAGACTCCCATGGATTACTCCATATGATTAGATTTAGTACTGATGTAATATTTACCTAAATATCACAAATAAATATCTCAGATTTTGTCTTTTCTACTAGATTTTTCATATGAATTAATTTTTGCAGGAAAATTCAGTAGGTAACATTAAGAAACAAAATTTATCATCACTTGGAAAAAGCTCGATATTTTAAATAAATTATTTACACTTGAATCGCTCCCAAGTGACTTTTGAAACCAAAGTGATGGTTTCATTTGCAAGCATATGTACATCACTTGTCAAATGTGTCGCTAGTTGTCCAGTGTATCTTACATTTTAAGTGAAACAAGTTTCACTAATGTATTAACGATTAATTGCAAGTATCCCACTCTCCATTCACGATGTTTTTGCGTCAGGGGAGTCTATGAATATCTAGTAATTTTGTTGGTAGTGTTTCGGAAACAACTGAATTCCCCAATGGAACTTGTCCATTTTTTTAGGTTAAGTTGTGTTCAATTTGAGGTTATATTTATTAAATAACATTGTTGCCAAATGTAAAGTTTAAATTATTAGAGATGAAAGCTAGTAGTGAAAAAAATTATAAATCTGACAATGTGGTACACTCTGATTTTTCTAAACTGGCGTTCGCGACGGCAGAGAAGTCGACGAATTTGATACGAACCGCGCACTGTCGCACAAGATTGCACGGGCGCAACAGCTGATTGCAGCCATTTTTAAATACCCAGGACAGCTGGCAACCTTGTAAAATTGGGCCATCATTATTATGATTATTATTTTGATGACGTGAACGCCAGTTTAGAAAAATCAGTGTATAGGAATCAAATGTCTAATAGACATCGACACCAAAAAAAATAATTAACTTCCGTTACATCACTGAATCAGTTTGTTCAACATGATAAAAAGAAAACCCAGCCAACTCTGTTGCAAAAAGATCGTGAATGTATAATAGGTAACTTGTAATGTGCAACCTATAATGTGAGCGCCACTTAGCGAATTGCAGCATTACTAGGTATTAGATTCATACGCTAAAAGTAACAATGTTAATCTTTAAACTTCTGGAATCTTTTAAATTTCCTGACATCATTTTAAGGTTACATTTTTACATTAATGAATAATTTCAAATCTTCACTGAAACTTCTAAAGCAACATAAACTTCTTCATTTAGCAAATTATCGATGCACGTGTTTTAAACTTCTTTTATATGTAATACGGAATTCGAAGCTCGAAATTCGAAGCAGCATGTAAGTTGCAATAAGTTTATGTTAGCTAAATGTTTTCATATGTTCTTTAATTTTTAAGTCCTAAATTAAGTTATTCAAATTTCATTTGTTGAGCGATGACTTAAAATTTCCAAAATATTTTAAAAAAATCCCGTATTTCAAATCTTTCTCCAAGAGACCTGCCATATGGTAAACATGGCAGATTGATTAACTGGAAAACCTCGACATTGAAATATCATAACATGACAATATCAGACTACACCAATTTATACATAATTAACTTCGTTTTGATTGTCGAATTGCGGACAAAATCTTGTAGAATTATCAGGTTTGTAATTCAGCTTACTCGTCATCAAGTCTAAATCATCGAAACACGCACAATATTTTATGCTTTATATTTGAATAATTTTTGAATGTTTTTGGAATATCTTGTAACACTATAAACTCAGCTTTTGAATAAGTTTTGTGTTATTCTAGATGAGAATTGAACCTACTAATATTGATAAATTCGAACCTTAACTCATTGCGCATCACGAGGTTGAAATATAGTGCAATGATATATCGAATGTTCTCAGATAAATATATACAAAAAATATTGGCAAAGTCACACTGACCTACATCACTGGTACACTACAGCGAGAAGTAGACTCATTAAAATGAAAATAAACCAACTGCATAGTAAAACCTTGGCAAGTGATAAATTGCTGCGTTAGGCCTGTTCTTGCGTACAAGTATCAATCGCTTGTTAGTTACCATGATTACCATTGCTCCAATGATATGGATGCATATCGGCGCGTTAAATTTTATCGCAGGTTGTAATCTCTAATCAATATTCTAGAAATCATAATTATTGGAAAAAGTTTGAAATATTGATAAATTGATCTATAACATTGAGAAGCAGTAGTCTGGTGCAAAAGCCAAAATCATCTAATAATTTGTTTCGGAATAATCAAATTAAAACGTTTCACATTTAACTTACAACAAAAATAGGCGTGGAAGTAAACCTTTCGACATGTATTGTGATTGAAACCACGTAGTTTCTTCAAGCTCGGCCATTCTATGCGTGCAATTTCACTTGCAAATTCTGCATCCTGAGGACGGGTATTTTGGTCCGCACAGGCGCCTGACTCATAAAGCATTGCTGTATCTCTGCCATCTCTATTTAGGCGAAGTCTAGAATTTTATTCTGTTTACACATGGAGTAAACTATGCAATAGTTTCCATTGTAAGTCCTTGACCGTGGAAAGAAATATTTAAGACGAATAAAATATTCTAAATGTGTTCTGTATCTGCAATCGAGTTATTATTAATTGGAGTGTTTGTCTGGAAATCGTAGATGAAATTTTCGGTCGTTCAAAGTCATCATCGGAAACCTGTTTTTGTGATCCTTCGTCGTGTATCTGCACAGTTTGTAGAATGTATGGACATTTTTTTCTTGGCGAGCGTTTGGGACATTGTCGGATCTACCTGTCGATATGTAATTTATTGAACATATTTCTAATGAGGTAATTTAGTAAGGTTCAAACACAATTATGTAGTAGTGATATGACCTTACTTACATAAATGCCGACGTAACGTATTGCTTGGCTAATTGATATTCACGTGGATTCGTAGATAATATATATCGCGCAGATAATAACATGAATACTCAAGTACTTGAAGTACCTATACCCCAAGTATTGTATGTTTTATTAATGTGGTGCAAGTTATTGATTTTATATATCTGTTATATGTACTTTATTGATTCTATAATTTAAAGATTAATTATTTCTTGCATCACTTACAAACGCTTTCGTTTGCAAGCACGTGGCCGCAATATGTAATATTAAGTAGAGTACATTTCTGGCGTTTAGTTCGAAAATGCCGCATCAGCTGTCGCTTCAATTGCGAGTTGCGGTTCAGGTGGCGTACGGTTCAAACTGATAGTACATATATGCATAAAATTATATTATTTAACATCTTTTAACTTTTTTTAGTTCCAATAGTATTTTTCCAAATACTATTGGAACTAAAAATTGCATAATAGTGCGTCATTTAAAATATTTTTTTAATAATTTGTCGGCTGTTTAGACACGCGTTTCAGTACGTTAATAACACGCGTTTCAGTACGTTAATAACACGCGTTCGTACGCGAAAGCAACTTTTTCGAAGTTGGTACGCTATGACTGTCGAACTTCGCGTCATATGTCATATGATTTGACAATGCAAAGGAGTTATCACGTGCTTTGCTGATAAATGAAAGCGTTCCAGTGAAATTTGCAATGCTAATATTAGTGATGTTTATGTAAACTTCACCCCACAGGCGCCACCGAGCGAGGCCACCGGAAGTCCCGGTTTAACGTATATCAAACTGAATGGGCACTAGAAGAAGTGTATAATGTAATGAAATCTAAGTTGTATGTTGAAATCTCATTAATATAATTTGACCTTCAAATTAAACAAATGTAAACTGAGTTAAGTTGTTACCAACAGAACTATTAAAACTATGAATTATTTATAGAAAATATTATATATTCACCACCTTTTTGCAACCGAGTTGGCTGGGTTTACATTTCGTCATGTTGGACAAACTGATTCAGTGATGCAACGGAAGTTAAAAATTTTTTTGTGCCGATGTCTATTAGACATTTACTTTCTACCACATTGTCAGATTTATAATTTCCTGCCGTTCCATTTTCATCTCTAATAACCTTACATTAAACCTTACATCCGGCAACAATGTTATTTAAAACATACAACCTGAAATTGAAAACAACTTAACCTAAAAAACCTTCCATTGGGGAATTCAGTTATTTCCGAAACACTACCAACAAAATTACTAGATATTCATAGACTCCTCTGACGCAAAAACATCGTGAATGGAGAGTAGGATACTTACAATTAATCGTTAATACATTAGTGAAACTTGTTTCACTTAAAATGTAAGATACACTAGACAATACAGTCAGATACACTGGCGAATGGAGAGTACATACTTATTTTATATAAAAAAGGCTCAAATTATAAGAAATAGTATAAAAAAACTCGCGAATAAGTCAATTGTAGATTGTAGCACTCGTCGGTTAAATTTTGGACTCGTGCTATAAACAATGACTTATTTCACTTATCGTTTAATGTACTATTAATCGTTTTGGAATGAACTGTTTTTAGATTTATTATTTTCAAATATGCAAAATTAACAATCTGAGAATTTCACTGAAAGGAATGGATGAAAATTCAAGATTTGATGTGCAACAGATTATGAACAGAGTGTTAAAACAAAAGGGTAAACCTATTTTATGGGTTTTGGTACCACCCAAAATAACTCGAAAAGTCGTAATAAACATTGGTATAACTTATTAATAAATCAATTTTACAGTTAAGTTAGATTTGATTTTGATAAAAATCTTCAAACGTCACAAACGTGACACTTTGTGTACTTGGATACGCAAATTTAAAGAGTCACTTTGTCTGCCGGCGGAGAAAAAGTAAAAAAATTCTCATAACTATAGTTTTATTTGTGATTTTCTTTATTATAAAAAATAACACTAAATGTACAGGTAGTTAAAGTAAAAAATACTCATAACTACACTTTTATTTGTGATTTTCTTTATTACAAAAATGTACACTAAATACACAGTTAGTTATAGTGGCGGTCTGAAATTTAAACCCACTACTGCCAGCAACACCTGCTTCAAATTTAGAGTTATTAATATTGGATCCATCTGCTGTTTCACGACGAGTCTCGAGTTCATTCAGTTTCAATTAAGTTGTTAGGCTTGCGTTTGAAGAAAAAGTAACATGTTTTATTCGGAGAAAAAGCAACTTTCTGTGCTTCGTCTGTATTTGCCGGCCTCACAAGTTCGGCCGTCAAACTTACAGACTCACCACACAAAGTGTAACTTTTTCTCCTAATAAAACAATATACTATTTTTCCTTGTACATGAAGAATTAAAAGTAAAAGAAAACGAGCACGAGGTTGGCACTATTGAAATGAAACTATTAAGATTATTCTGATATTGATGAAAATATACCTTTTAATGCATAAATCATTCAATTTCGTTTCAGTGAAGTAGATACATTAATTTTACAACGTCGAGATACACTCGAAGATAATTAATGAAATGCCATTAACTCATCAAAATCCGGTTATATTCAAAACAACCCGCTTTTCACCATGTCATTCAAATTACTAGAATTACTAAGCATGTTGGAACTGCTGACCGTGCCAATAATAATTAAAACTAGTTAGAAAATAAAAGTGTTTGCTTTGTTATTTAAAACTTGTTTATGCTGCAATCCGAGAATAGCAATCATAATTAAATGTTCGGTCATTGTATAAGAATTGGAGCCTGTTGAACGTTGTGCGCCATAAATAATCCTCTTATCATCATTTCTGAAATGATGCAATTTTTTTACAACATATTTTTTGCCTAGTACGATAAAACAGTAAGCACAAATACACAACGTAATAATAATAGATACTGTATACCAAGTATCTATTATTATTACGTTGTGTATTTGTTTTGTAATTTCGATAACATTAATGCATGGCAAGTGGCGCCTACAATAGAAGAATTCACCATTGTAGGAAAATATACAATTAGTCTGAAAGATATACTGTAGTATTCATATACTGGGTAATCTATTATAAGGTTACAGAATAAGGTTTTTAGACAAAGTAATGCCGTAAAAAAAGTTGTTTGAAACATTAATAATAAAAAAAAGTCTCCCATACGATACTGACTTTTTGGCGGTTCCTATAAAATCACAAACGGTTGAAAAAAATTATAGATTAAATTTTTAGACACGCACAAAGTAATGCCCTAAAAAAAGTTGTTTGAAACATTGATAATAAAAAAGTCTCCCATATGATGCTGACTTTTTGGCAGTTCCAATAAAATCACAATCGGTTGAAAAAAAAATACACCCACCGAAAAAATGAAAATATCTAATATTTTACTATGAAAGAACTAAAATAGTTACAGCATGCGATTGGTAGGTACAGAAATTTGGAAATAACACATAATTCACTTTACTTATTAGTTTTTGCTTTTAAAATTAGATTAAAATTATTGAAATTAATTCCGTAACTTAAATAAGACGTGAAACATGCTTATCTGGAGCGTTACAATTAGGATAAGTCATGCCAAAAAGATTAACGCAGAGAAAGTGTACGAAATAACTTGCTATTTTAAAACACCCAAAGGCTTCATACTGGCTCAGTATATACCAGAAACGTGACATTTCTCATATCCGCAGACTAAAGTTTTATAGCAGATCATCCATGGCGCGATATATGATCCATTTGTAATCTAAGCCGGCAGATGTATGCTTTTATTCTCAGGCGAGATAATAACGCCTCTAGTTGTATAATTTTTATGTTATTTTTGTGTGAATATATTGCTCATTGAATATGAATTAATTGAACATATATTGCATAAGGCACCCCTAAAACTAGCGATTTAAAAAAAATTACTGTAACATTATAAATTGAAACAATAAGTTATCGGTCGGATAAGGTTAGACAATGTTTGCCTTACACTTTCCTGATACGCTTGATGGATGCTTAATAAACACTTAGATAGCTATTCGATACTTTATCAATGGATGCAAAGACCGGCTCTGGAGGAGCCGGTGGAAGTTAGATTTAAGATATTAAGTGTGACAAAACACTAAAATATAAATGTTATATAAATATATATAAATATATAAATGTTAATTTTTGCAATAAATCTGAAAACACTTAATATTTCCGAAACAGTTGAAGATAGCTATAGGACATTGTACATAAAATATGTCTAGGATTTTCTGAAGAATCCAAAAATTGACTAATATACCAGGTGTTGCATTTAAAATAAGAAAGTTGGTATTGGCCACGGTCACATGACACACCCTGTATAAAAAGTTTTTGTTTAAAAAAATGCGCAACTAAAAATAACAATCGACGTGTCCGAGCGTTTTTTCGAACATGCCCCCATTTATTTATTATTGAATTTATTCCATTTGGCTGATACACCCTGTATGACTACCTAATAATGCCAAAATTTGTGAAAACTTGTGGTTACTATCGTTAAAAGCCAGACGCCATGTCTTCCGGAGCACGTGATTTAAAGGCTCTTATACACTTGTATTATAATATTCTGTCATGTATTGCATCAAGCAAGAAATGAATATCGAAATCGGAGCTCAAATACGTGCATTCCATATTACAGAACATTTATACAGGTACACGCGCGATGTCGTGAATGCGGATTAGGATAGCGGATTGAATTTATCATTGCATTTTGATGAGCAAGTGTTATTTCTGCGTTGGTGTAACATATCCTACTTTAGGTGTACGTCGTATGTCGATTACTTGTTAAGTTAGAGTAAGTACTAATGTTTGGTGTATTGTGAAGCATCGCGAGGGTCTATGTCTCTTTCATCATGGAAGAGCAATATACATCTCGTTTATTTTTCTGGGCTCTTAACGCAGGGGATTTTATTTTATTCATTAAAACTATCTAAGCAGCTGAAGTTACGTTCAACAATAGTAAAATCCAAAATTTAACAAATCGACAAGAATTTCGAGGTAATACGCACGCTCATAACAATTTTAATATGTATTTTTCATAAAGAGTATATTAATAACCCATATATATCCGAAACAAACGAAAATAGACTTACTTACCACTTTTGTCTCTTTCAAAGTGATTTTCACTTTCAGCTCCCAAAGATTATTTTCGTGTTGTGATTAAACTTTTGATTTGGATTTGAAGGGGGGGGGGGGGAGTTCTCACCCTTTACCTTCGTATGTACGCCATTGATGAACATACTTGTGTACTCTTTTATTTATGACGTTTACTTGCATGCATGTTGTTTATTTTCATATAATTTGTTACATTTAAATATTCATATTATTTATATTCATGTAATTATGTTTTTTCAGAAAGAAAATTGAAATAGCTACGCCTTGAACTACTACCAAAATTATTTAAAGGTAAATAATTGTTTTTTTTAAGTATCGAGAATAAGTTCCTAACTAATGCCATTTTTTACTAACATTAATTGTAAAAATTCGTCAAATACTAAGAAACTGCACAACTTGCGCTTTCATTAGTAATTCCACCAAAATCGAGAATAGGGAGAATAGGATGGTGTTTTACGTTACAAGTCCGGTAGGTTACAAGTTTACAAGTACTACCGATCTTGTATCGTAATGCATTTAACTTCATGCTGTAAGTCTTTTCTGTATCATTATTTTATTTCAAAAATCAAAAAGTCACGTTATATTTTAAAAATCGCATCATATTTTTTCCTATAGCAACTGCCGGTGCTGTTGTTTGCTTACATTGAATATTGGTCACTTTAAATTAGACGCCATAAACGTTTCTACCTCGACATCGAGCAAGAACGCCAGAATTATTGTTAGTGTTACGGGTAATACTAAATGTTCAATTAGGGTACATGTTAATATTCCATATACATAATTAAGGCCAAATGTATGTTTGCGTTTCTAATAAATATCAGATTTGATTTATAAAAATGAAGCAGTCCGGTAAGTATTGCTTAGGGACACTTACCGGCTGTGATGCTGTTCAATGCTCAAATTGATAATGTAATCATCTACCGGATAGTATGAAGTAATATAATAAAAACTTGACTGACATGAAACTTAATTTAAAAAAATAAAGGTGGATTCATGGATTTTTGACATAATTACTGTCAATGTTAATCACAACTGATCATTTTTTATGCAAATAAATGTATGGACAAGTCTTCTGTTGTTTGCCTATTTTTCGTATTTAGCTTTTTTCGTAGTGATTTTATCACTTGCGCTGATAATGAAGTGTACATATTAATTATTGTGTCAATTAACTTATTAAACGGCATTGTACCTAAACGGCCATGTCATACTTTCAAAATCATTTATGTATCTTCGTTAATACATGTACGTCAATTATTAATTAACATTTCGACGAAATTTGTTGCGCCATTTATAAGCATGTTTTCGTTAATTTGATATTATTTAATTAACATGTAACTAACATTGGAATATAAGAATAATATTGAACGAAAAATAAAATACCGCAAAAACAGTTTTCGAGATAATTCCTGTGGTCGTCAATACGGTCTTGTTTGCGGCATTGCTGATAATTGATTGTTCGTGACTGTGGGTGGTGATAATACTGACAATAAAATATTGGCGTTCGTAAATTATTTTAGCAGTACAAGACTTGTGGGTATCACATTTATTAATAAGGTGATAATTAATCAATAGCTCTTTATGTATTAAGGGAGTAAAGAGGAATTTATGGCAAGATGTAGTTTTTTTCCCAAGGCTGCACCCAAGGGCTAAGAATACGTCTATAATAATAATATTTCTAAAGTAAATTAAATATATTTATAAAATAAATTGAATTTTTCAAAGCTGTGAAGTTTGGGTATGCAGTTACCATAGTGACTGTTATTTTCGCTTTTCAAATGTTGAAGCGTCAATTCCCGTCATATTTTTGACTTTTTAAATCAGGTTTTTACGACGAAGATGGGTGTGTAAGCTTTAAAAAAAAAGATAAACTAAAATACAATTCTCATTGAAAAAAAAATCTATCTAATTTTAAACGCATTTGATGGAAATAAAATTCATAGGCAATTATTCTATCGCTGATCTAATCCACGAAAATTTCAACAAAATTATATCTAATACTATATGCATTTCATTGAAACTCGATAAATAGTTGCTAATTCTACCACTGAACTAATATTTGAAACAACTTTGCTTTTATACCCCTAAACTACTGATTTATTTATTTTTTATATACAGGGTATCCCGAATTCCCCACTAAAGCTTCAGGTTATTCTGTCTTGAAAGATGAACATAAAACTGCAAAAAAAATTGTCCTGCACAGCTAACTTTTATTGTAAGTTGTGGTTAAAGTTGTTACCTCCAATAACAAATTATAAGGAACTTAAAAGAAAATGCATATTTTATCAAATAAAAAGTATGGCGTTAAAAGATAGAAATTTTATTAAAATTAAACATGACAACAATGCATACTCTTATGTCAAATTTTGACTGTCAGTTATGACATGAGAATATTTATTCCAGTTAATTTTTGGCTTCCAAACGGCCTTCCTGTTAAGTATATTCATTACACAAACATAGTAGTGTTGTCAAATTTAATTTTCTTTTAATTCTTCGTTTAATTAGACAACTAACAGACAAGACGATCAGAAAAGGAAAATAACTACACATATGCTTCATAGACCTGAAAAAAGCATTTGACAGAGTAATAAGAGAGGACATATGGAATATATTAGAAAAAAGAGAGGTAGAAAGAGACATGATAAATATTATAAAAGAGCTGAGCAATAACACCAGAAACAAGATGAGAATAGGAACAAACGAATCAGAGGAGTTCAAGACCGAAATTGGACTAAAACAAGGTTACATTTTAAGCCCTTTACTCTTCGCATCACTCATAGATGAAGCAATAAGGATAAGCAAAGAAAGAGCAGCAAACAGGATTATAGGATATAGGAAACTGGAAATGATAAAAATACAAATACTTATGTTCGCAGACGACATGATAATAATAGCAGACTCAGAAGAAAACCTCCAGCGTAACCTTAATATATACGAAGAACAACTAAAAAAGATAAATATCAAAATAAACATCAGCAAAACTAAAACAATGGTAATAGCGTCAAAAGAAAACAAACACAAAGTAGAGCTAGAAGGGAAACAACGAGAACAGGTGAATCAGTGCAACTACCTAGGAACAATAATAGAAGAAAAGGGAAAGATTGACCAAGAAGTAGAAGAAAGAATAGGAAAAGCAGGAAGGATCTACAACACAATAAAAAACACGTTTCTAGAGAAAACACGAAATTACTAAAGAAATAAAAACTGAGGTATACAAAAAAAAAAAGTAAGGTCCTCTCTAATATATGGAAGTGAATCGTAGACAATTACGGAAAGAAACAAAAGCAAGATCAACTCAATGGAAATGAGATTCCTAAGGAAGATAGAGGGAATTACAAAAAAAGATAGAGTGAGGAACACAGAAGTAAGGAAACGGCTCAACATAAAGCCAATAACAACAATAATAGAGGAAAGACAGCTAGGTTGGCTAGGACATATACACAGGTTAAAAGAGAATTCATGAAGTAAAAATACAAGGCAAAAATAAAGTAGGAAGACCGAGGAAGGGATGGAATGAACAAACGCACCAAGCAGCGGAAAGAAGAGGAATAGAATGGAATGAAATAAGAATATTGGCACAAGACAAGGACCACTGGAAAAGAAGAGTGAAGGAATTAATTAGCGAAGACATGTGATTGTAAAATGTATTATAAATGTAATTGAGCAGTCCGACACCCTAAAGGGTAAAAGGACGAAGAATAAATAAATCAATTCTTCGTATGGGCAAACTATACTACACGTCTGAGAGTCTGTGTGATAGTTTTATAGTTCTCATACGTTACCGAAGCCTGCTACCTGAAGCTTTAGTAGGAGTTTCGGGACACCCTGTATATTTGATGGAAACCAAAGTCATAGTTGCTGACCTGTTTACGCATAATACGTTTACATGATCTAATTTAAAAATATATGTAAACATATTTTGCAATCAATTTAATAGAAACGCCGTATTTTATGCATATTAATCAAATCCCTCAACTGCCGTCATGCGTTATCTTACTGTTGCAATGTGCTATTTTTCATATCACTCATTTATTATTATCTGCACAAACACTGTAACAATAATTATTGATTGAAATTATCTGGGGCGAATGTGATGCAATATTGCAAAAATCGGGGTTACTGTGAGCCACTAAACCCCAAAATAAACTGATACACGATAATAACATCTTTGAAAAAAGTATACACACTGATAGAAAACATGCAATGCGGAATATATCACATTATCACTTTTATTATGGATAATAATAGGGAGTAGATTAACTTGGGTTCATTCCTCTTATTTGCACCTATACACTTATTTGTTAGTATCGGTGGAATAATTGATTTTTTTTGCACTACACTTTGTTTAACTACGAAGAAGATATTTATAACAAAATTCGATGGTCTTCTGCAATAAGGACACAATTCAAAAAAAGGTATCAATGTATGTGTCGTTGATACACGTAAACGTAAACGTAGGTATTATTGCCTACATAATCCGCTATAATACGCATGAATAAATGTTTCTCTGCAACTTTTCTCCATAGAAATAATCTATATTACTAAGATATAGTAACTTTTTTAGATATTGATATAATATCTAAATTTGATAAACTGCGTAGTAACGAGTAATAATAGGGTATTTAGACTATTGTTTTTTTTTTCTATGCAGGGTGATTTATGTGGCAAAATTTTAACCATATATATTCGGTGAACAAAAAAGATTAACAAAATATTTCGCCATCTTGCTTAGTTAAAAAGTTATGGAGCTCTTTGTTCAAAATTATTATCAAAAACCCAGCTATTTAAAACAATTAAAAAAATATCCGGTCGAAGCTAGGCTACGTGTCGACTTTTTCTAAAATATTATTGGAAATTAGTTCAATATTAATAATGGTAGGATAATTGAGCAATAGGCAATTTAAGTGCACGAGAGATGGCCGCCGTTATATTTGTGTATGGGTTCTACTATGGAAATGGATTAGCAACAGTAAGAGAAGCCGGAAGATTCCCTAATCGAAGAATGGCAAACCTTCAAACTTTCAGTTCATTATTCAGAAGGTTAAGTGGAACTGGTCTTCCGCGTAGTAGAGGAGCTGGTCATCCAGGACGAAAAAGTTTAGTTGCGCGCGATGTAGGTGTTGTTGACGCTGTATGAGAAAGTATGTCAACAAGCACCCGGCCAATTTCTTTCAGGTTGTAGATAGCTTTTCTCAAACTTTTGTATTGGCGTGTATCGAGAACAATTGCATCCCTTTCAAACTCCCAGCACTTCATCTGGGAATAATCAACTCCACTTGGAATTTTGCCAACGGTTTTTGCAAAGAGCTGGTGAAATTATAAATGTTCCTTTTAGTTTTCTCTGGACTGTTGAGGCCACATTTACCAGAGATGGAATGAATAACTTTAATTCATTATTATGCTTCAAGTAAGCCGTATGTTATGAGGAAACGAAGATTACAATGGTGCATTAAGTGGAATATTTCTTTTCTTTAGATACAATTACACGAAACGTTAGAAGACGGGTCCGTAAAATATTCAGGCGATATTATGCTCATTCAAGCTCAAGGGAGTAATTTTGAATGATTATTGAAATTGTTATTTTTTAAAAGTACATAACGTTTTAACGAAGCGAGATGGCGAAAAACTGTTATGAGGAATATTTTGGATACACTGACACAAACGAATATTTCCGGAATCTAGGATTTTGAAATGCCTATTTATGGTGCTGTGTGTAGTAACGTCGGTTTTGTCAGAAGCAAACATTATTGCTGATTTTAACTGTCATGGAAAATGTTAAGAGGAATTTAAGAGGATATACGTCATCTCCCCTGTCTTATTTTACTGACAATTCGTTGCACTGTGCTGGTGGGCTTTCCATGTTTAAAAGTGAGTTGGTGCAAACTACTGTTGGTATAAATACGTGGATTACTCAGGTACAATTTGGTGCATACAAATTTAAAATGGCCTGCCAGTCCACAAGATACAAGTAGTTCCTCCCACCCGTCCTTCAACTCGCGGTTAATACACCTGGCGTGGTCAGCGTTTTGTAACTTAGTATAGTCGTGGGTGACCATTGTATTCGTTTTTGCCGGTACCAGTGAGTTAAAATTTGCAACCCGAAAAGAAACTTTAAGTGAGAATATATTAAAATAGTGATACTAATAAGGTATAAAAAAAATTAAATTAAAAATTACATTTCAACGTAATCTTCTCCATAAATTTGATACAAAAACGTGCAGTTTTAGATCATCCTAAAGTTTTATTGTATTTACAGTTTGTTTCATTTTTTTTTAATTAATCGTTAAATCGTAGTTACGGTTGGGTGTGTCATCAATCAGGCTGGGTAAATGCATATTTGCATATTTTTTTCTATTGTGTATATTTATGAAACTTAACATATCTTGATTTTACAACATTTTATTAAAAACAAACCTAATTTAATTTTGCATATTTTTCATATATTGTTAAGTTTTCATCAATTATGAATATTTTGTTAAATTACAGCATGTCACTGCATATTTCCAAGGTTATTCATACGAATTGAAAAAAATAATGTTATAGTGCAGTTCATCTCATGTATTTTGGTATATTCCAAATCTCTAACCTTTCCAGAAGCAATGTATCCATTTTCTAGGAAGTATTATTATAACTATTAAGTAAAAAAAAAGTGTACTTCCTTAATTAAAATTTTTAATTGGTTTTTCAACCGGTGTCGACCAATTAATTTGTCATTATCAGGCAAAATTGCTTAAAATTTGTATTTTATATTATGTATTTGTATTCTGTATTTTTCTTGTGTGACACATATTGTAACAAAACGCTACTTGTAATAAGTTCAAAACGATACACGACAAATACACAGAAGCCTACAAATTAATTTACAATATGTGCCACACATTAGAAAAATTGACAGTTCAAAATATAAATACGAATACAACAGTCTCGATTTTCACTGAACAAAAATGTGGCAAAATTAAACTCTCACTCCCGGTTGCATTTTTTTCACGTTATAATGTTATAGAAGTACCTTTAAATTTTCAATAAAAATTTCCAACAATTTTGAACTTTTTTTCACATGACTTAGGTCTGATACTTGTTTTTGACTAATCTTGGTGTGCTGATTTCGAATTTGCTATCCGTTGTTCCATATCACGTAAAGTTTTTTTTTTTAGCTTATATCGCGTTTTTTCCACGTTTTCGCGTTTAGGTACTACGACTACCTGAATTCGATCTTCATTATTGATTTATAATGTATTACCTCATAGGAAGCAGTAGCAAATGAAGTGCCAAGGTACTTAGTATTACCGTTAATACCTTGAAATGGTCAGTTGTGTTACTAAAATCGTATGTCGTGTTTAGTGTGATATCTTTCAATATAATTTCCAGTGCACAATTAAACTAGATGATGGCTGCTGTTTGCAGAAAGTGTTTAAATAGTCCGTATGCATTTTGTTATATATGTGGAAGCTACACTCTACCGAACCAAAGGATGAACATTAGCGATTTTGTAAAGAAAGTGTACTTGGCTTATTTTTAAGTTAGACTTAAAGACGAAGACAAGTCTTGGGCTCCAACTCAAGTGTGCAAGACTTGTGTGGAAAGTTTACAACTATGGAGGAAAGGAAAGCGAGAAAAACAATCTTTTGGTATCCCAATGATATGGCGGGAGCCTAAAAAAAATGCATAGATAATGAGTGCCATGTTTGCGTAATAAAGGCTAAGGGCTATAACAAAAAAAGCAAACAAAAACTTGAATACCCAAATCTGGATTCAGCCAGCTGCCCAGTACCCCATTCTAAGGAAATACCTGTGCCAGTGTTTAAGGACTTTGCAACACTTGAGGGTCTTGAGAACGAGGAAGATATGGCAAGTGATATCGAGCATGAATCTCGATTTTGACGATTTTGGTTCCTCTTCAGTACCACAAACATTTAGCCAAAGTGAATGAAACCATCTAGTAAGATATCTAAATCTTTCTTTCAAAAGAGGCCTCAGAAGTACTAGCTTCTAGGCTGCATGAAAAGAATTAGCTCCAGGAAGGTACACGTTAGTTTCTATCTAACGAGATAAAAAGAACATTTGCAATATTTTAGAGCAGAGCAGGATTTAGTGTATTGCCACGTTGTGCCAGGCTTGTTAGATGCAATGGCTATGACGCTATATGACCCAAGTGAGTGGCGATTATTTTTAGATAGTTCGAAGAGGAGCCTAAAGTGCGTTTTGCTTCATACTGGGAACGTGTATGGTTCTATTCCCATTGGCCATTCTGTTATTCTAAAAGAAAACTATGAAAGTGTAAAAAGGGTACTTGAATTGATCAAATATAATGACCATAATTGGATCATTTGTGTGGATCTCAAAATGGTAAACTTCTTACTCGGCCAGCAAGGATGATTTTCAAAATATCCGTGCTTCTTATGTTTATGGGATAGCAGAGCCAGATAGAAGCATTGTACTCCGAAGAACTGGCCGGTGAGAAAAAGTTTAAATGTTGGGGATCCAAACAATCTTTATGAGGCATTGTTAGATCGGGAAAAAATATATTTCCGCCTCTCCATATAAAACTAGGCTTGATTAAGCAATTTGTTAAAGCTTTGAGCGTAGAAGTCTACTGCTTTAAACATATCTTTCGGCGGAAAATATCTTTCCGCCTCTCCATATAAAACTAGGCTTAATTAAGCAATTTGTTAAAGCTTTGAGCGTAGAAGGCGACTGCTTTAAACATACAGGGTAGCCCACCTATCCTCGCTCGGACCATTGCTGCTAGACTAATGAAAATTGAGGAAAACATCTGATTGGAAGTTATTGGACACTTGATGTGCTACTTTTTAAAATTATTTTCGAGTATACAGAGTGTACCATAAATCTAGGACACAAAATTTTGTTTCTTTTTTAAATTGATTACCCTATATATTCTTTCATTTTGAGAATTTGCTTTATGTAGGCTTCACAAATTATTTTTATTTTTTGAGATCAGATTCAACGTTGCTAAGTTAGTCACATTTTAATCAAATTTAACGAGAAATCATGGACGTGGAAAAAAAATTAACAAAACCTTATTATAAGAGATCAATAAAAGAATCTGCGTATGTAAGTACATAAGATATGCCAAAAGATACACAATATTTTCAGTCACGTGCAAAGGGTGTTCTGAAACAACGATACAATTTTGCTATTTAAGTATGTAGACACACTGTATAAATTTGGCTGAAAGTTTAGAAATTTCTTAAAAATTCAGAATTCTCTTACAATGTCAATTTTTCGATAATTCTATCTAAATACTTCTATGCAATTCCAAGAAAATTAAGAAAATAAAGAATCTACTAAAACAACGATTACATACAACAATCAAGTTATTATTCCATTATTGTGTTAAAATTTTACGTATTCCGCAGAATTTACAATTATTATTCTGGAAATGTCATTAATCATTGAAATATTGGCAGAATGTCAAAATTCGACATTCAAAATTTAAAAAATTTAAAGTGATAAATTAAATGTTCAGATTCATATCGGAAATATTTATAGCTATTATTACAATATTAATAGAATAAATAAAATTTTGACAGAAAAAAAAATCGTGGGAACTTTTGCAAATTTTACAATAATGATTAAAGTTTTGTCAGAATAATTGAAATTTTGTCGACGAAGAATTAATGAACATATTAAAATTTCATTTTTCAAATATACAAGCCTCTTGGACGTTGAAAGCTCAAAAGCTGTTTTGATTGAAATCATTGACAAGCACATGGTTGTGTATTGCGCATCTTATAAGTAATCTTATAAATATTGGTGAAGCAATGACACTAACTAGCTACAAAATGCATAAAACGTTCCACGGCAGTGTTAAATTAACACAGCATGAAAGTAAGAAAAGAAACCAGAAATAAGGTCAAAAAGCAGAAAAGACTGTTGTAAGATTCGCTGAAAAACCTTTACCTTTCATTTTTGGAATTAATATAGGCTTTTAAACAAAATAACGTATATTACCGAAATAACACTATGCATTACCGAAATGATATTATGCATTATCGAAATGACATTGTACATTACTGAAATGACTTCCTTAATTATAGAAATACTAGAAGGTTTTTCAATTTTGATCGCTGCTAACAATAGATATGCATACAATATGTACGTAAGTACAATATGCAACTTCTTATCCGTATGTAGATATTATTATGATTTTATTATGTACTTGTATGTAAATAGATGTAATTATTATTATTATTTAAATATATTGCGTAGTTCCTGATTTTACTGCATATTTGCAAAGCCTAAGCATTAAATTGAACAGAGAATAAATTTTGAAAACTTTGAATTTGACTAAACTAAGGATGAATTATCATTAGGTAATGTTGTACCAAACCACATAAACAAGCTTTACTGTTAACTGTACTGTTAACTACTTCTTGCAAAAATAAATTATTTTTTTTACAAATATTATATTTTGAGAGGAAGTCGAATATGATTTGCATATTTTTAAGGCCATTTAATAAGAATCTAGTGTATTCAGATTTTTGAATACCATTATCGTAGATTAGCAGTGGCATATTAAGCGAAATTCCCTTAATATGGGAACCCAACCATATGCCATATTTTTATAAGTTTTTTATATAGCCATCTTTTGAATTTTAGGAATGGACTAAAAGGCATCAGAGCATTTTGAAAACAAAGGTTAAAACTTTTCTCTATGGAATAATCAATACATATACAACTCGCGCCTTTCAAAGTATCCAGGACCCTAATTAGAAATAATCATGGATAATTTTATCTTCATGCCTTGAAAAGTCTTAATTAGAAACAAGCGCTGGAAATGCTTTAATATTCGTATTTAGTACTTATCAATCTGCTGTTGATTCAGTAATTTTGTCGTAATAAGTAGAAAACGCATATTCTCCAGAATGTCAATTAGTAAGAATTCGGCAGATTTTCGCAATCCTAACATTACAAGACCATACAATTTACAATTCTTAGATCACAAGATTCTCGAAAAATGTATATCAAAGAAACTATTGACAATACATTAATGAATTAGTATTTAATAGATATAGGTATATTAAAATATTTTTCGATGATTTGATAATATTTTAATCAACATTGGCAATGAATTAGTGTAAGTTACAAAATGAAATTAATTTGAACATTTCTCAAGCATTATTCATGCACAATATGTCATCATGTCAAGCATCACCTGAACTTGCATTACTTTATGAATATTCTAGAAAACGTTACCGTGAATCGAAGGTTTGATGTACACACAACGGAACTATTAATTGATCAACTTTGAAACACCCATTAGTTTCTCATGATTATATCTGAAATATTTCAAAACATGCTTACAGGATATAAATATCGCCGATTATAATGTCGATTCGCTGATTCCGTTATATTTTTATTTCATACATGAGAGATCGGCCCACACGACTCCTGTACACATATTAGTAGTAACCTGTGCGAAGAATAATACTAGCCTAAGTTTTCTACTTAAAAAACACAACTTTTCTGTTGCATCTTGTTTATTAAGGAAGATATGAAAATTATGTAAATCTCATTTCATACTCCTTAAAAAATGTACTTCATGATCATGGAACTCGTATCTTCATAATATGATAAACAACTGAGATATTGATAAAACTCGAAAATGGAACATAATGAGCTTTTGGCTACAACTCGAAAATAATACACGATAGCTGACTTTTGTTTTCGCCATTAAGTTTATCTGGAAAACCTTAATTATCTCGGATGGAAATAATACTCCATCCGATTTTCTCCATCTCTTGTAGTTACCGAGATCCCCTATAGGAACATTTAAATTATACCCTTATACAATGTCATATCTAATTTACATATAAAAGGTATACAATTGCAGACTGTAAGAGAAATAAATTATTGTTTTATATTGTATTTCATATTATTAGCAACTATACAGATAATATATAGGCAACTGGTGTTACAAGGCACATTGCTCTTCGGGTTATAAACTTTGCGTAATAAGCAAGCACCACGTAGCAGATAACTAGGCAAACTCTTATAATTATTTATATAATAAGTTTTTGCAATGCAGTTTACACGCCGCTTTATGGTCATAAAATATAAAATACCGTTGCATAATATGTGTTAGTATAAATAAAAGATCGCAATCTGTCCAAAATTTTATTGCACTTGAACATGTGCGCAATAATATTTGATGCTGAAATTAATAACCATAATATTATCTGTACACGTGTCTGCATTTATTTTTGTAATCTATAGTTATTAGTTAGTAGACACTAGATTACGAGACTTGCGTGCTTATTATGTACACGAATGAAATATTTGTTGCAAATTTGTAACATGTAGTCCTATATACTATTTTTTATTGTATTTTTTAGCGAATTTGAAATATTTATTTATGTAACATACATGTTTTTTTTTATTCTACTGAACACCGATATTCTCGAAGCAGAAATAACGAAAATATGCAATTCTGGTCTAAATCCTTTGTCCGGAATTAAATATTTAGTCCCAAACTTGTGTTAGTTCCGCTTCGAGCAACGGTGCACCAGTATTCAATTGTATCAATTGTATTCAATTATTCTAAATGTACTTCGAACAAACTGGAGTTTTTATATTTGCTATAATCAATTAAAATATTGACCTACCAAGAGTTATTTGATAGTTTCGCTGAAAAGCGAATCGTTTATAATCCCTTTAATATTGAGTTTTGGACATATGTGTATATGGATGGGACAAAAATCATTTTGTAGCTTAGTTATATGCTTGCATACACATATAATAAAACTAGCTAGGAACGGTAACACCGTCAAAGTCATGCCGCAAAATGAAAAATATCGAATTTCTCAAAATGCTCCCTATTTTAGTTTGAAAAAAAATCACGCATTAACTTAGATATCCTAGTTGCAATTATGTATCAAAAGTATCATCGTAGAATCGTATTGGAATCGTAGGTTTTTAAATTGCTATTGAGATATGTAAGTTTATGTGTGATTTTTTTTTTCAAATAAAAAAAGGCGCATTTTGAGTTAATCGTTATTTATTTTATTTTGCGGCATAACCTTGACGGTCTTACCACCTCAAACTAGTCTCATTATATGTGGCATGGAAACTTATAACATAACCAACTATGATGTTGGTCCAATCAATCTACCTTATTTCCAACTTGAGTAATATATTTATATTTATTTTAATTACTTGTTAGAGGACAATACGCCTTTTCGGCGATTTCAGGGAGCTGTAACTTAAAAATTTGTACAGATAAAAAAATGCTACTTCTGATAGTACGGTCAATTAAATTTGAATAAAAAATCAAGAGGGTAAGGTCAAAAAAATATTAGATAACTTCACTGGAATGGCTCATCTATGGCTCATAGATGAATATTACATCAACGATTTGATAAAAATTAATGAAAATTGTCTAATACAGACCGAAACAAACTATAATTACAATTAGTAATAAACCAATATACATTAATGAATTTATTTTTCGCCAAATAAGAGTAGATCGGCGAATTTAGTCTCCAAGTAATCATTAGTTGTTTTACCCTCTAGGACTAGGATCCTATTATTATAGTTCAATTTCTTCTCAAATATGTCATTATATGGCATATAATAGGAAATTAGCATACATCATTTATCTGATAACAGTAATCGACACCTTAAATCAAACGTAATAATTATTTCTCCACATCTCTTAAACAAATATGTTAAGAAGATTATTTTTTGACGTTTCTCAAAACCAATGATATATTTCGATTTTTGTCATATTGATACTTCTGGACCAATCCCGTCATTATTATACTGGGAATATTCTCTAGAGATTATTATAGTGGGAATAATCTCGGTAGCTAGGTTCACTCTTGTCAATCAAAATATTTGTCAAATTATTAATTTATCAATCATATTAAAGTGTCATACAAAATGAATAAAAGTCGCTTTAGCTGCGTTTCGCATACTGAAATTGATAAGGAAATACTAGAAAGCAAAAAACGTCAAAAAATAATCTAATCAAATATAACTCGAGAGTTCGATAAATTAGAAAATAATTTGACAGATTATGTCTCAAACTTGTTGCCATTTGGCAATAGTCACTCGAGCCCTTCGGGCTCTCGTGACTATTGCCTGGCAACAAGTTTTCGACAATCTGTCAAATTATTTTCAATTTATTCTCACTCTCTTGTTATATTATTACTGAGAATTTTATTTTCTTTATTTCCGCATTGAGTTGACACAACAGTGTCTTTCATAGCGAAAATAAGCTAATTAGCCAATTTTCACTGTAATTGGCCTAAAATTAGACGACTAAATCCGTATAAATGTCAGAAACTTCTAAATTTTACAATCATTTACTGTTCTGCCATCATTGAAACAATATTGGGTGGAGTATTTGAATTAGTAAGTTATCATGTTTATCAAATATTAAAACTCAAATATTGCATGAAAAACATATTAGCCGCACTTTTTTTTTAAGTTTAAAATATGACACAGTTATTTTGTAGTAATACAAAATTTCAACTAAGTTTAATAAAATATTATTGCTTCTAGTTATATTGTAATGCTTAATGATCGTAATTAACTGGAACCGCAAGATAAGGCTGTAGTTATATAGCCAAATAACAAATTTGGGGCACTGTGTATGTTAACTGATTAAAATAGAATTTTAGTTAACTTACTTTGCGCGTGTGTATAAATTGCTTATTCATGCCGCACTTATAAATAAATGACAGCCAAAGTACATGTCACTGTAAATGTTTAAAATGTTTGTTGATTAAAATAATTAATAGGAAACATGAGCCGCAAAAGTAAAAATAATCCTGAAATGAATAAATAAACAAAAACATTACATTTTAATAATATTGCAGAACTTTTATAAATCTCAAACAAATTAATTAGCTTCAATTAATCACTAAAAGATAAGAATGTTGATTAATGGGTATCAATAGAAATAGTTGATAAGTACAAATGCTTATTTGTTTGTTAACATACTATTTCAACTTTTGATGACATATCATTATTTTCATAAATTTTGAACTAGTTTTATTAATATTTCTCGCATGTTTGATTAACGCGTTCATTAGTGAGATTAGTGTCTCTATCGTGGTTACTTTTGTGAAGTACTTTAATTTAATCAAAATCCCCACGACTTTTGATTCGTTGGAGCCTTACCTTATTTGCAGTACTGTTATTCATTTTTCCATGAATTTGATTTAAATGCTATGGGTATTCTTGGAGAACATAAACTTTTAAGCCCACGAGGGTGGGTGGACGCACTAATCAAGCATGCAACGGTTTCTCACACCTCACAATGTTTTTTTATTCGACTTGTTTTGTGTTTCATTGAAAAGAACTTAAATTCGGTCGATATACCTACGATATTCTGAAAATTTTCTTTTTTTTTCCTTAACCTATGGACCTATGGGCAAAAACCTTTTTTGATCACGCCTCAACCTTATTTTCCTAAACTTTAAAACGAGGTATCGCAAGGTTGGAAGTGAAATTTGACATTTCAAAGTGGAGGTGGCTAGGAAAACTTGGGTAACAATAGCTATTTGTATTACAAGGGACGAAAGTGCATCATTTTTGAATTTTTAGTCAACGTACGTGTGGAAAAGAACTAACGATACATAAAGACAATATTTCTAAGCTAACTAAATTTTTCTTTTTTCAAATCGTATTATTTCAATAATTTTATTGAGGTTATGTGAAGATATGCATGTGTCACTGAATTTCAAAAGAAATACTGTTTTCAAAAATATAAAATTTGACCCCTCGCCCCGTGCCATTAAAAACAAACAAGTTTGCCTTGAATCTCCAAAACAAATGACGGCAGAAATTTGAAAAACTTTTCAGAGTAGAATTGAAATACTTGTAAAAGCGTGTACCAAATTTCAACAATTTTTGATTAACTGCTTTAAAAATATTTAACCGTATCCATAGTTTTAAGCGTTTGTAATATGAATTATTAACTTGTAAGTCAATTTCCAGATTTCCGATTTACGTTTTCCCCAAAACATTTTCAAATCTAGATTTTGTTCTAAAAATCTTTATTTCAATTATCTTTACTTAACTTAAGTACAAATATTTTTATGTCAACACTTATTCTATTTTCGTATTAAATGGGTAGGTATAGTTCACATAATCTGGCACTGCTTAGAATCGTTATTTTAATCCTCCAGATTCACACATTTGACGTTATTGAGTTATACATTTCTATATAGAACGAACCCAGAAGTATTTCAATTTTAACAAGCACGATTCCTGAAGAAATTTGAGCATTTTTTTCCAACATGAGTTTTCGTGATAAAATCAGTGTGTAAGTATGTATATGTACATATACAAGGTACCCAGTACCTTCATAAATGCTTAAATAATGCAATTGCCGTGAGTCTTGCAACAAAATGCGTTAATTTTTAATGAAAAGTTACCACAATTAATATTACAAACTGTGCGAGTTGTATACCGGGTGTTGAATTGGTTTGGTGTACATATGAATTTCGCATGTAAAATCACATTTGTTCATTTTCCTACTTCCCCGATTATTTCAGAGAAACGGTACTAGAGTAAACAAATGTTGAGAAAACTAAAATACCAAATCACATTTACATCTACTATCGATGTGCTATCGGAGAGGAGAAAATGTGAAAATTAAATGGTGATGATAAATAATGTAAAATGGCCATAGCCGTGACAGTGAACAACTCAAACTTTTAATTTTGCTGTCAGTTTTGAAGTTTCATTAATCAATGCCGGTTGAAAATGGCTTTTTATTATACTTATCTGAAGACACCTTGTTTTCGTCCGTTTTTACAATGACGTAAAGGTGGCATTTTCAGAACGGCGAACGGAAAACTTTTCCCGATCTCCATTTTGTTTTTGGGTGCGCTAAATAGAAAAAATCAATTAGGATAGAATATGAGTAAGTATAATATAAAGTATCGTTCATTACTCGTTCAGAAATGATTTTTTCCATGCTAGCATGACTTACCGTGGTCGCCTCCGCCTCACACGAGAATTTGTCACGCGCGCACGGAAAATCCTTATTTCCAGACTTGTAATAAAATATACTATATCATTACACAATTAACGACTAAAATCAGTCTTTGAAGCTTTACTATGGTGGTAATAGTCTTGCAATATGGGCCTTGTACTAATATTCGGGTTAGTTGTTATTCCAGCCACAACGTATGTTTTATTCGCTGAATTACGTTCACCTTCTTCTTCAGTAAAATTTAATGTTTCCTCAAGCAGGTTTAAAAACAGATTCGTGTTTATTTTGATTGTCTAGCACTTTTTGTATACTCCTAAGACTAGGTATGGTATCTCTAGATATAATCCCCCGAAAAGATCACTACACAGTTACTATTCCCGCCGTAATAGAGCTTTTTAAACTGAAAAAGAGTCCTTAAAACACGGCGTGCTTTAAAGTTGCTTAGGTAATAACATATTTACTAGCAACTTTGAATGACAATAAATGTCAGGCCGTTGATATTTTAAGCACAACAACTTACAAGTTGATGTCGCGTCGCTATCATGCTTGTTTACTGACATGCCTATGTTTATTGCTTATCGTTAGTTGGTTTTCAAAATTAAAGCCTTTAACATTCTTACTTTGTTATAGTCATAATTTTGTTAGAAATAAACTTATCATTTGATGATTGACGAAATGGGGATATATTTCTATCAAAATGACAAATGTGTATATGATCGTAAATGAAAATCATATGGTGACCATACCTTCATTTTTTTGCATTTTTTTTTTCATTTGCACATGTAGTAATGCATTCATTGTGTTCTAGTAAATGCCGTAAATGGAATAATAACAGTTGGTAATCATTATGTATTAATTCCAGAATAATTTTGTTTTTTATTACTTTGTTTGACTAATAAGAGCAATAATGTAATTATTATGTAGTGGCATATTTTACAATTACAATATTACAGATAGTAATCATACTTTCTGATAAACAATATTGCAAATGTGACAATTAACACTAATATCACTATTGTGTAGTTGTGACATTTGAAAATCTGAATTTCAATGAAAAATGTATTTTGTAATTGAAATTGAAATTTAATTAAGCCATTGATGTTTTTCTCACACGGGGCCTTTTACTGGTTATGTATACAGGGTGTCCTAAATAGAGTGGGATTGCATGGGTATCTTTCTTATTCTTAAAGCTACAGATCTGGTTAAATAGGCAATATTGTGCAGTTTTATATGCTGGCTCACATTATGTTGAAAAACTTTCAAAAGTCCGAGCAGTATAGAAGTTATTCTAAAAAAACTAAAAATCGTGATTTTCTAAAAACTCCGATATATTCATAATTGTTAAAGATGCGGAAAAAAGTTTTAAATAAAAGTTACTTGGTTCGATCCCACAAACTTAAGAATCAAATCAAAACAAAAGTCAAAATGGCGGTTTCCAAGATATTAATATCAACTTTCTTATTTTAAATGGCCACCATATTTGATTTTTATACGTCTAAATAGACTTTATTTTCCTATTTTCAACGATGTATAACAACCGTCAAAATGAAAAATGTGGGAAATGTTAATTATTCCAAACAAATGTCAAAAATTTAAAATATCGTAATACAACTAAGTAGTAAAATAACAGTACATTATAAAAAATGCTCAAAATGCTGACTGTTATTAGCTAAATGGCCAAAAGTAAGCTAAACACAATTGACAGCGTTTTAGAATATTGCCAGTTACTTATCGCGATGTGTTGCGAATGACGCCTTTAATTGCCTCTCTCATTGCTTCACGAAGTTCATCTATATTATTATAATTGAAGTTACTTCCATAAATTTTGTTTTTTATAGTACCCTACAAATAAAAGTCGAAAGGCGTCAAGTATGCAGATCTGGTTGGCCACTGAAAAGATGTATTAATTAGTGGCTAATACAATTAGTATTAGTTTTTTTTTCAAACCACCCATTAAACCTAATTATTAGTTGGCTTCAGTAAAATTATCTGGGTCTCCTAGATTTTAATTAAAAACAAACGAATACAATATATTTTGTGTTGCATGAAACGAGTTTTTGCTTATCTGACTATTTCCAATGTCACCTGAACTTTGCCACGTGC
The DNA here is from genome assembly GCA_951805005.1 of Othius punctulatus. Lineage (NCBI taxonomy): Eukaryota > Metazoa > Arthropoda > Insecta > Coleoptera > Staphylinidae > Othius > Othius punctulatus. Next base: position 49,862,057 of record OX638138.1, on the reverse strand, counting down.
CATCTCAGTGTATCCGTGATTGTTCCTATTCGTACCCCAGCTAGTGGACAGTGCATTTATTTCAAACAATATTGAGATAGGTACATAGAGTGATTCAATAATTGTGATTATAATTTTCTTCTTACATTTTTATTATAATGAAAGAAACTATAGTGATTCTAATATGCGGCCCTGGAAACTGGTAGTTTAACACGGGACGTAAATAATACGTCGCGACGCTGTTTTGTTAACGGCACGTGGGCACATAACGTGTGTGCTCTTTTCATTTGTGAATGGGATTACATGACGAGAATGCGCGGTAGCAATTTGATTAGCGGCTTGGAGTTGAAATTTAATGATGACCCGAGCACGATTTTGCTCCAGTTTCGCGCCAAGCTTTAACAAGTTAATTAATCGAATAGGTTGGGTGAAAGTGAATTCCCAAAAAAAAAAAAATGTTGGTTGTTCATTAAAGTTGACTCGAGCACCTTACTTAATTTATTAAGTGTGTATTTGGTGAGTTATAAAATTGTTTGATGATATATAAAATCAAGTAGTTATCAGATAAATAATGTATTATATAAAAATATAATATGTTTCAATGTATTTATAACGCTTAGTGCGTTATTAAATATTGTTGGGAATTTTATAACAATTTATTTCTGAAAATTTTAGATCGGCAATATTCATTTGAACTCTTCCCAAGAACAAACTCAAGAACAAAAAAAAAATATTACTTAAAATAGAAAAATGTACTATTTATGAAAAGAAGTCATGTATTTGCGGTTTTGATTTCTACTCATTATTATAAATGGAATTTCATTAAGTACCTATCTCTAAATTCAACTAGGTATTAATTGATATTTAATTTTCTCTTAATTGATATTTCATGTTTTATGTTAATTTTTGGCACGACGGTATCGAATTTTTGGTATCTGACAACAGAGATAAGTATTTAACTTTTTATAATCGTTTTTACATTCTTACGTTCGTTTGACATAAAATGGTTTATCTACCCGATTGTTTCTCAACCTTTTAAGTGTGGCGACCCCCTAAAAACCCCAAAAGTAAAGTAAATAACCGACCGCCTCAATACTTAGGGGCTAATTATACAGGGTGTCCCACGAAAACGGTCCGTTAAAAGTTCATGGGGAAACACAAACCCTAGTGTCGCATCTTAATATCGAACTAGATTATAATTTATTAATTAATAAAAGGTTTTTTTCGTTCATGTTTTCTGACTGATTGAGACCCCTCGTATGATCTACCATATACAAGTCGATAGACTTTCAAAGTAAGTAAAATGTCCGAGTAAAAATACATTTGATAGAAAAAACTCCATAAACTGAAAATAAATCTTCTTAGATGGGACACTTCTGCTAAGCACGACAGAATAATACAACGTGACAATGTTGATGTACAAGTTGTTGGTTTTATTTCACCGACTTAAAGAATCTTACAATCTTTGACCTTTTGGGAAATTTTTAAACCTATGAAAAATATTTTAATAGAACCCCGGTATGTTCTTGGAACTATCGAAGAAAGCATTAATTTTATAACGATTTCTTGGAGCTCTATAACTAAGTACGTAATTCCTATTATTAGTTGTTAATATATGCCTTTTTTGTCGTATTTTTTGTCGTTCCTAGATCACGTATTACTTATTCCAAGCATCATCTTAGTTTGCTAATCTAGAAAGTTAATGAACTAAACAATTTATTCAACCAAATCCTTACAATAAGATATTTTAAACTTGTTTGCATTCACGGAAAAAAATAATAACATCTTAATATCTGTAATTTGAAAAGTGTCCTTTGTTCCATTAGTTTTTTCTTATGAAATATCTTACTCAAAAGAAATCTAGATTGTGTGACCCCCTAATTTGTGAAAGTCATTAATAAAGTTACGGTTTATAAATCTGACGGTTTCTAGCCATGTTATGTGTATGTTTATTCTACGGATTATATATTCTCTAGTCTACTTTAGAAAGATCGGCCCTAAGCTGTTCAAATAATCTGTGAGCATTAGTGAATACCGGTAAAATATATTCAGTCATTGTCAGAATTTTATGTATGCAACCAAAAGTATCTGCGGTCTGAGCCCAGAAAATATTGGCAATTTAATATTTCGTTTCCTCTAGCAGTTTTGTTTTTGTCGTCGTAAATAATTAAGTACCTGTCGTTGTGTCGTTCCAAATTTGAGGATATGTCTGATAGCGATTCCATTAAAGCGATTTTTAAACTCTTTGTGAGTATCTGAAATTGTCAGATAACTATTCGCAAATGCAGTGTTGTAATGTATCTAGATACATTTCAAGTATCTAGATACATTTTAAGTGTCTAGATACGTATCTAGATACGTTCTTGCTGGAATACCTAATATTGTATCTAGATACATTTTCCAAGTATCTCAGATACTCAGATACTCAGATACACCTTCCGCATCAAACACAAATGCTGTTGATATCGAGTATTATCAGTACATGATAAGTCCCGCGATTTGTCAAGTCTGAAAAACTACCGCATTGTTTGCTCAGTTTTCAAAAAATATAACACTATTTTGCCTTCCTCGGCTGCCGTAGAGAGGCTTTTCAGTGCTGGTGGACAAATTCTGATACCCCGTCGAAATCGTCTGCCAGACGAACGTTTTGAAACGTTGAACGTTTTGAACCTGAAATTAAGTTTAACGTTAGTTTCTCGCATTATTTAAGAATAATAAATAGTTTGAACATTATATTTTGTCTATAATTAAATTTATTTCAGTTTCAGTTTCACAAAGAAAGCAATTTTTGCTTTGGTTTTTCATGTATCTGAAATGTATGTAGAAGTATGTAGATACTTTTCAAATGTATCTGTATATGTAGATACATTTTCAAATTTGTATCTATACCCTTTCAAGTTCAAATTGAGACCAATCAAGTTCAAATTGAGACCAATCAATTTCAAATTGAGGCCAATCAAGTTCAAATTGATACCAATCAATTTCAAATTGAGACTAAACAAAATCAAGTTGACACTAAACAATATCAAGTTGAGAGTAAACAAATAAAATTTATAACGACAACTTGATATTATTTAGTGTCAACTTGATTTGGTTTAGTCTCAATTTGAAAATGATTGGTGTCAATTTGAAATTGATTGGTATCAATTGGAACTTGATTGGGCTCAATTTGAAATTGATTTGTCTTAATTTGAAGTTGATTGGTCTCAATTTGAACTTGAAACGGTATAGATATGTATTATAGATACATCTTCTGTAAGTATCTGTATCTGTATCTAGATTAAAAAAATGTCTCTGTTACAACACTGCGCAAATGTATCAGTAATATAACGGCTGACAGATTTTACAAAGTTGATAAGTTCTACCGTAACAGCAATAATTGCTGGTTGATGTTTATAATTTTTCAAAACATTAATAATAAATGTATTGTTAATATATCCTCGAAGATTCAAGCATTCCGATGAATGAAGAAAATGTATCATTATTTCATAATCATCTTAGTAGATTCTAAATTAACAGTACCTATTTAAAAAAATAATACACCCAACAACGTGACAATTTTTTTACGGCAATGTACACTATGATTGTTCTTGTTTAATGAACACATTGTTTATTAAAATTTATTAAAAAGTAATGTGAGCCTCATTTGATGTTTATATATTTGTTCTTTTTACAGAAGCAGTAAAGGCAAGAACTAAACACGACGACAGCCAATCAAACTGATAAGCGGTCAGAGAATTACGGGATATATACACTTGGCTGAGCGAATACTTAAGAAGAAATCATGGTAAGATTGTAGTAAACATTTTCTACCTAGGACGAGAGATAATGCAATCTCTAATGCACTAGAGATTCTGAAGTTTACAAAAGGTGCCTTGGGCTTACTACTCGAGAAATCAAAGCGACAATATTACTTTATAAACTAAACGAAACGGTCGTCGATAGCAGTAATGTGCAATTTGTTTACAGAATAATGTTTCTCTGTTTCGCCATTAGAATGCAATTATTCCCGCGCCAATTTTAGCAAAAGCATTTCTGGAATGAGCTTCATTCTAACACTACTTCTTATGCTATTTTATTTTGGAGATTGGTGCCTCTGACGTTAAAATTAAATTTAATTTCAAAATATGCGCCATTTGACGTGAACTGGTAATTACTAATCACTAATAACTCTCTCCAACATTTAAATTTTATGAAAATATCCCTATACTATGAAAAATTATGAACATTTTATACGAATAAACTCAAACCAGAGAAAATAGTATCCACAACTCGTTACAGAAGGCTTTTCATTACTCGTCCATTCTTCCGTCTAATTTCGGACTCGTGCTGGAATTATGTGCCTTCTATAACTTGTATTTGAAAATACTATTTTAAACACACTTGCTAATAATTGGTTAATTTTGCCATGGACATGGGGCCAAAAATGACTACTTTTAAATAGGGTTGTAGAAAATATACTTATAGCCACTTGCCACTTTTATATTATATTTTTTACATCACTCTATTGTAACGCAAAATAGTATGTAGTAATAATAAAAATTAAATACAAATCGCGAAATCTATTTGAATACAAAAATTGGCAATGTGGCGCCATCTCTATCTTGAACGTTGTGAAGCTTGGAATTCCAGTCTATAAAATCTTAGTGAAGAAAGTATCATTTGAAGATTAACAATGGCATTGCCAGTCATGAATATTTGGGCAACAAAATGCTTTGTGACCAAAACAAATTTGATATCAACATATATCGTTGATCGTGACGTAGTTATCAAAATGAAATTAACGTAAGTCCACTTTTACAATAGTTGCCGAGATGTTTGGTAATAAATTAGTCTGACAACGCGACGTCGTTGATATATCATTGTATGCAACTGTCACATTAAGGTTATCTTGGGTTTACTCAGAGTGACCGTGACATTTTTACAACCTTGGCCTCTATTATCATGAAATACATTGTATGTTGTTTGATTGTTTTTTTTATATACAGGGTGTAACAGATATACGTGTGTTAATTTTAAACATTGGTAGAACTCGTTATATAAAACATTTTTTCTATATGTTCTTTTTCAACATTTGCAGGTTTTTTTTACATTTTTTTGCCCCCTAATTTTGACTGAACGAGCCGTTCTCAGGTACTGTCACTATAATTGTCAAGTGAAGTTTATTTCAAAATGCCAAATTTTCATTTTCATCAAGAATTAACCGATATTGTGTTGGTATATGGCCGAGCCTTTGGAAATGCCGCAGAAGCCCGTAGATTGTACAGTGCACAATATCCTGAACGTGTTTTGCCTAACAGGCAATGATGTACCTTTATGACACCGTTGCCATCACAACAAAAGATTTTTTCGCTGCACACCTTTAACCATAGGCGGGTACGCGTTTTAGTAGATAAACTAGAACATATTTTAAATCAGTTCAACGTTGGTTTTTGAAAAAAAAAACATATAGAAAAAATGTTTTATTTAACGAGTTCTACCAATGTTTAAAATTAACACACGTATTTCTGTTACACCCTGTATATATATTATTATTAAGTTACAGAAGAAACGTAAATGTAAACTTATCTTTGATTTTAATATTACTATTGCGGTGCATCTAAATCGATGTATTGTGCACTTAAGAATCAAAACAGTTCCCATAAACGTTAATCCAAATATGTAACTCTTTGAATTACTCATTTAATTTAATTCCTTAATTACTCAACAATCTTATTTATATCATTTAATTATTAATTTCAAAAATGAAAGGTTTTCAAAGATTTTATAATTCTAACTATCATATGTACTTTTTGAGTTCAATGCGAATCTTAATTGAGTGACCTGTTGCCACAATTCCAATATTATTGTATTGTCAATCACAATCTAATAGGCAGTACCCATGTTTATTCATTAATTCTTTTAGCTTTGTAAAGCTTAAATATAGATTGTTTTGGAATTTTTCTTATTTTTTTTTCCAAAACGAATCTACCAAAATCTTATTTTATTGCGCCACTAGATTAGGTTTTTTTTAAATCTTTAAAATGAAGTATCGCAAGGTAGGGGGTGCCATTTGAAATTACCCCTACTTTAGGGCTAGGGAGGAGGGGGTGACACTTACAATTTATTTGACGTTGTTTTTAAACTTCCCCTCCAAAAATCAATCGACGTGTTTTGGTTTTTTATCAAGTTAGCTTGAATTCAAAAGTTATTGAGACTGGCTAGTTTCAAAATGTACAGCCGGTATAAAACGTTTATAAGGTTATATTAGGTTATGTCAGAAGTCCCACACTAAGAAAAAACAAATCTAATGATTATTTTTAGTAAATCGTTATGACCGAAGATAAAATGTCGTAAGATACATGTGTACAAAGTCTGTTATTTAACTAGTGGCTTTTAAATCAGTCATTAATAAACCGGACTGGTTTATACTTTATATCGGGATACATTTTTGTTGCTAGAATGTTATGCTTATTTTGAATCTGGTATTAACATTAACGCTGAGCGATATTGAGATACCTTAAAAAGTTACATTTTACAGTTTTAACAGGCATTTACAGTTTAAAAAAGTTTATTGAGCAAAGTTTAAGAGGAAAACAAAACAAAAAAATTTCACTAAAAATATGTGACGTACCTGAAGGGCGGTCGGCGCGTTAGGCCGTGGAGCGAGTGGAGGGTCCCTTCGAAGTAGTGACGAGGGCCAGGCTCTCGGTGTCAGAGAGTGGGGGGGTTAAAAAAAAGGCTCCACGTAATTTTACCTCGTTGCTACTTCGTCGCAAGGGTGGCTCCACCCTACCTGCGTGGGTGGACGACAGACAGTCAGCGAAGTTCAGAAATCACGAACTGTCACAACGCTGACCGTTTGGCGCCAACACCACCAGGTTTAAATCTCGCAGTGAGAATAGAAAACTGTAAATGAGAAAACGCGGGGGGAACAAAAAATAACAGGTGTGAGTTTGTAGTGTAATATCGGCGTTTATTCACACACACAAATGACGGACACCGTGTCCGCGCTCCAAAAAAATACCTCCGAACGCCACCCTTTCGCGCAGGGTTTACCCTATTCGGCCGAATAAAATAAGCTCCTAATCGCGCGATTGAAAGGGCCGAGGGAGCAACCTTTCTCGTACACAGCGCAAGACACGTACGACACGAAACACGTAAACGCAATTTACACACAAAAGAATAACCAGAAAAGTGGCTCAATCGAGCACACAAAAAAAATATATATATATTGGGATCTCTGGCCTGTGTTCCTGAGGGTCTCGCTGGTGGCTGGGTTCAGCTCCTGGAATGGCGACGGCTTGCGTCGTAGGCGCCTGGTGCTCGTTCGCGGCCTCCAGCCAAGAATGTTCTGGCCGAGCTGCTCAGCCCGTAGCTAAACGCCTGGAAGCACATGGCCTTAATCAAAATGGCCGGACACGTGGCTTCACGAAGAGGAAAAGAAATAACTACTTACTCAGGTGTTATGAGCGTGTTCTCTGCCCCGTACTCGGTGCCTCAATCCCCCTCAAGGGTGGTTAGCTGAGAACCGTTGATTATTCCCGTAAACCGGATGGATGAAACCTTAGCTCAACGGTCCTTCTGGCACGATCTGTACTGGACACGAGTCAATTGAGTTCTGCCTCATGGCGGCGCTCCGCCGGCGAATTTTAAAAATCGCTCACGGGGAAACGCGTCACCACAACAAAAAAAAAATGCGACCACGGTTGCCTATCGTGCAGGTCTATACGCCAATTAATTATTAAAATGCCGTTTCGGCCAACGCTATTTCGGGACCGTTACAAATACAACAACACTAACAGGGCCGATTGAAATGTCTATTTATTTCCGAAATGACATACTATTATCATTTCAATACTTTCTACAAAAAATACAACAACACTAACAGAACCGATTGAAATGTCTATTTATTTCCGCAATGACAGACTAATATCATTTCAATATTTTTTACAGTAAAATTTTATATATTTTTTTCTGAAAATACATATTTGTAAGTGTTGTTAATTTGAAGACAAATATTAAAAGACTTGTAGCTAATCTGAGATAGAAAAAAAATGTTTTTGCATTAAGTTAGTCATGTAGGCAAGGGCTTGCGGTTGATAAGAAATAAGAAATGAGAACGATTATCCTCATAATTTATAATATCGATACTAACAACAGCGATTCACACCCAAGTTAATTTGGTCGCGGCTATACCAAGTGATTGCTTAGCATATTTAAAGAGTTATCGGTTAATTCATATTAAAGGCACGAGACACAATAGAAAGGTTTTTCTTTAATTTCAGATTTTTTCGAAATGAAGTTTTAAATTTAGAATCTTTCTTTGGCAAGCTTATTTCCGCTATGCTGCAACACGTTGTTTCTTTCGATGCAATTTATATGAATCCTAGCCTTGATTTTAAATAAAAATATACGAAGGTCAGAATAAAAATGTAAACACTACAGTTATACATTTCGTGACTAAAGCGATTACATATAGTATTTTTATCTTTGTTACAGTCGAATAAACCACCAATGGAACCCACGGAGATGGACACTTTCCTGCCACGCGACGGCTCGATCACAAACGGAAACAAGTGAGTATTTAAGAGGGTTACGATTAAAAAAAAATCAAAATCGTTAATGTTTTAAAAAATCATATAAATCACGATTTTCTTATATATCTGATCAATTTTTACCGGGGTAGATGTGATTTAAATCAATGAATTTTCATCACTATTTAAACCATATGATTTTTTTTAGTAAACAATTGATTTACATGTTTTTGCATCCCATGAACAAGAACTAATGATTAAAAAATGTCTGTGTATGTGTACCATGTGATGGACCAAATATAAAAGAACAGAAAAACTCTATAGTTACATTATACTGTTCACCTATTGGAATGTACAAACAGTGCAAAAGCAATAATTAATTTAAAAAAATCCATTTTCATTTAAATGAAAGATTTTTGTTATCATTTCAATTAATAGCAAGGGTTCACACCAACCCTGGCTACTTAATCAATATCTAAATATTTAATAGATATATACAGGGTAAATAAAAATATGGAACATTGATGCTGGAGCCTTGATTATTAGTTTTAAATTGTTAATTTAATTTAATTGTTTAAATGTTTAAATAATCTCCGAAATTGTAGCAAATTTTTATTTTTTTCTGACGTCAGAACCTCATAATGACGTGATCGAAAGCAAAATTCAAAATGGCAACCTAGACGTTAGGTAATAAAATTGGATAGTAATACTGTTTCTCTTCGCGGCCACATAAAAATGTCGTAAGATTTGAGTTTGTACGACAATACAAAATGTAACACAGAATAAATTAAAATGTATGGTATACGTCGGATAAATATGTTTCACGTTTCAAAACATGTCACTCGTTCCGTAAAACTTTATTTACCCGACTTAGCACGTAAATAACGCTACTTTGTAAGTAAACTTGAGAAACTTCAACATAGTTTTTCCTTTTACCGTAAACTAATATAATTAAATAGTTTCTACGAAGATATATTGGTTGATAATAAAATAGCAACAGACATTACTTGAGCAATATAAATCACACTGTCTTAAATTTGCATGTAATATTCTCTTATAATTGTGTTTCTAACATGTCTGTAATCAGTGGGAATGTCGATATAGATAGGTAAGTAATAATAATTCGCAAATATTTCTGTATATTAATTTTCTACCGCATATTCCAAATAATTGACCATTTTAAAACTCATGGTCACAGACTGCCAAGTGGCTTTAAATTCAGAATTTAACTGCAAATATTTTCTTCACTTTTGCAGAGTAAAACGATAATGAAAACGCAGTGTTTCAAAGAACATTCGTTGCATCACTTGCGGTTAACCAATTAAGATCTCACAAAGTGAAAAATCGGTGGTATCTTGGTGTATCGATTAGCATTGGCTTTTGTAAAAGAAAATGTGAATTTAATTTACTTTATTTTGATACTTGAAAAGGAACCAGCGATATCAAATGACTCAGTTTTCTTATTTTGTAAGAGCTGTGCAGCACCCTTAAATTACGAGTAATCTATAACGCCTACGTTATATTACGGTACGATACGAGCGGTGAGCGACTGCGGCAAGCGGAAGAGCGACAAAACAAATGTTTTATTCACAATTTGAATGCAGCATAGTGGCAAAACTTGACTGTTGACGCTTGCCGCTTACCGCTGCTCCTAGACATTAATACTCGCCGCTAGCCGCACACCGCTCACCGCTCGTATCTTACCCGAGGCCTTACAGTTATTATTTATCAGATAATATATCATGTTGAATGCGTCTGAGTTGCATGGAAATTACGTGAATCACAGCTGTTATGTACAGTCATGCTCACATAAATCTAGTACAAACTATTTGACATTGCTATAAAGAATTGCTATTGTAACCTCATTTCTTGTACTAGATTTATGTGAGCTTGACTGTACATATCGATGATCACCAAGAACAAAAATAAAAAAAGATTTCATGTCATTAACTTTTTTTTTTATACCAACAAACAAATTTATTAATTAGTAACTAATTTATTAACAAAGTAATTTATTAATTAGTTTGTTTTAAAATTTTAAGAACCATTACTTTGTGAAAATCAATATTTCAAGCCATAACAGTGTAAGAATAATTGATGATGATAAAAATATTGATTACACTGGTTTGACTTTATAAACAATCTATTTAAGTAATCTTAGTTAAAAAAAATCATTTGTATATAAAATGAACGTTGTATTGCATGGTATAAGGCTTTGGTTTTCTTACTAATGACCCTATTCATTCTGTACATATTTTAACACCGATGTTAAGTACCATCGCCAGTAAATTCGTTTTTTAGTCAATCACGTACAATCACGCATCGAGTTTACAAATTGATTATGAGACACAGCATCCTCTAGGGACGGTAAATATTTCAATACTAATTGATCTCGACAACAGGTCCATTACGGATTCCTTCATAAAGTACTACTATAAAGTTGTTTATTTTAGACAATAAAATCCAAATATCAGAAAGCTTTACGCCCACATCAGCATTGTTTTCGTAGATTTTCAGCAAATGCATAATCTTGGGTAATTAATTAAAACTCTAGGCTAAGAATAAACTACTCGGAAAGCTGATTCCATCAACTACGTACGGCTATTCGCTAAGTGTATGCTTTATCGCCCACGAGATATTTCAAAGAATTTCGTCAGACTTCGCAATAAAAATCAATAAACGGTTTTCACCATACTTATACAAGTATACTTATACAAGTGTAATAAGACGAAGTTTATTAATAACCATGAGTTGAATTAACAAACTTTTCACAATGACCCGCTGCCAAAAGTTCATAAGGCGGTCGTAAAAAAGTGCGTTACATGTCGAATTATCGCAATTGTATTTACTTACGCTTTTATTTACGTTTTTGATTGGATAATATAGTTGTAAGACCCGACAGCACAAATTTAATAATAATAGAGACAATGGATTCCACAGTTTGGGGCACTTGATTATGATTTTTTGTTTATATTATGTTATGTATGCTACCTCACTTACACAAAATCGCACATCAATGGGCTACTTTAGTATAGATTTTCACTACACTAGATGATATTATGAATTTGATGGCATACAACGCATAGTGAAGCAATAGTTAGGAATATTCGGTCACTTCATTTGCACAAATAATGCACAATGCACAATTTCGACAGTTGAGGAACGCATCTATATTTTAATCCTCATTGGATAAATATATTTTTATTTAAAAAAATAACGCGCATACGTTCTTTATAGCTACAGAAAACAACTAATTTAAATTTTTATAGTTATTTAATATACAAGCGGTAAAAATACACGATTAATAAGCGGACAATTAAACGTTAATGATCATTAATGTAAGACAATTAAACGTTAATGATCATTAATGTAAGACAATTAAACGTTTACCCTAACCTGCGGGTGTAATACAATTTTTTATTCAATTTCGCCATATGAGTTCTGTATTGAATGTTCTTTTTTGGAGTTTTTATTATTTTTATATTTCCGTTTATGATCAAATTGACTAAGTCAAATATCTTTTAATGTGGGATGCGAAACAAAAAAAAGTTGATTCTAAGCTATCAAACCGGCGTCGGAATGGAGTTATTGCTCTAGGAATTTGAAAATATTGACATTGGAAAATAAATCTAATCTAATCTAATAACTTTAAACAGCAGACAAAAATGTGAAATGTTTAAACCGCTAGCGGAGTAAATTCTGTATTATAATCTTTGGTTATCGAAGTAATGAGCGTGCGAAAATCCGTTTTTTCTGGCACGGCGTATTTTAAACTTACCTAGTTACAACCAATTGACCAACTTTGAGCAAGAATAAACGTCAGATAGTACTAATTTTGATTGAAATAAATATTAAATATACACTTGCTATTGCTGGAAATACGAAAACCAGGAACTTGAAGCTTCTGAACCAGAACCAGAACTATAAATTTCAATTTTTAATTTTTAATTTTTCGAGTTTTCAAATAATGCTATTATTAATTTGGGATAATATATATTTCGTACCTTTTATTTGTTGTTTATGTCTGTGATCTAGATGTAACATGTCCATGGCAATAATAGCATTATGAATTCATAACGCCCGGTCATTCCACCCGCCACCACATGTTTTAATTTACAGTTAACAAATATACCAATCTCTGATACAAATTGCTTTTGATTTCGTCGGTAACATTTTCACTAGCCTTCTGTCTGTCTGGTAAAATATCTTCCGAAATATCAAATTCCTGCATCCTTCCCAAACAGAAATTACATAATGCAATTAACTGTTGTAACATACAAAATATATAACCATATAGATAAATAATAACCGTTGTTACTCTTAAGATTATAAATTCAAACTAACTCTACATTTTTTCTTGAAATGTAGATTATTCTGTGAGCGACGGGCATTCTAAATGATCAAGTCCTCCGGACAAATTTTTCCTTATAACGCCATTGGCATAAATACGTATTGCACACTTTGATTTTTAATAAAACTAACAAATGCGCTTCCAAAACAATATTCCATTGCTTAGAACCACTGTGTCATATAAATTCAATACGAAGTTTCAGTGTAGATCAACTTGTACAATGAAATTTTGTAGTTAGCTAAAGCATCGCACTAAGTCTTCCGTACACTAAAGTTCTCATAAGTTATATTAGAAACAAGTTGCTATTATACTAATATATTTAAGTTTGGTGGTCGCGCCGGGTAAGGTCATATAAGCAATTATTGGTGGCAGCGCTGGGACTAGCATACGTGTTACAAAGCCAGGGAACTGACATTCTCAACTATATCTTGATTCGGTGAAGAAGTTGTATGATCATTAATATTACGAGTAGTCTGCCGAGCAAAGTAAAAGTGTCCTATCTGACAACATTCACTCATAGACTATATGACTTTCGAGATATTTAACTTTTTCTACTTAGATCATTCTTATATAGGATTCTTACATAGAACATTAAATAGAAAATGGTTTCCCTGTTTCGCAATTAGAATTTCATTATTCCAGAATCAATTTTAGCTAAATTAGTGCTGAAATTGTAACGCTCCTTTTGGTGCTCTTTTATTTTAGAGATTTTTGCTTCTGAAATAATTATTGAAAATAAAATAAAATTGTTTGTCAAAATCAATATTTAATTTAATCGATTTTGGAACAATAACCATAATAATAACACATAACAATAACAAAACAATTCAATTATCTTTGTTATTTAAACAACTGTTACAAATATTTATCGAAATGTTTGAATTATCTTCAGCAGTTTGACGTGAGCTGGCAATTTTATATATCGTGTGATTGATTTGACGCTGAACATAGGGCAATAACATGGGAAAATTGTTGGGAGTGCTGCTACTCTATTCAAACTATAATAAAATTAACAGCACCGACAATAGATAATTTTGTTATGCTTCTTATGATATGAACCAATCCTCGCCAAACGTAAATGTCTTAACATGTGTAGAAAATCACATTAAATTTATTTAATTGCTCTACAATCGAAGAAGCGGAGAAAAGTCAATTTCAACAAATTGGGATATAATCTGTGTTTGAGATAATAAATAGTATTTCACCGTTTGGTGCGACAACGAGACACAACTTTTGTATGTCTAATAAGTATGTAAGTACATAGGTCTTTGTTGTCTAATAAATATTTGACCGCGAAGAAGAGTATTTTAGAGAAAATAACTGAAACGTGTTTCTTTTAATTGCCTAAAGTTAGCATTGGACTTATGCCCTTATTTCGGCATATAATTTAATTTATGTATTAGGTAATAAATACTATTTCGACAAAATCGGATGTTTACGGAAATACACTTTTGGGGGTTTACTTTAGTCATTATATAGTCTGTTAATAAATATTTTCGAAAGTAGAATATGTATGTGAAAAATATTTTTATAAAAATTAAAGAGAGAAGAGTTTTACCTCAAAAACAATTTCATAAAACTCTTGGATTAGAAATAAATTTAACATGTTAATTTAACTTTATCATTAGTATGATAAAGTCATGTCTCACGTGTATCACATTTTTAATATTAATTTTATAAATTTTATTCCTACAGTGAAAATATTTCTACGTAATCATACTTATAACATCTTAATAACTAATGTAATTAATCCAAAAAAAATACTGATTGAAGTAAATATATTCCAATTTTTCCAGGGCATCCCAAACAAAATTATCATCCTTATTTATTTAACGTGGAAATATGCTAATTTTGGCTTTTCCTCGTTTAAAAGGTTTCAATCGGACACCACTTCACCCTCAAGCGTCAGAGTGAGCAGTCGTTGGCGCGTCTTCCCGATTTTCAAATTTAATAATAACAGCGCAAGGTTTCAATTTTATATTGTCGATGTAAATATGCATCAAATATATGCGATGGTTGTTGTCTCACTCTCCAAAACAAAGACGGAACTTGCATACTGATAAATACTAATGACAAGCACTGAGCTCGTATAAACTAGGCATTATGGTTAAGGCAATGGCATGTGGCATAAAGGCAAAGCAAGAAATTTAGAATTTATTTTACATATATGGCAAGTGGAACAAAATTATTGTTCGAACTTGCAGAAAATATAATGAAACTTATCCCCATTTACCGCCAAAGAAAGAAATGAATTTTAGAAAATTGGAATCAAATTTTCTTCATACTGGACAATTAAATAGAAGAAGAAATGTACAAAAACCGGTCACAGATATTTACGAAGTGCTAGAAATGATTTTGGCGTTCTTCTAAGTACGTCCAAACGCATATCCGTTGATGTCAAGAATATTTGGATGTTGTTAAATCTTTTGTGCAGAGAATTTTGATATCTGAGCGGCATCTTGAGCATATAAATCTTGGACGATAGAAAATTTAAATTTGTGCAATGTATGCTTTTTCACTTATTTTGGGATGCCGGGAGTATAAACCTAATATCCTATAATTCTACATAATTTCGTGTGGAAACCCCTACACCCATTTGCTTATTCATGGGGATTTCAGAATTTAGTTGTAAATTGTGTGTAATTAAATGGGGATACCTAACACATTCTTTTAAGTATATCTGCTCAAGATTGGCTCCTATCAAATCATAGTATTTACCTTCTTCGTGCATGCTAAACTTTAGTATTGCTTATACAGGGTGAGTAAAAAGTAAGGAATCGCCTCAATGGAGCCTTTATTATTATTATTAGAAAAAAAGCTTTAAACAAAAGTTTGACAGCTTATGATTTTCCACAATTTGATGATTTTCATTTTTTTTTGTGACGACAGTTACAAAGACGACAGTACCGAATTTAGTTGTAAATTATGTGTAATTAAATGGTGATCCCTAACACATTCTTTTAAGTATCTCTGCTCAAGATTGGCTCCTATGAAATCATATTATTTACCTCCTCGTGCATCCTAAACTTTAGTATTGCTTATACAGGGTGAGTAAAAAGAAAGGAATCGCCTCCCTGGAGCATTTATTATTATTATTATTAGAAGAAAAAAGCTTGAAACAAAAGTTTGACAGCTTATGATTTTCCACAATTTGATGATTTTCATTTTTTTTTTGTGACGACAGTTTTTGACTATGACTTCATCGATACTTTTTTTAATGGCAACCTATTTTTTTATTAATAAACTTTATTGCATTTATTTACTCTTGACGAATACCTGAAAATACTATGAGGTTGCATAACAAACATTTCTAAGAAAATCGAGTTTTACGGCAGATGACAAAAATGAGAAAAATCAAAGACTGCCTTGGAAAACAAATGATACAAGTTAAACAAATACGATTTGCTAATTTCAGTTTGTGTTTATCAAATAAGGTTCTAAATTAATCTGTATGAGAAAGTGTTTCTCAATAATTATGTTACGTTTAACAAAAACGCATTGAAATTTTGATGATGACGAAGAAGATGCCATTACGAAGTACGTGATTTGTTTAATCACGAACATCAAAATCGTCATCCTATCACACGATCAACTGTAACCAAAATTTGTTGAAAATTCGTAAATGTGGTAACTGTTTGAAATTTGGATAGAATCGGCCGCCCAAAAGTTACAACGGAAGATAAGATGTTGGGTCTTGTGCTAATAATAACTGAAAATCCCCATACTTCAACTCGACAATTGGCGCTACATAATAATATTAGTCAAGGAGCAGTAAGAAAAATGTTACACAAAGAAAAATGTTTCCCTTATAAAGTAGAATTAGATCAAGAACTATCTTACGATGATTATGATAGACGGATTCAGTTTTGTGAAGATATTATGGCTATCTGTGATAACAATCACGTTCTATGAATAAAACAAACAACAAACAAAACCAATGAACATAGTTCATTGAGACAATGAATATATTTCGTTCCCGCAATGCACCATAAACATTAAATCAATGATGCTTGTACGTTAGTATAATGAAATTATGTTCATTAATATGATGAACTCAGTCATTGGTCTATGAACGATAAATCATTACAGTAATGAACGCGTTCATCGGAGCAAAATTGATTATATTTATGTTCTCTTTTGGTTCAGTGTACTTGCCTTGAATATTGTAACTATACATGTTCTGTGTAGTTGTACATTTATACCGAGAGATCATTTAAATTTCAGCTATGTTATAATGGCTCCTTACACACAATAGCAATAATTCAATAATTTATTGCTAATATAGCAATACCAATATTCCAGGCCTCTCAACAAATCTCATGTCATTCGAGCTATTTGTGTTTTTTTCTTTCTATTGACCGAGTTAATTAAAAATATATATCAGAAAGAATTTTCTTTTCTGAGGTTTATTTTAAATTTCCTTCTAATTGTACTAGTATTTCATTATTAAATTAATATTTATATTCTTTTCAGTTACTAAAAATATTTTTAATTTTTTGCTTTCTACAATTCATATATTTTTGAGAATTTCTTCTAGTAAATCGTAGTACTCTTATAATCAATGGTAGTACTAAAAAAAATCATAATTCATAAAATGTTAAAATTTAGAAAATTCTCAGAATTTTGTTGTCACTTTCAAGAATTCCTGGGTTCATTATGTTACATTTACATCATAAATACTTAACAGTCTCCAAACATTCTGCAAATACTTTTTAAAACATCCGAGTATTGGATGCTCATCCGTAGATCCCTAAATGTTGATAAAAACCATGAAATCACGTGAATAATCGCCTGGCAACTGATTAACACGGTACGCAAAGTTGTGTTACATTTTCACAGTACTTTGGCCACGAGATTTCAATACACTCGAATCAGTCTGAACGATTACGGAAATCTATCTCCATAGCAATCCCGGCAGTTTCCGTCGTTATCACGGGAGTCGACTGCCTGGTACTAATTGCGCTAATCACTACAATCGATTGATTTATCACCGGAATGCTTTGTTGCGGCATCCCGCTTACTCCCCACCTAAGGATCACTTGACACGAAAAAAATAGTTGAGGCTAAGACCCAAAGAACGCCGACACACACGCGAACTGGAAGTGCTATACAGTAGATATGTGCAATCGAAATATGTCGTTCGCATTGTTGTGATATACGATACGATTTACGAATTGAATCTCAATTTTACACCTCTACAACGAGAACATACTATTTGTATCTGTCTTCCTAGTGAATGTGGACGAAAACATGGATAAAAAAGAACTGTAATGTATTTCTATTAGATGTATGCCTGTACAAATACGTGATTTTATATTTATTGGGAAGATTTTTGAAATTACTATTGCAATTGTTTATTAATTTTTTTTTTAATTATTGTATTTATGTAAAATAAAACTTCTAACTTTATTGCACTGTCAAGTCGAAGGTCTTTCCACCATGTATTTATACGTTTGGATTTATTTCATTCGATTTAAGTATTAGCTGCGAAATTTTATGTACTTTCATATGTTATACATTATAGAAGCAGTATTGTAATCGTGCAAAACATGAAGAAACTCCATAATACATGGAAATTTTAAACACATGTTCGGATTTTACTAATGTATTGCTGCAACAATTGTTTCACCACACAGTGGAAAACAATCAGTTTACAATAAATTTATGTTGTTTTTTAATTTATTTATTTTTGTTACTAGTAACGTGGTGTATAACTTTTTGTGGTAACAATAATAAATATTATAGTTATTTAGTACATTGAAAATTGAATTGTTGAGTGTCCCATTCTATGGTCATGATTGTGTTGTGAAGTAACTCAGCAGGAAAAAACGGCAGGGTAATACTTAGTTCGTTGACGTAATTGCGAATTTATTGCTAGCTTTCGGGTGCTTATTGCTAGTTTATTGCTGACGAGGGCGTGCGTATTGGCACCCGAAAGTATTACCCTGCCCGTTTAACCTGCTAAGTTACTTCACAATTCAATAATAACCATTGGATAGGACACTCAACAATTCTTCAGAACAGAATCTTCTAAATCCTCAGAAAAGTCGTTATTTACTAGAGTTATTGATCAAAATTAACTTATAACATTTTATATTATTCAATCATGTTATGTGTGTTTGAAAATAAACATTCAAATTAGAATTAATAATAATAATAAGTGGTTTTGAAAATTAAAATGCTGAAACTGCCGCGCGTTTTTACATTAATACCAATGATGGATATATTTTTTTAAATATTTTATTTTATATTATAACATTGCTTTCAACATTACTTGGGTAGTAACAATTAAGTATTGTACTCATAAACATTTTCAAAATATTTTCGGAAATCGTTTTGAGTCTTATTATTCTCATATTCAGAAGCAATTGTATTCGAAGTGGTCTTACACAGGTGATACATATTTCCCCATTACATCTCATATGGCTTAACTGTTCGTCTTGAAAATTTATACACAGGGTGGCCCACCTATCCTCGCTCGGACCATTGCTGCTAGACTAATGAAAATTGAGAAAAACATCTGATCGGAAGTTTTGGACACTTGATGTGCTACTTTTAAAAATTAGTTTCGTGTATACCGAGAGTACCATAAATCCGGGACACAAAATTTGGGGTATTTTATAAATGTGCTTTATGTGGGCAGATATACGCAGATTCGTTCAGTGATCTCTTATAATAAGGTTTTGTTGATTTTTTTTCCACGTCCGTGATTTTTCGTTAAATTTGATTAAAATGTGAATAACTTGGCAACGTTGCATCTGATCTCAAAAATAACAATGATTTGTGATTTTTAATTTTGAGATCAGATGCAACGTCGCCAAGTTATTCACATTTTAATCAAATTTAACGAAAAATCATGGACGTGGAAAAAAAATCAACAAAACCTTGTTATAAGAAATCAATGGAAGAGACTACGTATGCAAGTACCCAAGCAATGTGCCAAAACACACACAATATTTTGAGTCACTTAGAATATACAGGGTGTTCTGAAACAACGATCGCATTTTACTATTTTCAAATAGCTAAGCTAAAATGGCTAAAATAGCTGAAGATGGCTCAAGCGGAAGCGGTAGTTTATTGTAGAGGGATTTAGCTTTTTGCAAATATTTCAAAAAGTATCAGATTTATGGAAAAACTATAATAGTACAAAAGTGTCTTACATGCAACAAAATTTGACATCATTTTTTTCACAACTAATTCAAAACGAAGTTAAAGGGTAAACTTGTAATTCTGATCACCTGATGATTTGTAAAATGTTATATTTTATGTTAAATTTGTCAAAAATGACAAATATGTATACGATCGTAAAGTCCTATGGTGACCACATTACCATTTTTTTTAGATACATTAAGTACAGTATTCTTACATGTTACATATTTCAACAATAGTTACCAAACACACACTTTAATTTAATTTATATTACTAGTGGTCATCCTGTACAAACATCAATTGCAATGTGTAAACAAAAATGATATTCAATTAATCTTTGGCATTACTAAAAATATAATAAAAAGTATGATTCTTTTTTTATGTTTATATACTGATTATGCTCTTTTGCACAGATACCATATTACACAACATTGATTAATGTAGTTCAGGCAAATACCCCAGATAATATATTAATAATTACAACATTTGCGGCATACTGTGTTAAGGCTCCAACTTCTAATGTACAATTGTGGGGACGCGTACATACTATTAAATTATGTTTCCTACAAAAAACAATTGTACATATTTGTACAATTTGTACAATATTTAACAATGTTGTACAATTTGTACAACAATTTGTGCATATTTAAGAATTTTAGAAAAATTGTCAGGTCCCTGTGACGTGTGGCTGAAATCCACGTACCAGGAAGTGGTAGTTTATTAGATAGGTTTTTCACCTTTTTGCAAAAATTTCAAAAACCATCAGGTTTCTTTAAAATAAACATACAGGGTGTCCCTGAACGGTCTGTACAAACTTTGAGAGAAAGTTCCAGGGATCCAAAGAAGGAAAAAACGCTTCCTTCTAGAGTTACACGTTCACGAGTTCACGTAACAGAACAGTACATATGCTAAAGTACATGCTCGAAATGACATCTGTTAGATTCCAAGCACGCCTGCACAAGTCGTCGCATTGACTGGCGACTGTTTCAACTGTTTTATTTGCATTAGATGTCATTTGGTGGTTAAAAAAACTCCAGAAGGAAGTGTTTGCGACCCTATGTTCAGGGGACATTTTTTTTGCTTTTTTAGGTCCCTGGAACTTACTCTCAATGTTTATAGAGACCGTTCTGGGACACCCTGTAAAAAAGTCTTTTAAATTTTTTTTTTTAATTTTGAAACAAATTTTGTTGCTAATTTTTTCCACAATTTAACTTCTTAAGAACTTTCTTATTATTATTAGTTGCTAAGCAGTGTAGCTAGTTTTTCAACGAAGATATGTTGCGGATTTATCGAAATTATATTAATCTGTCTTCTGAAATTGGAGATGTAGAATGATGTAATGTAACTTTATCCATATTTAGTGATTTTTTCAAATTATTACAATACATAATTAAGGTGCCGAAGTCTATTATGGATTATATTTAGTTTTTAAATAATTTTCCTCGTTTGAATTTCAAACCTTATAGAACTCTTATTGCAGCTCCTGGTACTGCTCAACTAATGTCACAGGTGTTTTGAGTTGATAGAAAGCAAGTGCAGGCTTTCCGATTTCAATTCCCGCTTATTAAAACCATGCTAGGGTTGTTATTACAAGCAATCTGATAGATCGTAGAGTGTAATATAATAAATAAGCCGCTGAAATTTTTAGAATTGTCCGTACATCGATCGTTTACTATTTTTATATCTATTTTTAAATTTTTATTTTTTTTATTAACTTGTGGCTGAACACAACTTTAATCATCTCCTAAATTCTATCCTAATCTTTTGATTTAATATTGATTTATTGATTCAATCTTTTTTTTTTGTTTGTTTTGTTACCTTTTTTTCGTTTTTAATTAAATTTGGCAGCAATTATTATTATTAATATATAAGTTTTTAAAGATTTGTAGTACATACTATCGGATCAAATTAGAAGAACTAAACAGTATAACCACCAACTCACTTCCCAATACAAATTGCATGCAAATTAAAGAATTTGTTTGCCAAATTTTATAAATTTCTTGAATAAAATGAAGATATAATAAAAATTCAATGTTTTTGTGGAATTCCTATACATTATGTAGTCATTTCGAACATTGTTTTAAAATTTATTAAATATATTTGTAGAAAATCCTGTATTGATTTTGTTTTGTGGGACTATAACTATTACTATTTAATCATTAGTTTATTGCAAATTTATAATACGCCTGTGTAACCAATGTGGGTATATTTTTAATTCGTTTCAAAATTCAGTCGCCAGCAGTCACTACAGCTGTCATAAAATTGTCGCAGTTTTTCGAAGTCACATTCGGACTTGACAAACAATTTTACAGCCTACTCTGAGGACGAAATATCTCAAGCATATATGTTGTTAAATGTTAAATTCTAAAACGTTTATTAAATTTACCGCAGTTCTTAACGAATCTTCAAGATGTTGAATACGATTCAAGGTACAAATCTTCAAATAGCAGATCAGAACAACACAATCAATAAAAAGAAAAATCTACATTTTAAATTACATATTTCACTTTTATTTATGTACTTGTCTTGAGTGTTTATAATTTTGTAAAATCTTTTTTTTTTCATTTTCTGGATTTACTTTATTAATCTTCAATATTATGAATGAGTTTCACTTTCAATAGAAACTATCTTAATCATAAAGATTTTCATAATCGAAATTTTCGTTTTCAGGTCATTTTATTCAGAAAAGGGAATTTTCAAAGTGGTCTGTGTGACAACTTAATATTTAAGTTTTCAAGCTAAAATGGGTCGTATTGATTTTTGGCTTTCTTCGATAGGTCTTACCTATAGACGTAATACATATTATGTGACATACGAAATGACACCTAATGTGTCAAAATATCGATTTTCAATTTTTGAACGAATCTGATAGAGAAAAATATAAAACTTTATTTCTTTTTTAAATATTTTTTTTCTTTCCAATAAAATAAACCGCAAATTGCTAGGTTCATAATTGGCTTCGTAAATTGTACTTGAAAATGAAAAATATAAACTTAAAAACGTGAAAATTTTTATAATAATGTTTTTTTTTGCGTAATTGATCACAATAATAGTTCTTTACTTAAACACAATAATTTTAATCTATATGACGGAACAACTACGAATAATAATAACATGAACATGTTTTTTCAGTTTTAGTAGTCCAAGTCACATATTAAAAATCTTCATAGTGAGGCAAATTGTACACTTGCCTCACTGGCAATAGTGCAAAGTATTGCCCATTGTCCGTTAAGAACAACAACCATTCAATTCAACTGGAATTGATTTTTGCGGACCATTAAGGAAGTAATTAGGAAGCAGATTACGTGAAAAACATACATTTTGTTGGGCTAGGTTAGGTTGGGTTATGTTAGTTATCGCTAGCGACATCATTTTTAAGGCGCGTTCTCACGGATCTCGAGTAAAGATTGTAGTTGATCAATAAAAGTTGAATGAAAACTATAGTTTAAAGTATATCAACTCTATTGAAACAAAAGTTCTCACAATAGTTTTCATTCAACTTTTCAACATCAACTACAATCAATCAATTAAACTTGATTCACGACAACACGCCTTTACGGTATATTTCAACGAAGGAGACGGGCAGAGACATACTTGTCATTCTGATCACTAGACGAAATTTTGTTACGTTTCGGTCTAAAATGACAAATATGTATATGATCATAAATGAACGCCGGGTATTGACTATGCCTACATTTTATATTTCAGATACAAAGTGTCTTCAAAATCTGATTTGGAATCTGCAAATGGGGTGGTCAGCCATGACTTCGATCCATTTAAAGCAAGAGTACTGGAACACCCTGTTTCGTAAGTTATTTTATACTTTAACCCAATTTATTTAAATTTGTTTATATGAATGAGTTTTAGCTAGTACGTTAACTATGAAGTTAAATCTAAAGATAATAAAAATGTGAGGGCTTGGGGACTTTAGGGAATATATTTTTGTATTTCTAACTTTAATTTTCTTTGCAGCGATTGTGATACACTGACACATTTACTGAAAGCCTCTCTGGGTACTGGAATTTTGGCTATGCCTGCTGCTTTCATGAATGCAGGCCTGGTGGTTGGTATATTTGCCACAATAGTTGTGGCAGTAATATGCACCCACTGCTCATACATATTGGTAAGTAAAGATAATCTTACTTAAAAAATACCTAACCTCCATTGATAATATCTCATGATATCGCAAGTAAAGAGCAGGTAGACATTTATATCTTCGTGATGCCTTTATTGTTGCTCTGATGCCTCTGATTATTATATTTCATTTATTTTAATGCTTCGTCTAGTTACAATTGTCTTATATTTTCTTGTCTATTTTGTTTACAATCTAAATGAATTGCCTACTATTAATATTTTATTGTTCTTATTTTTTTATCATCACGTACTGTCTACAGCCTTGTGCCAACAATGTGTGCCAATTTCTGCTGGTTAACTTGTGGGTAGTTAGATACCAGAGAAAGACACCCACAAAGATATTGTAGATTTGGTTTCCAATATCCTTGTCTCCAGCTGATAACTGGCAGTAAATGATTCGTTCATTAAAAATATTAACGAAACTGGCTATCGGTTCCTAGTTACTCTAGCTTGTTACTCTTCAAAATTGCCCCCAATTTCTAGTTGGTAATTTTGAGGTTCGGCGAAGGACGTAATTTGTACTTTATTGTCATTAACGCTCCTGATTTAATTACGCCTTGAAATATGTAAGAACATGTGTTTATATTTTTCCACATTTTGGTGCTCATAATTACGTCGCAACCTTTAATTTATTTTAAACGAGGTGAAATTATTCTAGAATCGGAATATCTCGGTTTAATATTACACAAACCTAATTTCAAAAAAAAATGAATATGTTCCAAATAGGGTAACATAATTTCTCCAACTCGTGCCAATATTGTATACTATAACGTTTTATTAATGCTCAATTTTAACGTAAAAATATAGTTTATTCACATATCTGACGAAGTACCACATTACTATGTTATTTTGTGGAAATTATTATCACAACTCGATAGCCATGTATTCCTGAGGTAGTTCCAAGTCGAAAATACCTTGTATACTCCCCTTGTATACGAAAATACTCCCTGTAAATAACTTTTAACTCCATTTCACAAATACGAATAGTTAATAGTTATTTACTTAACCATTTATGAAAAGTGCGATATTGTCCGACGAGTGTAATATTTTGCAAATTACACAAATTACAAATTTAATAAGACTCTGCTAATGTTGCCATGGGTAGTTTACTACCAGAAAAATCCAGAAATAGATACGCGGTATCCTACAAAAAGTTTGAAGCTTGGTGGGAACTTCAGTTATATAATGTCTTTCATAACTACATTATATAACTGTGTGCGTGACAGTTATGAAAAATTTAACGTTTCATAACGACAGAAATTGATGTAAAATTTGACTTTTCAAAACGGAATTAAATAATAGGTATTTACGTAACCAGTTATGAAAAGTGCGATATTGTTTGACGAGTGTAATATTTGCCAAAACTGGCGAAGCGAGTTTTGCAAATTACACGAGTCAAACAATATCGCATATTTCATAACATGTTACGTACAAAACTTTATTTAATTTCGTCAGAATTATTTAATCTACTATCAGAATAAGAACGTTCCTTACTACATCACAGAATCAGATTGTACGTCACTTTGTACTTATTGTTTCTACGGAAACATGATTGCACTGGCATAAACAAATTTGTCAAGAAACTAAAATAATTCACAAATTTAATAATAATGCCAACAAATGTCCTCAAATAGCGACTCAGAACTGACTTGTGATGTTGAAGACTGCTAATGTTGCCATGCATAGTTTACTACCAGAAAAATCCAGAAATAGATACGCTGTAACCTACAAAAAGTTTGAAGCTTGGTGGGAACTGCAGTTATGTAATGCCTTTACATAACTACATTACATAACTGTGTGCGTGACAGTTGTGAACAATTGTTCGTTTCATAACGACAGAAATTCATAGAAAATTGGACTTTTCAAAACGGAATTAAATAAAATATATTATAGACAACACTTTTTATTTTAAATATATTTTCTATTAATAAAATATGCGTTGTCTTGAAAGTTTTCCAATAGTTCCTTATAATTTTATCTTGGAAATGACAACTGTAACCACGCCGTACAAGGAATTTAATCTGCTAAGCACATTTTTTTTTCAAAATGTTTACATGAAGCTTTAGTATGAGTTTTGGGATACCCTGAATAATAATATTTACTTGGCAAATAGTCTGGCGGTAATGACTGAGATTAATGAGGTTTCATGGGTAATCAGAAATAGTGGGTGTGTTATATTTCCTTTTTCCTAAATAAACGCACAACAATTTTGCTGTTTTATGTCTTAAAAATATATTTGTTAAACTTCGATTTACATGTGTAAACAGTTTCTGCTTCAAACATAATAAAAAAATATCATGGCTTACTTTAGTAAAAGTTGATCTATCAATTATTAAGACTATCTAAACTCTTTATAACGACACTTCAGTGAATTGTTTCTGATATAAATAATAGGTTCTACGAACTTTTCCTGTTGCGTGCCTATAGATATTGCAACCTACATTTAGCTCGCGCCAAATAGAACAACCGCCCAAACACTGAAAATCAATTAAACAACAAATCTATCAACCACTGATTAATCAAATTCGTAGGGGTTAAAGGTTCAAAAATTCGTCTCGGAATTAGATTTCTTAATTTGACCGTTGACTGTTCACAATTGGAAATACGTCATAAGTTACAAATAAATTATGCATAACTAACAAATAAATAATTAAATAAATGAAAAAGTATAATAATACTTGTAAAATTCTATTCAAAAAATTAACAGATTTTAAAAATTTCACAAATTTTGTAATTTTCAGGTCTATTTGATTTGAATTCATAGAATTTATGGAATCTTGATGCACCTTCTGGAGCTTTTATAGAACTTATGGAATTTATTCCATATAATTCAATTAAACTATTTGAAAAAAAAATACTTGAAAATTTTAAACAATTAAGAAAAAGCAAAATGTTATTAAACTTTCATTAAATTTTACAGCAATTTCATAAAATTACAGTAATTGAGTTGAATAAATTTGTTTTTTTTTTAATTAATTTTATTAATTTTCTAGAGAAGTACAAAATATGTATCTAATAGAATTGCAGTGAACACTAAAAATTGTACTTGATAAAGTAAAAATAATTGAGAGAAAAAGTGATAAAGTATATAATATTATATTATAAATTAATTGCTTACTAAATCAATCATGATGCACCAATTAGCAGCCATCTTATAGCCATCCAATACAATTCATTCAAGGTTCCAGAGAATAAGTAACCTTCCCGTATATTTGCCAGCCCACAATTTATCATTGTTTACAAATTACAATTCTCTCATTGATTAAATGAGTGAGCAGACATCCTTGCCCTCGATATTATTAGACACTGAATAGTGCAACAATATAGATGGTTGATAAAATCGCGACAAATATGTCGGTCAGGATCGAGTAAATATCATACTTTTCTACGTACTTATGGAAAAAAAGTCTAGGTCAAGTTAAAAAAATACAATGCCGATCCATTATCATGGAAAACGGTTAAAACCGTTTTCGAACTGCACATACATTGTAAAAATATAAATAGATAGAATTTGATTAAAATTTGCTCTTGAAATAGTTTTATTTGTTTTGTTATTTAATAAAATAGTAAAATAGTTTTCTAATAAATATTTTAAAAACATTTGAATGAAATTGTTTTACTTATATAGAAATCCAATAAAATTCATCTATTTATAGTCATGTGTGCGAAAATATCCAAAAAATAGTATTTGTATTACAAGGGAGCAAAGTGCGTCATTTCCTTCTTTGGTTAGGTTAGGTTTTTTATTTGGCGGATATTTAGTGCCCGACGCGAAGCGGAGGGGATCAAAATCTAAGGGAGGAAATGGCACTTAACTCCCAAGTAATACATTTTCTACGATCTTTCACAGTATTTTGCATAAGTATTATATTTTCTTGTGCATGAAAATTAAAAAACCAAATGTCAAAATATAATATTTAGAATAAGTATATTGTTAAAAATCAAAGTATACAAGGAACGTACGAATTTTTATGAATAAAAATAGTACGTGGCTCATGTCGCACGTTGAATGGATTACGGCTACCGTTGTGGTCCGGTTAAATAAAATACGTAATGGATTGAATACGTTCATTAAACCGGGTGCGTGGTTCGTAGGAGATTATGTTGAACGTTTTGAGCTGCCTAAAATAAATGTGAATACATACTTTGCAACGGTGTATGTGCTGTTCAAGTTTTCGTCTTTCGGGGAATCTTTTTGTAGTTCTAGTGTGCTAAATATATACCACAATTAGCCGGCCTTAGCTGGCCGCATTTTCACTATATTCGTTGAATATATCAATGTCAAATTTTGATTGATGTAATGACAAATGTTTGTTGTAATTTAATATTTAATTTTAAATTATTGTAATTTAAAAAAATAGTATATACACCACGGTTGTGAATACTATTACAGCCTCGGGTCATGTAACACTCAGCGCTACCAATAAAAGAAAACCATATCTATTATTACAGCTATTTAATGTTTTTATTCTTAGTATTATTCTAGGGAGGCAAAATTGTTTTTCCACTCCCTGCATGGTAAGTACACTGTTATAACATTGATTTAGTGGAAGTAAGTCCCACTTACCGATAAAGCTTTGATTACTGTGAGCAATGGGAAGTAAGTAATCACTTACTTCCCTCAGGGAAGTAAGTAAAATAATTTCAATAGCGTTCTTTCTCTGGTACCAGTCTTTCAAACACTTTTGATAACACCCCTTCGACTTCTCCGGCAGTAGGAAGGAACAGGCAGCATCTGCAGCTTCTTCAATTGCCATTTCTTGTTTATTTTCATTAGAATTCATTTTACAACTGAACGAATGCAATTTCTGACATTCACCCTTTGTTTGAAAAATAGTCTTAGCAACCAAAGCCGTACTGACATTTTGTTCATGTTGCGAAAATAAATTAATCAAACACAAACAATTAAACCAACTTCAGGAGTGGAAAAACAGTTATAAGCAATTTGAGAGGTAAGTTTTAACCAGTCTCCGTCTTTATTGCTAGCCCTCGCTATCGCTCGGGCGCAAACTCGACCTCGACTGGTAAAAGATACTTACCTCTCTTAATGCTTAAATAACTATTGCCTCCCGCATATGAGGGAGCTAAAGTTGTTTGCCTGCCATGGGAGGAAACGTAGAACTTTCCTCCCTTATACGATGGACCAAAGTGTTTACTTTCTATTAAGGGAGTAGAAAAAACAACATTCGACTACTAGTGCCCTATGGGAAATGATCACTTTTAAAATGAGGTTGATAGGTTACAAAAATTGTTGACACTGCTAATTATATAATAAAATTATTAAAATGTCATGTTTTGGTGAGCAGAATGAGGCCTCAAGCAATACATTTTCTATCCCAATATCTTTCGAGAACCAATAACTTTAGTTTTATCACAACTTCCTCAAGCACATGTTGGCAACAGTATCGTAACCTACAGTATCGGGCTGTTTGGGCAGTGTTGGGCAAAGCAATGTACTTTTGGTAAATGTAATAATATTATTTGGTACTTATCAACAATCTTGGGTTATTACTACTCATAATTGTACAGTATTTTTTTGAGCGAATTTCCTAAATTTTACGCATTTTTGTTGGAAACAATGGAAAGCCCGGTTAGGCCAATCGCCTAATAAAGATTGTATCACCACTACTGTAGGAAACAAATTTTCATGTTACGCTTAATTTGCAGATACATGTATAAGGTTTGGCATACCTAATTATTCGATTAATACGATCATTTGACTCGTGATCATGAATTCTTATAATTAATGACATTTGTGTTGGATCATGATTTATTTATTTTGTTTTTATTTTGTGTTTTGCGACAACTTTATTCACTTTCTTTTAAAATTCTTTTAAAGGTAATGTGTGTGTTAGTAACAATAACATTAATAAAATAAAACACAGATTTATGGAGTAATCATTTATTCACTTTAAAGGGTTTCCCAAAGAAAATTATAAATCAAATTTGAATTTAATGAACTTTTTTATTGAACTGAAAAGGTGTTAGTGGTTTTTGGATAAAATATGTATAACTCAGCAAGTTCACATATCAAAGAAATCAACACCTGCGTACCCATGGTGATTCCCTTGTTGCATGTTCTGACAGCATAAAAAATGGTAGTGTTTGTGTCCAGCAACATAATTTGCACACCTTTTGGATATTTCTACAATGTGTTTGTAAATGATTGTAGAAAAGGCGGCAAAATTTAAATGAAATTTAGGATTTTAATTGCCGTTAAGTTTTTCCATGTCGGTGCTTAGTGTATTTCACCGCAATTTGTCAAAGTTTAATGTCATTTTCGCCAGTAGCGTGCAATCATTGTAAAGTTAATCTAGGTAAGTTATTTCAAGTTAGTTATTTATGAAGGGGAACGGGTCAACAGGGTTTTTTCGTCCAGTGTGGGTCAGTTAAGTTGTTATGTACTGATAATTTTCTCTTTTGTATCTATTTAATTGTCGTTGTTTCGTGTATATCATAACAACTTAACTGACCCACACTGGACGAAAAAAACCCCGTTGACCCGTTTCCCTTCTTGGATACAAAGTAACGTCCGTTGCTTCTTGATTCAATTAGTTACTTATATTAAATAACATTATGTTACACCAATGAATCCTTAGTGATATTTTTGTTGTGTTACCAACGTGTATGTTTGGTTGCCTAAAATACAATCTACACTCATTTACAAACACACTGTAGTAACTTAAATGGCTCCACATATCGAATAACTCTACGTTTGTGCTGGCACAGCTATTTCAATACATGTCACCATTTCATAAAACATGGCAAGGTTTGTATCCAATGCCACACTCTATCTATTAGTTTAGGATTCTAATCCTAACTAGGTTTTGAAATACAGTTTTCTTAATTATTTATGAATTTGCTACCATTTTTCAAATTGAATGTAATCTAATTTGCTTTATTTGTACTACTTTATATTATTACAACAATTAAATATTAGCTTTACCATGTTTGTCAAGATGTTACCGAAATTGTTCTTTTAATATTTTAAAATTATTTAAATATTTACTTATTCCCTGAAGAGTATCATTCTTGTTATTTTTCCTTAATAATTGATGGACATGATATTTCTACCTTTCATTATTTTCTCATTATCTTTTAATTAACGAATTGCTTGAAATCAGATTTCATAACTATCGTTTATTACTTTCCTTTTCACATACTTGTTGCTAATATCTCTATCAATATCTCTTTGTCTTTCCCACCTTCCCGCTAAAGCCTCTATTAGTACTTAATGAAGTTCACACACATTGAGAGACATTTTATTATAATCAGAAAACTTGTTTTATCTTTTCCACCTTAGACGCATATGCGACACTGGATAGTCAATAAACTCCACCAACATCGAAGTATTTTGTTGGAATTCTTTTGATCCCGTTTACCTTTCCCACCTTAGCACATACCCTTAAGCATCCAAGGGTATTTAATAATTTTTACTTATTCGTCGAAAGATACAATTTAGTTCATTTTGTCTTTCCCACATTAGTGCATTAACGCGTCCAAAAGTATTTAATAAGATTTACTTATTCGTTGAAATATATTTGGTAATCATTCATTCAGAAATGTAACTTTTATTTAACTTGATTCAATATAACTAGAATAAGACCATTTTTAGTGATATTTCCGTTGACTCAAATGAATGAAATAACGTGATGTTAGGCCCTCTGGAATCTAGATTTAACTAACTCTTCCATGTTGAAAACACTCCTATTTGTAATCATTTCTCCTGCGTTTTAAACCCATATAATCTGTGACCGTGAATTCCCTGAATACTGTTTCCCATGGCTTCCATACACACGTCCCTCCCAAATATAAACTAATACATTATCTGTGCCGAGTACTATTTAATAGTGTTTAAGTCTGGCCGGCCACCTTGCATCTGAGCTAGTTATTTTGTCACTTTCCCATGCTATTACTTCAAGCATGTGTAGAATGAATCATTTCATTATTTACATGAATCGTTATTTTTTTTTTAAATTACTCATAAAATCTTAATTTTCTTAATTAAGCAGAGGGAGACCAAAGAAGAAATGGAGGGAAGATGTTATAAATGACCTTCGCATAATGAAGGTTGGAACTTGGAGGGAGGTTGTCAAGGACAGAGTGTCCTCAAGGAAGAGGCTGGTGGACTAGGCCAAGGCTCAAAGAGGGTTGTAGTGCCACAGGATGAATGAATAAAATCTTAATTAAAATCAGTTATTTCTTGGTTTTATATCTAATTAATCCATAGTAAATATTTATATATTCATCCCTTACAAATGTTATATTTTACATTTTTTTTAATCATTTTAAGTACACCTGAGAGTGCATAAACATAGTTCGATTACCTCATACTCAGGTTGGATCCACACACATTTCAATTTTTTATCAATTCGTGTGATTTATTTTTTACTTTCTGCTAGTTACCTAGGGTCTTTCTAAACCAATGAGAAAGTTAGAGAAAATTTCATGCCTTTTTTGCCTTGTCCCCCAGATTCCACAGTGGATCAAGTTGTTCATATATCTTCAGAATATTATTATTTTTTTAATAAAATGTGTGCCACAAGAAAAAGGTCTAAACCAGCGGTTAAGCTTTTACAACTTAAGACTGTTTGTCGCAATACTAAATTGTTAGTAACTCTGTAGTAGTCTAAGGAACTTTAGTTGTGTTCATTTTTTTGATATATCAATGCAAAATGAAAACTATTTACTCTTTACCAGTGTATCTATATTTTTTATAACCGCTAGTATTACCTATCCTCTGGTCTAAATCATTAAATCTCATATTTTTCTAGGCTTTATTCAAGAATATTGTTTCAAAATCATAACAATTATTTAACCATCTTCTCTTCTTTTCAGGTGGTATGTGCACATGAACTCTACAAACGAACAGGAAAAACATCAATGAGCTTTGCTGATGTTGCAGAAGAAGCATGCAAACGAGGTCCAAAGTGGAGTAGAAGATTTGGTCCTATATCTAGGTAATATGATTGGTTTATCAAAATTAAAAATTAATCAGATATCACGGGTTTATGAGTATGGAGGGGCAAAGCAGCTCGAGCCCCCAGGGAAATGTCAGAGATTGATGATTACAGCTCCCTCTGAAATTTGTTCTTTTAAATTGAAGGAAATAATCTTACATATATTTTGTTCCGCATGGTATCCTTGGATATTTCAATATGAGGTTTTAAAACCCAGGTACCACTACCTGGAATATCTATTTAATTCGATTAAAAATATTGTTGCTTTGTCTCAAAAATAGAAATCATTATTAGAACAAGAAAAATAGGTGACTGTTTAACACTGTTTAATCTGACCTGCCTTCCAAACAACTGCCATCCACTTGAATTCTACACCCTATATTTTGTTTCAGGCAAATTGTGCTGATAGGAATTTTTGTGACATACTTTGCCACGTGCAGTTGCTATGCGGTGATCGTCGCATCCAACTTTGAACATGTAGTGTCATACTACATGGGCTATGAGGTCAGCCTACGGGTGATCATTGCCATCCTCATGGTGCCGCTCATCCTCCTCGCATACATTCCCAACCTGAAGTACTTGGCGCCGGTCTCGATGGTGGCCAATGTGTTCATGGCGGTGGGCCTAGGCATCACCTTCTACTACCTTGTCATCGACATACCATCCATCGCCGAAAGGAAGCTGGCCGCATCTATCACCACTTTCCCAGTCTTCTTCAGCCTCACTATCTTTGCCATCGAAGCGATCGGTGTGGTAAGTTGATTAACCACAAGGTAGTGATTGGAGGATTTTAACAGTTTTGTTTTTAGGTAATGCCATTGGAGAACAACATGGAAACTCCGCAGCATTTCGTGGGCCTATGTGGAGTGTTAAATCAAGGCATGTCCGGTGTCACCTTGATTTACATCTTTTTAGGATTTATGGGATATTTGAAGTATGGTGACGACACTCTTGGTTCGATCACATTGAACTTACCCCCAGCTGAATAGTGAGTTTAATCTAATAACATAACATAGTACAACAATAACATAAGAGTCAGTCAAATTTTAGAATAATGCACCCTGAGCTAGACCCAGTTGTAGAAATACCAAGATTGTCAGAATGGCTACTCTATTTTTTCAAGTCTAGTGACTTTTTATATTGGCCAACAATACTGTCACCCTAACAGAGCCAACTTGGTTAAAAATAAAAATGAAACAGAGTTTATTTCGCCGGTGATTGATTTGAGCCTGCGATCTTGTTACGGTACCGGTACCAGTACCGATGAATTTAAATATGCAACACACCTGGATATCATTTTCCTTTAACAAATATTCTTGCCCTATGCTCACTTAGTAAAAGAGTTTAGAAGTATAGCACGGTGCAATTTGACATAACCTTAAATATTACTACTTCGAAACAATGAGCAATGTGATTAAACAGCTTATTAACAATTACATCAAATAAAATAATTGCATAAAAACATTTATCGTTTTAGTGCTGCTCAAGCTGTGAAGATCCTCATTGCCTTGGCCGTCTTCTGCACGTTCGGCCTTCAATTCTACGTAGCCCTGGACATTGTGTGGACCGGAATCAAGGAGAAGTGCACAAAGAGGCCTACACTAGCCAACTACCTCCTGCGAACCGTCCTTGTGATCTTGTCAGTCGCAATCGCCATTGCGGTGCCTACAATAACACCATTTGTATCTTTGATTGGTGCCTTCTGCTTCTCGATCCTCGGTCTCCTATGCCCAGTCTTCATTGAGGTGGTGACATTCTGGGACAAGGGATTCGGCAGGTTCTACTGGAAGGTGTGGAAAAATCTTGTGGTGGTATTCGCTGGCTTCATCGCCCTGATATTCGGCTCGAAATCAGCCATTGAGGAGATTGTGGCAATGTACACTACAGCAGCCCCGAAATAGCGGAACAGTTCCTAGGAGATTTGTAATTGACTGGTTGTTTTTTATCAGAAATATTGAAGTCTGAACCAATTGTGTAGTTCAGACAGACATTAGAAAATCTTAATTTTAATGAGAAAGTATTTTGTAATTGAAATTGAATTAAGCCGTTGAGGTTTTTCTTACACGAGGCCATTTTTACTGGCCATGTATATAGTGTTATTTAAAGTTTAATGGTTATCTAATTTATTCATCAAAAGCCGGGATTTGTTCTTGTTCTGTTTCGTTTTTTGTTTGTCTAATGTATAAGTGCACTTAAGTATATTGTAGAAAAGCAACATTCTTTAGATATTAAGAGGACACTTTTATAAATTTCTACAGGTATGACCGATTTGATATGAATGCATTTTGTATAACATTAGAATTACACAATAAATTTTTTTTAATGTATAATATGGTTTCTTACACTTGATTCATTAAGATAAAGTTATACAATCTTGTCTTCAATCACAGATAAGTTACTTACCATTGTATCTGCAATTGCATTCAACTAATCTTTGAATGTAGTTTACCGCAGTACCTACTACTGAATCTGCTAAATAGTGAATAGTAATCCTAACTTGTGGTAATATCACTCTATTCTTTAAATACCATTCCAATTTATAGGGTTGATTTTAGTTTTGATCAATCTTACGTAAGATTGATGAGAACTGTAACAATTTTTAATTCGATTAATTTAAAATTCTAAGGGTTTTATTTGAACACATCTCGATGATTGAAAAGATATGCAGTGATATACAGATAAAGATATAAATATTTTAAAAACTTTGAGAGATCTAAGAAGTAGAGACACAGCTGAATTAAAAAAACGGGAAATGAAATTTTTACCAACGAAAATTTTGTGTTAGGTATTTGTCAATTAATTGTCCACTTGACAGTACCGGTACCAAAAAATTTAATCAAAATCATTTTTAATTAGATACATGGATAATAAATAGTAAACGTAATAATTATAAATATCACCAATTATTGTATTATGTAGGTCCTTCTGTTTCTGCATACAGAGTATAGGCGATTTACATTAAGACGGCAGCGCCAGGGTGATTTTTATTGACATTTCACGTTATTTCTTAATTTAGCTGTAGGTACAGTTGACGCAGAGAAAAAAGAAAAAAGTAGGACACACGTAAGTGCAGCATCATATTCAAATGTCACATGCATTTATGTCATAATTGCATTAGACATTTCATGCGATGCTGCACTTACGTGTGCCTGCCTTTCTTTTGGCGTCAATTGTACATGTGTTATAAACAAAAAGTTTTAGATTACGATACTGGTGTTAACTTATGGAAGAGATACCATAACTCTGATCAAGAAATGTGTTTGCAAACTAAGATTAGCAAACAGCAATGGAAAGATAATTGCCTTGAATATCCAAGCATCATCACATGCCAAATTGGCGTAGCAGCGAACGTAGTGGGCTATGCGATGCTATCGATAGAATTGCACGATTAAAATGGAAATAGGCCAGGCATGTCGCAAAATTCAAGATTGTAGTGACCACAACATGTTTCCATGCTATATGGTCAGTTTTATTATCCCTGTCACGTGTTTATTTTCGATTTGAACATCGAACGGCCAGTTAAAAATATCGGTCAGGATAATAAGGCAAAGGCGGTAATTTCGGTTCATTAAGATTACAAATAATCTTACAGCAGGGTCCTTTGGGTCGCACCAGAAGCTATGGTTTTGCAGTTGGGGGGGGTGGCTCTGGAACGTAGAGAAAATATCCATGAGCCGAAGCTCAGTAAAATACACTTCCCCATCACCAGTTAATAGTTTCTAAATAGCTAATTATTTCTACTATGGACAACTAACTAATGACTGCAAGGTGCATCTCAAAGAGTACTATCGTTCCCCTTTGAAATAAGCGCGTGCTTAGACCGGAAGTTTTATAAGCAGGCTCAATTTAAATGCCATAAAAGACAGTGCCAAATCTCGCTTCAACGATCCACACACTAACACACAGACAACTAAATAATGTATGTAAATACAGGTGCCATCTCAAAGAGTACTATCGTTCCCCTTTGAAATAAGCCGACGATAGGCCAAAAGTATAATAGACAGGCTCAATTTAAATGCCATATAGACAGTGCCAAGTCTCTTCTGGTATTGTCTGTGATTATAGGTGCATCATAGGATAGCTACGCTCGGCTAAGAGTTAGGAGGCAGGCTCAATTTAAATGCCATATAGACAGTGCCAAAACCCTCTCGAAGTCCACACCCTATCATACATTGTATAAACACAACATATGTGAGATCTCCTTCCCGCTAGCGGCGCAGTATATTATGTTAATAAGTAATTTCAGTCACTACTAAGGTTTAGGTAAATGTACTTACAGAATTACGGCATAACACCATAACACACACAGGGCACTACTTGAAAGTTAATACATGCACACCCTCTCTAGCTAATGTCTACTAGGGAACTATCGATGCCCTACCAAGATGCGAGGGTAGGTAGGAATATGGTGGGGAGTGACACAGCATTCTCAAGTACTACTATGGCAAATTTTTCGGCCTCACATCCCGTTAATCTTAGTTAGTGATGTAGTATTAGGCTTCTCTACGTATACATTAAGATTGCCATAGACTAAAAATCTACTGGAGTGGAGGCCATGGGTAACCAACGAAACAGATGCCCGCCACTCACTCAATGGACGACTTAAAATGCAGGAAATTGGATAAACGTAGCACAGAATCTAAAAATGTGGATGTCTATAGAAGAGGCCTATGTCAAGCAGTGGACGCAAAAGATGACTAATAAATGATGATGATTATGATGATCATAAATGAGAAAAAAATCAAGCCACACAGTTGAAAGATTTTGTTTTTGTTTTTGCATCAGTGTAGTCTATGAATATCTAGTAATTTTGTTGGTTGTGTTTCAGAAATAACTGAATTCCCCAATGGAACTTTGATAATTTGATAATGCTGATAATGTCACACTGCGTCCATGGAACGACGATGAAATGAGTCGATCAACAAATTGCAATATATAATCTAAACCCTCACTTAAATAAATATTCTTACTAATTTTGGTTAAATTGTAAAATAGCAACCTCTGACAAACATCTTATGATTTTAAATAGTCACTTAAAAGTTTGCCTAAATATGTATGTGCTATTTACTTCTACTCTATTATTTCGCCAAGCGAATCAGAGTCATTATTTTCATCATCTGATTCTGATTCAGATTCACCCAGCGAAATTATGAAAGGAGGTATGTTTTCAAACGACAAATCTCCCATGTATTTTTTCCAATCGGCCAAAACTTTTGGGTAACTTTTATTGCCATTTCATGTCTACTGAGTACTATAAATATTGTTACATGCATGTCGGCATGTGAACAGTTCTACACAAACATACGATTGGACTTGCCGCAGGCTCTAGTCTATCCGGAGTAAGTGAATATTGTTACAGCAAACGCTACACTAGTGTTGGACCTGTGTTGTGTAGAATGGGCCCTATAAATTGTCGCCATTCACGTGGACGTTAATATCAGTTTATATACTCTAATTTTTCTAAACTGGCGTTCACCTCATCAAACAGCTGTATGAGGAGGTTTTTTCGTACCAACGTGATTGTTTTCGAGAATATGCATAACAATAGTTTAAGAATCAAAGTTAATCTGACTATCATTTGTTACATAACACTGATCACCGGTGGTTATAAATAGGTAATCGGTGTATTAACCGCGGACACAATTTTCGCCTGCCAATCATGTAATAAATCATGTTATGTTGGCAGCCGTGATATTTTTTCGGCGACGATGCCACATCTTTTTCACTAACCATGCCCATACATGTGTGTATAACCAAACTTCTTTGACTAGAGTAACAAGTCTAACTTGTTAAATTTGATCGATTATTACAATGCATATATTGCCATTGTAGATGTTAAACCATAACCACAAGATTGATATCTGTACGATAAACGGCAGAGAAGTCGACGAATTTGATACGAACCGCGCACTGTCGCACAAGATTGCACGGGCGCAACAGCTGATTTCAGCCATTTTTAAATACCCAGGACAGCTGGCAACCTTGTAAAATTGTGCCATCATTATTATGATTATTATTTTGATGACGTACACGCCAGTTTAAAAAAATCAGAGTACAGCTACTTCGTCTTGAAATTGGACGGACTATAGTGGTATAGAATAAAAGATGGCTATAGAATAAAAGATATAAGTTGTCTGTGAAAAGAACCATTCCTTTAGTATATTCTTTGAACCATTCCAGCGGCCAGAGCATTCGGCGGACTACATACGTAACCTTATAAGCTTATT
Organism: Othius punctulatus; assembly: GCA_951805005.1. Classification (NCBI taxonomy): domain Eukaryota; kingdom Metazoa; phylum Arthropoda; class Insecta; order Coleoptera; family Staphylinidae; genus Othius; species Othius punctulatus. The sequence goes on along the minus strand of OX638138.1, from coordinate 49,822,741 downwards.
CACAGGTTATTCAAATTATTGAATTATAATTCAAACTTATATATATATATATATATATATATATATATATATATATATATATATATATATATATATATATATATATATATATATATATATATATATAAAATCAACTCATTAACGGCGTCGGTGCAAGCAACCTGTCAATTTTGGCATATGTTACACAGAGAGGTTATGTTTTTATTCAAGGCAATACATGACGGGGTCTTTGAAGATACGCAGAGTATTCCTAATGTATTGTGGATTTATGCCATTACATGCAGTACGTATACGGCCTTTCAATTCATCTACGTTATGTATTTGTACGTCATTACAAATTTTACTTTTCAGGTAACCCCAAAGAAAATAATCATTTGTTGACATATCAGCTGATCTTGATACATTACGAATACTCTCGTGTATTGTCTTGAATAAAAACATAACCTCTCTGTGTAATATATGCCAAAATTGACAGGTTGCCTGCACCGAAGCAGTTAATAAGTTGTTTTTTTTTTTTAGAATTACACATAGGAAATTCCTTGCGGGTAGATGCAGGCAACCAGTTATACATTGTCAATCATATGTGTAAAAAGGAAAAAAAAGCCCGGTATATATATTTAACATTTGGAGAAAACTAACCTACTGTGCTACTATGTACATACTACTAAAACACTACTAAAAAAATATAAATGGACGATTAGCATAGAGGGAATCCAATGCGCAAACGCGATGCAGATCTCGCTCCAGAAAATCGGGGAGATCGAGCGCGCTCCATGAGCTCGATGTGGAATAAAATAACGCGAGCCTATGTCTGTTTGCTTCATTTGGAATAAATGAACGGAAATTACGCCTCCGATTTATCCGACGTAAAATAAGAACGCAGCAATAGTGGATGTGTAGAATGTAGAAATCATTGAATAAAACTGTTTTTGTCTTATATTTGACAGCGAAATTAACATTTCCAAAATAAAAATAAAAAATATTCCCTTTCTGAACACTGATCATAGACGAAATTGTCAGAACGAATCATCAATTCTCATACGTAGGTCAGTTCATCTGAATTTACAGTATTTTCGTTTCAGAAAGAAAGTAAAATAATTTAAAGACGCGGTAAAGGTTTTTGCCCAGAAAACCGAAACCCTGCCTGTAATAGATTATTAACGGACCAAATAGTAATTTAGATAAAAATGTACTAACGTATACAAATGTAGGTGCTGACCGAGCAACACTGTATGTTCAACGGCCTAAAATTACGACAGTTAGATATCGATTATCCTGCAACCTTGAAGATAGCGAAGCAAAATTGGTTGCATAAGTTACGCTAACTTGCACTAGAAAATCGTGAAGTTCATGGTTTGACAGCGACGTTAGTTTTTTTTGCCGAGCGTTTGAATAAATAAAAGTCGTGATTAAATTTTGTAATAAAAGTATGTCAAAGCAAAAGGAAATACATAGGCATAACTGTTGGTCGAATTATGCCAGCAGGATCATCCTTAACACTGCATCCCATCCCATCGAGTACGCCAAAGTGCTGATACAGGTTAGCCGTTTTATCATTACTCGCAAGACGCCCTTATCACTGACAATTCATACCTGCACACTGTACAATTAAAACCAAGGCGTAGTTAATTGGGAGTTGCACCTTTTACTGCAGTATTGAACTTCAGTGTGGCCCGCACTTAATTTTGGCACTGTTTTCTATTGGATGTGTTTGAAGAACGGGTGCCAAATTGCATTGCATTTACTTGCTTATTTACAAACAGAATTGTAGTCGTTAACTGCACCACTAATTGTTGTGATGTAATGAACGTTTTGTTTATTGACCTGCACCTCCGAACCTCCAGTATAGCTCAAATTAGAATCGCTCTTAGGATTACATAATTTTGTCTATTTGTTCATTATACACATGTTACCATTTATTGATATTATGATTATATATTCAAAACCTAAGACTATAGCTTGCGGGTTAAGTCATATGACCACTAACGATGAATTTAGTGGTGATTGATGTTCAAATCCAAGTCTCCACTGTTGTGTTAAGGTTTTCTGTGAAGCCAAGACTGCATTCATGTGCTAAATTACTTATGACTATATACATTAACTACCAAGAACCAAACTAGTCACTATTAGTCACCTATCCAATTTCTTTATAAACCCCTCTTACTCATAGTTTCAAATTTTAATAAAATTTCCAATATTTTTGACTTTTGCAGCTCACCAATTCAGTTGCTTTGACTATTTTATTGCTATAAGTGTAAGATTTTGATTAATTAATTAATATTTACTATTCTCATTTTCAGATTGGTTACGAACCGATTCCACCGAAACCATGCACAACATTTTTCGGAAAACCGGCTCTAAAAATGCCAAACATATTAGACTACAGTAAGTGGCTCGTAATAATATACTCTTTGCAAAACATGAATTATACATTCACAATTAACTTTTAGTAGAGTATGCCATGTTAGGGTGACGTTTTCATTGGTACGATTTAGTTGCACCAAATGACGCACCAAGTAATTTTGTTTTGAGGTTATAATTAATTAATTAATGGTGGTCAGTTAGACTCTGCCGCCAGAAATATTTTCTGATATAATAGTCTCTTCCCCATTGAATATTTTTTGCTTGCTAATTAGATTGTGATAACTGTTATTTTTCTCTTAATGTTAAATGCTGATTCATAGATTTGCTGTTATTTTTCTCTTAATGTTAAATGCTGATTCATAGATTTCTTATGCTACGCAATGCTATTCTGTGCTATGCTATGCTGTGACAATTTTATATTGCTATAGGCATTTTCAACAGCGTAGCATTGAGTCATGTAAGAAATCTATGAATCAGCCTTAATCATATTTATCTTATATCTTAATCAGCTAAGTATTTACTAATAATCAGAGAGATAATCAGCATTTAAACAACAAATGCACAGCAATTTTTTTCCTTTGCTGTCATGTAGGCAACGCTATTTTATGTTTTAAAAATATACTTATAAAATATCGTTTTCACATTTGTCAAAATTTCCTGCTTCAAACATGATAAGAAAATATCATGGCTTACTTTTCTAAAAGTTGATCGTGGATACATACTAGACACCTTATTTATTATTCCCAAACAATCGGCAAAATATTTACAAAAAAGTGTCCACTCTGTTCTATTTCTTTATTTTTCCTATTGATGGGATTAAACTCTCAAGACGATTGATGGGATTCATCTGTCTGGACCATTGATGGGATCCGTCTGTCAGGATAATGCACTTAAAATAAATCTCGTACAATCCGTATACTATTGCCAGCTCATCACCATTTCCCTTCCTGTTTGAATACTTTCTTCTGTTAAGTACATTTTCTGTCACGAGTTTTGATATTTGAAATGAAGAGTCACACGCGGTTAGAATTTTAGTTGCATAACCATTGCATTTTAGCAATGCAATTCATCCTGTCGTTTTAAAATTGAACATAGCCTATGTTCAGAGATAAAAAAACGTGCGGTAAATTGGATTGTGGATAATCTTCAGCAAAATTTTCAGTAAATGGCTCATCAAGCTTATAAGACAAAAATCATTACTGCATATAACTGTGGCATGCTTTAATAAAGATTCTATTCATTTCGTTTTTTCTGTTACTAATTTTTTTCATCTTCTATTCTGCGCTTGTTATTTTGTTTGTTGTGCATCTTCATGATTTATTATTCCTTCTGATTTTGTAAATACGATATCATAACTAAATGTTTTATTTTTGCAGTCAAGCATATAAAACAAATGGATGGCTTCATAGGGCTGTACAGAGGCCTCTTCCCGAAAATTTGCGGCAACCTGGTGTGTGCCGTGACGACGGAGAAAATAATCCAGCGCTACGATGGAGACCGTACATCCGAAGAAGATCCCGATGATCCTAGAAACAACATACCTCCAGTAGATCCAAAGTGAGTAACGAATGAAGTGCATTCATGACGGAGATTAAATTTACAAACATTTTACAGGCAGAAGTTCCTTAACGACTTAAAACGTGATTTACTTAGTAGAACCGGAGCAATAGTCATTAGTCACCCATTTCATGTGGTCACAATTAGGATGATGGCCCAATTCGTAGGAAATGAAACAAAATATATGTAAGTTATTACCAATATACAGAGTGAGGAAGAACCGATTAAGCAATTTTGGGGGGTTATAAAAAATTAACTAAGGTATATAGAGAAAAAATAATAATTTTCTTATTCAGCAGTAAATGCCATTTTATATTCGTTAAGTTTAGAAAATAATATCCCTGCGATGGCGGCCGTGAGCAGCAACACACTGTTGGAGACATTTTCTGAAGATCCTCAAAACTGCTTAATTGGCTTGATTGCACCCACTATAAGAGCCTTTGGGTCTCAGTGAATTGAGGCTTGGATATTTGATTTATAGTTGTGGGACTTTATAAGTCGTACGTGTGCGATTAATAAAAATTAATATCTGCTCAACGAAATTACATATTACTAAAATTTTATTACACCAATACTGAATTTTTGCCACCATACTATTAAAAATTAATTAATAATATTTATAAAAAATAACTTTTCATCACATCTCACACGAAAAGTTGACCTAACGCTCCTTAAGAGTGTATGATCCCCTTCTTTGCCCTCACTTGCCTAAGGCTAGCGTTGCGCCGACTCGAATGAATGTATTCGCTCAACTTGAGTTGTCCATGTATTTAAATAACTCAGGTTGTTAACAGGGGTAACTCGAGTTGGCTGGGTGTGCTCGCGTTCATCTTTATCGCGTGCGGGTTGGCGATTCGATAAACTTAAGGCGTGGCATTTTTTTTGTTTATCTATAAAACGTGTCTATATTCCGCATCGTTGCTTTTTAAAGAAGGCATAATTTAGAGAAGTCAAATTAACAAAGTTCGATAATTTGTTACCCCGAGTATTCTCGAATAACATGTACGAGATGCGACTTGAAAATCGAGAAATCAAACACTGATGATAGCAGAGGCGACAAATGAACAGCAGCTGTTCGCTTCTTGCCTCTCCCATACTCGAGGTGACCACGAACAATCATTCGAGTTGAAATATTTACGAGGTACGAGTTATCGAGTCATAGGATTATTCGAGTTGGCACAACGCTACTTAAGGCTCGTTTATATTTGAACGCCCCTCGTACTTTTGCATGAATAGCCCAAAAGGTAACCAAAATTAAATAAATATTATACTGTCTTCGTTAAATAATCGGCATTTGCTTTTTATTTTTGTCATATCAATATTCAGGGATAGACAATAGATGTTTTAATTCTTAATTTATGTTTTAGTGGGCTGTTCAAATCTATATCTGAAGTGTACAAACAAAACGGCTTAGCTGGATTTTTCAGCGGTGTCATCCCAAGGGTGCTAGGCGATATCATTTTCGTATTGTTAGCATCAACATTAACTTATGCAGTTAATTCATATGTGTTCGAAGAGGCCGACTTTCAGGTCTACACTAATGCCACAATGTCCGTAAGTACTTAAAGTTGATCCAATAAGATTAGCGAATACAATTGCGACTTGTCAAGATTTAGAATAAAGTTTTGCCATTGTAAAATGTGACACTGGCTTAAAAAATGTTGAAAGTTATAATTATTTAAACCTCTGAAAACTGGAAGTTTTCATAGGCGGCTGCTTATCTATGTCATAATTAAATATTATTAAAGCATCATTTATAATAATAGTGCCACTCATCGTCACATTGTTAACTAAAGGAATAATTATGGAATATTTTTACTTAGTTTTTTTATTTATGCTCAGATTAATCCTATCGGATTTAGTTCAGAATGTGTTTTGCTGTTATATCGTCCACGATATACAGGTTAAATTTAGATTTGTGTAGATTTGCTAGAGCCAAAAGTTCTACCTTCGAAAAATTGTCATCATATGCAATGTTCTTTGATGTTAGCCAAATTTTAATATCCTGCTTCTATCACACAGTTGGTGGACATTAATATTCATCTACACAACATGTTCAAAGATATACTGTTACTAATTCTTCAAAGAATGTGGTACCAACATGATAGTGATCCACCTCATTATGGACGGAATAAGTCTCGCCTGTTTAAAGAATTTGAGTATCATTTTGTTATCAAGGTGAAGAGTACTTACCAGGAGTCGCTGTTAACAAGGCCAGAAGGAAAATAATTACTGAAAGCGATTCTAAAACAGTACATTGCTATTTGCAATCTAGAGCAAAATCAACGAATTTGCCCACATATCCTAAGAAGATACCAAATCTTTTACACGGTTTACTTTATTTTAAATCTTTGTGCAGTAAAACTTTGACTTGCAGTTCCAAAACTATGAAGATTGCAGCATATCTTTATATGAACTTCTTTGCCTCGGGAAACTGTAATTTTCTCAAATAAAAAATTAAGAAAATAATATTCTCTTGAATTACAGAATCTCTTAGCGGCGAATATTTATTTAATTGAAATTTTATTTGTGTTTCAGTTTTTAGCCAGCGCAATAACATACCCATTCCAAGTAGTCTCAAACTGCATGGCTGTGTCAAACTCAGGCCTGGCGGCTGGTTCAATGCCCTTCATGCCGCTGTACACGTCCTGGGCGGACTGCTGGTTCGACCTTTCGAACCGAAACCAGCTCAAGCGCGGCTCTAGTCTGCTCATAAGGTATTACACTGGGCCGCAGGTAATCATCAGTGCTCGCCCGGTACCAATACCCAAGAATGACAAATTGGCATTTTAAGTTTTTAAAATGATCAAGCTAATAGCATTTATTTATATTATACAGATATATACTTTTCAAAATGTATTTGAAGCAAAATGAACGTTGATTTTTGATTGTATAAAATTATTTATGCCATTGCTTTTAATATATCTTACTGTACATATTCATCTTATTGCATTTTCGTTTGTCGAGTTGAAATAAATGTTGAGATTGTATTTTACTTGGTGATATATTTATAATTTTGGCCTATAAAATGTCACTTTTCAAAACTGACATTAGTTTCTAAATGTCGTCGTTTTCGTAACTAGTTAGGAAATGCAACACTTTTTGCAATTAGTGATGAAAATTTTTTCAACACTTTTGGATTCTGGTGGAATTACTGATGAAAGCACATGATGTGCAGCTTCTTCAATATTGCTAGCAGTGGCTCATTATCCCATGGGCAAAATGGGCATTTGCCCAGGACCCCAACATACGGGTGCTCCCAGAGGGACTCCAAATCAATTGTTTTTACATATTGTTTATTATTCGAAGCAATAAAAACAATTGACACTGTACATGGGGGAGCCCCAATTAATGCCCCATGAAGCCATAACGCTCCGCTGATTGCTAGGGACATTATCCAAGTCTGAATTGGACATTTTCCCTTTTTGTGTGCCAATCACTGTTGGACAATGATTGTGAACATGAAACTTCAAGCTGACGAGCAACATTGTCATATAAAACTATTTAATTTCAATGTAAAATACACGTTTTTGATTGGTTCAAATGTGTGTATTCATAATTGAAAATACTATGTTTTCAATTTTGTATTTCGGCTCTTGATTTCTCGTCCATGTTGTCGTTTTTGTAGCAACATAATTTGTTTCTCAAAATCGAAAGAATTTGTATATCGATAATCATTAATACACTTAGGTTAAATCAAACACTTGGTTAAAGTTTCACTGTATTGATAGAATAAACCTCTACAATTGTTTCGGCCTCACGACCATTCTCAAGAGTACAGAGATACTAAAATTGGTAGAGGTTTATTCTATCAATACAGTGAAACTTTAACCAAGTGTTTGATTTAACCTAATCATAATGTTTCACCAAGTAGTATCCACACATAGTTTCAATTTAATTAATACACTTGTTGTATTATTCTCGAAAATCATCGAATCGTAGCGCATTGAAAAATTCCCCATGCATGTTTGGTTTAATATTGAATTAGCCGATATGCATTTCATGTATGACATTTTTCGATTGCCGTTAAAAAGCATAAACAGAACTTTTTAACAAAGATACGTAGGAAGGAGCGGACCAGTATCGTGGCCTGCAACATTGCCTGATTTAAGCTTAATTTCTTTCGTTGGGGATATTGGAAAAATGTAGTGCCTATAAATGACTTTGAGCAGCTGGGACAACAATTAGATCAAGGATGCCACCGAATTAGAGGCAACACCGGAGTTTTCGACAGAGTTAAAAATGAATATGCGGTGAAGATTTGGCTGCTGAAATAGAAAAATGGCACTTTGAACATCTCTTTTGATTTTTTACATTTGCTGTTTGTTCATAAAAATTGTTAGTTTGTTTGTTTGTAAATAAATGATAAAATAGTGGTGTAAACACAAGTTACAGCAAGAATATTTTAACCTGACAGTCGGTCGCACACATTGGTGGGGGAAACGGCCATAGGTGCGGTGAAATTATTAGGCTTTTCAAAACTGATTATTATAATATATATATATAGTGTTTTTAAAATTCTTACATATTGCGTCCTATGCATGAATATGCTATTAACAAATAGTTAAATCTTCACAGCGTGTATGCGCCACTGGTACGTGCTTTAAAGCAATGAAGCGCACCAGGTTATAATGTTCGTGTTGTATTTACGATATAAGTAATATAATGTACCATATTACAATATGAATATCGTACAATGTTTTATCTACTATCAATTATTAGCTATTTTACATTAAAAATAGCTAATAATTTTACTAACAACTATCATAGTATTGTATACTATCAATTATTAGCTATTTTACATTAAAAATAGCTAATAATTGATAGTAGATGATGAGAAACTAATGCACAAGGACAAAACCTTTGTTAAGATAGGCACGTGGAACGTAAGATCGATGGCCCAAGCAGGAAAGGCTCAGAATGCCATAAAGGAGATGGAAAGAATGAACATCAAGATCTTGGGAATCAGTGAGATGAGATGGCCTGGAACAAGCTATGTCAACATCAAGAGCCACAGAATATATTACTCAGGACCACCAGATGGAAAACATAAGAACGGAGTAGGGATAATTGTAGAAGACTCGGTGGCGAGACCACCGTATAGTATGTAACCAACTATATACCGATATCGGAAAGAGTAATACTACTACAAATATCGAGTAGCTCAGTCCCCCTAAATGTAATCCAAGTTTATGCTCCCACATCCGACAGCAATAATGAAGAAATAGAGCTGTTTTACTCAGAACTAGAAGAGGTACTTAGGAAACTCCCTAAACATGACATCACAATAACAATGGGAGATTTTAATGCAAAAGTGGGCAAAGGTAAATCTGGAGAACATATAGGACCACATGGATTAGGCGAACGAAATGAAAGAGGAAAACTATTGAGCATATTTGCATCCGAACACAAGCTAACTGTACTAAATACCTTCATCGAACTTCCACCCAGGCGACTGTACACCTGGACATCACCTGCGCACACTTCTGAAGCGATAGTTAGAAATCAAATCGATTACATTCTTGTAGGACAAAGATACAGAAAGAGCTTTACCTCTGTAAAAACATACCCAGGAGCAGACATAAATTCCGACCACAACCCAGTCGTGGGACGATTGAGACTCCGAATGAAAAAAATAGAAAAGAAAATAACTACCAACACAAGATTCGACATTCGTAAGTTAAAGGAGACAACCACAAAAGCTCAAGTAGAGATAGAACTAACAGACATATTTGTAGCAACAAACTATACCACATGCACAGAAGATGGGATAAAAAGAGTAAATGCAGAAGTAGAAAGGATTAAGAGAAAGCTCCTAAAACCAGAAAAAGGCATCAAACGAAAATCCTGGATGACAGATGACATTCTGCAATTAATGGAAAGGAGAAGAGGTTTCAAGAACACAGATAACATACAGGATAATAGAACACACAAAATAATTAGACAAAAGATAAGAGTAGCAAAAGAAGAGGAAACGAAACAGAAGTGTGCAGAGATAGAAGCGCTGCAGATCAAACATGATATTTTTAACGTACATAGAAAGGTGAAGGAAGTTACTAGAACATATAAAAGAAAAGAAGTGAGCAAACTAGTTGACAACGATGGCAACATACTAATAGACAAAAACGCAATAAAGAACTCATGGAAGACATATATCGAACAACTATTCCAAGACGATAGACCAGAAATTAATCATATACAGCCAGAAACAGGCCCAAGCATTCTGAAAGACGAAGTACGAAATGCCATAAAACAAGTTAAAGACGGTAAAAGTCCAGGACCAGACGGATTCCACGCTGAATTTTTGAAACTACTAGACGACTAAGGAATTAAATGGCTAACCGACATCCTTAATAATATCTACAACACAGGTGTAATACCACAACAGTGGTTGGAATCAGAATTCGTAACACTCCCAAAAGAGGCATCGGCAAAAATATGCGATGAATATAGAACAATTAGCCTAATGAGCCACCTATTGAAAGTGTTTCTAAAAATAATACATAACAGAATATACAATAAAGTGGAAGGACAACTGGGACCCACACAATTTGGATTTAGAGACGCAGTCGGGACAAGGGAAGCTCTCTTTAGTGTGCAAGTATTGGTACAGAGATGCAGAGACATGATTTGTGATGTATACGCGTGTTTCGTTGATTACAAAAAGGTCTTTGATAGAGTCCAACACCAAAAACTGATGCAAATTCTGGAAAACACAGGAATAGACGACAAAGACCTCAGAATAATTACAAACCTATACTGGAACCAAACGGCAAGCGTAAGAATCGGAGACGATAGCACAGAAAGAATAAAAATTCTACGCGGTGTGAGGCAGGGATGTGTACTGTCTCCTCTGCTATTTAACATCTATTCTGAAGTCATATTTCGGGAAGCCCTAGTAAATATACAAGAATTAATTTCTTTAAACGGGAAACGTATAAACAACATCAGATATGCAGATGATACCATGATCTTGGCCGACAACATAGAAGACTTACAACTAATAATGAATAGCTTAATAAGCACTAGTCACAGATATGGACTAGATATCAACATGGACAAGACCAAATTTATGATTATAAGAACAACCCACAACACCACCAACAGCAAATGGAGCTGGAGCAGGGGAACATCGAAAGAGTTAAAAAATATGTATATCTAGGCACCGTTATTAATGAGCAATGGGACCAGACACAGGAAATAAAAAGCAGGATTGAAAACAGCAGAAATATATTCATTAAAATGACCACAGCCTTTAAAAGTCGTGATCTAACTATAGACACCAAAATGAGACTCTTACGCTGCTACGTATTCTCTGTGTTATTTTATGGAATGGAAGCTTGGACGCTGACGGTTGCTAACACAAAAAAACTAGAAGCATATGAAATGTGGCTCTACAGAAGGATATTAAGGACATCATGGAAAGACCGTATTACCAATGCCGAAATACTAAGAAGAATGGACAAAACGACAGAAATCCTGACCACGATTAAAACCAGGAAACTACAATACCTGGGACACATCATGCGCAACTCTAGTAGATACGGACTCCTTCAGTGCATACTACAAGGCAAAGTTGAAGGAAAAAGAAACATAGGGAGAAGACAAATCTCGTGGCTTAAAAACTTGAGAAGTTGGTTCTCCACGACAAGCACAGGCCTCTTCCGGGCAGCTGTGAACAAAGTTAAGATAGCCAATATGATAGCCAACATCCGGAACGGATAGGCACTTGCAGAAGAAGATGAGAATTGATAGACGAGTGATTTTTTTATCGCATAACATAGCGAAATAACATTGAAAATCGGGTTTCCTTTAGGTAAAATTAAACGCAGATTACTTTGTTTATATCACTTGAGTTTATTAAATCGTGACTATAGTTTCGACACTTAGCGTGTCATTTTCGAACGTACAATACCTTAAAATTACGTACAACAGCAGTATTTATACATTTTGGTCAACACATTAAAGGGTTTCCTTTAATTTCTGTTATGTACAGTCTTGGTTCTACAAATAGAGCCGAAGACTATAACGACTTCAATCGTAATTTAACCATACATAAACCATATTATAATTAAATGGGAGATTCTCATTAGAATTATTGAAAAAATCCTTTTTATACACCTTCATTTATTTGTTGTGACGTCACCGACAATATTTTTTAAATTACTTAGTTTAATTTTGTTGTTGTTTTATTGTGCATTTTAAGAATTTTAAGTACGTTGTATTGGTCAACATTTTTAGCAGGGTTATACTATAAATTTTTTGATAAAAATTGATCATTAAAGATGCAATTTATGCTTTCTCAAAATGTAGTAAACAAGTGGTAAAAACAGAGCCGAAACTGGTGATCTCGCCTTTCTTATTGGTTGTGAAATGTCGGTTTGTTAGCAACACATGTTACTAACATTGGTCAACATTGATGTAAATGCACTAACGATGATCAGTTTCGGAGATAATCAGGTCCTAAGCCCTTGGTCAGGTCTATTGCGAATCTAAAAAACGTTAGCAATAATGTGTACGTTACTCGCAGCATCACATTCGAATGTCAGGTGCATTTATCTCATAAAAGCATCTGATATTCGAATGTGATGCTGTCAAGTAACGTAAACATTTCTGGTAACGATTTTTGATACGCAATACGCAATTGCAATACAACTTAATATTCGTAACGAAAAACAAGTTATATTTGCACTTATTACTTGAAGCGTTGTAATTCTTTAGTTTCTTAGCTTTTGGAAAAGCACAATTGTTTGATAGTGTCTTATTAGACAGTGTCACAGTGTAATTCAATAGCAATGGGAAATGAGCGACAATCCTGCCAATTACGGTTATTACGGTTATCATTACGGTTATTACGCTCGCGTGCTTAAATAAACGTTGCCTTTTAAATTTCCCTCTTAAAATTAGCGCATGTGCACAACCTAGCCAATAGAATCTCGAAACACATAAAAAGAGTCAATTTTAAATTGTAACTGCCAAAAACGGCTGTCACCTTGTGCATCGTATCTCGCTTTATAGGTAATAGCCGTAAAATAAATTTGTAATGGAGAATAAACTAATATCCAAGTTACGTGTCCCATCCACAGTAACGCTGGCCACACAAAAACCAGTTTCAAGTATCAGCACAAGTGGGATGCCAAAATATATACCAAAGAAGTTTAGACGTTCAAAATCATATAATGATTTGGCTACAGCCACCTTTAAACTTGCTCCGTCAAGAGTCTTAAAACCGCTACTAATACAAAGAAACCCGATTGCAGTGGTTAGTAAACCACAACTAAGTAAACCAACTGCATCCAAACCAGTACCTATTCCTAATTTAAGAAAGAGACCTATAGAAGAAAAATCTTCCCTCGAAACGAAAAACAAAGTGTCGAAACCTGTGAAGCCAGCCCCATACGATTACAAAGCACGGTATACTTTGCTATCAGAAAAATACACACTCGTTTTAGCAAGCAGAAAAGATGCGGAAAAAGGATTAACAGAAGCTTTAACCGGTGAGTAATGCATGTTGTATCTCTGGAATGCAACTAATATAAATCTCATTATAGAAACTGGCCTTCATAAGTCGGAAAACCAAGAACTTTGTAACAAATTAGTTACCTTGAAAAACAAATTTGAATTACTAACACAAGCCTTTAAAACATCAGAAGAGGCAAATGAAGCTAGCAAAGATAGGCAAAAAGCTTTGGAATTAGAAAATGCAGGGCTATTAAGTCGTATTGGAGAATTGGAAACAAGTTTGTGTGATAGAAAACATGAACTCGATTCATTGAAAACTGCTTTCAGTTCCTTATCAAAAAGTCATGATGAGTCAACAATCGAAGTGCGACGTCTTAAAGGCGACCATGAAAGAGCCCTGAAGCGAATTGATTTCCTAGACACCCTTGTTTTAACATACAAGGAAGATCTTAGGACCAATGAGAATCTACGCAGGGTATTACATAATAATGTCCAAGATTTGAAAGGAAACATTAGAGTCTTCTGTAGGGTGCGGCCATCACTGGAAGGCGAGGACGACAGAAATCTTATTAATTTCAACTTCCCAGATGAATGCAATATAGAGCTGAAAAAGAGGGAGAGCATAAGTTCCACATCCGGAAGGCCTAATGATTTGAAGCAGGAATTTGTTTTTGACAAAGTCTTTACTCCAGACAGTTCGCAAAGCGAAGTATTTAAAGAAATATCGCAGTTAGTACAATCTGCACTCGATGGTTACAATATTTGTGTATTTGCTTATGGACAGACTGGTTCTGGCAAAACTTACACAATGCAAGGCAATAACGATAATTTAGGTATTAACATATCAGCATTTATTATCGTCATTTATGAAAATAGATTATTTTTAAGTTTGTTGAGCCAAATTGGCAACTCACTTTACTCAGAGACGCATCAGGAGTAGAATAATGCACATAAAAACAACCTTTAAATTTTATTAGTATACTCTGATTTTTCTAAACTGGCGTGCACGTCATCAAACAGCTGTGCGATGAGGTTTTTTCGTACCAACGTGATTGTTTTCGAGAATATGCATAACAATAGTTTAAGAATCGAAATTAATCTGAAGATCATTTGTTACATAACACTGATCACCGGTGGTTATAAATAGGTAATCGGTGTATTAACCGCGGACACAATTTTCGCCTGCCAATCATGTAATAAATCATGTTATGTTGGTATCGGCGATATTTTCTCGGCGACGATGCCACATCTTTTTCACTAATGCTTCAAACTTCTTTGACGTCTAACTTGTTACATTTGATCGATTATTACAATGCATATTTTGTCATTGTAGATGGTAAACCATAACCACAAGATTGATATCTGTACGATAAACGGTAGAGAAGTCGATGAATTTGATACGAACCGCGCACTGTCGCACATGATTGCACGGGCGCAACAGCTGATTGCAGCCATTTTTAAATACTCAGAACAGCTGGCAACCTTGTAAAATTGTGCCATCATTATTATGATTTATTATTTTGATGACGTGCACGCCAGTTTAGAAAAATCAGAGTATATTAACAAGCATGTGCTCTTATTTAAATATCAATTTGTATTACTTTATTTAGGAAATATTAAGAAATGCTCTGCTGATGCAATGGAACAATTTTCGGGTCATCGCTTCCAGCCCAAATGGCTCAGACATGAAACGAAAGTAACTAACTAACAAGTCCCCCACGGGGTTTGCCTATATCAGGTTGCATTTTTTTTATAACGTAGTTTACATGTTTTTGGGGCAACTTTTCTACTTTTGTAGAAATAATAATTTGATTATTAAATTTATTTATATTATTTTTTTTTTTTTTTATGGTTTTTTATTTTTATTTTGAAGCTTATGTTTATTGTTCAATGGAAAATACGTTTTTTAATTAATATCAATATTAAGCTCGCAATGTAATTCATGGTTCATTTAAGAAAATAATGATTTCTCTTATATTGTTTGTTTATTTTTACAGTGAATTTGATGAAAAAGTTCATGAAATACAAAAAAAAAGATTTTACTCGAGTAATTCGAGTCAAATCGATTCTGGTTGGAGTGGCTCTAAATTATTCCGTTTTATCCGTTTTATTTTGTTTTATCATTAAATTTACTGAAAACGAAATTAAATCTGAATTACATTGTAAAAATTTCGCCAAAATGAGAAAAATATCGCAAAATGTCCAAAACTTGGCCTAAAAATGTGCCAACTTCAGGTTATTAAAAAAAATGCGAGCTAATATAGCCAAGCCCCCCGGGGATTTCGTTAATCTATTGCCTACTTTCATTTTACTTCACTATAACCACTCGAGCTAAAATTTCTTGTTGCACGGTGCAATAAATTATATTAGTGATTTTTTGGAGCTAAAATTGTACAATATTATATTGTGGAATCTGACAAATTTTATTTTGTTATTTTAGGTATGACGCCAAGAACCATCGAGTTACTCTATGAGACTATTGACAGATTGAAAAGATCAGGCTGGACCTACCAAGTACAGGCGTGTTTCATGGAAATCTATAATGAATCCATTCGAGACCTTCTGGGTAATAACATGAATAAAAGCCATGACATCAGATACAACGACGGTAAAGGTGTAACCATTACAAACTTACAAGTGGAGACGATAGACTCGGCAGTGGAATTGAAAGATCTCATGTACAGGTCTCAGAAAAATAGAGCAGTGGCTGCAACTAATTACAATGAGCATAGTTCACGGTCACATTCGGTGACTAAAATTATTTTAGAAGGTTTCCACAAGGATTCTCAGGCAAAGTACCAGGGCTCGATCAATTTAGTGGACTTGGCCGGTTCTGAGAGTGCAAAAACTAGTCACAGGCTAGCTGAAACAAAGAATATCAATAAAAGTTTGTCAACATTAGGAAACGTAATGCTCGCATTGCACAATAAAGACCCACATGTACCCTATCGCAACTCAAAGTTGACGTATCTTTTGCAGTCTTGTCTGGGTGGCAATTCTAAGACCCTAATGTTTGTAAATATTTCGCCTCTTGAAGACTCTTACGCAGAGTCAATAAATTCATTGCGCTTTGCTGCTAAAGTGAAAGAAGTAAAAATTGGATCAAAAGTGAATCGAGTGTATCAATTTTAATCTATGGCATATTATTTTATATAATCAGATTTTTATTATATTTTAATTTCATTCTATAAATAATACATTAAGTTTTTATAAATAGATCGTAACTGAATTTTATAATACATAGAAGCACTAAATCCCGAGTAGGTGTACTTGTTGATTATGATGCAAGTAGCAAGAATATCTTGTATAACAATAAATAAGCTAGAATGCTAAGTACAAACAATTGTATTTTTATATTATAACATTTTTATTCACCACCAATTGTATTCATTTTGAACCATATTTATAATATGTATTATACCGTGTGTTTGAGATAAGGGGCCAACATAGTGATTTCACATTTTTGCCAATTGCCTCTCGCCAGTAAATAATTTTCATCATTTTGTTTGAAATATATTGATTTAAAGTTTTTATGTTTTTAAATATGAGTTGCCATTAATTTTAAAATAAAAACTGTTGAAGTCCAATTAATTAGTTATTTGTTGACATTCTGAAGTGAATTACATTTTTTTTTTTATCAATATGAATAATTGGCGATTTTTGAAACTTGAAAGTTTTGTACTACATATTAGGCATTTAAGTAACATAAACAGACGTATATCATATATTTCAATAATTTAAGTCAAACCTGTGTATACGTCTGTTTATGTTACTTAAATGCCTAATCTGTTTTGCAAAATTTTTAACTTTCAAAAATGACTTATACCCCTTTTCCCACTAGACCGCCAATTCCCAAATGAAGGGAGACCATGGCAACTCATTTTTAAATCAATATATTTCAATCAAAAATGATGAAAATTGATAATTTATTATTTAATATCGTTAGAAGAGCAATAATTTTCTCATTCCATTGATATCAAAATAATAATATTCAATCAAATGAATCGACTTGTACATTGTTAGTAACTAAGTTTTATTTACATTAATTAGTTGTACTCAGCAAGTCCAAATATGAGACTGAATGTGTATACGAGTGTAACACTAATATTAAAAATTGTAGGCATTGATAGACTATTGTAATTTTCTTTATTGGTATATTGGTTATACCAACATCAAAATTTAAAAAAATGTTTTTTTTGCAAACTGACCCAATGACCCGTTTTTTTTGCATCTGAGTATATTTGGACCGATTAATAAAATTCCCACAGTGAAAATCACAGTTCTTGTAAATATTGCTAGAAATTTGATTATTTTAATAATCTAACTAAAGACCTGGAAGCTTTAGTGTTTACTGGGCTAAACTGGTTGTGATTCCGGGCATAGGTATATTAAAAGCGGGACGATTGTTTGTGTTCTAATTTTCTACTATCAATATTCATTAATATTGATAAGGTATAGAGTTCCAACAATTCTATATGTGATATAGATCATTTTAATGATGTGATGTTTGGCCACAAAATTCACTGATTGAGGGCACGTGTTCACAATACAAGTGTCACGTAATCTAATCTTACCTAACCTATCTGAGGAGGATTCTGTTAGGCCCAAATAGGGATTCTATTATCGGTAAACGGTTCACCAGTAAAAAATTAAGTTCTTCAAAGGCACTTCAAAAGATAATTTGGGAAGGAAATTTCTTTGA
The DNA here is from genome assembly GCA_951805005.1 of Othius punctulatus. Lineage (NCBI taxonomy): Eukaryota > Metazoa > Arthropoda > Insecta > Coleoptera > Staphylinidae > Othius > Othius punctulatus. The sequence continues at coordinate 49,804,656 of OX638138.1, read as the reverse complement.
TTTTGGATAACACGACTAAATGGAAACGTTTATTAGATATGGTTGAACGATTATATCAATTGATTGATTTCAATTGTATTATTGATATAAATATTGAAATGTTTTTCAGAACATCGAATTAATATTATTAGCACGATAATGTCTACATGGCTACCTATAAAATCGGCTGTACAAGCTTTAGGTGCAGCTGAGTGTACATTAAATAATACCAATGTTACCCATAAATTTATGATTGACGAAATGTCTGAGCAAAATACTACTCTAGGCAGAGAATTAAAATCAAAATTAAATTTAAGTATTCAAGAGCAACGTACAAAGTTTTCCGATCTTGAATTTTTGCACAATTCTCTTTAATTTAAGAATATGTATCAAGATGACGATTATAATTGATTTTAGTTTAATTAATCGGCACTTACTAAAACAATTGTGCCTCCCATTGAATGCTTAAACATGAGACGTGAGACGAATATTTTGAAGATGGTATAGTTCTCATTAAAATAACATACCTGACAATGAAAGAGCGATTTAATTTGGGATTCAAGCACAACCATGAAGAAAAATCACATTAAATTACCTGCGCAACAGTAAACACTGACACCACAAATCTAATGAAAAATATTAAAAATGAAATCACATGCTAAAAGATGCAAATCATATCAGTGGGAAGTATTTAACACTGGCTTACAACCGGTTTTTACTTAATATATTTAAAATTTACCTGTAAAAGAAAATCTCGGCAAATTTTTGTAGATTTTTTAGATTTAGATTATTATAGATTTACATTTACTTACACATATAAAATTGAAATGTACGTATAGTGTATTACCCATAAGTGCCAGATTAAAAATACTGAAGAGTGAGCGGATGACAAAAGATTTTTTATTAGTTATATTGGTTTAACATGTGATGGGGCATGCAGTTAGGTAATAGATTATTTATTTCCAAGGCCAGAATATTTTTTGGTGCAAAGTTGCTAAGCATTCTTCATACTTTGTGGCGTTTCACCACCACCACTCCCATGTTTGTATCAGTCTGCGTCCCCGATGCACAGTAGTCCCAAGCACCTAAAAAGCTGGCCATAATTCGAATATTGAAAATTAGTATTCATATATTTTCGGCGAAATTTATATATTTTGACTCAAAATAGCCCACCGTCAAATATCATGTCACTCTCGCGACAATTAGTAGTCATAGGTTTTCGGGGCTGTACATCCCACGCCTAACATTTTATCACACACGTACAAAAATATTATATTTTCTAAAGCAATATTAAAAAACATGCTAACATACTTGAGCAGGTGTCATCCATATTATGTGATACAAAATATTCACTTGGATCACGTTAACATAACAATAACGACAGGTTGAAACCTACGCTGGAAAAAGGTGAAAACTCAGCTATTCTACGAGCTGTGACTTTGCGCTTACGTATGAGAAAGGTACTCAATATTAGACATGGGCTCTTCCACAGCAGTATGCACCAAGACATTCTGTGAAGCTATATAGGTAGAACTAATCTAGAAAATCTGTTGTGTCTTTCATATTAAATCACTTCAAAAGTTGCAAAACCTAGCAGCTGATTTTAACTGTATTTAAAGTACACACTAAAAGCTATAAATTGTATTATATCAGATAAGAGACTTCACGGTTGAATGTAGTTAAATATCAATAATTCATTAATAACATTAATATGTTTAAGAAGTAAAACCATAACAAATTACATACTTTCTTCTTTACACTCCATTATTTCACCACCAACAAACTGGAATTTTGCATTAGAATGAAAATTGGAAAAAACATAACAAAAATTGGCTGTGAAAGAAATGTTACAAAATAATCCTCTGACATTTTGAAAGCCGACTACTATGATTTGCCGATTTAATAGAGTGACTGCGTTAGGTAAGGGGTTTAAGTAATGTAATGAGCATAATTGTTCCTAGAATTATAGACATTATTATTGTACTATCATGACCGAAATCCCCCCCATATATGGAATACCACTGTGCAATGGGGCTTTCCTCTGTGGCATGAATGTGGCAGTTCCCAAAGAGCTGTTGCCTCATGGCGCTTTGTCCTTTTCACACAGTCGGAATGAGCAATACCTATGGTGTCCTGTTAGAAATCCATCCAGCCACATACTTAACTAGATTTTGCTCGCATTGTAATAAGCACCCTTGCTCGTTAACTCTTGTTGGTCTTGCAATGTAATACCTATTCCGTCGAATACAATTTTGATTTGAAAAAACACAGTTTTTAATTGTTATTTAATCATCTGATTTTTGTTTATCAATACCTGTCTATCACCCCACTCCTAGACGCTGAATTTTATCGTGCTTTAACAGCTCAAAGCGTGTATATTCGCCAATAAAGGCACCGTCTTCTACCTCGAGTTTGACTATCGCGTAAAAATGTCTCGCCGAAATAAACCGCTGACGGAAGAACAGCTTTTGGCTTTAGTGGATAACAGTGATGATAACTTTTGGATGATGAGAGCTAGCAATATTATTTCAGTTTATTGAACTAATTATGTAAAAATTGTATTTGTTGCTTTGCAATATACTTTTGTAACAGTTCTTTGTTTATACTTTTATCTATCATTTTAGGTACAATCTTTCCGAATATAATGTCTTTCATCACATAGAAAAATATAAAATTATGGTATGCTGCTCTAAGCGAATATATTCGTAAACACAAAACTGCTCCAAGCGAGTATCTCGCGAGCGGTGATTTTGCGCGCATAGACAATCCAATCTACTGTGATCCAATCTTTAAAATGCTACGCGCAGCGAAAGGGTTAAGAATCGCTAAAAATCTATGAGAGCCTCGGCGTAATACAGCGTGTTACAGCGTAGCGTTGCGTCGCGTAAGAAATCTATGGATGTACGGACTATACGGGCCTAAATGGCTGTACAGTCTGAATCAACACCATGTTTTAGTGATTTTTAAGTCACATTCAAGAATATTTGAACAGATTTGACACTGACAGTGCAGGTGTCAAGTGAATGGACTACATACCGTGACATTTTTTAACACTGAACATAGTCAATACATCGTCCCTATGTTCAATTTAAAAGAAAAAAAACACAGGTCAATGCGTGGATGTTATCAAGTGACCAAGGTAACGTCAAAATAACTATTTATGGGTAATCAAAATAAATATAATTGTCAAGTTGTTTGAACTATTATTGTGCTAAAATACATTAAAGAAATGTATTCAACAGAAGAAAAGATACAAATAATGAGTTTATATGCCATGAAAATTATCATGAAACCATGAAAATATACCATTATATACCATGAAAATCAGAGCGTAAGAAATGTGCCTGACGTTTTTTCGGTCACTTATCCCGATAGTCAATTTCATCAATATGACAATTATTAATATTATTTCAAAAGTTTACAACCAAGGATGGGTTGAGTATAAACACCACAAACGAATTAGAACAAATAATTTACCAGGTAACAGGTAAGGAATGATACGTTATTTTAATAAATATTCGAAATAGCTACCTTCATGTTCTAGACAATGTGCCTGCCTATTGTAAAAACCTTGAACATCATTTCTAATGAAATTGGGATCAAGCTCATTGCAAGCATGCCTTATTCGATGTTTTAGTTCTTCAATATCATTTTCGAGAGAATCGACAGATTTTTTGACAGCTTTATGGAATTTATTAGTTCATAGCTAATACTCGCAAATTGTTTCCATGTGTTTTTTTTAAATTGAACATAGGGACCTTGTATTGACTATGTTCAGAGTTAAAAAAATGTCAGGATATACAGGTGAAATATAAAAATACGGGAAATGAAATTTTTACCATCGTAAACTTGGTTTTAAGTATTTGTCAATTGTCTACTTGACAGTACCTACCAAAAAATTTAAGCAAAATCCTTTTTAATTAGATACATGGGTAATAAATAATAAACGTAATAATTATTAATTTCACCAATTATTGTATTATGTAGGTCATAATGTTTTGTCATCGCTTTGTTGCAGAGTATTAAGAAATTAATTTGTTCAAATTTAACCTATTTATTAATAAACTGACATACCGTCAAATAATTATAACCTATTTCTAAAAACCAGTTTTAAACTGAAACAAAAGTGGAAAAAGAACGTCATCTGAATTTAGCTATAGCTATATATTTTTTTTAAATATATTTTTTTGTTAGGGTTTGTTATTTATGAATGGATTCAACAAACGACGACCAACAAACTTACAAGACCTTGAAGGTATTTTTAACAAAGCATAGTTTGTGTTGCGTGATGTTTAATTGTCCTAGTAACAACATAAATTGGGTAAATTGAAAAATTGAGGTATAGCTTAATTAAGATTATGATTACTTTGTAGAACGGATGAATCAAATGGTGGTGGAAAAATTACAAAATTTGTGAGTGGTCTTCTGTTAAAACATTGTAAGTAGTACATATGTGCATTTTGAAAAAGGTCGTTACGCCCCAACGCCCTAATTTGAATTTGGCGCTGGTGCTACTGTCATTTCAGTATTCAACAAGTGCATTATGGGAGATGAATGGTGGCCGCTTTTGTCATCCAACTAAAGTAATTTGCATTCGTTTTCCAACAAATTGCAAGGCACTGAGTCGGCCGTACTTTTGACACACGTGAAATTTGTGATATGCATATGCCCCTCGCCATCTGTGATCCTGGTACGTTCGCCAAGCAGGATCTCAGCGATTCGAGATAAGCGGGGTCGTTTTCAATGAACCTAACCCGTCGTCCTTTTTAAAAACAGTTCTTTTTTGTAAATAGGTAAGTGCGGGGAACGCGGGGGAGCGGCCGAATGGGGGCGAGACACCGCACGGCCCCCCTGCGTCGCTCTAATGCGGACTGATATTTTGGATATGTCATTTAGAAAGTAACTGTCACCATCGTCATGCACGCAAGTTCTGGTTTTGAGACACCAGAAAGTGCTTAAAAATCCGCGCCCCTATTGCAATTCCCTCTTTGTTTTAGTTATAGCCGATATGTTTTGGAAGTTCAACGCCTCGTCATCGTCCCAGATTGAGACCATTCTCGTAAAGGAGGTTAGTTCTTAATTAACTGTACATCTAAGCGATCCCTAAACGGTATGCACAAACCTCCACGACAGTCACAACGCCACCACCCTAATCTGTCGAAACAATTGCAATGACCCGACAACCAGTTGGATGACGTAACCTATTCACTTCTGATTTAAGAGATTTGCGAGGAAGTTTTGCTGCTAAAACCAGTAAACAGTTCCAGTATAAATGATTTTAAATTTTTGGCATATATTATATTGCAAACAAAATAACTGTGTACACACTAACCAATTTATCGTCTTAATATGGTTCTTAATTCTGTATAAGAAATTATAACAAATATCACGTGTCATTATCATTTTACGCCAGGGGTTCTCGACCTTTTTCGCCACACCCCTAAACACCATGAAATTTTTATCACGAACCTAAACAATCTAAAAATGTTGCTAGTTGTCAACCTCTTTTTATTTGGTTGCCAATTTATAGTATTCTGGAACTATAATAATCAAAATAATAAATTATAAACTTGGTTTAGGTAGGAGCTAGTGTGGGGACTTTCTATGTACATTATTGTTAAAAAATTGTACCCTGCTTGAAATTGTACGAATTCTTTTCACATGATCGTGAATATAGCAGCTGCAGTCGTGTGCAGTCATGAGTGTTAATCAGTCTTCTAATTTATATAACCCTGTAGGAAATCTATAATAATAGAATAATAGAAAAAATAGATTCCCTAAATTTAAATGTGCCTTGCTTATTTTCCAATAGGATACATTAAGTCGAAATAGATAAGTCCTCGTTCTGAAGAGTTATCATCATCTAATATTCTAATGTTTCTTTTGACAGAATGTCACGCTACAAGAGATTATGGATGAAGAAGATATTTTGAATGAGTGCAAAGTGCAAAACAAGGCGTTAATAGACTAGTGAGTATTCCAATATTTATACTTTTTTTATACTTGCTTTGTCCTTAAAACTACAACGTTTGTTGTTAACAGTGGCTCACGTCATCTAATTGCTTCAGGGCAGATTTTTTTACAAAGTCGAGAATCTATAATTTAATAAGAAATTATCCCTTTTTACAGAGTTTCAACAAATAAAACATTAATGATTGTGAAATATATTGTTATAAATTAATTCCTTTCAAAATAATAGATGTTTGCACTTGGATCTTGATTCTTGATTCGCGGGGTTGGTGTGATTTAAATCAATTGATTTAATCATGATTTAGATCATGAGCCAGTAAAGCCCGCAGTAGTTTTTTGTCTTTGAGAGAGGGAAACTTCATAACTTATTTTATTTTTTATTAATTCTTCATTATATTAGATTAAACACAAAGTTACATATTGAAATAATCATAACCACAATATTTCACTTACCTAGTTCGATGTTGAAAGAACATCAATGTAAATGCTTCTATGTTCGATGTTTTCAACATCAATCATATTGTTTTCTGTTTCACAATAACATCAATGTTGCAAATTCAATGTCGATGTTATAATATTGATTTATTCAGTTTCATTACTTAATTAAATTAAATGTGCAATATCGTGTATATGCACGGAATGCTGCTTGGTTTAAAACTGTGGTTTAACCATCCTTGTAATATAGTAATTAACAAAATCTCATACCGAAACTATGGGAGATTTTCTACTTAAAATGGCCTCAGGAACATGCTGCTTGAGTTTGTACGGTACGTCATGAAACACCCTGTATGCATACTAAACGTTTTATATTATTCTTAAATTATTCTTAATGTTCGTAATGACATAATAAAAAATATCAATGTTTGGCACCATCGATGGGGAGAGATCAATGTTTCTTAGGCCTCAATGGTCCACGTTGATGTTAACATCGCTGGTCAACATCGATGTTTGTTATCGATGTCCCATCCCTAGCGTGAGGCGTGGAATGTGTGTGTTGTGTGTTGGAACTCGTCTTTGAAATTCGACAGCTTCAAGCGCCACTCAGAATGATCTAAATTTTCATATATGCGCAGGCCGTATTAAGGGACTTTTGCCACTTCATAATCAAACAGGTCGTAGTTGCCAATATAAACTTGTAGTTAATGACTATCTTGATGCAACTACACTATGAAGATGACTTAAGTTTAAGTCATCATCGAAATAACTATCAATTTAAATATGGTTTAAATCATGAGGTATCATCTGCAGAAATTTGATAAAAATTGTTTTATTATGGCAGCTTAATTAAGCCCGAAATCTTGCAAGAGCTGGTGACGTTAACGACAACAGAGCCGACTATCGAGCAGGATGAGAGGAATAGATTCAAGTACCCGAACATAGCATGCGAGATGTTGACGTGCGACATCCCATCGCTGAATGAGAGCCTCGCCGGTGACAAGGAGCTGCTCACGAAGCTATATTCTTTTCTGGATACGGAGCCGCCTCTGAATCCACTGCTTGCGTCCTTCTTCAGCAAGATAATGGCAGTGCTAATCGCCAAGAAGCCGGAGCAGGTAAACTGGCAGCCAGTGCTAGAAACGTACGCCGATTAATTAACAGCCATTCCCTCTCTCTATTGCAGAACTGGATCTCCTATCAGTTCACTTGCTTGCAGGTGTTAGATTTTTTGAAAGCGAAGGAGAACTTTGTGACCCTGCTGCTCAACCACCTAGGCACATCTGCTATTATGGATCTCACGCTCAAGCTGATGACGCAGGTCGAGGGGGACGAGATACGGCAGAATATACTCAACGTAAGTATGCTCTCTTCGGTGTCGACATTGCGTGTTTAGCTTCTAGTTTCCAGTACCTCGATAGCCAGCGGATAATTCAGTCGCTGGTGGCACTGCTAGATCCCAATATTGACAGAGGTAGACACCACAACGTTGCTCAATTGCTGTGTGATTTTATCCAATTCGCCCGGGACACTCAACGCAATTCTACGGAGAGGAACGACCCAGATCCGCTACTTAACACTTTAGAATCGTACGTCCCACTCCCCGATCTACAGTGCTAGAAATTTAATTGCTTTGTATTTTCTAAACAGGCGTGAAACAATTGAACTGCTGCTGGACCACATACTGGGGGAAGACAAGAATGAAACAGCAATTGTTGCCGGCATACAAGTACTTTTAGAATTATTAGACAAAACTAGGTAAGTAATTTTGATTGTTCTTTGTTTTTAATGAATTGCTAATTGCATTACTTATGCTGATATTTATCCAAAGCCACGATTTAAACATAATCGTCCGTATGCATAGATGACTCTAGTAGCTATTAATGTTAATCAGAATGTGATTTATCTCGCAGAAATGCAGAAATGACATTCAGTGATGTACTTTCTTCTAAACATTCTTAGTACCTACTAAGGTTTAGAGGCTACTAAGTTCACTATGCATGTGCTGAATATAACTAATTATTGCAAATTATGTATTATTAATAATTTATTTAGTTAATTGTTCAAAAGTTACATTTGAATATTATACAATGTGGATTTGAATATGCAAACAGAATATTTACCTGGTATGGGGGCATGTTATTGAAATATCATTCATGGAAACATATTTTCCAGGTATTATGGCACTCACGAAATAATTTTTTAGTTAATTAAGTTTTTAGCTGCTGAATGTCATTCTAAAGTATGCTACCGGCCTGCAACTTGTATATTATTTTATACCTGTTTTTTGTGGGATTGTGTTTCTACACATGATCAAGACCACACATAAAGTGACGACTTTTGTGTTTTTTTTTTAATGTGTATTCAGTTCTTAGCTTATTTGTACATCTACGCCTTCCTAAATTGCATAACTGTGATATAAAACCCAACATTATTTGTTTATTTCTCTTTTTTAAATTTGCACATTCATTCTTCTCTAATGTATAGTATAATTGAAAAATGCCATGGCCTACGTGACCAGCAAATTAGCTAAGATTAGCAAAGTAGTGAATTGTTAATCATAGTTGGCTGTTGCATAAAAGCGTGTCTGTATTCTGTTTACTCCTATTTAACAATCCGGTGTGCTATGGAAATCTGACATTTACCACATTGTATACAAGGTGTTTAGAAACTTGACAGTACTAAGATGGTTTATTCCATTGAAATGCTTTTGATATTTTTATGCGGATTGTTTTGATTGAAGATGAGAGGCTCGCACTTTCAAAACGTCTCTTTTTATAAATATGGAATTCTCTCTCGTAGATTTTTCTTTACATCTGAAATGTTACTTTGAGCTGGAACATTTTTGAGTTTCATGGAACGTATTGTTTTGCACCCAGAGCATTTTTATTCAAAATATTTACTTTCTCTTCCTCGATGTCGCTGAACTTTTTTTTTAATCTTTTTTAGTTTTGCTTTTCTGCTTTTGTTAAATCTGCCTGAATCTATTGGTCTTTGCCTTTTAACATTTTCATATTAATCGCTATAACTGCTTTGTACCTAATGGTAATTTGCAACAAACAACCACAAAATTGTGCACAAAAGTTGCAAAATTGATCCCATTTTGACGGCATATCACAGTATTACATCAAATATAATCAGCCTTTAAACTTCAATTGAGATCGGATATTTTGGCATCTTTGAAATCAATATTCACTTACTATTCTAATAGCACATGGTGCTTTATATAGCTTTATAGTTTATAGTTATTGCTATCACGAATTTAAAAATGTGCAGCCTTAACTACATACAGTCTGTCTTGAATTCTTTACTTATTTAATTATTTGACGTAGATTATGGGTTTTAACTTTGTAGAATGCAAAACCTAATCCTATTTTATAGGATGTGTTCTTAGATTATACATGTAACTCCATCAAATAGGAATATGCCGCAACATACCCCATATACCGAAACTAATCAATTTAGGACATATCTTTATATAAACTTTTTTTCATCTCTCAAAGTTTGCTGGTGAGCTAAAAAATCACCCTGTATAAATGACTCAAGTATAAAATATGTTCTGAAATATGCATCCAAATATGCAGCCAAAGTATCAAACTAAAGTTAGTGATTATTATAAATATCGTTTGGTGCCTCTCTCATTTATTAATATTATAAATATCATGTAAAATCGAGCGATATTTTTTTTTATCATTATACCTGGTATTGTAGACATTATTAACTATGTTTTGTCTTGTTTGGGCACAAACAACGTCAAGTAAACAACACATTTTGTCACATCGTTACCAACAAATAACAGCTACAGCAAAACCCACGAATGATGGCGAGAGGTGGGGATACGACGCGCAGCTTTTCATGTAAAATTGAATTCTGAACGGCGATACAATCAAATCAAATGTGTACGTTTTGCATTTGAAAACAATCGGCCCGTGTCGCCTAAATGTCGCCTACGCCGCTGGTACGAACACTTCAAGGCGGCAGGCAGAAAATGAGTTTGTGCGCACCCCCCACTTCTCGCCATCATTCGTGGGTTTTGCTGTATGTCACACTAAACTTCATCTGAAAGCAAGAATAACTGACCTCAATTTGTAATATGTATTTCAACTCTTCAATTGGATTTTCTCAGCAAATTCAATAAATAAATGGCATACTTGGTTGTGAAATAGGAGTGAACCGAGTGTAGTTTGCTGATCATTCCGAGTTTGTTCTGTTCATAATTTACTAGTTCTGTTTTGGTATATTTTCCGCCACTTTATGAACAGGCTGTTCATTTACTTTACAGGAATGCCAACCATCATTCATTTGGTTGCTTACATTCCTGGTCACGTGGGCGATGGGAATAGTAATATATTTATTATAATGCCGATGAATTCGTATACCAATATAGCTTTCGTTTTCCAGCATTCCAAAGGATGATTTTCCAATGAGTTACTCTAATGCCAATTACAATGATATGAATGAAGTTGATGCCAAACAAAAGGTCATAGAGTCCACTTCCAAAGTGATCCTGAAGAGGCTAAAGGAGTTCCACAACTTGCTACTCGATCCACCAAAGGTGAGCTCTCAGAACCACCCCGTCTATGTCTTTCATGTTGTAGTGTCTTTGCAGAAAGTGCCCATAATGACAACAGTCGGCATGCTGAACCCACCACTGGGCAACACCCGTCTGCAGGTGACCAGGTTACTAGCTGCGCTGATCAGCTGCGGGGGTCCGGATATTTCCCAGGAGATCGTCTCGCTGGGCACGATGGCCGTCCTTATAGATCTGTTCTTTGCCTTCCCATGGAACAACTTCCTACACTCACAGGTCCAGGCGTGCATCTCAGCCGCCCTCAGCTCTCCATTGCCCTCCGACCAGGGTGATAATAATGCCTTATCTAAGCACGTAAGTCACCACAATAGATGTATTATTACAGTCAATTCCGCTTAATTGGGCCGCCGGTTAATCGGGGAGCCGCGTATTTTTGCCTCCGGTTAATCGGGGCAGCCGCGTATTTGGGCAAAATATCAAGGAACGGAAACCAAACTATGGAACTAACAGTAAATTACTTCGTTTAGTTGGGACAATATTCTGCTCAAGTGGGACAGTAATACACAAAAATTGGTTAATTACATACCAGCATCCATTGATAAATATTCAATAAATTCCACAGCCTGAGAGATTAGTACAATAATTTCCCTTTTGCAAGTAATAGTTTGTTACCGAGTTGGTGAGTTATAAAAATCAACACTAGACAGAATTGAGTTGCTGTTTGCGGCTTCAAACCTTAAGTAGTACCCTACATTTTTAGCAATGAGAATATGAAGACATACAAGTTCCGATTGATAATTATCAAGAATTTTTGACAATATTTTTTATACAGGTTTTTTTTTTCGATGTTTAGTATGGGGATCTCGCAAACTAGCAGAGATAGAGGGATGATTAAATGGGGAATTAATTGCAGTTTTACCAGCTCAATTTCATGAGCTTTTGGTTTTTTTGGAAATAATGCATGACTAAGTAACTCAAAAAAAAAAATATTTTCTTATTTTATTTGGTGCCTATGGCTCTGTTATTATTGACTTTCGAAAAAATGTGTTATGGAAAAAGTTGTATAATTTGCTATAATTTTTGAGTTATGACAAAAGTTGATTTTTTCGGCAACAGTAACGATTCTAATGATATACCACTTGATATGGTTATTCCTACAAATAATTAAATTATGGTCATTTTTTACTGTTCATTTTCAAACTATTCAGGAAGTACGCTATGGAAACAATTTATAGATGCGCGCATGCATTTAATAATAAAATTAAAGCTTTTTTTTTTCATTTCGAAATTATAAACATTATTATTTTGGTGTGAAATGTCTATTCCGTTGGAGTTACAATTTTAATAAAAATAATTTTTGAAACAAAACTACTTAACTACAAAAGTACTAATTAAGCACATAATTACCTACAATTTTTAGTCGGGCTAGAGTCGACTTTGAAATGACCTTGAAAGTCAACATCTTGGTCAAGTTTAAGGACATCATCAGATGGCCCCCTATTAGCCATAACATTAAGATTAATAAGATTTCACATTCACAAATTTACACTGACAGATCTGTCAGATATGACAACTGCTAAGAGCTATAGGCGATTTACATCAAGGTGGCAGCGCCACGGTAGTGCATTTACATACTAGCCATGGGGGGTATTTGACGCTTCCAGTCATGTGTTCCTATGTGTTTCTTGTGCTAAAGTGTGCGATTTGTATCAAATTCGTCGACTTCTGCCGTTTATCGTCCAGTTATCAATCTGGTGGTTATGGTTTAACATCAACAATGGCAAAATATAAAAGGGTTTGTACCATATTCCTCCAACGCTGACAGTAACAAAAATCTTGACGTCTTATGTGTTTGTTGTGCTAAAGTGTGCGATTCGTAACAAATTCGTCGACTTCTGCAGTTTATCGTACAGTTATCAATCTGGTGGTTATGGTGTAACATCAACAATGGCAAAATATACTAAGGTTTGCACCGCATTCCTCCAACGCTGACAGCAACAAAAATCTTGACGTCAGTTCGCATCGATTCCCGCCTGCAGGAAAAATGAACGTGAAATATGTAACGAAGCTGGCAAACACCGAGCTGATGGATATACAAAGAGCATGGAAGCCCAAATTAAGAATGGGCATGAAAAACCATGTACAGTCGTATTCATTAAAGTGTTTACATATGTATTCCAAGCATTTTCTTCCTGAAAACTATTTTCGAATGTGAGAAGGTTTGAATTTTCTCTTGAAAATACCAAGCACAGCAAACAGATAGGAACACATTTAACTGGAAGCGTCAAATTCCCCCCATGGCTAGTACTTAAATGCACCACCGTGGCGCTGCCGCCTTGATGTAAATCGCCTATATATTTTATATTTATCTTTTTTTTTATGGCAACTTTGATGAAAGTTTTTTTTTGAATCACTCGAAACCTTCGGAGTGATTTGCGTTGATTGGTTAAGATGGCCTACCCTGTATACATAATCATAGAATAAATTACTTAATTATATAGTTTTCAAAAACTCATCAATGTTTTCTGTTTACAGTTATTAGTTAATTGCAAATTAGTCGAGAGAATTTTAGATGCGTGGAAGGATAATGATGAAAAACAGTAAGTTAAGTACATATAAATTAATTTCTCTTATTCTGTAACGCTTGACTTCCACAGGCTAGAGACAAAAGGTGTAAGACAGGGTTTCATGGGCCATTTAATAAATATAGCAAATACTTTAGTTAATTTGTGTTCAGATGGTCCTTTAGGCATCATCCTGAAGGAGGCTTCACCCGAAGTGGCAGAGTCTCTACAGACATTCAAAGATACTGTACTAAGTGAGACCAACACGGAACAGGAGACTCTTCTGGTGAGTCTGAAACTGAACAATTGTTCAATCGGTGATATGGGTTATCGATATTGATAGACATTAACACTTTGTACCTAGTATGGACATAAATACAGTGTTTTTCGTTCTACAGAATGTTTCTCGTTCAAATTTTATCGATTTATTTGTTGCTGTATATCAGCAAAATAGTATTCTCATTCAAATAGACCGCCTTTGGGCTGTCAGGAGCGAATTACTCTGAATTCATTCATTGGCACCTTTGATGGCTTTTGGAGTTCAAAACGAGCATGAACACCCAGACTGTGGGTGGTTTTTAATGCTCCCAGTTTTCTCAAACAATTTAACAATTTAATACACCGTTACACATACGGCTGATCCCAAGTGGATAGAGCATTTTGAAATTATCTCGCTATTGTGGCACTACATTCCACAATAGCGATGCAATTATTTCGTCACTCCATTCCATGATGAAAGGAAACACAAATCCAAATTCGCTTCACAGCCACATAATATAGATGATTAGCTCTCAAAAACCATATATTTAAACAACTAATGAGTACACATCTACTAGTGTGAATGATTGCATTCAATGTTGTATCAGTATTTATGTCCTTAGTAGGTATTAATGAGAACTAAAATAGAAAATTTGAACTCTTATTGATTTGTATTTTAATATTGTTGCGAATTATTTTTAATTTAATTTGTAGGGCGGTGTTCATCCACATACCTCTAATGACGATAGCGATGAATACGTAGAACCAGCATACAATACATCAGGAATCGGGCAACAGGTACATACACATTCCTTATTTGTTCACAAATGCTGTGACAGTTGAATGGCAGATTATTTAATTAATCGTAAAAAATAATACAGTCCCTTTCAAAGCAACACCCCTCAGACAATGCATTTGTGCCTAGTTTTCTATTGTTCGCAATAGCTTCTGAGGGGCTCTTAATAGGGTCTGGCCGACAATCTCACATAGATGGAATTTGAAATACTTTCTTCACAGGAAATGACACAATTGGGAAAATCTAGCTTACAAGTTTGTACAAGATTTTTCCATTCAGTTCTTTCAGATGCTTCTCAGTTGTCATTAAAAATTTTCAATACTGTCTTGGCATGTGTAGAAGTGATATTCACGTTTTGGTATTTTTCTATCAAGTTGGCTATCCTATGTCGAATGATAAACCTATATGATGAAAAGAGAGGGAAATATTTAAAAAAAAAAATGCTTTCACCATCGACATTTTTTTTTTTTAAACATTTTAGCATCCCTAATATTTTATAATTTTATTTGATACTCTTTTTTTCTGGATATATCGGTATACTCTGATTTTTCTTAACTGGCGTGCACGTCATCAAAATAATAATCATAATAATGACGGCACAATTTTACAAGGTTGCCAGCTGTCCTGGGTATTTAAAAATGGCTGCAATCAGCTGTTGCGCCCATGGAATGTTGTGCGACAGTGCTCGGTTCGTATCAAATTCGTCGACTTCCCTGCCGTTTTTCGTACAGATATCAATCTTGTGGTTATGGTTTAACATCTACAATGGCAAAATATAAAAGAGTTTGCACCGTATTCGGGTCCAACGCTGACAACGACAAAATCTTGAGGTTAGATTCGATTCCCTGCTGCAGGCAAAAGAAACGTGAAATATGTAACGAACCTGGCAAACACCAAGCTGATGGATATATTTGGATAGATTTGCTATCGTTTAGTATTAAAAGCTTTCTTTAAGTGCATTGCGTATGAAACATTTATGTCATGACATAAATGCATCTGACATTGGAATGTCAAGTAACGTTAGTCACCGTTGACTTTTTTTATGCAACACACCTGATTATCACTCTTTCCACACCACCTTCGAGGTAGAGTAATGGCGCGTTTTATTTTACGTGGTTTCCCCTGTAGGCATAATCCACGGTGTGTTTGGATAGGACAAGGACAGATTTCTATTGAACAAAGGCACTATGGTGAATTTTCACACGATATGAATATGACGAATATGAAACACGAAAGTTTCATATTTTCAGAGAGAGAGAGAGAAAGTGATTCTTTCTTGATTATTAATTTGAATGAATTCAAGTAGAATCTTCAGAAAAATCTACATCTGAGCTGTCACTATCATCATTTAAATTAATAATGAAGGGAGCAACATTTTCTTGGTCTAATTGAATCTCTCTATCCCACCACTCTTGAATCTCCTTTTCGGTGTGTCCAATACAATTAGCCCAAACTGCAGGAGTGACTGTACGTAGCGCCTCTTTCCACAGAGACAAGCAGTTTTCATCGGACCTACCATCTCGTCCCACATGTTTATTGTAATATGTTTTGGTAATGGCCCACACTTTTTCAATGGGGTTGAAAATGCAATGATAAGGTGGGAGCCTTAACACTTTGTGCCCACATTTTTCAGCAAGCCTATCTGCTATATATGTTATGGGAACTTTATTCCTACAAAAAATTAATATAAGCTATTTCATTAATGTCTTTGAAATGTACGTACTGATTTACTATTTGCAATAACTGTGGTTTTAATAGAGTATCATCAAAATCAATGTGATTGTTACGTAACCATTGGTCGATATCGGCCTTCTTCCAGGCTGAGGTAGGATTTTTATGTTCCATGCTGCTGTGATACGAAGCATTATCCATAACAATGATTGATGGCTCTTGTAGGTTTGCAATGAGTTGGTGTTCAAACCATCGGAGAAAATTTTCTTGATTCATTTCTCCGTGATAATCTGAGCATTTGGATTTAGATGAAAAAACTAATTCAGCACCATCTACAAAGCCATTTTCATTTCCAGCATGCAGTATAATATACCGCTTTCCGTCTACTTTGGTACACTTGACACTTTTTACGTTACTATCTTGCCAAGAACGACTTATGGTTCCATCTTTGAAAATCCAAGTTTCATCAAGAAACACAAATTGGTATAAACCTTCACTTTTACTTTTCACATATGAACTTCGGAAATTCACCCGTTTCAAAGCAATATGACCCAGTTCCATAAGGCCTCTCCGTGGATCGTCCTTTTTCCATTTAAAGCCAATATCCAGTAAAACTTTCCTCAAAGAGTACGGACTTCCGTGGAATATATGCTTCACTTCCAATTTTTCTAGCAGCGTATTTAATGTTATGTATTCTTCTAAATAACATAGGAAAAGGTAATTTTACATTATTTATACGAGGCGTGGCAATTTAATTCCGAGACTGATTTTTTTCACAACGCGCACTCTGTCAAGGACTATTTGGCCAAAAACCAGGTCACAGTCATGGAGCACCCACCTTATTCGCCAGATTAAGCACCCTGCGACTTCTACCTGTTTCCGAAAATCAAATCCTGCTTGAAAGGAACCCGCCATGAGTCATTAGATGACGTAAAACAAAAATCGGCGCAGCTACTCAACAGCCTGTCGGAAGATGACCTGCAGCACTGCTTCGCACAGTGGAAGATTCGCATGGAGCGGTGTAGGGATGCGGAAGGAGAGTATATTGAAGGGGAAAAACGAAAAATTGTAAAAAATTGCGAAATAAAGATGTTATAGCAACAGTCTCAGAACTTATTGACACACATCGTATGTCTGTGAAGGCTTACTCCGTTTATACATTTCATAAATAACATTGCGAATTGCATGCTTATTCGCATCGTCTACACCAGTAGCAGGCCGTGCCCGTTTACGCTTTCGAGGGCTGCTTAATACATTGCCAGCAGTAACCTCAGATAGCACGCGGGTGACAGTTCTCGAACTGATCTGCAGGGCTTCTGCTGTACGCTACAATATAAATCAATTTATTTTACTGCCAATAATATGAACATACAAATATTTATATACAAGGTGGCGCAAAAATAACCTTCCGATGTTTTTTGGCTGTAATTTAAAAAAAAATGAAAAACTTTGATTCTTCTTCTGGATTATTTTTATTTGGTCTTTTAATTTTTTTACATCAAGTCGAGAATATGATGTCATGTAAATGGCCACCGCCACAGTTGATTGTCATTTGAGCCCTTTTTATGGCATTTTCCATCACTGGCCAAAACTTCCGGCGATAGGTCCTCACATTCTTGACGGATATTGTCTTTAAGAGCTGCAAGAGTCTGAGGCTTGTTGACATAAACCCGCGACTTCAAAAAGCCCCACAAAAAGAAGTCTGCAGCGGTCAAATCAGGCGATCTTACTGGCCAGTGCAAATCGCCAAAACGGGAGATTAGGCGCTCGGGAAATGCATTCTTCAGCATATCGGTTGTGGCACGTGCAGTGTGTGCCGTTGCACCGTCCTGTTGGAACCACATGTTTTCCAATCCCAATTCATCAAGTTGCGGCAAAATGAACTCGTTGATCATTGCTCTGTAGCGCTCACAATTCACAGTAACCGTTTGGCCCGCGACGTCTTCGAAGAAAAAAGGTCCGATGACTCCTCCAGCGAAAACAGCACACCATACAGTGACTTTGAGCGGGTGTAATGGCTCTTCGTGGGTTACACGCGGATTTTCAGTGCCCCAGAAGCGTAAATTTTGCTTATTTACGTACCCGCTAAGATGGAAATGGGCCTCATCACTCATGATTATTTTTGATGAAAAATCATCTTCCTGTTGGTGGTGATTAAGGATGGCTTGAGCGTATGTTAGACACGATTGGCGCTCAGCAGCTAACAGCTGATGCACCGTCTGGACTTTGTACGGAAACATCTTCAAATCTTGTACCAAAATTCGCTGTAAAGACCGTCGACTGATACCCATTTGCGTGGCACGTCGTCTGGTCGATGTCGACGGCGCTTCCATGACATCCTCGGCTACAGCAGCAATATTCTCTGCAGAACAGCTACTCCGGGGTCTGCCACGCCTGGCAGCATCTCGTGTTGTGCCAGTCTCTTCGAGGCGAGCGGCTAAACGTCGTAGTGTTTCACCAGTAGGCGTTGGACGGCCAGGAAATCTGCGACGAAATTCACGTTGTGCCAAAGTCACCGACCGATTATTGGTCAAATAAATAGTCACCAATATTCCGCGTTCTGGAGCAGTGTAGCGTAACATTGTTTATTAACGTGTATTTCGCATGTGTTTACTACACAAATGTCAAAACAGAACTGACATTAGGGGCCAATCGCAAAATTTATAGCATTTTCTGATAGGAGGATTACTTTTGCGCCACCTTGATATAGTCGATATACTCGCACTTCTTTCGCTGCACTAATTGGTAGAAGAGGCCCTCCTGCATCTCGCTCTTGCTCAAAATATGTTACCAATGACACAACAAATTGCTTTGCGTGAGAATGCAAATGCTTGGGCATTGTAATAATTGATCAAATGTAACAAGTTAAACGTCAAAGAAGTTTGGTTAGACACACATTTATGAGCATGTGTTAGTGAAAAAGATCTGACATCGACGCCGAATATACATCAAATCAGCCAACATAACATGATTTATTACATGATTGGCAGGCGAAAATTGTGTCCGCGGTTAATACACCGATTACCTATTTATAACCCCCGGTGATCAGTGTTATGTAACAAATGATCCTCAGCTTAATTTCGATTCTTAAACTATAGTTATGCATATTCTCGAAAAAAATCACGTTGGTACGAAAAAACCTCATCGCACAGCTGATTGATGACGTGCACGCCAGTTTAGAAAAATCAGAGTATATACATTTTTTTTTATACCGTACACTTACAGAAAAATTTTTGCTCAAGAAGCAATTGAAAGTAAAGTAAGTAAATAAATTAGTAAGTATTTATTTACAAAAATTACAGAAATAATTCCAAAACAAATGTTTTAATTCTAATCCTTTTCGGAAAAATTCTATCAATTTCTATTCGAATTCTATCTTTCAGGTCTTCTCTATTGTTAGATTTCATTTTGGTTGGAACGCTTGTTGCGTTCCCTATAGGAAAAATTGTCCCTATAGAAAAAAATCAAGTGGAGCAAGGTCCCGAGACCTTGGTGGCCACTCAATAGGCCCTCATCTTCCAAATTCTTTTTCTCGTTTTCCCAAATAGGTGGATTTTATAAATAAATGTCCTAACTTTCAATTGCTCTTTGAACGATTTTTTTAAATGAAAAATATAAATACCTTTATATTCAGAAAAAAAAGGTCTATCAAATTATATTATAAAATACTAGGGTTGCCATTTAAAAAATAAGTCGATAACCTCATAACTCAAAGAGAAACGATGACAAAAGTTTTAGATTTATAGCAAAATGTATTTTTGTGTATTTTTTAAAACTAAAATCAACGTGTCCGAGGATAATGAATGTATTCCACACTTTTCGCACACCCTATATATAGTTTGTGTAGTTTGTCGTCTCCTGGAAAGTTTAGGTTTTTTCACATATGAGGTATTGCCCCGAAAGCATCGATATATAATGGTAGAAATGTTTTGATTAACATTTTCTAAGTTGGTTATCTTGGAAAATTGTTATTCATTTTCAATCACTTTTTGTTTTAACATTTGGTGATTTAATTGCATAGGGTTCAGTTCTGCCAATACAATCAAATGTCATCACTCACTCGTTACAATTATTGTCAGTTGATTTCACCCGGATACCAGTCTCGAGTTTTGCATTCACCTGCGTTTTGTTTTTTTAATCAATACTTTTTTATTAAATTGCTCAATCAACATACTTTCTATCTTATTCAAATCCGTAATCATTAGAGTCAGTTTCTATTATAATGCTATGGTCATACAAACGCAGATCGTACTCACACGAAATTTTGCAACCTTGCTGAGTGGGGAATCCCAGAAACAGTTCATTTACTTTTACAGACCAAATTTAGTGCCTGAAACGTAGAGCAGTGGAAAAATCCAGATATCCGATCATATACAAAGGGTAAACTGTTGATACAAGCGGTAGCATTTTTCAGAGGAAGTCTGCCCTGAGCCTCGTACTCCTGATGCTGGCACGTCATCAATTAGTGAGTGTGCCGTTCATCGTAAATTAATTTTTAGTCACGCCAAGGCTTGCTTCACTTCTGACTTCAGGTGGTCGATTTCTCTACATTGAGCTCCGTGCCGCATCCGAATCTTAAGAGGAACCTGCCTATTGCGACCATGTTTTTATCTGTTAATTAAATTTTGTTATTATTTTACTGTGATGTTATTTAAATTTGTTTTTTAAAAACTTCGCTATTTTTCAACTTTTTAAATCACAGGGGGATTAACTTTGATATTGTTTTAAGCCATTGATATATTTTTTTATAATAAACGACGGCATAATAAAACAATAACAATTAACACAAGGAAGAACGGTTACTAAACCATAAGAGTGATCGCAGTGATGCAGATGATACTTAAGGCACGAACGTGGCACGTAGGCTGATAGCTTAATGATGGGTAAGCGTACATCTATCATCTATCAGATGTCAGATGGAACGAGAGCTTTAGCGTGACTACTGAGCAACCTTGTCTGCACCAGGACCCAAACCGGACTGGCATCTATCAGAAACGACACCAGATTTGGTGTGACTGCTGGGCAACCTGTCTGCACCAACCCCGAACAAGACCAACTACTCAATGCAAAAACCTTTTGATTAATTAAGAAAGGGACTCCCAGCTCGCACATGATTGTGGGAAATGGGATGCCATTTTTTTTTGTATAGGGTGGATTCTTGAAAGGATGACCACTACGGTTGAGTCATTATATTTTCAATGATAATGGTATTAAATTAAATGAAGTTTCTGGAATTGTAAATGCAGAGCGTGAATGAGAAAACTCACAGAGATGTGATCTGCGTTTCTACGACACACATATCTCATTAAGGTGATGGAAACCCAGTCATTTGGTAGAATATTGATCGCGGATTTGAATGAAATAGAAAGTATTGCATAACAAAGTGAGCGAATGTAAAAATAGGACACATTCGCCGGTATCAATTCTTCAAAAATTGGTCTGCACTGCAGTTATTACACATCATTATTTTTCTGTAAGAATTTCGCCGAGTATCAAATGCAGCAGCTCGGGCCCAGTTTCTACGACTCTTACGGGTACAATGACGACGACTTCAAGGATGGAGACGATGCATTGCAGTAAGTCTTAGTGCTACAGGGAGTTTAAGAAATGTAGAAATATTACGTGCCTTTTCCAGGAGCATAGAGCACCGATCGGGCATTAACTTCGTTTTGTCCGAGGGCGACCTTGTGCAGCAGCACGAATTATTCAAGCAGGTGTGCGCGCAGAACATCAACACCCTGGATGACGCAGACGACCAGATCTTTGAGGAGAAAGAGCACACCTTTCAGACGGTCATCGAGAAAGAAGCGGAGCGTCAGAGCAGTAGTGACAGTGAAGAAGACAACAGCCCGCAGGGTGAAGATCCCGTGATGGATGTAGAGCGTAAGTCGAGATACAAACTAAAATAAACGCAAGCATTATTATATGTAATAGAACTATGTTTATGCACTCTCAGGTGTAGGGTAATAAGACCTTTTTGATTTTATGAACTAGTTCCGGCTTGGAGCCGTCATCAGCATTCAAATCTATTTAATTAAAATTAAAAATTACATTTTAGTTACAGGAGACAAGTTTTAGTTTATTTTATTACTTACAGTCAATATTCCGTGACAGGTTTTTTAACTCTGAACATAGTCAATACAACTTACCTATGTTCAATTTAAAAAAACACAGGTCAATGCGTTGTTTTTATCAAGTGACCAAGGTAACGTCAAAATAACTTTGATGGGTTATCAAAATAAATAGAATTGTCAAGTTGTTTGAACTATGATTGTGCTAAAATACATTTAAGAAATGTATTTACCAGAACAAAAGATACAAATAATGCATTTATACCATGTAAATCAAAGCATAAGAAATGTGCGTGACGTTTTTTCGCTTATCACGATAGACCAATTCCATCAATGGGAACAATTTTTAACAGAGAGAGAGAGAAACAGATTTATTCAAGAACCATGTACATATATACATAACATATTACATGTAACATGATGATGAAAGGGCTAGCGACCGTGGTCTTTCCGCCCATGAATGGTTTAATGGGAATGAGATGTGAGGTTGTGGAGAAGAAGATGTAAAGATTTATGTAGCATCATTCTCTGTCGACAGTTTTAATCAGTTTTTCAAAAAGCGTTACTCTTGGGGATTTGAATTTGGGTTGAACATTATGGTCACGATGTGAACAGAGGATTGCTAGGGATTCAAGATTGGACCCTTTGCTACAGATTTTTTTTTAAAGTTCTTTATGTTTCATTTTAAGGTTGCAGGATATTGGTGAGAATGTAGAGTGATTCATTACTTATATTATCCAGCGGGTTAGTTGGGTGGCGAAGTTTTGTTATAATTTGCAGTGCCGATCTCTCAGATACATAAAGTTTCGTCAGGACTATACTGTTGCATGTCGAGAATAAGATGGAGCCATAATCTATTAGGGGGCGACATATTGTTTTGTATATATGTGTCGCTATTTTTGTGGACATTCCTTCTCCTTTGTAGGTGAGGGAGCGGAAAAAATTGGATCTTGTTATAACTTTTGGTCAATTGTGGTTCCAAGGTAGGTGGTAGAAGGTTGTGGGTAGATGTTATTGTTGTTTAGGATGATGTATGGAGAGTTTGGACGGATTTTGTGATAAGGTATGAGCAGTTGAGTTTTTAGTGGATTGGCTTACAGGCGCCAGGAGTTGAACCATTTATGAGTTTGATTTGTTAGTAGTTGTAGTTGATGGATGACCGAGTGAAGATTGTGAGAATGACAGACGAGTGCGTTGTCATCCGCATACTGGAGAATATATGAATTTGGTGTGAAGTGTTCGGGATCGCTATAATAAATATCATGACAAAACAGGTTATAGAGCAAGGGTGATAAGGGAGAGCCTTGAGGCAGCCCTTGTTCAGGCGTGATTTCATAGGAGAAGGAGTTTCTGATTTTAATTTTTGAGGTGCGGATATATAAAAGATCAGATATCGTGGTGTGCCTAATTTGTTTAATTTAAAGAGCCTTTGTCCCATACTGAGTCAAATGCTTTGTTGATATCTAAAAATAGAGCAGCTGATTTTTGGCCTTGCAGGTGCGCAGATTGTATGTTGGATGTTAGAATGGCAAGGGGGAGTACAGTAGATTTTTGTGGGGTGAATCCGAATTGGTATGAGGGGATCAAGTGATTTCATGTTTTAACAACCACGGATGCGTTGAGTATATACACCACAAACGAATTAGAACAAACTATGTTTAACGGTGAAACAATGTTAAACATATTATGCTATGCAGAAGAAAACCTGATGTCTTCATTAAGAATGACCAGCAACTAATTTGGAGTTTCGTGTCTTTCAATGAGAAAGGTTTATAAAGAATATAAATATAAACCTTACAAGTTTAGAAATCTTCTTCTTCTTGCTTCAGCTTCTCCGACGGAGGTTGCTGATCATCGTGGCAATTCTAACTTTGGAGATAGCCGAACGAAACAGGTCCGCCGAC